>OY540812.1:28083097-29333097 GCA_961205875.1 Sialis fuliginosa | reverse complement strand
GTAAATTTTTTACCCAATTCTGAAATACCAAACTGACAACAATAAATCATGACTGAACAATACGTTGTTAGTGATTTTTCTTTCTTTGTCTTCGTGTTGCATAATTTCCCGTCAGACGCTTAAGAATACAGACATTGTTAAAATATAATAAAATACATGTGATATGGAAATAAACACGCGCGAAAAAACATTTTGATTTTACTAAAAAATAAAAATAAGTAAAATATTTTTATAGTTCACAAGATTACGCGGTAGATACATTCCACAGCAGACCACATTAAAAATCGTATTGCTTACATTGCAAAATTAGGGAAACGTTCCATAATTCTCTAAAACCGCTTAAAACCAAATAAATTAATTAAAATAGGCCAAAAATCACATAACAAAAGTTTCGGAAAATTCACGAAAGAAAAATGCCTCAGAGCCGTAACTACCACCCGAACGTAGGGGGGCCCCGCAACAGCGTAAAAATTGGGGTGAGCATTGATTGATTAAGATTAACGAAAAAAAATAATAATTATTAAGATTAGTAATAAGTATAAAATCGAAGTTGGCAGGTCTTAAATTTTTATATTCTGCATGTACTGGGGGGGGGGGGGGTCGGTTACTGGCTGCCCCGGGGCTCTGAGCCTCTAGTTACGATGCTTAAATAAAACACAAAGAAAATTAGTTTGAAAATCTGAATAAATTGATATAAAACATAAAATAAGTTTATTTTTCAATTTTATTTATTTAATTTTATTGAAAAGTAAGTAAGAAACGAAGATTTTAATAATAACAAAACGTTTACATATTTAAATCTCTTGAATTGTCAGCTTTCATTTGATACCCCACTCGCCGAAACGGGGAATCCCTGTATTTGTATGAAAAATCGCACCGCGAACTTCAAATCCGCGTAACAAGAGACCCTACTGTATATCTATCTAAAGTAAATACAAACAAAAACTAGATCTAATTCAGGAATAATCCTTTTAACCAAGTCTCCTGGTTGATATAGTATCGATAAATCTTTCTTATTATTTTTTACATGAAAAAATCTATGAAATTCAGGAAACATATTCAATTAAATGAAGAACGAAAAGAGTAATAGTAAATTTTTTAATGTTATTTCATCAGAACTGTGCACAAATGTAAAAATAATACTTACAATACGTACAAGAAGAATTACTTAAGGAGGTTGGCTAGCGAAACCAAAATAATTCAAGCGATCTCATACATACACATAGGCGCCGGCAGAATTTCTTTTAGGGGGGTGCAAATATATACAAAAAAAAATTTGATGGAAGTTAATACGAGTAAAAAAAAAAAAAAAAAGGTCTTCAGTTTTCATATATATACAAAAAGGTCCTCATCAGTTTTATATTTTCACATTTATAACTTATTATATGTTTTCCAATTTGCCAGGGGGGTGCAAATGTATTAAATTTTAAAATAACAATTGTGTTTCTTAATTATTTCATTTGCCAGGGAGGTGCAAGTGCACCTCCTTGCACCCCCCTCCCGGCGCCCATGTACATACATGATATTCACAATTCTTGTGAGATTTCATAGATTTTTTTTAACTTTCTTCTATTTCATTTTAAATTAATTAATAATCAAAGTCTGATTCTTATACACAGGCTCTTATGGCAATGTACATACAATGAACAACGCATTGTATTTAAATCTCTATCATAAAAGAATAAGACTATTTTAAAATATATACGAGTGATCACGCAAAAAATAATATTTTATATAAAATTTTTTTATTGATCAATACTATTTTTTTCAATACAAAATTTGTTTTTGAACAGTTGATAATGATAACTAAATTGGATGCTTTAGCATAAGCGTTCCCCTCTTATCGCTCGCCTCTTAAAGATTGTAACCAATATCTTAAAGCAAAAATAAAAAGAAAATACTGTATTTTTTACAAAAATAATTTTTTTAAATACTTAAATACATTTAAAAATTAAGTACATTTTTAAGTACAAGTACAATTAAATTTATTTGTACAAAATAATTAATAACAAGTATAATTACCCTCTCTCCTCACCCTTCAAAAAAAAATTATATATTAGTCATTCAATGTTTACGGTTAAAAAAAAGGCCTTGAAATATACAAGTTTACCAACCCCGCTTTTAAATTAATTTTAAATTAAAGGGTATAGCACATCTATATTATCTATCAATCACGTCTATTTATAATTTAGGCGTTAATATCAGTAATTATATTATAATCAAAAAATAATCAGAAATGTTGTTTTCCTTATATCTTTTCAGTAATATCTTTCGACTGACCTCACGGCCCTTAAATCGTGTATGGAAGGTTAAGGTCATGTCAAAAACAAATTAGACCCATCCATTACCAAGAATATTAATAGCAATATTTTCAAAACAATAGCAAATTATTTTGTTTACTACTTTGTTGCTTTTAGCAATATTTTTTTTGTAAAGATAATATGCATTTTTTCTGGAAAACTTGACTTACCTAGGCGTGGTTTAGTAATGTAGGTATATATAATTATTTAATAGTTAAATAGAATTGAAAACGTTTAACTGTCGTGATTACAAAGTTACAGGGTCGTATTTACAATGTGTAGATATTTAGAGCCCGCGCACGCTACAAACGTATAGATTATTTGCTTCTGGGTGTAAGATTTACAATTTCGGTAATAGTATGGTCGAAATAATTGCCAAAAGGATACGATTTACACCCAGAAACCAAGAAACACATTAAGATATTTGTAGTCTTAAAGCATGAAAAATTATATTATTTCTTTCTTCTGTACCTTGTCAAAAATATTATATTTTTATTTTTCATAGAATAAAAATTAATTGATAATTTTGGACATGTCTAGCAAAAGACTACTAAATTATATATAATTAAAAAAATATTTGTCTTAAAGATGAATTCATATCTAACAAAATTATTATACCTATTAACAAATATTAACAAAATGCCTAAAGGTAAAAATTTCAGTTTTATGAAATAAAACCACGTGCAATTGTCAAAACTGACTTTGATTGACATCTTATTATTATTTTATTACAGAAAAAAAATGTTTTTTTTGCTTTAGGGCGAGTCTAAGCTAACCGCTACTTTTACTGACTTTTTTATTTATTTTTTACGTAAAAAATTCATTTCTTAATAAATTGGAGCCTAAATGGTAAGAAACAATAAGAAAGAACACCTTTTTCATTATTACATAATATCAAAAATCAATAATCAAAAATCATTAAAAATAGATAAACATGGATCTGGTTTTATTTTTATATTTACATCTGCCTATAAGTACAGTAAAGTTACAGTATACAAAAAAAACACAAATGGAATAAGAGATTTTGCAGATTTACAGGACTTAATAACAGCTTAAATAGCCTTCCGAAATTTTTGTTGCCCGTTACTGGTACTTATGAGTATTTTACAAATCTAATAATAATAGGCATGATGCCTAATTTAAAAAAACTATTCTATGATAATCTTACGTGTCTCCTATTTCCAAAAAAATACTTATTTCTGTAGAAAATAAAGGTTTAATCACAAAAATTGACCCTTTTAAAATTTGCCCAGGGCGGCAGTTTGTTAAGGACGGCAAAATTATGGATTGGGGGCAGCAAATTTGAGGTTGCAACCAAAAAAATGTCATCAAAATTACTAGAAAGGCGCAAAATTGTGGATTGCCAGCGGCAAATTCGAAAAAAAAGGTCTTCAATTTTTTATATTTAGCATATAGTGCAAGAGGGGGGGGGGGTAATTTGCCATCTGCCCCGGGCGGCAGTAACCTACGGTACGCCACTGGTTTTGTCACTGTTGACCGATATCAGTCAAACTATTTTTCTTGGAATGACATATTTATTATTATATTTATTTTCCCAATTTTTCATATTTTTCATCAATTTAGTTTCAAAGTTACAAGGGTGGAAATCATTTCTTTAAAATTTTGCTGTTTCTATTACTTTTTACGGTTAAATAATTTTTTAAATAATTAATTTAAGGTAAATATCGTTGAAAAAAGGAGAGTCTACAGTTTTTAATGTATGAATAAAAATTAATAAAAAATTTGATCCATCAATTTATTTTATTATTGGAAAATATGTTTAAATTATCGATAATTCTTTTAAAAATAACAAAACGAATATTTTAATGCAGATTTATTGCCAAAAATGTGACGTAACGCATATTTTTAAATAAATAATGAAGTCTAACCTTTTTTGTGTGATTTCGCTCTTAACGTTTTGTGTTCCGCATTTAGAACGAAACCTCTTATGGTATAAGCACTGCTATACATTTTTCCTCAAAGTCAAATGTCCGGTATTATAAAGGAGCTACCAAAATTTGCATGCTTGTAAGCACTTTCAAATGGGATATTAGTTCTGTGATAGTATCTATGGATTTGTTTTGGAATTTAGAGCAATGGTAATAATATATACTTCAACTTATTATAACACCGACCGTACAAAATAATTTTCATAATATCGCCACTGTTTTAAATACAGGGTATCTGGTGTCTCACGGGAAGGTGTAGAAACTAATTTGCTGCCATTTTCAAATCGATGCAGTTATTGAAAAAATAAAAATTGCGTGTCAAAATGAATAACATTTGTCCGATATTTTTAAAGATAGGTTTGATACCCCAAATGAGGTATCAAACCTATCTATCTGGCAGTTCCCTTGAAGTTTCATGAAGTGTTTGACAAGTTTAACGCACGCGTAGTAGGTAAACACAAACGGCATTAAATGTTGAATTTCTCGCGTTTTCACAAACACTTTTTTATCTTTGATTCCTGTCAACCTAACCTAACAAAACCAAAGCACTTTTTTACAGGTTACAATTTATAATGCAACTGACAATTCACTTGTACGATTTTCACACCAATAATTAATAACATTTATACATAGACATAGAGAATGAACCACGCATCTGACTCGAAAACAGAGCCGTGTCAAAAGAAAGAGATAGAAACAGGTTTGGAATATACTTGTCCTATTTTTAAACAGGTGTGTAACTATTTCATTCTTGGTCCCGAACATTAAAAATATTCATAGATATATGTATATGTATACTAAAGGTTTTAAAACAAAAAATAATTAACGTTATAAAAAAATTTTATTTAAAAAAAAACGATTATTGATTTCTAAATAATATAAGTTTCGAATTTTTTTACCCAATTTTAATATCTTGTTGTTCCTTTTTCGTAGCTTCGTAATGTAACCTAATATCAAAAAAAATATTTAAAATTTTGTTAAGTATATGTGCTGTTTGTAGCAACCACATGGGAATTGATTTAAAACTATTTTTTATTAATATATATTTAATATTTTTGGTAGCAAAAATGTTATTTTCCCGGAATATCCGTTCATAATTTTGCAAATTTTAATCAGATCAATTGATGTTTTTTTTTTAAATTTCCTCGATGTAATATGAACCATTATAGTATGTTTATTGTTTATATTATTTACTTTTCTAATAAAAAACTTATTGCATAAAAATCAAAAGATAGATATACAAAAATATATCTGACAGAAATACTACCTTGAACTGTAGTAAGCTACCAATCAGGTTCTTAGAAAAAGAGATAGATATATTCCAAACTACACTGCATCTCTCTCTCACCTTTTGAACAAATGTTATACCATTGTGTTAATACAGAATACGCTGTCTATTCTCTATGAGTACGTTTACACAGCGCTTTTATTCCGGTTTAACTATAACCGATGTAATAAAACCGTTTCAAGTGGTGGTGTTTACAGCTGGAATTATAATTCCGATTTGAAATACGCTATAAGTTCGATGGCGTACCAACAAGAAATCTCAAAAATATTTCGTCTCTTTTATGTCCCACAAATCACGTTTCTTTTGTTTTCGATCTCTTCGTCTCGGGTGTTTTAACCATATTTTAACTGACGACGCTTTTTCAAATGTTAATGCGAAGTGCATTACGATGAAATCCCTATACTCCGTAGATACTTATATTTTTTGAGGTTAGCTAAATAGGTATAACTATGTCCATGCAGTTTACACGCATTTTTACTCCTGCTCTATTCCGGTTTACTTATGCTATTCCCGTAGACCAAGAGGAATAGCATAATTAGTTATGCTATTCCTTTACACCCGACATAACTAATCGGGTTTAGACCCGATTAGTTATGTCGGATGTAAAGTGCCGTTTACACGGACTTTTACACCCGGTTTTATTACATCGGTTATAGTTAAACCGGAATAAAAGCGCTGTGTAAACGTACTCTATGTCTATGCATTTATACAGTTTCTAGGAAGTTTATGTTTTTATTTCACCAAAACACGCTATCTGTTAACAATACATACACCGATACACTATGTGAATATTGAATATGTTTATATAACATATTGGTGTTGTAACAAATTAATAAACGAATATTTCTTTGATTAATCTCGCCTAGATTCAGATCGGTGCATGTTTCTGTTACGTATTGCAGTGATTTCCAAACAGTGAATGTTTTGTTTCCATTCTGCTTGAAGCGACAGTTTGATAGCTCGTGTTATTATAATGCATTCTGTATAGAAATAGAAATATAGTTGAGATATTAATAGCTATAGTGCTTACAGCATGCGGTTTAATATGTTAATGCACTTTACATCTATCTATCTGTAAATGTGATGTTTGTATTGATTTTTATTAGCTCCCGCGGCTTCACACGCGGTATTTTTTTCACAATATATTTTTATACATTTTATTAAAAAATAGTCATTTTTTTAGTTTCATTAGTTAATTACTAAGCGATAAATATATAAGAACAAAATTGTCTTAATAAACCAGATTTGGTTATAATCTTTGATAAGATAACTTTTTGGATCAAGCTTAAAATTTTTAAGAAAAAATATCTTTTTACAGTTTAGTTATAATTTTGTCTAATATTTTTTTCTTTTTTTTTCAGGTAAGCAGAACTGAAATGAATTGCTATAACGTTGGTAAGATTTTTTTCCAAAATATAATTTTATAAATAATTCATTATAAAAATCCAAAATCACTAACGAAATAAACCCAAAAGAGAAAATTGATGATTAACAATAATATATTTGACTTATTATTTATTTGTTCTATTATAACATAATATATTATATTTATATTTTTCATAATACGTGCTACTTAAAGAAACGAAAATATTAAATAATTTTATAATTACATTTTCAATATATTAAAAATATCACAAAATACATCTTATCTTATTAATTTATCAATTCTAAACATCATCAAAATATTTAAATATAATGAAATTACAACATAAATATACCCACAAATTAACATTTAGCAAACAGCTATATAAATAAAATAAATATTATTAATTAGACAAAAATTCTATTCGCATTTTTTTATAGAAAAACTTCGCCTATCTTAATTTATAGAATCAATTATTTCTTTTACAGTATTATGAAACTTGAAAACACCATATTATTGCTTAAATTTGTTTTATGTGTGATTTAAAATTGATACAAGGTTCTAATATTGATACTGTATCGATTTTAATATGAACTATTGCTTTATAAAAACGTTAATTAGTGTAATAAGCAAACAAAAATAAACATCTCCTAATTGATTACTTAATTTAATGTCACATTCTATCTAACTTTTAACCTGGCCAAATATTAGCATCTAAAAATTTATAGTTTACAAAAAAAAATGTTTTTCAATTTAAAAAAAAACTTTTTCTTTTAATTTGATGGCGTTTGTAGTATATTATAGAGGTTCTTATGACTCATCAGAGATAATTTTATTATGATCCTCTGTACATAGTAAACCAGAAAAAAAACACTATATTATACTCGGAGGGCAATCACCATTTTTCATAAAATATACCTTGAATGTACCCAAACAACATATAAAAATACCAAACTAATTCAAAGAGTATAACATACTCGTATAAATTCGCATACAGTCGTATTGGCGCGATGCGGGAGGACTCTAAGGAGTGCAAGTATCTCAATACTTTTAATACCTACATCTCTAATTTGTTGCTAAAGAGGGCTGAACTAGCACGGAGGGATACCGAAAATTGGATGGGACGCATGGCCTTTTTCTATTCGGTATGTGGGTAATCATTAAAATATGGAATTGCAAAAATAATTGCGTAATTTAAACCTATCGAGGAATTGTATAAAGATAATAAATATTGTTTATTTTACACGTGTGCAAAAAATAACAACGAAAAATTCGTTCATTTTTCATATTTCCATTAATTTTAGCTGCATTTTTTTTTCAATCATATAAATTTATATATGTATGTATATCGAAGACATATATATAGAAAAAAAAATCCTCTGCAAAAAACTATTATAGAATTATTTTTTTTCGTTGATGCATTTTACATAAATTAAAATTATAGTTTAACAAATATTTATAATAATAATAATAATAATATAAACATATAGATAATAATTAATTCTTTAATAATTATATATCGAATAATTATTTCCATGATAGTTAATATAATAGTATTAATAGTTGTTTAATCACTTTTGAATAACGATTAATATATTAACCAAAAAAATATAAAATGTACGCATTTTTATTATTATAGCATTTAACAAAATACTTCAACCTTGTACCATCTTAAGAAACCGTTATTTTTATAATTAAAATGTCAAGTGTCCTTTTTTCTGTAGTAGGCACTAAAATACTTAACAAAAAATGACTTTTAAAAAAAACCTAAAAACACTGAAAAGTATACCTAATTATCAAATTTAACAATTTTTAAAGTCGGTTTTCTATTTTTTTAAGTTTTTTATTGGTTTAGCACACCGTTAAATTTAATTACTATAAAGTACATATATACTTTTCAATGTTTTTAGTTTTTCTTTTTTGAGTGGCGTATCTAAGAAGTACATGATTAGATTCTGATAAATTATATATGGACCACCTCAAGAGTACTCTTTCAAAAAAAAAAAAAAATAATCAACCAAATAGGTGTATATTTCTCGGAATTATTACCGAACATACATACATACTCCTTTTTTGAAGTTATTTAAAAATACTTAAACTTTACACCATCTTAAACGATGAAACCGTTATTAATATGACAAAATGTCAAGAGTACTTTTTTCTGTAGTAGTAAAAATCTAATAAGATTGGCCTATTATTTTGACAACGAAAATTATAGTGTTTGCTAACCAATCGATTCAACATTTTAGATTCAGATTACCTGTTAATTAATTTACTATTTGAAACGATATATTTTGTACAAATGGTCGTGAACGCACCATGTGTATATAATGTATTTATTTATCAAAGACAAATTACTGCTATTTAAACTTGAAAGCAAAATTGTGAAATTATAAATAATTGCTCGTTTTTCGTGAGAAAGTTATTTTTTTATTTTAGATTCTCGATACTTTCGTTAAGTCTGTCACTCAATCTCTGTTTAGAAATGCGATTAGCGCGAAATGGTGTAATTGTTCAATAAAATTGAACTGTCTGTCTGTACCTTATATAATAACATACATACATAGTACAGTACATGTACTCGTAGATAAAACAAAATAAATAAATAAATTGCGGTTAGTATGTTTTATTGACGGTTATATATTTTCTACAAACGTTGTTCATTGGAAAGTCTAATGTTTTTAGTTTGAATAGTACGTAGTATACAATATAGTTTAATATTTTTTTCAATTCTATGAATTTATAAGTACAATATTTGTGTTTGTAGATAAAAAAATTAAGACAAGTGCAAGCTATAGATACTTGCACAATTAGTGTTTACTTCACTTAAATTATTAAAAATTTTGAAAAACATGTAGGGAAAAAGTTGTTTCTTCCATCGTGAGAAATATTTTTTGTTGAAAAACTTTTTCTCTAAAACAAATGGTTCAGCAGTTATAAGGAAATAAATAATTAAATTGTTTATAACAATTGCTCGATTTTTTTTGCATAAAAAATATATATATTGTTGAATTTGTGCTTCAGTAAGTTTTCATTTGACACCCTACACGATGCCCTTGATTTTTTCCATTTCCCTATTTACCCCAAAATCAAAATTCAACTTTTTATACTTCTCGTCTATAATTAAGCCACACTCTATCATCTCTGTGCTAAATTTTAAATTTTTACGTCGAATAGTTTCAGAGAAAATTTCCTATGACAGACGAACGGACGGACGGACTTCGAAGTAATTTCATAAGTGTTCGGTACGGAATACTAAAAACGTAATTTTTCTTTTTTGATATAAAATAACCATTAAACACTGTCAGGTTAAGCGCTATCCCCCCTCACCCCACCACTACCAACCGACATGTATACATAGTTAATAGACAGTAAATTATATGTTTTTGATATACCAGTCTTCTTTTATCACCTTATTTATGAAAATTCAACTAATCATTCACGTAGATACTCAATTTACGATGACACCAAAAATACTTAAAATTAATAAACTAACGCTTTCAAAAAAAAAACAATCTATAGACATTCGTGGGAACGTAATCTCATTAAATTTGTTTACAAACTTAATATTTGTAGTAATAAAAATTAATACGAACATTAATAAATACTGAAACGGCGTCGTAAATCTAAAATGGATTACAGCTGAGATTTATATCTTGGAAATATAAATGACATTATGTAAATCAGTTTGTATGAATGGACATAGGGACCACAGACAGACTGACTACACCTCTCTCACAAATACACACGCTCACACACCTGTGCATGAGAGATACATATACGTTGTTGAATAATGTTCATGTATAGGCGGTTATAAAATCTTTAACTTTATCGACCAAAAAATTAGGGGTTTACATCTTAAAAAAATTAATTTAGTAAACCTATGTTATTAAAGTAAAATCGGTCTATTAATCTAAAGAAGTATGAAAATCAACTTTTCTTAAATGATTTTTTCATTTTTAAGACATCTTAAAAAAAGTAACTTTGGGCCTTATTAAACTATGGTGGTATAATAAGGCCATTTAACTAAATTAAACATTTTCAGATAATTATAATGATATTTTGTATGGGAACTATGTTTTAATCAACATTTGGTGTAATGTTTGCTTAATTACAGCTAATAAATAAACAATTAATAATTTTATTTTAACATTTATTTTTTATCTATAATGTGCCGATGCTGCATCCATAGCAGCTGCTAAACTCTCACCAGACCACGTTATTTGTTCGTTGTAGATGATTTTTTATAGAACTATTAGTAAATAAAAACGACATACCAATCTAGAATAAATTATGTAATCATAAATTGTAATAAATAATAAAAAGTCCAATCTTAAATTTGGTGGGCATTATTATTCCTAAGGTAGGTACTACGGTATATTTAATTTTATTTTATGTTATAAAACAAAAAGTTTGAAACAATAAAAATCAACTTTTTACCTTAAACTTTAAGGATCGAACTATTACCTGAACAAATAAGAAACAAATAATAATAAAAAATTTAACAAAAATTAAGATTATTTGTTGGTTGTTATTATAAAATTGAGCATTCATCACCATCTCTCGCAACAAACTCAAAAGTACCGAAAAGTTAGCGCACCGAGAGACTACTCGGTATGTAGTTAGCTTTGTATAAGAACCTTCTATGTGTATATAAAAATCCAGACCGATCCAACTATTGCAAATGTGTTTTTTTTCACATGAGCCTTATTACACCCTGGGCCTTATTTGCCGCAGGTACCTTATGTACACTATATGCTATAAGGGTTCCGAAGTGACGTAGGTACTACGTGGATTGTTTGGAGCTACTTGTAAATGCCATTTTTGCGTTAGAAAAAAACGTAATTATTGACAATAGTTAGTTACGTACATATGTAGACATTGAACCCGATTCCCAAGGCGTCTTTGTTTGTAGGCGTCTTTACGTATACGTTGTATAAAAGAAACTACAAAAATTCTAGGTCAACGGGAAGTACCTTATAGGTTTTTGATGATCGCAATCAGTGAGTATCAGTGTTATACTCGTATTTGCCATATATTTTTATTGCATTGAGTTAGAAACATGAATTTTTTACAGGATTATGAGACTGCAGACCTTAGTATTTGTTATTAATTTTAACTTGATATCTCTAGCCGTTTCTGAGAAAATGGGTCTTGACGGATAAACAGACAGACAACAAAGGATAAATGGAAAATGTATTTTTCTCCACAAAATTTCACACAAACCGAGATTTTTCGTCTTGGTTTCGGTCACGTGCATAAGATGAGATAGGTTTAATTTTTTACGAGATCCAGACGATTCTGTTTGTTTCTGTCAAATTCAAGATCGAGACGAGACGAGACATTGATTCTCGTATCGTCTCGTGTACAGCTATACTTAAAAGTAAATTTTTTTCTTCTTCAAATATTGCGTTTTTTATTCTAGTTCAAATGTTTCGTGACGTATTACAGTGAATATTTTCAAGATTTTTTAAAATAAGCACAATTTATTGCATTATGAGTCACTCAAGTAACTCATTACCTCTGAAGTTTAGCGTATTTAATTAATTGGGTTATGTAAATCAAAGAAATATTTGCTTCCTTTAGCAATCAATTGAAAAAATATATATAATTTTTCCCCATTTAACTGTATGTCAATTATAAAAACAAATTGACTCTTTATGTAGATTTCACTCAGTAGCCAAGAATCGCGTAAATATACATTATTTTACATATAAAACTTATTTTAAAAAATCATTACATGCAGTTCCACTTCTTCAAAAAAAGAGGAGGTTCTCGATTCGACAATATATATTTTTAACTTCCCAAATGGAAGTTATTGTAATTTGTCCGAAAATCAAAATCAAAAATTTGTATGTTTCAAGATCACTATAGTATATTTACACTATTTTCATAAAAATGTCTGTGTGTGTGTGTGTGTGTGTACGTATGTGCGTGTCATTTTTTACGTTCACGAAATCTCGTAAATAAAAAATGCTATTAACTTCGTTGGGGTGCCAATCGAAGCGACTTGACGTGATTATAATCTGAAAGAAAGAATTTTTCGAAATTCAACCCCTAAGGGGGTAAAAAGGGGTGTAAAGTTTTATTTTGGTTGGATTTACTTGAAACTTATTGTTAGTATAAATATTCTACTATACAAATAATGAAAAATGTACTTCAGTATTTTTTTTGTTATACGAGCCTAAACAGCCATAGAAGAGGTGAAAGGTGAAAACCACCCTCAAAATTTGAATTTTAAATACTAATAAATAAGTCTACAATTCATGTTGCCTTGGAAACAAATGCATTTAAATTATGAGACTGTAGCATTGACATGGCTGGACTGATGATAAGTCAGACATGATGGCTGAAATTGAATATTTCCTAACAACCGAAACTGATTATGCGCATGCGTCAACGGATGTTCGAAATTCAAATTTATCAAATTAATTTGTTAAATATATAAATAAATACATACAAGTTCGATTGTATATCAACTGCAATACACTTATTTAACACGCGAATACCTGTAATTTATTTTAATTATCAAATCATAACTAAATAAACAACCATAGATGCATATTAACTGTCAAATCTGATTAACAATTGAATAATGAAACTATAGAAGCACATCACATACCTCTATATTATATCAAAATTGAGTTCAGTGTTGCGTCTCGCGCATGCGCAAATGGAAACGATACTGTTAGAAAAAGTATGAAATATAGCCATCCGGTTTAATAGTAATTCCATAGGTATCCACTATCCAGTTAAATAATACCAGATCAGTGGACTGTAGTTACTTTTTATAAAACAAATGCAATTTAATTCAAATTGTCAATATAGTTATTTTAAAAATGTGTTATATTATTGACATTAGGATATTAGAAAACTAATATTCATAATACAAAGGTGAGTTTTATTTCTGACCAATTCCATTAAAATTTTTCATATACATATTAAAAAAATATTCACATAAACTATATGGAAACAATAAATAATCAGTATTTAAGTATTTATAATCATACCGTGTTGGGATGTTGATTGTGTGGACCTAAAGGGTCTCACCCCACCCTAAGCTTGTTTATGCACCGATTTGGACGATTTTTGTTTGTTTGAAAGAGTATACTCCTATACATTTTATCAGAATCTGATCATGGACTTCTTAGATACCCTACTCAAAAGGGAAAAAAACTTAAAAATAATAAATAAAACTGACTTAAAAATAAAAACTAAAACACTTAAAAGTATACAATAATTAAATTTAACAGTGGTTGATGTCGGTGCCAAAAAAGAAATCCGACTTCAAAAACTGTTAAAAGTTATTACATAATTTTCAGAGTTTTTTTGAGACGGTTTTATTATTATTTATTTTTAAGTTTTTTTTCTTACTCAGCCTCTTAGTGGAGTAACATGATGACACCTTGCTTAAACTTTTTTTAGGATCTTAGGCTTTTTAACAGTGAAAGTTTTATCAAAATCGGTGCAGTATTTTTTTCGATTTTAATAGGAACAATAAACCTATTATAAAAATAAAATCATGTTTGAACTGCAATTTAACCAAATACTATTGAAAGTGACATTTAATTTTAACTTCATTACCTATAAAGAATTAATCTCATGTTTAGTTGACATAGTTGACAGCTCTATCTATGGATTTTATTCAAATCAAAATGTAATCTATGTACATATTCGTCCATCCAAATACAATTCAATATCTAATTTATTTTTACTTTTACTCGAAAGCAATTTTCTTATAATGCCTGATTTATAATTGAATAAAAGTATCTTTCACTTACAAAAAAAACACAAAACTAACCTAACCTAATAAAAATATAATATATGCCGATATTTGATTTAATTTTGTTAAACGTTTATTAAATGATAAAAATTAATAATATACATTTAAAGTACCGAAAAAAATCAGCCTTTAGACGAACAAAACGAAAAATACCTTTCACTGCTTATATTGGTTTAACTTTAAACGATCGTGAGTCTGATTCTGTGTGTGTGTGTGTGTGTTAGTGTGACGCAACCTCACTTCCGGTACGGAGATAAACAGGTGGTACTGAAAACCTAGCGAGCAGATATAATTGTCCATATGTGGTACTCGATATATGTATATAACGTATAAACATAGTTTTAGTTAAGATAATGTTATTATAAATCTATAACCGTAATCAATTTGCGGTCAATGAGAGAAATTAGAAACTATATTTCTCTGAAAAATATACCAGGGTACGTCCATGTATATATCAACTTCCGTGCGTAAAAATTACTCATTTTTGTAAAAAAAAGTTTTGAGATTTCTATGGTAATCTGAAAATTTTCTTGAGTCATTTGCTTCCTCGCAATATCAAAGATACGAGAATCTTTGTGATTGTTTTAGAATCCTTGTCACACGTATAACTCATGAACCACTAAACCGATATTAATGAAACATGGTTGGTTGAATGTGTCTGGCTTGAGAACGGTCCCAATTCAAAATTATTAAAATCCTGTGTAAGGGGGAGGGGTGACATCCCAAAATATGAAGTGAACGGATTCACATTTTCGAATTTCGACTGTTTCCATTCGAATGAGTATAAAAAAATCATCATTAGTTTAGAGTTACCTATTTGAAATACATATACGATTATTTTGCACATTTTCATAGAAGTATTTCACCTCCTTAAACCGTTTTATCGCAGATAAAATAATTTTTTTCTTACTACCCTTGACCTTCTCTAACTATATACAACATTTGAACTCGATACGATTTTATCACTTGAAAAGATTCCTTTTTAAATAAATTTTATCTCGTGTCGCCAAAACCCAAGCCGGTCCTGCAATTTATTAATGTTTTATATGAACTTACAAGTTCGTATACAATGTAAGAATATAAATTACATAACATGATACGAGATTTTATAAACACATGCATATCTATGAAAGCTATCGGTTTTTTGTTGTTGTTATTGCAATGAAGATACTAAGTGATTGAACAAGTAACTTTATTTTTTATCCATTAGTAAGTTATAAAAGTCAATTAACCTTTCCGAGACTTAAAAGAGTTTAACTTTCATAAACCAAGTGATATTTTCTCTGAATCTTCTTCAATCCAAAAAGTAAAAGGAGGTGCATATTGAAAAAATGAATGCACATATAATTATATACTTAAAATAAATATAACTAATTTATTTAAATATATATACAGTCTGTTTCCAAACTGAAAATTTGGTTGAATTTTATTGGTGCTTAAATTTTTGACATAAATTTAATTTTTCAAAATCAAGTAAGCTGTGTATTATTTGAAAAAAACTGATTGTAAATTGCTATTTTTATTTAACAGATAGCAAAAGTTTATGAAGAAAAGTTATACGAAATAAGAAATTATAACTCTGAAGAAAATTTCATAAATATCGAACATTTTTCTGGAAATTGATTTTTTAGAGAATAAATGGTTTCTTATTAAAATTATGAACTTTTAAAATTATTAACTAGTTGAAGAAACATTATTATAGAGGTATAATATTTATTCTAAATTTTTATCAAAATTTATTTATTATATGATAAACAGAAAGTTTTATTTATTTTGGAAAAATCAATTTTTTTTATACAGTGTGTCCAAGATAAGCGTGAAATGCATAGGGATTTCCTAAACGGTAAGAGGTACAGATTCGGTCAAATGAGATGAATTATTTGTAAGGAAGGGATAAGTATTACTACATCAAAAAAGATTAATAATTGTAGGTATATGGTTTAGGCGGTATACCCAAAATCTGAAAATTCGGAAATTCTTTAAATGGCTATAACATTTTTATCAAAGTAGATAGGTACTTTTTGTTTGCGTATTTAGAATTTTTATATAACTTTTAGCTTCCGAGTTACAAGCTCTAACTTTAGTTTTTTTGGGCCACAAAGTTGGCCATAGCATTTTTGAACGTCTTTTTTAACTCTACTTTCAATCAATATGTCACTTGTTATATTTATTTTCGAAAATAAGTCGAAGAACTAAATACTAGTGATATTTATAAAGTATTTTATTACAAACGTTTAAGTAGGTCATGCAAAACAAAGATTGTTAAACAAAATCACAGTAACAACAATCAAAATAACAAATGAATATTTGAAAACAATAAACTATTACAAAAAAATGTTCTTACTTTGTTTCGAAAACTACCTTAGTGGCCCATAAGAAAAACTAATGTTTGGACTTATAACTCGGAAACTAAAAGTGATACAAAAATTCTAAATACTCCAATCAATTCTACACAAAAAGTGCTTTAAAATACCGGAAACAAAAAGTACTTATCTACTTTGACAAAAAAATTACAGCCATTTAAAGAATTTCCGAATTTTCAGATTTTTAGGTATACCTTCTTTATATTTCTGTTTACGTATAAGAAAGTAAAAATAGCGTAAACTTGGTTATTCTACTTCCTTTTTCAGTTTTAATTAAAAATAATCAGTAACCATTTTTGATAGTCGTATATTTTTTCTCAATTACTATTCTCACGATATATTGCTGTAATATTAATAAGAATACAATTAGTTATAGTGCATGAAAAATTAAAATTCGCGCCAAATAATTGATGTTAGAACTTGTAACATACTTTATTAAGAACAAATCGATTAAATTTGTTTCAAAATTTTATTACGAAAATGTTAATAAGAATAAAATTAAAAAATTTGAATAAAAAAGTCTTATCTCTAGTTCTCTATCAAATGTCTTATTATTTTTTGTGTAACAACATTTACTATCAGTTATATCTTTAATATTTTCTATGTATTATTTTTAACGATAATCAGTGAATATAAGTACTATTACTTTGATAATTATAGAGCATGAAAAATGGTTTTTAATTAATTCTTGCAAGGTGAAATTTTTAAGTAGAAGATTGGAAATAAGTTTTTATAGGGGATAATGATTTAACAAAATTTAACAGTTGATATTTGATTTAGTTTACTCGTGTATTTTGTAATATTTCTGTGTAGAAATTACAGTAAAGCCTCGATATAATATTAATCCGATTTTTACTTTATTATAGGACCATAAGGTACTGGCACCAGTCTTGAATCACTCCCCAGTGTTGGACACTTGTTTAATAAAATGTACTAAATTAGAAATATTTGTTGATATTTCAGTACTGAATCATAATCTATAAACACATGACTGTAAACAGCTTAATTAAATGATAATCGGTGTCAAAATGGTGGACTTAATTAATTCCACAGCTACACAAAAAAAAAGTGAGGAGCCAAAAAAGCGACCTATATAATAGCATGGTTGAGCATAGTCGAAATCCAAATTTTTGGAATTTTCTGCTTACTCGATTTTTTTATTTTAGCTTGAATTTTGGGTTTAGCCAACAAAATTCAACCTAAACCCAAAATTCAAGCTCGAATCAAAAAAACTGGTAAGCTAAAAATTCCTAAAATTTGGATTTCGACTACGCTACAATGCTATATAGGTCGCTTTTTTGGTATCCCCCTCCCATTTTTTTTGGAAAAATTTAACGTAAGCCCAAAATTCAAGCTCAAATAAAAAAAACTGGTAAGCAGAAAATTCCAAAAAAATGGATTTCGACTATGCTCGACCAATATTACAATGCTATATAAGTCGTGTAGAGGTGTTATTATATTATCATAGCATCTGCTTTACATTGTTTCAAATTTTATAACTTTCATGTCGTAGTACTTATTACTTTGTTATCATTAGCAAGTGTCCATCACTGGATTACTGGTTTTACTCTGTCCATTACTGGAGAAAAAACACAAACTAAAGAAAAAGTTATAATTTAAAAACAAAGTATATTCACGAACTTTGGTAATTATATTGATTTCATAAAGAGGGTAGTTGTTTTATTAGTAATATGATTTCATGAACTTACAAAAAAGAAGACCACCAATCCCAAAAAAACAGTGTACTTTGCTCTTAAAGCGGCTAAGACTGGTGCCAGTACCTTATAAAACAATTATATAAGAAACTAATTTTCCATAATGGCTTTAAAAAGAATACCCCTTAGTTTAAATTCATCCTGTATAAGTCCAATTTCCCTACTTCATATGGCTTTCGTAAATAAAACTTAATGTATATATATGTGGGTATACATTAAAATAATATATAATGGCCTTCACATATTCCATAGCGTTGCTGATTTCGCTGTTTTTTTAATAACAGCGACTACAATATTTATCATAATTTCTCTTCTTTGAAATCTAGTGTCATTCACTGTCATACCGGTGATGAGTAACAAATAAAAAGATTAATTAATGTTAACGGAAACCCATAAAACATCAGTTTAGCTTTCATCCTTTCTACGCACCGTTAAATACCCAACTAATTGTTGTGCGTATCAAAATAATAATTCGTATGTTGCATGTTGACAAATTATATACATCAGTACCTATATCAGTGGTAACCAACCTTTTTGCTCGTGGGAAAGATATTTCTTGCAGCATGTCAGTTAATCTATACACTATACAGTATTCATAGAGTACTCCCTCTGTTCCGAAATACTGTTCCGATTTGCATTCAACGTAAATAATTATTGAAAATAAATTATGTTGTGAATTAAACACATTTTTTATATAATATAATTATTATTTTCTAAAAAAAAGGCATTTTATTAAAGATATTTGATTTTTTTCTAGTCAAAAACAGTAATAACATCAAAACGAAATAGTATTTTGGAACAAAAAAAAACGTGAAATCGGGACAGTATTTCAGAACAGAGGGAGTATAAAACAAAGTTCACAGTATGTCTGTCTATCCGTGCACGATTGTCTCAGTAACTATTCAACAGAGTTTATTCTGGTTTTCACTAATGAATAGAGGAAGGTTTAGGTGTATAATTAGTGGATAGGAAGGATGGGGGGGGGGGGGGTCACCCTCAAAGGGTTGACACTCGTGTAATATGTTAGAAATAAAACCTATTTACCTTAGCTTCCATGGAGTAAAATGTGTAAAAAAAAATTTTTTGGTCATAAGGGGTGTGATAACTATCCAATTTATTTTAAAAAAAATGGATATTTTTTTCTGTCGTTAAAAAATTACAAGGATAACACCCGTCTAATGTGTAAAAAATAAAACCTATTGACTTTTTTGGCGAGGGGGACGATTTTCGCCCCGGGAGTCACCCCCCCCCCCTCAGCGAAGCCACTGATGTATCCTTAAAAAAATAGTTAGTGATAAGTGAAATCAATGTCTAATAGGCAACACCGGATTCAATGCGCTAGTAATACATTTTATCTGTACAATTTGAATTTTTTGAGTCTATACGTGGTTTTATAGACAAATATGATAATTTTTAAAATTGTTGTCTGTCCGTTTGTTCCGTCTTCAAAAGAAAACTACTGAACCGATTTCGATGGGACATTCACTGTTACAATGCCTATGATTTCAGAATTAGTTTAGGTTATAAGATTATTGAATTAGGTCAGGCGCACATTAAGAAAAATGTACAGTTAATGTATATAAACATAAATAGCTAATTCAAGAATTAGTATGTATGTGATCTCATTAGACTTAAACCACTGGATTTCTGGACGTATCGAAGCCATATTCACACCATATGTTCGTTTGGTGCTCCGTTAGGTTTATCTTTTTTGGGCCCGATAGATGGCACTGAGGTCAAGAATGTGTATTTATGGTCCGATTTTACAAAAAATGGACCCGTTAGGTTGCGCTGGAGCCGAAATATTTACGAAAATGTGTATTTATGGTATGAATTTTAAACAAATTATTTTGGGCAGAACAACGTTTTCCGGGTCCACTAAAACAATAAATACAATCCTCCATACGTGACAGGGTGTGAAATATTAACTCCTGTGCGCAGCCGGAACGGGTCCGCTAGTATAATATAATAGGTATATAATTTATAATATAACAGGTAATAAAAACGTATTCGTTTCACATATGTTCGTACAACAGTTATTTCTTTACCTCTGCTAATTTTATTTTATCAATATAATATATGAACAAGCGTGCATACCTACCTAATATTGGTCAGTAAAAATAATGAGTGTGCGTATGTCTTAATAAATAAGCGAGTGTGTGAACGTATGTGTGTGTGTGCCAATGCGGTCAGCAACTCCAAATGTCGACAAATATTATTAGGTATATATTATGTAACTAAATCGAAAGACCGACAATGAAGCCGAACTTCTGGCCGGCGTGGGTCGCCGCCTGACGTACAAGCATGTGTAATAAATGTAATAAATAATTTACAAAATATAATTACATTCATACACGTATGTGCTCTTATACAGGATGTTCATGAATAAACAACTCGAGAAAATATTCATGGCTGGAAAAAAGGAAAAACTAACAACAGAAACGAACGAGTTTGATCTAAAACCGATCTTAGCCGCCATGCGTCCTCTGAAATTAGGTCACCAATCGCCACTGAAAAGAAAAGTCAAATCAAAAATATTTTTACCAAAAAAAACTAGTAGAATTTAATTTTAATTATATGAATTTGGAAATGTATATTTTTTTTTAATTGATCGCAATTCTCTATTCAATGAACTGTTGCATAGTTTGCAGTTAAGGTTGTCAACAATTTAAAAGCACCGCATAACTTATAATCGAAATTAAAACTAGGTCATTTCAATATATCTGTATAGAATTCAAACTTATAACCTTCGGTTAATTTTGACATGCATATTCGGACCATAAACAAAAACTGAAATTTGTGTAAAAAAAAATAGTGCTTATTAATTATTGAAGGCTTACATTTTACAAAATGCATCACGCCAATCTACTTTTAGTAATTTATTGTAACATTTAATATTAGGCTGTTTTCTCAATGACCCGTTCAAAATAAATCACTTGTGTCGTCTGAAAGTGGAACGTCAAAAAAAAAATCTATAAGCACAAATACACGTATTGTTGAGTTGATTTTAAAAATATACATATTTATTATATACATTCCGGAAAAAAATTATTTAATTCAGATCTAATTTCAAAATTTTATTTCTACATTGTTTAGTATTATAGTTCCACCTAGACCTACGCAAATCTATATTTTGAAGAAAAAAATCGAACTAGATCTAATTTAAAAATTTAGATCTACAGAAATCTATATTTTGAAAAAAATAAAATAAAATTAGATAGATGGGGAATAAATTATAGATAATACTCGAAATTTTTTTCTTATTTCAAAAATAATTCGAAAATTCAAAAATTGATAAGAGTAAACATCCGTTTCCGGTTTAATAATTACGTTTAAACAATTTCATTTAATACATATTGTAGAGAATATTAAAATAAAAAATAAAAATCACGTGCACTATTCACTGTCAGTATTACGTATAAGAATGTCCCGTGTAAAATATATAGATCTATGTAGTATTAAGTAGATCTATGGTAATCGACGTAAATCAAAATTTTAAGAAAATTTGCTCTAATTTGATTTATTTACGTAGATAGAATATATTTTTTCCTGAAATATTTTTATGAGATATATTTAAAAAAAGTATACCTGCTTGAAAAGTGGTATATTTTGAAGCCTGCAGCTTTGAACTATTTAATGAAAAAAATGGGAATATAGAGGAAATATCAGTTGTACGATGTACTCTAGGTACATTTTGCTGTGATAATGATAGAAAATAGTTTACCATGACTACAAGGGCTGCACACGAGACGAGACAAAAGTCAGGTAAGTCTCGTCTCTTATCGGTTTCGAATTTTAGAAATGAAGCCATCTCGTCTCTGTCTCGTTTCAAAGCCAAGACGAGATCGAGAAAAGTCTGGTCTCGGCATGCCGCCCTAATACCTATACTTTTTATAATGGAATTGTAGTCTCGGTGAGAAAACAGCTTAAGAATATTAGAATACTGGTGTCATATAAATATTGAAACGTCATTTAGTGTTGAACTACTCCTAACCTTTGACGTAATATGCCGTCGGTTACTTTTACCGAGTTCTAAATTAGTTGGCTTATTTGTATGTTATTTATTAAGACGAATATTCTTTAACATAAATAGATTGTATTTTGTTTTTAAAGTGACAGGTACCGTATAGAAATTCTATTCTGTTCTCTTTTTTTTATATTATTTATAAATTTCTGAACTTATATTTTTTGAACGTTCTATTTTTTTTATAAATTATTTATTTTAGATGTTTAGTCAAAATTATTTATCATTATAATCTTGAACAATACCCCAGTGTTGGATACTTGTTGAATGAAATGTACTAAACTAGAAATATTTGTCAATATTTGTTTTGGTGACAATCGGCCAATGGGTGTCAAAATGGTGGACATTTAAACTAATTAGTGTGTGTAAGTGTAATCTATTTATTAATTATTATATTATCATAGCATCTGCATTACATTATTTCAATTTTTACGAGTCTTTATATCATAACTTTTGTGTCAAAAAGGAGAAAAAAAAAAATAAATAAAAAAAAAATAATAATAATAATAAAAATAAAAATGACAATAAAGTATAAAAGCTGTCTAAAAAGTTCAAGAGGAGCTAGAAGACAAAAATAAAATATATATAAAAAAAAAAAAACTTTTGTGTCGTAGTAGTATTTCAAATTTTAATTGAATCGGGCCAGTAGTTTTTTAGTTATCCTACGGACACACGGATAGATAAGTAAGTAATAGGTTTTATCAGAAAACGGGTAGTAATAGTCTGAAACTGTAAGCTCCTAATGAATACTTCTTTTGAAGTTGAAACACGCGTCGAGTGACAGTGTTTTGTTCATAGATATAGAGACATGTGCAAAATTTAATTCACTTAACTCAAACAATACTCTTTCTTTGCACTTTCTTTTTTTGCACTCATGTTTAAATAAAGACAAGTAAGGTACTGGCACCAGTCTTGAATATGACCCCAGTAATGGCTATTTTTTAATTAAATATCTACTGAATAAGAAATATTTGTTTATATTTGATTACTACCATTTCTGAATATTAATCTATATACATTTAACTGTCTTACAGCGTGATTTGATGACAATAGGCCAGAAGGTATCAAAATGGTGGACATTTAAATTAATTATTATTAGTATAATTTATTTATTAATTATTATATTATCATAGCAAATGCTTTACATTGTTTCAAATTCTTAGTCATTAGCAAGTGTCCATCACATTGCATGCTCATTACTGGTTTTATTTTATCCATTACTTGAAGAAAAAACATAAACAAAATAAAAGGCTATAATTTAAAAACAAACTATATTTGCGGACTTTGTAATTAAACTGATTAAATTGAGAGTTACTTGTTTTATTAGTAACATGATCTCATGAAAATTACAAAAAAGAAGAACATCAATCCCAAAAAACAGTAAAGTTTGCTCTTATAGCGGTCATAACTGGTGCCAGTACCTTATAGACCCACACTATGCTCTATATATCTCTTTTTTGTGAAGACTCGATTTTTAAATCAAATGCAAAACCCATATTCTATGTACATGGTTTTATTGTAGTAGTTTAGTTAAAATTCGTTAGTGTGTGTGACAGAGATAAAATATGTCCTAGTATACTGTCCATTGCTGGATACAATGGGCAGACTTGTCTCAACACATGTTTTTTATATACAATACAACGTTTAATTTTTACAATGCAGATTAGTAATATTTCAACAGATCATTTACAATCTATATTATCATTAATATGGAAGAATTTAACATTGTATCCCGTTTTACGAACACTGAATCCAATAGTAATATTTCTTTAAAAATTGAGTGAATGTTTAGATTAGATTAGATTAGATTGTGATTGATGAGAAGGGTTTAATTCCTCTAACACTGCAGCCTTTGGCTTTGAGTGAATGTTACGAAATATTTTTCTCCATTATGAATTAAAAAAAAAACACGTAATTCGGATGAGTGCTTCTGGATGATAAACGCACTAACGGACAGAAAGACAGAGAGACGTTACTTTTTATAATATATATAGAAGAATCTTCTCGGTCTCGATCTCGTTTCGAGACTGAATCCGAGAAAGGTCTCGTCTCAGCATGCCGTTGTAACATCAACGTGTTAAAACATTGATAAAATCTATCAACACTTGCAAACAATAGCTCTTATACTGATAATGTATTTGAATTCTTCTTCTTCAGTCTAACACATCGTTATCTCTCGAACAGCCTGTATTGAAAACGATCGGTCATGTTTACACGAGGCAAATAAAAAATAATTTCTCCTAATATACAAATAGAAAGGTCTAAACGCCATTGTTGTGTGCGTAGACCGTTCACTTTTGTTTCGGGCCCTGCGGCCTCTCGATTACACACAAGTACTCATGAAAGTACTGCCCGCTGGTGTCAAGTTAGATAACCAAAACGGTCACCCTAAATGTGCGTCGCTTTAAGATTCTATTTGTGGTCGGAGAAAATTTCGTTGGGATGGCATAAATTTTAAATGTTACTTAACCTTTTCGTTACGGGCTTTTTTTAAACATGATACTAATATTATAAATGCGAAAGTAACTATGTCTGTCTGTCTGTTTGTTTCCTTTTCACGGCTAAACCGTTTAACCGATTTTGATGAAGTTTCACAGGGAGATAGCTTGTATCCCAAAAATTTATTAGATAAAAAATACAAATACTACGCGGACGAACTCACGGGTAACAGCTAGTAATTGAAATATATACCTTTCTCATTAGATAACACAATAAAAACTTATATGCTCTTCGTAACGAAAGGGTTAGCTAAAAACAGTAGTACGTAAAAGTAGTTAAAATGTTGATGTCGGGTATTATAAAACAGTGACTTATTTTGTTAACTAACAAGCGGGGTTGCAAGGGAAATGACATATGACTTTCTTATACGGTCATGTATATGAAATACATAGTCTTGTAAAGCCGATTTTTCAAATTCGGGATTTTGATAGAATCTTCTCTGAATCTATTCTGACTATTTTTACCATAATGTATGTTTGTCGGTCTGTCTGTATAACTTATAACTCATTAACGACAAAACATATATCTTAGGGTCAAATTTTATATTTAATTTCAATTAATTTTTGAAACGAGGCTCCAAAAAAATTTATTGGGTAAAAACGGCAGAGAATCTATAATTTATATCTTATTCATTTTTTTTTCTATCTTTTATCATTTTGTCAGATTTTTTTATAGATTAAGAAAGTCCCGTGGCAGCTTTATTCTTGATTTTCTTTTCGGATACGAATTTTCATAACTTTGTTTTTGTTTATTGCACGCAATTTTTATCAGTTGTAAAATTCGAGACCGAGACGAGACTTCACTTACAAAACCCAAGACGAGAGTTACGTAACTAGTGAAAAGTGAATTTAAAAAAATAAATTTAAAAATAATTTTTTCTATTATTTAAAAAATACCTCTAAACGATTAACAGATAAAAAATAACTATGTATTTGAATTTACCATAATTTATCGATAGAATAATATACATCAAATTTATCTCTGTAATTAAATAGGTACTTTGAATAGGTTCTTCCTAGAACAGCATAATAATCAATACGTTATATGACGAATATAAGTACTAGATATGCATATTATATTAAAATAATAATATGTATCGTGTATCGTACGTTCTACAATATTATGGTAATTTTAATTCTCGATGAAGCTACAAACTTGAATTACAATTTGTACTATCTTTAACATTACTAAAGTGCATTCTTGATCAACTGATAGCATTTTACCCAAACACAAATAATTGGTTCTTTTTATCGATTTTATAATCGATTTTAATATCGGTGTTTTTTATATAATCTACTTTTAAGACGGTGAGATAGCGATGTACATACACATTTACTAAAGGTATTTTAGTAGTCCTAAAAATTATAAGACAGACCTTTATTAACTCGCTAGACAGGTAATTGATGGTCTAGCACTTCCTAGCTTTCAAAGTGAGTACAAAATAAATAAAAAGTAGATTTTTCGTTTGTAACTCAGAAACGAAAAAAGTTTATAAATAAATCTCAACAATAGATTTTATCTGTTTGTTGTAAAAATAATATTATTTCTGTACAAGCTTTGAGACTTCCATGGTGATCTTGATATAGATCTTAGCTTCTGGGTAAAATTCTTTATTCTTGGGTATACTGTGCACACAAAGCACTTAAATTATAAATTATAACGATAATTATATTATAGTACACATATATGTAAATATATAAATATTAAAGAGCCCTATTTACCAGAGAGGAAATAACTTGATCAGAAATGATTTAATACATGTCACTGAGAACACATGCAAATGAAAGTTTTCAATGTCATTTAATGAATCGACAATTAATTTCACTTAAAAAATAACCAATGTCACAACATATAATTTCAATAGATAAACAATGATAACATAAATTATTAATATTATTATTAATACAGATTATTTGATAAGAGTTATTTATAATACATGTATAATTATGTGATAATCAATGACGTAGGTACATATATTCGTTAACTATCACTTTTTACTTTTTAATTATGAATTTTTACTTATTTTCACTGGATATTTTAAGTGAAAATATTACACATTCCGTAAGAAATGATTTTGTTAAATTATGCTGAAAATCGTCAATATGACAAATACATTTGCCAAGTAAATGCACAGTGCTTCCTCGTGCTAAATTCACCAAAGATAGTTAATTATTGAACAATTTAAATAAAAACCAATAAAGTGTTCAGATAAATTATCTAGCATTGGTTAACCGTTTTATTTTTATACAATTTTACTAAAAAAAAATTAGTTCGAAATTTTTCCTAAGCGCACCTGATTATTTTTTCGTATATTTTTAATTTTTTGACAATTTTAATCTAAATCTAAATTTATGCAAACGTCAAAATGACATTTAAAACGTCAAATTGACATTTAAAACGTCAAAATGGCATTTAATATGTCAAAGTAAACATCAATTTAAAAAAAACAAAACGCTATTTTTCAAATTAAATTGAGATAAATCTTTGTAAGGAAATATTTTACAACACACATTGTAGACCTATATTATAGGAAATTGAATGCTCTACAAAAAATATCCCATAAAATTTTTACGTAACATGTATTTTTTGTTAAGTGTGGTTCTTGAGATATCTTGAAAAAATAAATATTTTGGGATGTCGCCCCTCCCCACTACACACGATTTTGATAATTTTGAAATGGGACCATTCTCAAGCCAGACCCAACCATCCGACTATGTTTCATTTATATCGGTTCAGTGGTTCATGAGTTATGCATGTGACAAGGATTCAGGAGAAAGACACGCACACACACAGACGGACAGACGGACAGACAAGCAAACACGGACCGAAAGTGTTTGTCTTGATCTAAAACGGAAAGACCAATTTTAAATTTTGAAATCGGAAAACAATTTATTTGTCTCATTCTAAAACGATCACAAAGCTTCTCGTATCTTTGATATTGTGAGGAAGCAAAAATTTAATTTTCGTGTGGTTCTATGATAAAATTAGATAAGGGCCATTGAAATATTACCAAAATACATTTTCGTTTATTTTGTATCCCCTTCTGAACAATTATTTTTCAGAAACCCTCCCTCGGATAGAAAAACAAAGAAGATAGATACTAATTAATTACTGGTAAATAGAAATGTAAAAGTACAATACTTTTTTTTGTGCCAAACATGTTTCACGGACCCCCGGCAAAAGTTCAGCGGACCCTAGTTTAAGAACCACTGCACTAAAGGCTTAGATATTTGTAGAAATATATTTAAAGCAAATTTTTTATTAAAATAGCAAATATACTATATTCGTAATTTAAATATTTTTTTCATTTTTGTGGATCGGTATTTTCTCGCAACCCAGCAATTGAGAAACATGACACTGATTCTTGATAGTTCTCAAAAAATATATGTATCAATAGTAATTTATCTATAATTCTATAGGCTCTGTCTGTACAATTTAAAAATATTTTTAAGTATGTACGTCATAATTTAAAAAGAATGTCTATTTTCTGTTTCAACTTAATACAAAAACTACTGAACCGATTTCAATGAGACTTTCGCTGTTAGAAAACCTAAGACCCTAGAATTATTTGTTTGTATGTTAACGTATCAAAAAAGATATAAGTGATTTTTTTAAATCAAACTGAATAACTTATATTGAATAATTAAGACAGGTACGTATTAAGAGCAAATAACACTATATTATCTATATAGTTAAAATTTGCAAAAAAGTGGGTGAAATATCTTGTCTAGATAATTATACTAGTCAAAATTTACGAGGAATATTAAATCATGAAGATTACAAAAAATAAGACATATACAAGTTAAAATATATAAGCAGTTCATTCATTGTGAAGACAATTTTTTCGGCAATGAATAATAACTTTCTTTCGGGTTGTTATAGTGCTAAGAATTATTTATTTATATAATTAAAACTACCGAATTAGTGCAAAAAGGAGTTATTTTCGCTTAAAAAGATTTTAAGTTTAAAAATGTCATTACGAAAAATTTACCAAAATTACAATACTATCATTTTTGAAGAAGAAAATGCAACACTATAACTTTATTTAATATTTCATTAAACTGTCTTCCTCAATATAAACAAAAATAACCCAAGTTGCGACCTTGCAACCTTGACATTCCATGAGCAATGCACGCTGACTGACATCTATCGGTAAATGCCCCAACTGTAACAATAGGAGGCGACGCCCACTTCGATATAAATGGGTTACTAGCACGCTAGATCATCGATTTACATAAATTAACATTTGTTTTCATTGAATTCAACACTGAAAAATCACTTTCCGTTAATAATTGTAACAATTAAAATAAACGCGTGTTTAAAAAAATACACTGGCCTCCTTAAAACTTATGAATTTGTTAACATGATCGATCATGTGTTTGTTAAATGCCTACCAGAGGTTCTCAAACAAAAAGGAAATTAATGAGGAGTGTCGAAATGATGGTGATAGGGTCCAAAAATCGTGTTCTAGATTAGATCAGATTCTGGTTGTACCACCGTCTGTCTGTCTGTCCCAGTCACTCTCATAACTCATAAACTACTGAACATATTTTAATAAAATTTAGTTTTTTAGTTGAATCTAGCTATTAGATGTATTCATATAAAAATCAACAAAATCGGGTAAAGTGGGAAAATAGTGTATCTCTTTTTTTAATATCTCAAGAACGTTGTATATTAGATGCAAATTGTATAGAATCTTTTTTGTAGAGCATTACATTTTTTATAGCCAAGGTCATTACAAATTTAATGCTAAAATATTCCCTTATAAAGGGTATAATTTAGCACGAGGAAGCAATTTGCGCCATGTTAAAACTATGAAGTAAATGTGCTATATAGCTCTATGTGAGTTCCTCTATCATATAGTTTTCTTAAGATGGTCATGTTGAAGATTAGAATACGTTTAACTTGTAAACAGCCATCAGTGGGCGCAAATAACTAGTATTTAACAACAGTAACACACGTCAAAAAACTGACACACTTACATACGTTTTATTTAAAATATGTCAAATGACTGTAGGCCCAGCTTCTGCTTGATTTCCAATTACTATTGTCTTCTCAATTTTTGCAAAACTGTACAAATTTATATTTAACTAGCGCATTGGACCTGGTGTTACCCGGAGATACAAATTTAATCTGTAATAAATCTATTAAACATTTTTTTTAACATTTTTATACATACCGTATACGAAATATACTGTATAATAAAGTATAGTGATCATGAAAAATTCGAACTCGAGATTTCAACAGAATTACACGTTTTGAGGGTCCCTGAATCACGTACGACCATTATCTCAATGACGTCTGTGTGTGTGTGTATGTGTGTGTCTGTGAACGCTCTACAGCCAAAACGGCGAGACTTGCAGACATGAAATTTTAAACTTAAGGTTTTTGTATACTCTAGATGTGCGCCTGCTGTTTTTTCTTATCGCACAATCGTGTCAAAAGTGAGCTGTGACATCAGATAGAATGAAATAGCCGGCTGTATATTGTTAAATGAAAGTTAAAAGGAAGAAAAAGAAATACGCAATGCATCGATGTTACCTTTCCGACGTTTTTTTTCCGACTAAATAAAATTCCCACAAATTATACACCTAAACCTTTCTCGTGAAACACTCTATAGTCTATCCATTAGTAAAAACCAGAATAAAATCCGTTCAGTAGTTACTGAGAAAATCATTCACAGACAGACAGACGCGGCAAGGGATTTTATACCATTTATAGTTTATCAGAAGACTAAACAAAAACTCATCATTTCTTTCGACATACCCCGAAGTTACGTCTCCTTCGATGTCAGACACATGTCGTAACTCGAAAATTTTCGTTAGTCGAAGCAACATTATTTTATATAACTATATCAAACAGTATAAATGAATGAGGCTGGCACTATACTCAGATTCATTTGCCAAGGCTTGAATGTGTACGTAAATGCGATATATGGACGCTGTTATGCACTAATGCATCAACCCACATAAAGCTCATTTCGAGATATCAACGTTTTTAATTCGTTCAAAAAAACATTTGTTATTTTGTTAGATTTATTTTTATTGGAAAAAATAATTTGGCGTTTGGTTGGTTAACATACACTATACAGAAAAAAAAAGTTTTTTTGGTGCAGGGTTCTCGGTATCTTTTTTAAGATAATTTTATCCCTCTAAATCCGAAAATGAGCATAGTTTTGGTCAATCAGCTTTTGGGTTTGAGATATTGCAAAAAACCCATTTTTGCAAATATGTAAAAATAAAAATAAAATGTATCTCCGATTTTTCATATTAAAAATCAATTAAAAAAATCTTTTTAGAAGCTTTAGACGCCTAACAAACAGAAAAAAATATATCATAAACATATTTTATGACGATCGTGAAGAAAATCACGTTAAAAACGAAAATAATATGGTTTTTCAGATAAAATTGTTTGTTTTATAAAATTCAAAACGACGTAACTTAAACAATTTTGATTCGATTTTGAAAAATATTGTGCCAGTTTATAGATATTAGCCTAAACATAAATAGATTAAAATTTCAAAAGATAAGATAAAAATTTTACTGAGTTATAGCCATTTATCGTTGAACACTGAAAAAATACATTTCAGTGTGTGACAGATATATGACAGAAATGAATCACAAGTAATTTTCGTCCGCTGAATCCAAAAATGACCATGGTTTTGCTCAATCTCAAAAACAAAAGCTAATTGAACAAAACCATGGTCATTATTGGTCATTTTTGGATTCAGTGGGCCAAAATTATCCTAAAAAAGATACTGAGAACCCTGCACCAAAATGGGTTTGACCAGTGTTAGATATCCAACATAACTTTAGACATCTTCAAATAAAATCTGATAATCATTGTTATTTTTTATAATCTATCTCTCTTCAACCAAACTATAAAGATTTGTGTGTTTAAATTATAATTTAAATATTTTTGTAGTGCATAACATAAAAGTTGAAATTACATGTATTTAAAATTGACTCAACAATAAAAATCTCAGTTATTTATATTTCTATCAAATTGTCAGAACTATTTTTACAATTAGTATGATAAATAATATTAAAAAGAAAATAAAATGGTTTTTTACGATAAGTATCTTCAGCACAAACAAAAGAAGATTTTAAAATAAAAAATGAATCAAACTTATGTTCTCTATACAATAGAATCATTAAAAAAAACTCTTTATCTGTACCTTTATTTTCAACAGAACAATAAATTAGCTAAACAAAAAAGAAACCCATTAACTTGATAATTACATATATAAAATTCAGCCCGTACAAAACTGTAAACAATAATGTTTTGAGCACAATTAAAGAGAAATGTAATTTTACATCGAAATAAACCTATTGTAATTTGTACAGATGTAATTGGGAATGATTGTTAGTAAAAGTGAAAATGTTTTTTTTTTGTTTTTTTTTTATTTTTTCATTAAGACAATTATAGGTATAATTTTTGTTAAAGATAATTACTTTTTGGTTAAATAAATTCGTCTCGGCATGTATGTGAGTTTCTTCTTCTTCTTTTTCCTCTGTTGGCGTTCTTTTCTTAGTAATACAATATGCGAGTTTTCTTTCTTTAATTTAAAAATAATTGATTCGTCAAAACATATGTTTAAAGTTCTTCGATGTTGAAATTATGAATTATTTGGGCGGTATTTCACCTCCCTTCTTGTTTATTTGTGAAAATAAATGTATGATTTTCAACATACTAATTTCTTTAATTTAAAAATAATTGATTTTTCAAAGTATGTATGTAATTCATATTTTGTAATTTTGTTGATATTATAATTTATTTGGGTGGTATTTCACCTCCCTTCTTATTTATTTGTGAAAATAAATGTATAGTTTTCAACATACTAATTTCTTTAATTTAAAAATAATTGATTTTTCAAAATATGTATGTAATTCATATATTGTAATTTTGCTGATATTATAAATTATTTGGGCGGTATTCATTTCTGAAAATTATTCGATATTCAACATATAGTCGAGTCGTCAGACAATTTCATAATGACGGAGTGCGTTTTAATTATGTATGAAACATGCTGATATTATTAGTTATTTTATTGTTATTATATCATTTGAAAATCTTAATTAATAAATTTTCTGTATAAAAACAATAAAAAACCAAAAGAAAAGTTGTTTTCACTGGAAGTTTATTATGTACAAAAATAACCTTGATACACGTGTCGAGGGGGGGGGGGATAATACACATATAAAAAAGTTAGTTCGAAGCACAATAACGTAATATTATTCATACATCTTAAATATAGTTATACTGCTCATAAAACAAAAAAATATTAACAAATAATTTATAAAATAAATTAAACCTCAAAATAAAAACAAATTATAAATATAGATTATGATGACTGAATAGTAAATATATCAATTTTATTGTATTGGAAAACAATTAATGTGTCAACAAAGATCAGTAATATTTTTATGTACAGATTTGAAAATGGATTCAAGAACGTTCAAACCTGAAATTTTCTGCAAAAATTTAATTTTTGAACATTTTCATGATCATAATCCTTCCTCATACTACTAACATATAAGAAAGTAAACTTTACAGAACGATAATTAACTAAATCAAGTTATTTTTCCTTTAATTAATGTTCACGGTATAAATTACAGCTAAGTAATATCAACGTTGCAAAATTCTTTATATGTAAAAACACTTTTCCCATTATCAGCGTATTAGAATTTTGCAACATACAATTTTCTCTTCGGTCAATAAATTTCTCTCAGAATAAATTCAATCTGATACACTTTTATTGACACAAATTAAGGCATTATATATAATTTGACATAATTGTCACAATATTTATTCACCTTGCAGCTATATCTACCATTTCATGACATTTGGGTAACGAAAAAATTAAAAAATAAAAAACTTATAATTAATTATAACTCAGTATCTATGTTACCCGAAGCCCCGGCAATTATTTGTATGTTTATCATATGTCCAGATTTATTTTAAAGATTTGATGAAATTAAATCGTTTAAAAATGCAATTAAAAATATATCACTCTATAATTACTTCATTAAATTTATGTGTGGTCGAAAAAAAAGTGTACCAAATTTTATATTTCCGCTTTCGTATATTTATATAACTTTATTAGTTTTTAGCCCCTGTTGCGATATGTTTATTATTTTAATATTTACTTTGACAACATAGGAATGTTCTTTAGTATAGTAACATAATGATGTAATGAATTTAAGTATTAATATTATAATTATTAACATTTTAATTTTGGCACAAAACTTTTTATTTTTCTCAAAGGCTATAGCCAGGTAAGCATACAAAATCGGCCTTTGCATAAATTTGACTGATTTTTTTTGGAAGTCACATTCTATGTAACTTTCAACCTGACCAAATATTAGCTTCCAAAAAAATATAGTTTTCGAAAAAAAAATATTTTTTGATTTTCAACCGCTAGAGGCGAAGATGCGTTCCACAGATGCATATTAAAATACCCGCGTGATATGAATTTTAAATAAATTTAATTTTATATATCTAGATGCACCCCCCTGAAAGAAATCCTGCCGGCGCTCATGGAGGTAGTGCTAAACGTGACAAGTGTGACGTAGGGAGAAGAATGGGTTCATATAATATGTAACGACAGTAAAAAAACTTTTTAAGTGTTTTTAAGGTTTTTTAAACTTTTTAGGGTTCTGTAGAAAACTAGGAAATCATATAGTTTCGCTCTGTCCGTCCGTCTGTCTGTCTGTCTATATAAATTTTATACCGATTAAGATGAAATTAAGATCTATCTACATAAAACGATTTTGTTGTAATACGAACAGGCAATCAAATAAAATATGTAGATATCTTAAATAATAAAAAAGTAATATTATGTAGCTATTCAATTTTATTCTACAACATACTTTTTCCTACATGTTATATATTTTTGAAATCGTCTTCTAAAGCCCTTTAATTTAATACCCGTCATGATGTGTTTTTTTTATATATCTATAACTATATGACGTCCCACTGCCGTCATGGTATTTGAATTTTTCAATGAGTACGTTTACACAGCGCCGTTATTCCGGTTTTATTATAACCGATGTAGTTAAACCATTTCAAGTGGTGCTGTTTACACATACGAGAATAAGTGACGTCAGCTAGAACTATAATTCCGATTTGAAATACGCTATAAGTTCGATGGTGTACCAACAAGAAATCTCAAAAATATTTCGTCTCTTTTATGTCCCACGAATCACGTTTATTTTGTTTTCCATCTCTTCGTCTAAGGTGTTTCAACCATATTTTAACTGAAGACGCTTTTTCAAATGTTAATGCGAAGTGCATTACGATGAAATCCCTATACTCGTAACGTAAATACTTATATTTTTTGAGGTTGGCTAAATAGGTATAACTATGTCCATGCAGTTTACACGCATTTTTATTCCTACTCTATTCCGGTTTACTTATGACAATCCCATAGACCAAGAGGAATAGCATAACTAAACCCGATTAGTTATGTCGGATGTAAAGTGCCGTTTACACGGACTTTTACACCCGGTTTTATTACATCGGTTATAGTTAAACCGGAATAAAAGCGCTGTGTAAACATACTCAATGTCATTGAGCCTATGACATGCAGACAAACCAGATGAATCCAATGATACCTCATTTGTTGAAATCCATCAAGTAATTTAAACTCTGCGAGGCTTACATACATACACACATACAAACATACATACTTCCAAAATCATAACCCTCCTTTTAAAATTAAAATATATAGACATAAAATTGATATTAATAACTGTTAGTATGATTAAGTGATTAACAATGATTAAAAACATTAATAATATATAGATAATTAAAGAAAATTAAACAACATAATTCATAGGTAAATAATATTATAAATGATTTATTTAAAACGGTAAAGTTTCAGTTGCGTGACTTTGAGAACGGTAAGTAATTGTTAATATCGATTTTGAGAAATGGCCTAGAACTAAATTAAATAACAAATGTCATGTTTTTTTATTGTTTTGTCTTACTGTTGCATATTTTCCATGAGAAAATAATATTTATTTATTTGGGAAGAAGAAAATATCCTACGTAGATGGTAAATTACATATTACACAACCTTCGTTCAGGAGTAAATTCACCGTGAAAGCCTCATGTATTTTAATTTTATATTATTTAACTATTAATAAAAAAAACTGACAAGCAGGGGGCAGGGGTTATTTTAGTGTGTAGTTGTAGCTTCTTTCTGTAGTTCAAAAATGAAAACTGCAGTTGTAAAAGCTAATTTGTGCAGTTAAAAAATTGCAAGTAGAAAGAAAATACATATATAAAAAATATAAGTGTAGAGCAAAAAAGCAAACAAAGAAGGTATTTGCAGTTGAAAATTTTTCTTAAAATAACCCCTCCTGACAAGAGTAAACATATTTTTCCGGTGGTAAGATTGTTTTCAAAAATAGTTTTTTCCCAGACAAAAATGAATCTTAAATATAAAATTTCACCCTTGATTTGTTGTATTTGAGTTACGACGTCTATGGACCGACAGACATATGAATTCAGGGAGGTAAAGATAATAAAATTTCATTAAAAAATCGGCTTTCCAAAACTTATATTAAGCTACATTTTCTCTTTGTAAGTTCTCATAATACGCCACTGTATTTTTATTATATTAAAAAAAGGCAAAAATGTTCAAGCGTCGTTGAAGAAATTCTGAATTTCTATAAAAAAAGCAAATAAAATATCTTTCAGATGAATTTTATAGGAATTTAATTTTTTGTTTTTGAAATTTTTACGACGAATTTATCTTGAAACAATAGCTAAGTTTTTAAAACAGTTTTCGCATTCATTTGATTGAAATTTTAAACTTTTTTATACTTTACAAGAAGATATACTATACATACTCCATACAGTGGTGGATTAACAAAAAATTTCAAACTTGATGATAATAAAAAAACGTTTCTGTTTGGCGATACAGTAATCTGAAATTATGCATCACACAAATTTCAGATTAGTCTTCAAATATTCCTTATATAATCTAGTTTTACGTATTAAATTTTTAAATCAATGTAACTAATCATTAAGTAGTTACAACTTTTTAAATAGAGTACAGTAAAAACATCGTATAATAGTAAATAACTATTTATGAGTATAATTGGTCACTAATTTATTCTTGTCTTATACCCGGTACTACAAAAATTTAGTTTGTACCAAAACCTACCAAATGCTTTTTACAGGGTATCACAGTTTAAATGACGCAGGTGTATTGCGTTTACTAATTACTAAGCGCATGTATGTTTAATAGTAATAAACGTATTAAACATTGTTTTCACTTTTTATTATTTACGCAGTGCATGAGAATACTTCATGAAATTATACACCTAAATCTTTCTCCTGAAACACTCTATCCATTAGTGAAAATCGGAATAAAATCCATTCAGTAGTTACTCAGAAAATCGTGCACAGACAGACAGACGTGACGAAGGACTTTGTTTTATACTATACTTATACTCTAAAGTCCAGACCAAATTCATAATGATTTGACACCTCGCAGAAAGTTTATAATAGTAGGGATTATAGTAAATTTATAAACGAAATCTTCAGAATTTTAAAACAATTTATAAGTCGCACTTATTGTTAGTATATCAACATTATTTGTTCATTCTAAATACAAAATACAATAACCAATTTACCCAAATGACCGCCTCTTCTTAATACAGTATTTAACAAGGTTATAATCGATCAAAAAACAAAACAATAATTTTATTATAATTCAGTCAATATCAATACAAAACTATTTAAACTAATTATACATGTACTTTCTTTCCTCCTTGAAAAAATGCTTCATATTGTAACGTAATAAACATGAAATAACTAACAATTAAAATGTGATAATGACCTTAGATAATGATCCACATTTATTTAGGTTCTAATTTTAATTAAAATTATTAATCAATTCGATATATATATTAGATCAATTCATTTGTAAGTAATATTTTACTTTCGATATAGTTTTTTTTAATTGAATATTTACAAATGTTGTTTTATTGTATAGGTATACGACGTAATATTATTAGAGTTTTGCAATAAATTTTAACCAATTTTATTACCTTAATAAGAAGTATATAAAATTTGTTATGACTATACATAAAAAATCTTTACTAATTATCATAGTTATTTTACAATAATATGTATTTGTATTTAAACGTTGGTTTTTTACTCGCTGTTTTCATGGAACCAATTAACCGTCTAAATGGAGGAATTACTGTATATATATGTATACACAGATGATCTAAAAGACGTGGACATTTTAGGGGTTGAGTGATCATGTAATTTGGATTTAAAATTAAAATATAGATATAAGGTAAAGGCACCAGTTATGGCCGTTATAAGAGCAAGTTTTCGGGTTTTTGGATTAATGGGCTTGTTTTTTTGTAATTACTAATAAAACAAGTATATCAATTTAATTACCAAAGTCCGCAAATATAGTTTGTTTTTTAAATTATAGCTTTTTATTGTGTTCATGTTTTTTCTCCAGTAATGGCAAAGGTAAAACCAGTAATGAGCACGCAGTGATGGACACTTTTTAATGATTACAAAATGATAAGTACTACGATACAAAAGATATAAAAGAAAGAATCTTTTTTGACACCTACTGGGGTCCTTGCCAAGACTGGTGCCACTACCTTACCAGATTCTATAGAACTATCGAGTAATAAAAAAAATCTTTATTTAAATGTATTAAATGATTTTTTTTAAATTGTCTTGAATCTCCCCAAAATTCACTGAAAAAATAGCCATTATTTTTTAACGATATATAAACAATGTTATGATTAATTAATTGTAAACAAATACATATCTTGAAGAAAAAAGTACTTTCTGATTGCGGTGTACAATTTTGAAAAATGTTTATTTAAGGTTTTGTAATAAACATGTAAAATGTGTGTTTTCAACAAAATTGCAACATAATTAATAATTAAGATTACGTTTTAACAAAAAATATATCAAAAGAAAATTGTCTTAAAATTGACTAGAAACATTAATATTTTTGATGGCATTACATTTCGGATCAACATTCCAATTTAAAAAAAAATCTATTTATAAGTATTATAGTTTCTTTCTAATGTTTTTTTATTTTTTTCCAGGTAAGCAGACTGAAATGAATTTAACACTTTAACGTTGGTAAGATTTATTTTGAAATATAATTTTAATAAATAAATTCATTTATAAAAAGCCAAAAGTTCTGACAAAAGAAATCCAAAAGTGAAAATTAATGCTTGCTTAAGACATTTACTTATAATATTTCGAAATATTTTTTCCTAATTTTTGTCAGTTGATACACCCATAAAAATCCGAAATATTTTTTTAACACAATGTTTGTAAGTATGTATAATGTACAAAAAAATTTATTTTGCACCACACCGTTAATTTTATTATTTGCACGTCTTATATAACATCAATACGACATACAATATCGTGTATTACACTTTTTATATGTTGTCTATAATAAAAAAATTGCAAGAGTGTAAAATTCTTTAATTTTTAATTACACGTAATAAATCTAACCATTGCTTACAAGATTGCATTATTTATAACTATTAAAACAACATAATATAAAATAATAGTTTGATTTTACCTCAATATTTTACTTAATTTTACTATATAAAGTATTGGCACCAGTCTTGCATCATATCCCAATGTTGGACTTTTATTTAATTAAATGCACTAAATAAGAAATATTTGTTGATATTTGATTACTGCCATTACTGAATCATAATCTTTAGTCGCTTAACTGTTAAACATCTTAATTTGATGACAATGGGTGTCAAAATGGTGAACATTTAAACTAATCTATTTATTAATTATTATATTAACATAACATCTGCTTTACATTATATCAAATTTTACGAGTCTTTATTTTATAACTTTTGTTCATTTTGTAATCATGAGAAAGTGTCCATCACTGGGTACCCACTACTGGAGAAAAAACCTAACAAAATAAAAGACTGTAATTTAAAAAAAACTATATTTGCGGACTAGGTACTTGTTTTATTAGTAACATGAGTTCATGAGAATTACAAAAAAGAAGCCCATCAATCCCAAAAAAAGTATACCTGGCTCTTAAAGTGGCCAAGACTGGTGCCAGTACCTTAGTAATTATTTATAAAAAATATATTGAAGACCGCTGTTCTAAATCAAAAACCAATTAATTAAAAATTATTTATAAATGCTTAGTATTTACCCTAAAGGTATTCAGTATCTATAATAATATATACTCTTTGTCCCTACTAATATCTCAAATCTTTAAAAGGCAGCAATTAAAATAGAAAATTCAACAACAATGCATCGGTGATATTTCAAAGAAATTTTTATGATTTCCCCACTCGTATTTGTGTAATAGATAATTAAAATAGCCGATATATTTAACTCGTGGTTAGCCCAAGGCTGTCGCGGTAGAAACGTAGGTCGCACCACTTTATATTATTATATAATTATCAAACTGAAAAAAACTAATGTATACAATATATTGTAGTTAGTGTGCAAAAAAATTAACGAATTTTACAAAAGATTAATTGGAAGACATTTGACTTATTTGTTTTAGTTATATTGTTATTGATGGACACGTGTACTGGAGATCAGTGAAAAGTTATTTTAATATCGATTACTATAAAAATTAGTTGATTTTATAAATACAAAATGATTTAATTAAATGCTATAAATATATTATATTTAAGTGTTTCTAATTTTCACTATGAAATTAATATTTTTAACAAAAAAATAAACAGAGAAAATGCCTTTAAAACAAGAAATAATCATCAAATCTGTGTAAAAATAAAAACTTATATATTCGAAGCATTTTTTCTATTTAGTGTTTTAAAAGTTCAGAAAAACATCAACCAAGTAAATGCACAATGCTGCCTCTTGCAAAATTCACAAAAGGTAGTTCATTATCGAACAATTTTAATAAACACCGATATGCATCGTTCTTGAGATAATTTGAAAAAATAAATGATGGATTACCCCCGTCTCTTCCACTCGATTTTAATGATTTTTATATTGGACTATCTACTAACCAAACAAAACAAAGAAACCAAGTTTCATCTAAATCGGTCTAGTTGTTCATGAGTTATACATGTTACAAGGATTCAGGGGACAGATAGACAGATAGACACTGAAAGAAAATTGTTTATCTTATTTTTTTTTTACAAATTAAATTTCACGAAGTATAACTTAAAAAAAAAATTATGCTTAAATTCTCCATTTAACTATACCAAACGTGCCTTCTAATAAATTATGCAAAATACGCAGCATGCCCTACAGAAACAAGCAAGAGAATGTACATACATTACATATGTAATCGAACCGACTGCAAAACATCACCACATACCCGTTTCCATATTGTAATGGGATTCTTTATACATACTTGACACTAACGTAAAGCACGTACCTATAATGCCGATAATGCAGTAACCTGTAGAAATAAATCCAAATAAGACATTGTCATAAACAAATGCATTCCGCCGCCATCTTCTAGCACCTGTGCAACGTGCGTGTGTGTGTGTGTGTGTGTGTGTAATATTTCACAATTTAATGATTTTTTGTCACCAATTATAGAATAACTAGATCGTAGGTAGCTGACCATTTGTTTTTTTCCTCTACGACCAAGTTGATTTCCTTTCACTGAATACTGTGCAGATATAAATTATTATATGTGTGTGGAGGGCCGGGCTAGGAAATATTGGGCTTTTAATTTATTTATTTATAATAGATGGGTAAAAATAATAATGGTCTATTATTTTTAGTGGAATCACTTCGGTGCCAGTTCGATCGCCCGTCTGTCACAGGCGATTTTCTCTGAAACAATTCGACGTATTTGAAATTTAGATAGTGCGGTATAAATTATAGACATGAACAATAAAAAGTTGAATTTTGATTCTGGGGGTTAATTTCAGGGGATAAATTGGAAAATGAAAAAAAAACGTGTAGGGTATCAAATTGGAACTTATTAAAGTACGAATTCAACAATATATATGATTTTTGAACGTAGACTTGTTCAATTGTTCCATTATTGGGTTTTATTCCGCATTGCACTATATTGTCACTTAATCGAAAGTTTATACAATATATATGATATATTTTTTATGAATTTTTTCAAACATTTTTCGGGAAAAACGCTTAAAAATTGCAATTCCTTCACTCTTAAAAAGGTCGCTCAAAAAAAATCTAATAAAATCATAAAAATTGAAAATTAGGTGTAGATTCATCCAACATCATCTGGATTGAAAAATTCTAGCGTGATAAATTGTTATAAACAATTTAATTGTTTATTTCCTTATAACTGCTGAACCAATGGTTTTAGAGAAAAGTTTTTGATAAAAAATATTTCTCACAATGCAAGAAACAACTTTTTTCAAAATTTTCAATAATTTAAGTGGGAAGCTGATGGCATGGAACACTAACTGTGCAAGTATAGCTTGCACTTGTCTTATTATTATTATTTTTTCTATTTCATATCTCAGACTTCTCCTCCTCCATCGGAATTTGTCAATATGCATTGTTTAATTTAATTAACAATTAAGATATATCCCCATCCCGTTCCCCGAAAGAAAATGTAAAGCTGCGTCCTTGATTAATATAATGTTGAATGTATATTTAAGATTGAATTTAGGATTTAAATCAGTAGCGTACCGAGGCGGGAACCCGGGTGGTACTTTGCTAAGGTTGACAAGTTTTGAAAAAAAAATTAAATAGGTAGTATATATAAATATAAAATAATATTAAAAAAGGTTATCAAAATTACTAGAAAGCGCAATATTGTGGATTGGGGCAGCAAATTTGAGTTAACAGCGAAAATTTGCCATCTGCCCCGGGCAGCAAAAACCTACGGTACGCCACTGACTGGTTATCTCTTTAGTGGACCTGCACCTTTGAATTTGTAGTAAATAATGACAGAACTAAGAGACCCTTTTTGTTTGTAAAATGGTTAATCCGGTACTGTATGTGTGTGTGTGTGTCTGTCTGTGTGTCTGTTGTAGAGCGTCTATTTTAAACATACCGATACGATTTGTATACGACAGAAAACTAAAAGTAATTGCTTATATAATCAATTATGTTGGGAGAGGTTTCCATTTTTCACCGGCCGTATGAAAGTCTGGTAGTTTATTTTTTTAAATCAATATAACTTTTCTAACCTCTTGAGTATTTTAAATATATTAATAAATAACTGCCACATTTTATTTCTTTATAAATACATATACACACGAGCGCTTGCATTTTTACTCGTGGTATTAATTAATTTGATAAATTATCAGTTCATAAAGCGGTTTCGATATATATATACATATGTAGTTATGTATGTATATGTTTGTATAGTTTTATTAAATATTAATATAGTACCTATATGTTTCTTTCGAATAATTTTTTTAGAGAAACTTTTGCGTAAGAATTAAAATATACAAAAAATTATAAATTCAAGTTATTAAAACAAGCAATTTTTTCTTTAAAAATATCTGCTTTAATCCATCACGCAGGACTTTCATATACATATGTAAAGAAAATGTGAACATTTGCTCCTTGTCATAAGTATCTCGTTAAGATCTTGTGAGCCCTCGTTTCTAATATTACGTCAAAATTAAGGAGGGGGGTTCTTAATTGCATTTGTCATTGTTAGTTATTCACATTGAAAATTTTACAGAATTTCTTAAAGCCAATACTATTTATTATCAAAACAAGTGAAAGAAATAATAAAAAAATAATATCTATAAAAAGAGGCTAATAAGATATTTAATTAGTAATATTGATCTAAAGCAGCGGTTCCCAAACTCTTCTTGTCACAGAACCCTTGCAGGATTTTTTTTAAATTGCGAAAATATTTTACGCCCACCCCCCACTTCAAAAATATCAATAATACATTAAATGAAACAAACATTTTTATTAATATACATTTTTTTTGTATCAGTTCATTAGGAGTGTTATTTAATCATATGCGTGTTCAACACGCACATGATAGGGTTCCGTAGCCAATCTCACTAACATTCTTTACTTAATAATACGTATCAAAAGCTATTTCATGTTGACGAAAGATGTGATCTCTATAAAAGTATACGTGTTCGTGTGACGATTTATAAAAAAAAAGTTATTTCTAAATTTTTCATAAACTATTTTCGCTACAATGTTCTTTATAATTTTCATTGAAAATACTAATTAAAAGCTATATTTTAGAACTATTTCAGATTTGTTATATCGATAGTTTAGAAATTAACGACTTTGACTGTATGGTTAAAACTAAAAGATCCTAAACATTTTTTGTTGCATTTTATCAAAAATGTGTTTTTTGACAAAATGGCAATAAAACATTTTTAAATACAAATGTTTAAAAACACTCTGTTGTTGATTTGTCTCTTTGGTGTAAACACGTCATAAGTAAAATTACTTTAGAAATAAGTCATTATTTATTATTTATACAGAGCAACATAAAAACTATATTAATAACTTTATAACATTTTTAAGTGCGAAGTTTCTAATTTTAAAGCAATTACAAACACCTTTCTTTGCACGCAATGACAAAAATTCAAATCGGACTAATTAAGACAAATACGAACCATCATTTCACACCTGCAAACACGTTTGTTCGATAGCTTAAAACTGGAACTAGCTTCGGATAGTTCTAGCTGAAACATTTCACAATTTCGGAAAGATTTATTTGACAAATCAGCCGTTATGTTAAATAACTAGTGCTATGTTTATTTGTAATAGAGTCTTCTTAAGTAACTTATATATTTTGTTATACTTACATTTAAATAAATATGTGTAGATATGCAATATTTATGAAACTATATGTTATGTCCGGTATTATAAAAAATTGGATTAAATTTTGTTAGATAACAAGCACTTTGAACCAGATTATCAAACTTGTATGACAGTTTTTTGATATTTATTAATGTTTTAGTGCATGTGCGATAAGGTTAAGAACAACAGTGGCTTATAACATATGGCATTATTAAAATAAATTGATGTGGTCACCACAAGACTTTATTTATACATAATTAAATAGGAACTAATATCTTGATATCGGTTAGTTGAACCGAAAAAATAGTCGGAAAATAAATTTTAAAAATTTTCTCTACCACTTTTACTTTTCCAAACGGAACATTTATAGATAATAATATTCTCTGCAATTTTTATTTAAAACATTTTTTACTACTACGCACCGTTTCAAAAAAAATCAGAAAAATTCAAAAGTTGATAAAAATAAACATCCGTTTCCGATTTACTGATTTTCTTCAATATTAATAGATTTCATGTTTGTCTAAATTCTAGACAGACACCCAGACGTCATTGAGATAATGGCTGTACGTGATTTAAAAACCCTCAAAACGTGTTATTCCGTTAACATTTCAAATTTAATTTTTTTAATTAATATTTTATTTTAGGTACTTACAGTACCTAAATGAATTAATATTAAACTAGATTTAATTTAAAAACTTAGATGAACGATAATTACCAATTACAATTAGATCTAATTTATTGATCAACGTTGATCTACAATTTAACTCAACCATCTTTGTTCCTTAGATCTACACAAACCTAAGTACTTATATTTAAGTTGATCTATGTAGATTTACATATATAGATCTTAATTGATCTTCGTAAATCAAATTTATTTTTTCTCTCGATTTATCTGTTATTGTTATATGGGTTCTTCAATTATTTCTTAAGCTGAGGGTTATTTATGGTTAAAAAAGGATTCAATCTCCTGTACTAAATATCATATTATTATTTGATTTCAATAGTAGGTATTTGAATTAAATTAGTTGCAATTATCGAACCTATAAAAAATCTAAAAGCTATGGAAGTCAAAGGCATATAGATTAAAAATAAAACTGACTTATCAATTGATAAATTGCTAACGACATTAAATGCAGAGATTTTGAAATGGGCACCAATACAATATCTCGCCCGGTATTATTAATGTAATTAATTATTTGTACGCGCGCGTTGATCGCAATCGCGATAAACAAAAATGAGTAATGTATGTTCGCGGACAACTCTATCAGGTACGATTTTCAGTCACCATTTGTCAAAATATTGATACTGCAGTGTGTTCAATAAATTATATTTACATGCTTCATATATCTTTTATTGATAACGGTCAATCAACCAGGTACGTATCCATTTAGGGGGGGGGGATATTTTTCAAGTTTTTTTCTGTAAACATAGTTAAATTATTTTTTAATCTTAATACAAAAAAAAACTTACTTATATTTGTCAATTATGCCCGAACATACATAAAAAATATAATGTAGTGGCACCAGTTTTGGATAGGACCCCAATAATGGCAAATTTTTAATTAAATGTACTGAATTAGAAATATCTGTTGATATTTGATTACTACCATTTCTGAATATTAATCTATATATACATTTAATTGTCTTACAGCGTGATTTGATGATAATCAGTCAATAGGTTAAACTAATTATTAGTATAATTTATTTATTAATTATTATATTATCATAGCAACTGTTTAACATTGTTTCAAATTTGACGATTCTTTCTTTTATATCTTTTGTGTTGTAGTACTTATCATTTTGTAATCATTAGCAAGTTTCCATCACTACGTGCTCATTACTGGTTTTACCTTTGCCATTACTGGAGAAAAAACATGAACAAAATAAAAGGCTATAATTTAAAAAAAAAAAAATTATATTTGCGAACTTTGGTATTTAAATTGATCAAATAAAGAGTTACTTGTTTTATAAGTAACATGAGTTCATGAAAATTTCAAAAAACAAGCCCATTAATCCAAAAAAACGAAAACTTGCTCTTATAGCGGCCATAACTGGTGCCTTTACATTATATTGTCGAATGGAAAACTTCCTCTTTTTTGAAAGCAGTTAAAAATGAATCAATTCTTTCATTTTTTGTTATTTAAAAAATTAATGATTCCAATGCTCAATAAGGGTACAAACCCGAAAGAATATATTATTCGAGTGTACAGGATGTTTTACTAAGAATGTAAAAAATAACAGTAAATCAAGAATGTTATTTTAGGCAAAAACTTCAAGTGAGCATGTGTCTGGAAATTCTTCGGTAGTGAGTTACAACCAACCCAATTTATTTTATATTTGGTGAACTTATTGTGATATAGCTAGTTATAAAATTTGATAATCGGTTTAGTTTAGTTTTATCGATTTTCAGTATTGACCAATAATTATATAGTATAGGGGTGTTTACAAAAAATACAAGACAAAAATTGAAAAATCCTGTTAACCCATATATGCCTGGACTAAATAATTATTGGTTGATACTGAAAATAAATCAATAAAAACCCGATTATCAAATTTCATAACTATAATAGGCTCTTCAGATATTAAAAAAAACTAATCATTTTTGAAGGACTGTAGCTTTTTAAAAAAGAACTTCCGTTCATGTAAAGTATTTTAATTAAAATAAGATCATAGATTTGTTGTTATTTTTTACATTCATTGTAAATCAAATATATTATACCCAAATTTGACTGAATTATTTTATAGCAAAAACTATTCAAAATGCAGTCAAGGGCATTAAAAACATTAAACGAAATACCGTAGACGTATTTTTGAAGCAGTAAAATCAAAATGACACCTGTTAACATTATAAATGTAACTAATTAGCTAGCGTGGGTTCGATTCTTGCTAAAAGTAGTTTTGTCTGTAACGGTTGATGTTATGCAACACTTACAAGTGTGGGGGAGTGATTTTAAGCAAGATTCGCACATTTTAAAATCGTCTGAAATATTTTTAACCCAATTATTTTACTGTCGATATTTTATAAAGATTTAAACAAATTATTGTTGTATCTTACGACTTATGTTCAGAAACCATGAAATAACTCCCAGTTTTGGTTTTTCCATTTAATTCCTGAAACTAGTTTTTATTCTGCCGTGCGTAGTGCTTAAGTAAAAGGCAGTAATATCTTCTTTTTTTAAGATTTTTTTTTTTTGGTACCGTTAGTTTCTATAAACAATTTCTCACACGTTGCTTAGGGAAATGCAATAAAATATGGTATTTTTAGTTTACTACCTTTCGTATTTGGTTGTTTATTCAAAGTGAGAAGGCATAAAGATAGTATAGGTTATAATTTTGACATGTAATGAGACACTAGCATTAACTATTTTCACAATTAAGTAGGACTTGAACGTGTCAAAATATTTGTTGAACCCATTTTTCTCAATTTTTACATTTTTTTTTATACTGCCTTTTACTTAGAACGGCAGTATTAATCTATTATCTCTATACTTTTCTACAGGATGTCATGACTTACGGGACACCTATTTATGTAAAATATTTATGTAATTACATCGGGTACGTACTGATAATTTTTCAAAAAGAGATGGACTGATATCTTTTACATTATTAAGTACCTACTATTTTTTTCAAGAAATTTTGTTCTGAATATCGTAATTCATATTTTCTAATATTATGTGATAAGTACTGATAAGGTTATGCCCCCCTCCCCCGTCACCGCCTATTAGACTGTTAAAGTAGTAATAAATTCTTTTATTTTTTGTTGGTAGAGATTGTACATACAAAATATCGTGTTATTTAAGAATCTATCCAAGTAAATGTGTAATTTTATTTATTTAAACTTGTTTATTTACTAATAAGTCATTTGATACCCATTCATGAAGTTTGTACATATACATTGCGTGTATTAGTTTACATTTACTTTGATTTATTAATTTTGCACATGCACAATACTGTCATGCTTCTCGATTTTACAACTTTATGCTTTCGTCGCTTTTCTATAAAATAAATCTTAATAAAATTTAATGTTTCTTACAAAAAATAAAAATGTCACCTAAGTTTTTAAAAACCCACAAAATCGATAATACGATTCTGAAAGATATAAAGGAGTCATTATCAAATGATAATATCCGATTATGGGGACCCATTTAAAAAAATATGGGTGTGTGTACTTATGTACGCGCATTAAATTTACACTTATTTGGTGTAGTGACATCTAGCGTGCACATGAAAAATTAAAAACTTGTTATACCGACTATTATAACAGAAATCTGTATTCTCTACACCTAACCTAACTTCAAGGTGTTAAATTGTTTCCGTTGAATGGTGAGTGCACATCGTTGCATTCAACGTGCATTTCATTTCCGTTTCGTTACTAAAATTTCACCATGAACGCGGCTAAAGAAGTATAACTTCAAAAAAAAAATATTTATTTCTAATTAATAATTACTTTTACACTACTTTTCATGCTATATAGCAGTGGTTCATAACCTTTTTAGCTACTGGCACCCATGACCTCACATCTTTTCGCAAGCAAAAGCTTTTTAACTTGCTGCGCCGAGCAACAAGTGAGGGTTATACCAGCACCCCTTAAAATTACCTATTTTTAAACATTCGAAAATTAAAAATTAAAAGGAATTTGACAAAACAATATAAAAAAAATGTTAAGTATGTATTTCTTTTGAAAAAAAAACGTGGAAATTAAAATTTGATTTGTATGTTAATCACTCTTATTTATGTATCTGGATACTGCTTGATAATGGGCTCGTGTTAAATAGCTCTTCATTATTATTTTGTAATACATCATTTAACATAATGTACTTTCTCGTCTTGTTTTTTCTTCTATTTTGATGAAATAGATAATTACATTTTGTGATATAATTATTATAGAATTATTCTTAAGGCTACGTATAGATTTATATGTAAATAAAACAAGTTTGTAACAATTAAAACAACATTAAATTAGAAGCATACATTAAATATGTTATTTGATACATATCCATTTAATTTTAAACGTTAGAATACGTAGTATCTTATGTCCGGTATTATAAACGAGCTAACAAAATTTGCAAGCTTGCAAGCACTTTCAAATGAGGTTTCAATCCTATCTGACAGTTCCCTTGAAATTCCATGAAGTGTTTGATAAGTTTCGCGCACGCGTGGTAGATAAACACCAACGGTATTAAGACAGTGGTGATATTATGAAAATTATTTTGTACGGTCAGAGTCGCCAACTGTGTCATAATAAGTTAAAGTATCACTGCTCTAAATTCTATAACTAATCCTTAGATACTATCACATCATTTAAGTCGAATATTTTTTTTTTTTTAATTACTATAGAGTCTAGCTCACTTGGTATTTCAGAGCAGTTGTAACAAACATATAATAATGTGAATGCTATGCATTTTATGGTGTACCTACACTTGTCGCTACTGCTTTTAGATCGCTGATTTCTACTTAACGCGCAAGCGTCTAAGACATTCATATATACCAAACCATTAATTGGAACTATCAGTAGGTTATCATTTATATTTAATACCCTGCAAATAGTGTTAGCTTAGCTTTTACTCCAGACAAAATTCTTTATAAATGATTATATCTTATAACCGCTATAAGAGCAAGTTTTCGATTTTTTGGATTAATGGGCTTGTTTTTTGTAATTCTCATGAACTCATGTTATTAATAAAACAAGTAACTCTTTATTTAATCAATTTAATTACCAAAATCCGCAAATATAATATGGTTTATTTATTAAATTATAGTCTTTTATTTTGTTCATGTTTTTTCTCCAATAATGGCAAAGGTAAAACCAGTAATGAGCACACAGTGATTACAAAATGATAAGTACTACGACACAAAAGATATAAAAGAAAGAATCGTCTTTGAAACAATTTAAAGCAGTTGCTGTGAAAATATAATAATTAATAAATAAATTATACCAATAATTAGTTTAAATGTCCACCATTTTGACACTTATTGGTCGATTGTCATCAAATCACGCTGTAAGACAGTTAAATGTAAATAGATTAATATTTATAAATGGTAGTAATCAAATATCAACACATATTTTTAATTCAGTATATTTAGTTAAAAAATTTCCATTACTGGAGTCCTTGCCAAGACTGGTGCCACTGCCTTGTTTCTGGATTAACCCGCAATGTTTTTTTAATACGCTTTAAGGTTAACGACCTTTTCATACACAAATTCTAGCCCGTGTAAAAGTTTCCCAAATCAATAAATACCTATAATAACTTTGTATGTACCTTAAAGCGTATACACATATTTAATCACATGGTTACTTCCAATTTCTGTGATTAAAAAACAGCTATACTTTGATCTCGTATATCCGTCAACCAATAAAATTACGCAACAAAACTTATACGTGCATATGTGCGTGGCGTGTGTGGAGAGACGGCGAGGGGGGGAGGGGTATAATTATAGCCGAATTTGGCAAAATGTAAGAGAAATTTGTGCGTATTTATAAACCGATGAATATAATTCGATCAACGTGTTTTTTTCTTGGACAGTTCTCAGGTAACGTGAACCAAATAATTATGCTTTCGATTAAATAATAATACGGCAGATTTCACTCGTAATGGCGCTTAAAATTGTCGTTTATAACTTATTGAATTAATATACATATACTTATGTATATTATTGTATATGAATATAATAGTAGTGACGTTAAATATAAATAAAAACAAACTTGTTTGTTTAAACGTCAAAATTTATTAAAGAAGAGGAAACCGCAAGCTTTCGATTCACAGAATCATCGTCAGGCTATTAATAAAGATTTAAATTTGAGAAAGATGTCGTTATCTCAATAAAATTCATGTGACTACGGAAATGTTTGAAAAACATTTCCGTAGTCACATCTTTCTCAAAAACATCTTTCTCAAATTTAAATCTTTATTAATAGCCTGACGATGATTCTGTGAATCGAAAGCTTGCGGTTTCCTCTTCTTTAATAAATTTTGACGTTTAAACAAACAAGTTTGTTTTTATTATTGTATATGTATGTGTAATATCATATTTAGTGAATATAATTTTTTGATGGATAGAGAAATAGATAATAATTAGTAAAATAATTTATGAAATCATAAAGGTGGACTATGTTTTGCACTAATGTATCAACCCACACAAAGCTCATTTCGAGATATCATCATTTTTGATACGCGAAATGAAAAATATATTTGTGATTTTGTTACATTTTTTGTCCTCTTAAATTATAATTTAAATAATTTTTTATAACTATAAGCTATTTTCTGTAATATTGTTAACTACATTTTGAATGAAACTGCATGCATATCTCAAAACTAATATTAGTGTGGATTGATACATTAGTGCATAACATAATTCAGATAATGTTATAGAAAGTCCATCCATTTTTTTTAAACAAAAAAGTCATACAGCTTCCATCTTTAGAGTTATTATTTCCCTCAATTTTTTTTCTAATTTTTCTATGAGTAGAATTTTTTTCTATATTAATTTAATTTAAAAGTGCTAAAAAAATAAATAGTTCATTCTATTTAAACTACTATCCGGTATTACAGCGTAGCTTATAAACATTTACAAGCTTGCAAATACTTTCAAACGGGGTATCAAACTTATATGACAGTTATCTTTGAGTTTTTAACAGATATTTGCATGCGCAGTAAGTTGGTTCTTACTGTTTTTACTCAAAGTTAGTCAATACACTTTAGTAAATATACTTTACATACCTTTGTTTTTACTTACTATCACTTGCAAATATCTGTGAAAAACTCAAAAAGAATGTGTTTGTAGGCTTGCTAAAATTTCTTAGCTAGGCTGTAATACCGGACATAAGTCATCTAAGAATTAATAAAATTCGTCAAAATCCTCCCTCCCCCTTTATTAACTTATTTTTATAGCAGTGCTAAGTCCAAATTGAAGGAGACTATAAAATCACTAAAATGAAATAACCTTCACCCTCTCAATACTCATTTGCTGCAATAACATCAGAACTCAGGAGACACGTTTAAAGTTTTAAATTGGTAGAACTTTATATGATAATTTTCAAATAATTTATGCTCTATCGTAGTTAGTCAAAGAAGCTCAGATATGTCGTTCTTGCTGTATAAAGTACATGTATAAACGGTTTTTCCTGTATAAACAAATCAAAAATAGCAATTTTTGAGTTTACCCTGATAAAAACATGTATTATAATTTCCTCCCGAACATTCTTTATAACAATGTTGAAAAGGGAAAGGGGGACTTTCCAGTCGGCCAGAATATAATGATTTGTATATCCTATTACAACTATTCTAAATATCAATTATTTCACCCACCCCCCATTACTACGGAATTCATTTTCTCTTTGAATTCAACACAAAATTTCATGAACAAAATAAACAAAAAAAAATATTCAATTAATTTGAGAAAATTTCTATAAAATTGAAATAAATAAAAATTATCTCTATGATCATTGAAGTATATTATTAGACAGATTGGAATTTTGTTGCAATTAAAATTGTAACTATTTCTATTTATATTAGTACTTTGTTTTTGGCCGTACCTGGAGAAAGTACAAACAAAAAGGATACATTTTATTGACTTTTATTTCACAAATAGTTTTTGCGGTTAACAGTTCGCACGGATTGTAATTAACCGAAAATAAAAAACATTTTTTATTCATGCAAGAGAAATTTGATAATAATCATTAATTTAATGGCTGATTAATTTTTACTATCTCCTTTAATGTATGTTTGATACTTTCGGAATATTTTATTTGGATTGATTCAAAATCACTTTTTTATTGTCTATAATACATTTTTATACTCTCAAATATCTTTACTCAAGTTTGTAAAAACTTTTTTATATTTTTAATGAATACTTTCAAATAGTTTTATTACTGATGATATCTACGTCATATTTTGATTGTATTTGATAATTTTTGTAAATCTTATTTCAAGTGAAAATAATAAGAAAACATGTGGTTTACTACAGTGCTAAATTCTGTAGAAGAATATATGCATATCTTTTTAAGGGAACATTACACTACGAAAAATGTAATTACATTTTTATATAAAAAATTTAATACTCTACAAAAAATATTCTATACAATTTTCAATTAATATTTACAAAAAAAAATTGTGGAAATACGAAATTTACTTTTTATTTTTTTATTCATTTAAAAAAACTTTAATCAAAAAATTAAAAACGTTAGATCGTACAGAACATATTCTAATATACTGTGTTTTTTTTCAATTCAATTAATTAATATTTACAAGCGCAATCGTGGACATACAACATTTGATTTTTTGTTGTTGTTTTTTTATAATATTAAATTTATTTTACATTAAAATTGGTTAAAGGTTTAGATTTTTACTTGTACCTCGTGGATCTAATCGAGATCTATAATTTGATACCAAAAGCTGCACTGAGTGTCGAGATATACTGATTTTAAATGTACGCTAGCGCGAAAAACTGTTCTCTGCGCGTTACATCAAGTTTCTCACATCAAAAGTTCTAATTCGTTTAGTGTGGTAATTTGTCCATACGCATTAGTTACACTAATCGAGGTGTTTTCTACATTCAAAACCTGTTTCTAATAAACGTGAGAAAGTGAAATTAATATAATAGATTTTAACTGGCCGTGAATTAAAAAGTCTTTTGTTACATAATTAAACAATAAAACAAAATATATTATACGACAGATCGTTAATTTTTTGCAAGTGCATATTTGACCTAAAAAATTATACATAATATAGAAATAAAAGAAATAATTAAAAACTATTTTTGGACAAATTAATAACTACTGATGATAGATATTACATTCAAAGAAATGCCAAAGTTAACATCCTGGTATATATATGTCAATCAACATTTGTGATATTTAGAAGATCTGTACGACCTTGAAAATAAATACCTAGTTTGTTTTTTTGTTTGTTTTTATGGATTTTATCTTATAGCGCCAGATTGTCAAATGTTAATTAGAATTGTTTTGACCTATAGGTTAAAATATTTTAATTACAAATTCCAAAAGATATAAGAAAATAGACATAGGTTAAATACTTACATCAATAGTTTGATTAATTATTATTCTAGCCTATAAACTATAAAAATAATTTAATTTCTCACGCAAATTTTTTTTTATCACATTACGATTTTAAGATTTTTTTTAACGTAGAACTACGCCTTCCCCGTCGATATTATATAGGGGGTAAATTCAGTAGTACTTTTTGAAAGCTTAAATATCTCCAGAACCAATAATTATAGAGCAATAGGTAAAATACCAATATAATACAATACAGGGTGAGTCATATCAGGTGGAACAAACTTGAACAGTTGATCAAGAAAAAATGTCATATAAACATGTGTCCGGAAATTCTTCGTGAGGGAGCTACAGATTTAGCCTAAAATTAGTTTTTATTTAATATTTTGAGAGCCCATTGTAAAATTGTTTGTTTTAACCTGAAATGGAAAGATCGAATGAAAATTTTGAAATGAGAAAACACATTTTTTTTCTCTTTAAAAAACAATCGCAAAGCTTCTCGTATCTTCGATAATAAAATAATTCATAACAAAGATACAACGCATTTTATTCATTATTGAAAAAAAATCACAATAGCCATGAAAAACTAAAATATGTTTTAGTCCAAAACTACAACAATCACTCGAATGCAATATTAACAAGTCTAGTAAGCTTTGGAAAAAAGAATGGTTGATGTTTGAAATTTTTATATTTATTAAAATTCGTTGCTTATTTTGTTAATGTATTACAGCAATGCCGGCTTTATGGAGGGTGATTAGGTGACCGCCCGGGGTGCCAGTTCAGAAGGGGCGGCGGACGGCCACATGGAAAAAAAATTAGCTTAAATTCTAATAAATTTGTTTTCTCTTTAAAATACGATCACAAAGCTTCTCGTATCTTCGATATAACGAGCAAGCAAAAATAATAATTTCGAAAAGTGGAGAATTTATCGGAGTAATAAATATCGTTTAAAAAAACTTATTTTCCGATTTCAAAATTTTTATTTGATCTTTCCGTTTCAGGTTATTTTAATTTTTATTTCATTTCTTCAGAACTCATTATGATATAGATATGAAATTTGATAATCGGTTTAGTATTAATACGTGTGGACCAGTAGGCCCTTTGATTTTTATCTAGTATTTTTTTGTTCTAAATTATTTCCTATGTTTGGAATTTTTATAAAATCATATGCAACAAAATACACAGAAATATACTTTGTTATTTTCTCATAAGATCAACCGTTTACGAGAAATGCGACAGTAATGATAATATCGCAAAATTAGACCTAATAAGGATGCTTCAAATTACACAAAATAAAAAAATAAAAATATGATTAAAAATAAGAAAAAAAGTTATACGCCTACCTACTTTTTTCCCTCTTGCTGAGCCCCCTAATGAGATAGCTCGTGTTATTTCTGGGATCCTAATGAATACTTTGTGTGAATAGGGTGACCAGGTCTCAGGTTTTGACCCGGAGTCTCAGGATTTGCATACCGGTTCTCCGGGATCAGGGTTTCGGTGTAATTTCTCCGGGTCTTACAAAAAATGATGACGAGTAAAAAAAAAGAGCATGGAGCGCAAAAGTGCAGATTAGGGTAACACATTTTATGAAAGTAAAAATAAAAAGAATAAAATTAAAATAAAAAGGATAAAAAAGGGGGTATTCATTTACATATCAGGGTTTACAAAAACTAAAATCTGGTCACCCTACATGTGAAAGATTCATCAAAATCGGTCCAGAAACCCGCAATCTTTACTTTTTTAGTTAAGAAATACAAAATAATCTGTATTACTCATAATCATCTAACCATAAAAAAATCTTCATTAATTATAAAATCAAAGAAGATACGTGTCAAGTTAGGTCATCAAATAAAAACGTGAGAACGAGTAAACCCATCCATAATCATGACAAACTTCATTTACATTAACAAAACCACTTGCACTTGTCATATTTATGGTCTTATCTCGGCAAGAAATCGAAAAAGAAATAATAATAAAATCAACATTCCTATCTCTTATGGAAATACAGCAGCCGGCAAATGAATATACATATTAAATATAAACAGTGCGACCTATCTTAAAAAAAAAACGCCAAACTAGATAACATAGTGCGATTACTGTTACTTCTGAAGGTTGGTTACTTTTTTAGCCGCGGGATTCGAAAACCAGAGCAAAATTGAAAAGTTGCAATTAATGTGTTACAATTATTGTACCAAAAAATAAAGTAATAATCACAGTTATTGCAAGGTCGATACCAATAATAATATATCACCTTCACATGTAGGAAATGATAAAACTTTTCAACTGTTATTATTATTATTATTAGATCATTTGAGTTGATGTTTTCTTGTTATTGTTATTGCTTTGTGAATTATGGGTAATCGAAAATACCATATGTTTGTAATCTTGTAATGTAAAAGGAAATTTTATTACTTGTGTAGGTCTATAAACGAATAGATTGTTTAGTATTTATATTTTACTAGTGCATTGGACCCGATATTATCTGTGGATATACATTTAATCTGTAATAAACATTGTTTTCATTTGTCGCTAACTATTTACGCGAAGTTACCTCTCCATCATGAAATTTACAGAAAATATCTACACATTTATACAAAATATCCACAAATTATACACCTAAACCTTCCTCGTGAAACACTCTATTTTTTAGCGAAAACCGGAATAAAATCCGTTTAGTAGTTACTGAGAAAATCGTGAACAGACAGACGCGGCGAGGGACCTTGTAATGTACTCCGTAAAATCAGTGGTATATCATTCGAAACGTAAAATGTTCTATATATTGCTTTTAAAGCCTTGGCACATTACAGAAACGGTGTCCGTCAGCGCTTCGACCTTGCAAATCTATTATATGTGATTCGATAAAAAAACGTTGCTGCGTTTCGACGCAACTAAAATGCCACTTGTATTGAATCACATATAATAGATTTGCAAGGTCGAAGTGCTGGCGTACACCGTTTCTGTAAAGTACCAAGGCTTAAAAGTACTTTATTGTTGATTCATGAACAGAAAAATGTCTATTTGGATTCATCATCTCTCTTACAAATCTAATTCGATTGCAATTTGTAAAATATTATAAATTTTCAACATCTATGAAATATCCACGATGAAAATGACATTTAAGAAAAATAGCTGCTATTAAGTTTTGATAATAATTTCATGTAATTTATCCAGAAACATTCCTAACCGAAGATTCAACCTAAAAATGTTTCATTTGTTTCCATGCTTACATCTAATATAACAATTTTTCGTTGTTTTTTGTACTTTTTCTCTAAAATTGTTGGGTATGGAGTAAAAAATTCCTAATACATTTTGTTAAATGTCTAATATGATTCCCATATATAAAGATAGGCCATCTGATGTCACACAAATTAACCTTGAAAATTTTGTACGAAACATTTTTCTCTATCTTACTTTATTTTTCAAATATTATTCTGAAGAGAGGAGTATCCAGTATATTTAATAATCTACGAAAAAAAAGCATGTAAACATTACGTAGACAACACGTAGACACTCTACAACAAACACTACCTACTGGAAAATGTAGAAACTGCGGTTTCTTAGTCACTTAAACTAAATAAATACACCTTAACCACAAATAAACAATGCCACTCGACACGTGTTTCGACTTCACAAGAAGTCCTCATCAGTAGCCTAACAGTATTTATTTAGTTTAGTAACAAACACTACATTTCAGTGTAAATAAATACACCTTAACCACAATAAAACAATGCCACTCGACACGTGTTTCGACTTCATAAAAAATCCTCATCAGGAGAGAAACAATATTTAATTAATTTAATAACAAACATTACATTTCATAACCTACAGCCTTCAGCACGATGTACATACATTATATAATTAGATAAGTAACAAACAGATACGATTGTTCCTGATCATTAAATTCTTGGATTTCAATAAAACGGTACTTGTGCTGCTTGCATCTTGCCGCATAACTCGCAGCACAATATCGGTGATATTTATTAGAGCGTGTTTGCAAACATAGCGACTGTTAAATGTAATCGAAAGTAAATTAGATTTAATTTGTATCTCAATGAACGACAGCCAGTTTGCGTAATGTGTCGAGCCTTTTTGAGAATTTCATGAAATATGTATATAGTAGGTATCAACATGCACTTTATATACATATAATATATACATGTATGTTTTACAATTTCGTAATAAACTCGCTTCTGATATTTTTGTAATTGAATTTGAAAATTATACAGTTTGATATAAATTCTGTATTACTTAAACGTATTGAATTATTACCACGAAGACCTTAATATGCAGTCCTCTCTAATGCATATGTAGGTATGTTGGGACAAATTACAACAACTACAAATGTAATGGAATTTCCACATAAGGTACTGGCACCAGTCTTGCATATGACCCCAGTAAATGCTATTTTTTAATTAAATGTACTGAATTAGAATATTTGTTGATATTTGATTACTACCATTTCTGAATATTAATCTATATACAGTTAACTGTCTTACAGCGTGATTTGATGACAATCGGCCAATAGATATCAAAATAGTGGACTTTTAAACTAATTATTAGTTTAATTTTTTTTATTAATTATTAAACTGCTTTACATTGTTTCAAATTTGACAATTCTTTGTTTTTTATGTTTTGTGTCATAGTACTTATCATTTTGTAATCATTAGCAAGTTTCCATCATTGCGTGCTCATTACTGGTTTTACTTTATCCATTACTGGAGTTAAAACATACACAAAATAAAAAATAAAAGGCTATAATTTAAAATACAAACTATATTTGCGAACTTGGTAATTAAATTATTAAATAAAGAGTTACTTGTATTATTAGTAACATGAGTTCATGAGAATTACAAAAAAGAAGTCCGTCAATCACAAAAATAGTAAACCTTGCTCTTATAGCGGCCATAACTGGTGGCAGTATCTTATGTACAATTACATTGATTTCCTTCCATAAATCCATTCTGATCACAGACATAGAGAAATGAACTGCATATTCTGTATTAGCATAATGTGTATTTGGTTCAAAAAAGTGAAGATAGAGATATAACCCAAACAATATTCTATCTTTTTCGAATTAGATTTTTAGACAAAAACATGGGGGCTAGAATATTTATTCTACCAGAGAACCCCGACTTTCATAACGCGCCATTGGTAAATAAAAATATTTTCTATAATTTATGTCGCATTCATTTACCAACATATTTTTTTATTTCAGTTTTTATCTAGTAAACATTTATATGTAAAGGTAGAGGGGATATATATACTTACTATTTAAGAGATTGTCAGGTCCCAAATATATATCCATACATTTAGAGAGGTTATTTTTTAAATTGAGTTTTCTGGCATTATTTTTTAACACGCTTTTAATTATTAGCTTGGCTTGTAACATTATAAGAAAATCTTTTTCACTTTTCACCCACTTCTAATATAATTGTATTGATTTGAAACTTATGCAATTCTGGTGACAATATATGGTACTATCGTATGATGATGGAGGTATGACGTGGTCATAGGGACTCCTCAATTGTTAAAAATATTGCGCGTACAAATGTCAAACACAATTTTTTATCTAATAAATTTTTCGGGATACAAAGTAACCTAAGTCGTTCCTCAGGATGCAAGCTACCAAATTTGATCAAGATCGGTTCAGCGGTTTAGCTGTGAAAAGGTAACAAACAGACGACAGAGGGAGAGACACACTTTCGTATTGAATCAGCCATCTATTTTTCTATAAATGTTGTTTCTTCTTCTTTTTCTATACGTACAACATATAAAACAGGGAAAGTTAAACTAGTTAAAAGCACACTGAAATTCAAATATCCCTTTTACCCCCCCCCCCCCCACTGGTTTAAATTAATTTTTCAGATCTGTCCTTGAACAAGTATATAATTATTTATTATTGTTTCTGATAATACAGGTATTTAACATTTCCCATCAGCCTGAAAAAAATACACTTGCTCCTTTCTAACAAGCTGAATGACTTGTTGAAACATGTGTTTGGTAATTAGACATCAAGACGAGGTGTAATTGAAGCCGTGGTGTTATATAACCACGCGTTAAATGGTCCAACTGATTTTCTTTAATGTTTCAAAACATCCAACCGTAAATTAGAGATAATCGATGGATTAAATTGAGCAACCAATCTACTGGAACGAATTAACATGATCTGTAAACCTATGTGTGCGGGTGTGTGTGTGTTAAATGTGTGTAAGTATGTGTGTGTGTATGTTAAAAATTCAAGCATGCTAATTGATTCAATTTTTAATTGTATATAAAGTTTGTTATAGATAAAAGGAAAACATCCGTTTCATTGTCCTTACTTCCTTTTAATAGCAATACTTACATAGAGTCAATTCGACAAGAGTATGTAAACAAAGAAAAACAATTTAAGTAGGAGAGAGTAAAAAGTTAGGTAGGATGTTATGCAAAGATATTATCAATATTCAATTTTAAATGCTGGAAACATTTTGTTTTGCTCATAAAATATTTTTTTAGATTTGAACACTACGATTAAGTAGAAATTTATATTTTATTATCGCATCGGACTGTATACAATCCGATTTATTAATCTGTAATAAACCAATTAAATATTGTTTTCACTTATCGCTAACTATTTACACAGCACACGTGAAGATATTTTTGACTTAATGAAATTTACGGAAAATGTCCACTTATACACCTAAACCTTCCGCGTGAAACAATCTACCCATTAGTGAATAAAATCCATTCAGTAGTTACTGATAGTCCTCAGTATCTCGACCCTTTTGTAAATTTATTACCATACTTCTGAAACTCCGTAAGTGGCTTCTTTTTGACGAGTCTAACAACTTTTTATTTGCGAAATTTTTTTTAAATGTGTCATTTTCCGAGGTGCATCTGCGGAATTTTCCGGGCGCTAGACTGAAAAAACGGTCCAAGATGCATATTTGTCGGACAAAATATAACTAAGATAATATGGTGAGAAAATCGAAAAAAAATGACGGATAAAAATAGTGGGATATCACCTAGTCTGTCACCTCCAACATGTCAAAATAACGAGGTTATTATAGTTTATTACCAGCTACCTGAAATTTGTAAGATTATTAATATAAATAATTATTTTTACAATCCATTGGTCATTTTGTGAGACAAATATCTTGGGCCGTTTTTCCAGTTTGCCGCCCGGAAAATTCCGCGGATGCACTTCGGAAAATGACCCATTTTTAAAAATAAAAAGTTGTTGGACTCATCAAAAAAAAGCCACTCATGAAGTTTCAGAAGTATGATAATAAATTTACAAAAGAGTCGAGGTACTGAAGACTATGAGAAAATCGTGCACAGATTGACAAACGCTACGAAGATCTTTGTTTAATACTATGAAAAGTATTTCTCAAAAATAATTTTCTAATTTTAAGGGAGTGGGGGTACCATAACCTTCCTTATTCCCAAACTGCTCATGTTATTAGTACGTCTGGTACGTAAAAAAACCCTGCACTTTTTGATTGGGGTATGACACTTTCTGTGCCCATAGATAAGGTTAAAAGAATAATTTTCAGATAGGGAGCCAATTTAAAATCCGTGAAGAACACCATTATATCGGCTATTAAAGATGGCCCCCACCGTTTTTATTAAATTGGCTGTATCTCAGCTCCTAGTCATCTGATTTCAATTTTCTTTTGTTTGTTTTAAAGTCTTATTGAGAAGATTATTTTTTGTCATTATACATTTTTCTCTAAATCTTAAGGGTTCCCCACAATTTTTGAAAATCTGAAAATTTTACTTTTCTTAAAAACTTAGTTTATATATAACTTTTTTATTGTGCCCAATATCATTTTTTTACTTCATATAAAAAAGAAAGACATTTTATTCTGCTTTCCATTGATAACAAGATAATACTGTTTTAATTAACAACTTCTTTGGAAAAAGCATGTTAAACAATAAAAATAGACTATTTTTGGATCACTCCATGTCAAGTTTACCTTTTATCATATGAAATTTTATGTTGGGATCAATTTTATCATATGGCATAGTTAAAAAATTGAAAAATCTGTCATGGATGTCACTGAACTTTCTTATACAATAAAAAATGTACGTGTATCTACTATTTTAAAACAAATAATTTTGGCTTACTGATGACAGATATAAAAAAATTAATAGAACATAAACTATAGATAATAACGTTTTCTACATTTTTTGTTATGAACATTTCATTCTGTCATGAACTTGTTCAAATAAAATGGAAAAAAATTAAAAATATAATTAAAAAAGATTATTTTTTTAATTGGTAAGAGATACAAAAAAATTAATGGAACATAAACTATAGAAAATAACATACTCTACAACTTTTATTTCAATGATTTATTTCTGCTTTAAACCATTTCAAATATAATTGAAAAAAACGATTATAACCTCAAAAACTTTTTTTGGGAGAAATAACATAACATAAATTATAAATAATAATATTCTAAACAAATTTTTCTTTAAATATTTTCTTCCAACACGTACCGTTTCAGAAATAATTCGAATAACTATAAAAATTACAGTAAACATCCGTTTCCGCTTTTAAAAAAATCATGTTTTCTTTCTTAAAACAAATTAATCCTAAATATAAAATTTTACCCCTCTATGTACTGTTATTTTTGAGTTACAACGTTTACAGACAAACAGATACACACACAGACAGACAGACAGACATGGTGATAAAAATAGTCAGAATTGATTCAGGGAAGGTATAAATGGACATTTCCATCAAAATCTCGAATCCGAGAAACCAATACAGGTAAACTTGATATGGAATGATCCAAAAATAATCTATTTTTCTTAGTTTAACACGCTATTTCCAAAGAAGTTGTTAATTAAAACATTATTATCTTGTTATCAATGGAACGCAGACAAAAATGTCTTTCTTTTTTATATGAGGTAAAAAAATGATATTGGGCACAATAAAAAAGTTATATAACAATTAAGTTTGTAAGAAAAGTGAAATCTTCAGATTTCGGAAAATTGTGGGGAACCCTTAAGATTTAGAGAAAAATGAATAATGATAAAAACTATTTTTTTTAATAAGAACTTTAAAATAAACAAAAGAAAATTGAAATCAGATGAGATACAGCCAATTTAATAAAAACCGTGAGGGCCATCTTTAATAGCCGATATAATGGTGTTCTACACGGATTTTAAAGTGGCTCCCTATCTGAAAATGTTTCATTTGACCTTATATATGACCACCGAAAGTGGCATATCCCAATCAAAAAGTGCAGCGTTTTGGCTTTATTTGCCACGAACCAGACGTACTATATAGACATGTAGTATCTATAAATGTGGTTTTCCACCAATTGTTTTCAGAAATAAAAACAATATAGCAACAAAAACAGTTGTTAATTTAAAAAAAACTAAATAAACTCTGTTTCCACAAAAAAATGTGCTAGCTTTGGAGCCATATCAATTTTTTTTACATTATCGCATAATAAATCTATCTAATTTACAAATAAAATAAATACTTTAACTTGAAAATAATATCAAATTTATTTTCAGTTTTTGTTCCGTCAATAAAAACTTGAAAACAAGTTTGTGTAGTTCTATTTGACATTTCCACTAAACGGACTACATTGTTGTTAAAAAAAAAAACTTTGATCTTACCCGAGGTTGATCTTGAACTTATTTTGTCTTTTTATGTAAAGTTATAAGCGTAGCTACAGACGCAAATAAATTATCATTTTTTCTCCTTATAGAGCGATAATACAGGTCCTTGCTGAGGCGCAAGAAACTCTATAGCAGTGGTTCTTAAACTAGGGTCCATGGACCCACGTGGGTCCGCAGAACTTTTGCCGGGGGTCCGTAAAATATGTTTGGCATAAATTAAAGTAATTTTATATTTCTAATTACCAGTGATTAACATCTAACGACCTTCTTTGTTTTTATATCCGGGAGAGGGGGTATCATGAAAAATAATTGTTCAAAAGGAGGTCCCTAGACCATATAAGTTTAAGAACCGCTGCTCTGTAGCTATACGCACTGTGTAAAACCGCCTTTTCAATACATACTATTCAATATTATAAATGCTAAAGTAATTCTATCTGTCTGTCTGTTCGTTGCCTTTTCACTGCTAAACTGCTGAACTGATCTTGATGAAATTTGGCAGGGAGATAGTTTACATCTTGAGAAAGGAAATAAGCTACTTTGTATCCCAAAAATTGATTACTTAATAAAAAAAATACAAATTCCACGCGGACGAAGTCGCGGGTAACACTTATTGTTGATGATGATGAGATGCATTTCTTGTCGGCTGGATTACTCCTTTTCCAATAGCTCAGTGGTGTTTTTACTTATTGTTAGTTGCAAACATTTAGTTAATAAATCTATTTATAGGTATGTTGAATGTTGTAATATAGTAAGTTACGAGTGAAATGCCTAGGGTAATATTTGAGACTACTATTATCCAGTTGTTAATTTTTATAAATTCGTAACGGATGTAATATATGCGTTATTTGGCAGGTATGCAAAAAATTTCTACTTTGTATTCAAAATATTGTTATATAAGTCGTCTTAAAGTATATATAAGTTATACTTAAAGGAAATCATATATATGTATCTAGATATATGTATAATAAGTATGTATATTAGAACGAAAATGTAATTTATAATAATTTCATTGTGCAACTGAAAGTTATTACATACCAATAATTTTCCGGAAGCTGGCCATTATAAACAAGATATTTCACTTTGTTTTTTTTTCATTGTTCAGATTGAAATATTTTAGTTATAATATGTCAATTTGTAAATAAACCGTGGGAAAAATCAATCATTTTATTTCTATAAAAAAATTTACTGTCACTATTCACTATACAATAAAAATTAATTGGATTATTTATTATTTTATTAATAGACATATTTCATAATCGATATCATAAATTCATTGTACATTACTTTCAGTTTTTTTTAAATTAATATTCAATAGTTTTCTTATATATCGGGTATTATAAAGAATTTTTTCTAGAGCAAAAGCTAAGCTTACTGTATCTGAAATTTTAGAGCAGTTGATTACAATTGATTAGAACTGTCAGTGGGCTGTCATTTATATTTAATACCCCGCAGATAGCGTTAGCTTAACTTTTGCTCCAGAGAAAATTATTTTTAATACTAGACAACATTAGAATAAAATTGTAGTGTATTTTAACTATTTTAAACGTTACAAATTCACAAACAAAATTACGACCTTCAATAATTGAATATTAAAATCTAAAAGTTTGTTTTATTTTCTCCCATTTCCCCGCGGTTTCTCACGCATGTATTTAGAAATCGTTGTTAGGCGCTGCTAGGACTCCGACAAGGTCCTGTATCAACACCCCCATTTATTTTCTTGTATATCTAATTAACCTTTTTGCTCATCATGTCTGAAAAATGTGGTGTTTAAAAAACAATTAGCAGTAGTACATAATACCTATATCTGTAATTGTTCGATATTTCACAAATGTTAAAAATACACAATATCGACTTCCGTATGTGTTTTATTTTTTAAGGTCGTAATTAATAGCTAGCAAAAACATTCTCCTATGTAATAGCTCGAGATTCGGTTTGGGAGATATTTGAAACTGGTTTGCATAACATCCGCTGAAAATTTAAACAAACAACTTAAACCAGTGGCGGGTGTGGAAGTGAACCCATTCCCTCACGTTCAGTTTTGTTCACTTTTTATGATTGTGGAACATCCAAGCATGCCATCCCCCCTCCCATTTTCCTGTATTTTTTTCCTTCACAGAGTTTTTTCACTTTTTGTGATTTTGGAGCGTCCGAGCATGTAAAGTATCCTTTTAGACTTATTCTATTACTGTACTTCACTAACATCACTAAAAAGTGATACTTTAAGTAGCTATTTGTTGATAGGGATGAATTTTTGGAGGTATATTTATATTAATTTTTTGTCTTATTTTTTATCATAGAACAAGAATATAAATTTATTTTTTGTGATTTGAAGCATCCGTATTAAGTAAAATTTCTGCATGCTTTCATTTGCATCGATATTTCTCGTAAACGGTTTATCCTATGGTAAATGAACAAAGTATATTTTTGTGTATTTTGTGTCATACAGTCTTATTCAAATGTATAATACAGGAAAAAATTAAAGAACAAAAAAATACTAGATAAAAATTGATGGGCCCACTGACCCCATACAGCCCTGGAACTATTAGGCTCCTGATGAGGACTTCTTGTGAAGTCGAAACACGTGTCGAGTGACATTGGTTTATTGTGGTTAAGGTGTATATTTTAGTTTAAGTGACTAGAAACCACAGTTTCTCCGTTTTTCCAGTAGTAAATTATAATTGGTTAATACTGGAAATCAATAATACTTATTACTACTAAACACCGTATCAAACATTACTTTAGCAAAATGGGTTTTCAAGCTATATTAAATAAAAACTAATTTGTCCTTCCTCAATCATCAAGATAGGTTCACCAATTTAGCCGTAAAATCGTAACAAACAGATAGGCTTATGCATTATACTTATATAAAAATTTTGGCAAATAACTGTACTCGTATTCGTATTACATTTTTTATACTTGTGCAATATCTGATTCCTCCATACGGTGCATTTATTTTTGTATATTAAGTAAGATACCCCCAATTTTTATATTCTGAATCCACCACTGACTAAATTCATTATAAAAAATGCATTAGCACTAATTATTTAATACAAGTTCTTAAACAAAGCAGAAAAATAGATACTTTGTGTACGATAATTAATTGATTTCGATGAGAAATAATTGATTTGTAAAAATTTTCTCATGAAAGATACGTATATTATTAATTAATTTTGTCAGGTTGAAATAATGATATCATTTAATGGAACCAATTTATCTAAGAGACGTAACAAGTAGATCGATATATAGAGATTACACAGAAACGCTTTCAGTATTTTCTCTGTGTGTCTGTCTGTCACCGTCTCCTTCCTGAAAAAATATAGACGTTAGTTTCTTCATTTTTATTTTTTTATTTTAGAATTTCCTCGCTTTCTACATTCTTGCGGTATTTTTAACTTTTTACTCTTAAATATTTACATTAAATATTTTGTATCATAATAAAGTATAACAAAAGTCGAGATTATAACGGAATTACAAGTTTTGAGAGTACCTAACGTCTGTGTGTCTGTATGTTGGTTTGCGGACACTCTATAGACAATTTAAAATGTCCTATTTTTGAAGTACATCACTAAGCTGGAAACGGATGTTTACTATTTTCAATTTTAATTTTTTCCAATTAAAAATTTTCGAAACCGTTCGTAAAAGAAAGAAGCTGCAGTGGGTGCTACGGAATTTTCTTATACACTATATTAATATGAGTTCACAGTGTACCTGTACAACTGTACCTATATATGTTACCTATATGTTTCTAATAATATTCTATCTAGCTAACTAATAAAAGATAGAAAAAATGAATGGAACATAAATTATACATAATATTATCTACAATATTTTATTTTTCAATTCGTACCGTTTCAACAATAATTTTTGAAAAATCCAAAATTGACAAGAGTAAACATCCGTCTGATTTTAAGATCGTTTTCAAAAATATGAATTATTAATCCTAAATATAAAATTTCATCCATCTAATATTTATCGTTTTTAAGTTACAGACCGGCCGACTGACAAACAAACATAGCATAAAAAGATTAATTGATTCAGGAAAGGACGAAATGAATATTTTCATCAAAATCTCGAATTGGAAAAAAATTTGGCCGTATAAGAAAATAGAAATATTCTATTTAAAAAACCGATCTATTTATTAAAAAAAAACTTTTTTTAATTCATCTACAAAATAATGTTGTGGTGGTCACATCAGTTTATTTATTTGTTTTGTTACAATATGCATATTGTGCCATAAACCTTGAAAGGTTAAACCGTCTTAAACCGCAGGTAATGTTACGCTGCATAAATATTAACATATAAGTACGACAATTAATATAATTATATATAATTCCACTAATTAATTTAGAATATCAACTAATGTAAACAATGTATATTCATCAAAGGAAGTACGTATACTTATTCATAATTAGAATTTATTTAACAAATGAAACGGAAAGGATATATAGCTGACCAATCAGGGTTAAGGCTTCTATACGTTTGTATATGAAAATGAAGTTACTCTGATAGTGATTTAATTTCAAGGTATATGTAGCAATTACTTATATCAACATATATTGTTGTTCTAATACAATACCGAGGTAAGAAAAAATACAGAATTCTCATTTTAAGGAGGTTGATTACAGTCTGTAAGAGGCGAGCGGTAAGATGCGGTCGCATATGCTAAAAAGCATGCAATTTATCTTATAAATAGGTTCCAAAACATTTTACTATTTATACGTACAGTCGGGACTCATTTATTTTAAACCTTCTGAATCATATGACGCGCGTTTATTTCAAGTCGAGAGGGGCTCACACCAAGTTATGTGTAGATCCTTGACCAATCAGCGTTGGCGCGGGAATTGACATCACCACGAAGATGTATTCAAATGTTATAAATGTATAATAGAATATCAAATACAAGAAATCCTTTATTTATTCTTGTCTTCGTATTTTTTGATATTTTAACAACATATACAATCAAAGAAGTACAAATTCGACATTGCAAAATCATAAAAAAGCTATCACAGACAATTTTGTCTAATCGGGAAGTGTCATTTTTTACTATTCTTAAGTTGGTATTTAATATTTATCGTTAATAGTTAATCGTGATAGTGAAATAATTTTACTTTACTTTTAATTTCGAATATGAGCAAGGTGACGAGTGACGACGGTGATAAGTATCTCTAATTAATTCTACAAAAATTTCAAAAATATGTTCGTTTACGCCATGACTCGAGAATGGTGGGAGGTAAAGGAGGAGAAAAAATTTACAATAAACGAAAGTCGGTATTTACGATAAACGAGAGTTAAAAATAAACGAGCGTTACAATAAACGAGTCCCGACTGTAGTATAAAACAAAGACCCTCGCCGCGTCTGTATGTCTATCAGTGCATGATTTTCTCAATAACTCAGCGATTCTCAACCTGTGGGGTGTGCTCCCCTATGGGAACGTAATAATACTAAATAGGGGGCGCGAGCATATCGAGAAAAAATATTATTAAAAAATGTATTTAATATACTAAAAGAAAATAATAGGATTGTATCAGTGCTGCACAATGTATTTAATAATTAAGTTATCAATATTAAATTAAAAACAATATTAATAATTATTAGTGACTCCCATGGGCCTGTCTTGCAGAGCAAAGTTTTTCGAAAGAAGGTTTAATAAAATTATTCAATTGGGGGGGGGGGGGGATGAGAATTATGATTGAAAATTGGGTCGCAAATACTAAAAGGTTGAGAAACGCTGCAGTAACTACTGAATGAGTCTTATTTCAGTTTTCACGAGTAAAGTTTAGATATATAATTTGTGGATATTTTGTATGAATTTCATGAAGTTGGACAATAACAACCGTCGGAAAAATATCTTCGCGTGCTGCTGCATTAATAGCAGTTAGAGATAAGTGAAAATAATGTTTAGTAGATTTATTACAGATTAAATTTATATCCCCGGGTAACACTGAGTCCAATAATATTCAGTTAGTACTGAAATGTGGTAAACGGTTTGGTAGTGACCAACCGCTTCGGCTTCAATTTTGGCCCCCATTCGGCCAAAATCGCATCTTCAGCGGAATAATCGACTTCAGTCAAAATTAGGTTTAGTCAAAGGTGGAGTTATACAGTGTATTCCAACTTGATTAAGACATAGGAAATTTAACATGGGGACAATTAGAAGTGCTGTAGAAACCTTTGGTCAAATTTAACGATGTGTGATTGGTGCATTTTGAAATGCCGCCACAAAATTTAATAAAATAGTAATTAGTATTTTGTTATCAAAATATCTGCCAAAAAATATTATTATAATTTTATCTAGCATGCTTACTATAATTTCATTAATGTATTTTATTCATTATTAAAGTTGAAAACAAAATACTGTTGATTAATTTAAAATTTATCAGTTAGTTTCGAGGCGGCATTTCAAAATGCACCAATCACACATCGTTAAATTTGGCCAAAGGTTCTTACAAGATTTCTAATTGTCCCCATGTTAAATTTCCTATGTTTTAATGAACTTAGAATACACTGTATAATATATTTTTTCAGGCAATTGATAATTTTCAGGCGTCGGCTTCGACCGAAAGTAACAAAAAAAATAAATTCAACTTCGGCATTAGTTGTAGCCATACATATATGTCGTATTTAGATTAAAAAGACAAAACAACAACACGGTATTTTTAAAACACTTCGTATTTAAAATTGTATAGGTTTTGTTGCTAAAAAATACCGTGTTGCTATTTTGTCTCCTTTGTCTAAACACGGCATTATATTTCTGAGTTTTCTCTGCCTATGTTGTATTGGATGAACATATATTTACTACTTTACTTATTTACTAACAAGTTGCCCTTATTTTTTATATAAATATAATTTAATTATCCAATCATAAAGTTTATATATTTTATTTAATAATGACAGTAATTGATGATTTCAAATCTTGTTATTTATTTTAATATGCGCGGCCATAGGCGATATCAACATATAGCTTTATTTAAATATATCAGAAAACCTACAGCGAGGTGTGGTTAATGTCATAAAATTATTATGAATGTATATTATGTATTCAAAATAAAATTCAACTCTAGAAACTGTACTTACCTTTTATAGTTAAAAATATTTCGCAAGTTACTGAAACATTTTTAAATTTCAAAATTTGAATTCAATAAAAAATGATCTTAATTATTTAGATCTACTTTTTAATTTTTGTATTTAATACTGAGATCAGGGCCGTATTAACCATTTTGGCAAACTATATTGACTCTGTCTCGGGGGGGGGGGGGGGGGGGGTCAACCAAACGAGGGTCTCCACCAAATCATAACTGATCAAATATAAGACAAAGTGATTATTTTATGTAATTTTAATATGAAATAAAAAATAAATATTTTTTAAAACATTATTATTATTTTATTAACATTATTATAATTTTTTAAATCCCCTTAAGAGTGGACCGCCACAAAGTTTGCCTAGTGTCCTTTGCGATTCTGACACAATAAGATGATAATTTTAGTAATACATACAAATAACTTATATTAGTAATTAATATTTTTCTTATGTTGACAATTATTAAACCAACATTTTTTAATGTTTACGTTAAAAAATGCTGATTAACATTTAATAGTTCTGTCAACAATTCAAGAAAAATATTAATTACTATAAGTTATTTTTTTGTAATTAAAGAAAAATATTAATTACTTCAAGTTATTTTTTTGTAATTACAGAAAAATACTAAATAATAGTTATTTTTTGTAATTATATCAAGGTAAAGTATACATCATATACAATTCTTAAAGGAGGGGGGGTGGTATAGTTGGCATGGGCCTCAATTTTCAAATCATAAAAATATAGTTTTTAATATAAACAAAACGTTTGCATCAGGTGGCGCCCCTGGTGGATTTTTAATATACCCTCACTGAACTAAAGCTTGAGAGATTATATAGTATCTACCTGAGGCAATTTACATTACATTTTACATATCAATCTTGTTTTTTTATCGATGTTCTGTAAAATATACGCCCTCGGTGATTTTCAAATCTTGTATTGTGCCCGAAGTCGAAATACGTACCTATCGAGTTACTGTTGTTTTTTTTTGTATGGTTAAGTTAAGGCGTATATAAGGTAAAGGCACATGTTATGACCGCTATAAGAGCAAGTTTTCGTTTTTTTGGATTAATTTGTAATTCTCATGAACTCGTTACTAATAAAACAAGTAACTCTTTATTTAATCAATTTAATTACCAAAGTCCGAATATATAGTTTAATTTTTAAATTATAGCCTTTTATTTTGTTCATGTTTTTTCTCCAGTAATGGTAAAGGTAAAACCAATGATGAGCACGCAGTGATGGATACTTGCTATTGATTACAAAATGATAAGTACTACGACACAAAAGATATAAAAGAAAGAATCGCCAATTTGAAATAATGTAAAGCAGTTGCTATGATAATATAATAATTAATAAATAAATTATACTAATAATTAGTTTTAAATGTCCACCATTTTGACACCTATTGACCGATTTACATCAAATCACGCACAGTTAAATGTATATACATAGATTAATATTCAGAAATGGTAGTAATCAAATATCAACACATATTTCTAATTCAGTACAGTGAATAAAAAATTTACCATTACTGGGATCCTTACCAAGGCTGGTGCCACTACCTTACATTTTTTTAATAAAAATAAATATTACTAATATTAATCGACGAACAATCGTTGTCAGGTATATTTAAACCTTAAATGTACCTACATCTTAAATAACATTTCTCAAGTTGTAAATATTGAAAATAAGTGTTTAAAAAATGGTCCAACCGTTTATTGTTGTTGTTGTTGAACTGAAACCAGTATCGGTTAGTGCCAATAATGACAGATAATTGTTTATAATTAAGTAAATTAGCTATGATTATCTATTATAACTATTATGTATGATGTAATATGACGGTTACTTATTACACATTTACATACATGTTTCTTACAACGTCTTAAACAAACCGCGTTGTTATTGTAATACATATGTTAGGCTTGTACAAGTGTACATTTTTTTAATAATTTGTTTATTATACGGTAATTGAAAATATATATGAACGAAATTATATTTTAAGTTTTAATACCTATTGCCGATTAATTTTAAGGATGTATTATTTGTTTAAGAATACAAGTACAATATAATAATGTACATATTTACTCAATAAATAATAATATATACATAGTATAAAACAAAGCCCCCGCCGCGTCTGTCTGTCTGTCTGTGCACGATTTTCTCAGTAACTGCTGAAGGGATTTTATTTCGGTTTTCACTAATGGATAGTGTTTCACGAGGAAGATTTAGGTGTATAATTTGTGTAAATTTCATCAAGTCGGAAAAAACAATCGTCGGAGAGGTACGTAAATAGTTAGCGATAAGTGAAAACCAAGGTATATAAAAAACAAGGTAGTCTCATCAGCTCCTTGACCAATCAGCGTTGGAGCGGGAATTGAGTCACCACGAAGACATTCAAATGTTAGAAATGTATAGTAGAATATCAATTACAAAAAAATCCTATATTTATTCTTGATTTCGTATTTTCTGATACTTTAGCAACACATACAATCAAAGAAGTACAAATTCGGCATTGCAAAATCATAAAATGCTGTCATAATCACATGGACGAGAGTTAGGTGTATTTTTAAATGAAGTCTCGTCTCGATCTTAATTTTACAACTGACACTCTCGCACTTGTGACCGAGATGAAGACGAGATCGAAACTTTACGTCTATAAACAAATTATTGAAATAAAATTATTAATTTGAAGATTAATATCAAATAGTTTTTAATTATTAATTTGAAGATTAATATCAAATAGATATTTTTTTTAAAACCAGGACTCTTGATAACGTTCCGGTCTCGTTTCGAGACCAAAAACAGAACGAGACTGAAAAAAATCTCGATGTGCAGCCGTAATCAGTTAATAGAGTAAAGTACCTATATTTGGAATAATTTTTCTATTTCCTATAGGTATACCTTACAATCCGAAAACTTTTTGAAAAATTGTTATTAAATACCTATGTTAGTTATTGCCTACTTTACGGTTATTTTCCAATGCATTTCATGAAAATTACATTTTTCTACAAGTACATTAGAACTGATTAGGATAAAAGTATTCCTGACATCGAATATAGGAATCTTTACTTAATTATAATATCCAGAAACATAAAAAAATTTGTAAAGTCGTAGAAAATAATATTATTACACTTTGTGAATTCAAAATGTACAAAAAATCAAATACAGGTAATATATGCGTAACCGAAAAATCGTCACAAATAAATTTCGTTCATTGCAAACACGTTTACAGAAAACACGATCATATCTCACAATCAGTCTCAAAGCCGCCTATTTAACTAACTTAAACGGTGTGAATGCAAGTAGCCTGGAAAGGCCTTCGAAATAATAAACACAGTGGGTCAAAATCTAAAAAATTAATTACACTACGAAATAAATTGTTTCAAATATATTAAGTGTTATTAATATCAAAATTATTATGTATTTTGTATACACTTCCCCTCCCCTATATATTTAGTAAAAACATTTCATAGATATGTTCTATTAAAACTAATTTTGAAGGTTTTCTAATAATTTTTGTAGTATTCAACATTTTTTGAAAAACTAGTTGTTACTCGCGACTTCGTTCGCGTGGAATTTAGGTTAAGTAGGAACTGTCAGAAAAGGAGAAAATCGACTTGACATAAAACTCATGAAGAAGAAGAATGTTAGGTAATACAGATGTCTGTTATGATACCCATTTTTTTATTTAATAAATTTTCGGGATATAAAGTAGCCTATATATGTCGTTCCTCACGATGCTAACTACCTCCTTGCGAAATTTCATCAAGCTCGCTTCAGCGATTTAGCCGTGAAAAGTTAACAGACAGAGGGACAGAGACACTAGTATGGATACATGAATAACAACGTAACTCAGGGCGGAAGGGTACCTACTGCTCTATTGTCTACATGGAGTAACATAGGAGATGGGGGGTCATATTCAAAAGTTACGTAGTATTCTGCCATATAAATAAAAATAAATCATTATTGGACGAATAACCCATATTTATTATAACGTTTACTGTTTATTTCATGCTGAAATAATTGAAAAAAAAACATTATTTTAATATACATAGTACAGGCTATTGTCTACATAAGGTTACGTGAGAGAAGGGTCCAAAAATTCTATAAAAAAGCTTTACGTTGTATATTCACGTTCCCTAAAACATAACTTCTCTCTGTAGCTTAATAATCTAATTATAAGCTTAAAATATTAACTTCAGCTGTTAATACTTTTAGGTCAAACACTGCAATCAAAATTTCGACTAGTTCTAATTAAGCTAGAGCTTTGAAATTTTGCACACGGTGACAATACAATACAGTAGACCCGCGCTAATCCCTCAATTGTTTTACAAAGTGGCGTCGGCAGTGGCGTAGTAACTGGGTCGACCCCCCCCCCCCCCCCCCCCCCCGAAATATTCAAAAACATATGTTTTGAGAAAACATCAGTTCAAAAAATTTTACGCACATGTATTTATCTCCCCCTGAAAATTTTTCTTACTACGCCACTAGGCATCGGATTATCAAATTTGTCGGACTATAGAGTACTGCCACCGACCCACTGAGATGTACCTTGTAATCCGACAAATTATAAAGAAGGTGACATAATGTATAAAATTGATAATAATATACGGAATGCAATTTCGTAAATAAAACAACACAATAGATAGATATAATTGGCATGTCGGATTACAGGGACGCTGGATTAAACAGGGGCCGGATTACCGAGGGTTTACTGTATAATATAGTATATCTAATATTGTTTTAAATCCAATATGGCGAATACCCCAAAATGGGGGATTACCTTTTTCTTCATAATCCCTTTGACATCGGTATCAAATGAAAGAGTTTCCCAAAACGAATACAATAAGCTATATAAACCCAATATGGTGGACCTAAATAATAAAACCTTGTATGTAAAAAGTATTTTTTACATATAATTTATTTGATATTCAACAAAATATAAAAATTAATTTTTGATCATGTTTTTCGGATTCTGGCCCACTGTGTAGTTGCAAGTAGTCTACCTCTGTAAAGACCTTCGTAACAATACATACAGAATGCACTAGATACAGATGCGGCAGCCACGATGCAGCGCGTGTCTTCCGGGCAAACGTGATGCGCATTTTGTGATTTATTGTGCGAATTCATCGGACACGATTTTCTACACACGTCTTCAATTGCCACGCTGTTATTTAATATTATTAATAATATTGAAAACTCAGTACAGAAGTTCCAAACTTTTTTTTTTTTAAGTATATTTTTTATTGATTTTAATTAACACAAAAATTTTATTTAATTATTTGTATAATAAAAAACTTATAAGAAAAAAATAAAACCGAATTAAAAAATAAAAATAAACTAAATATAGTGAAAAGTATATAAAAAATTAAACACCGACTTCAAAAACTATAATTTTAATTATTCTATATTTTTCAGTATTTTTACAGTTCTTTTAAGTCGGATTTATTTTTTTCTTAAAAAGTTTTTTATTTTTCCTTTTTGAGTGACGTACCAGTATCTTTGAAGTCCATGGCCAGATTCTAATAAAATTTATATGGAACTACCGCGGGAGTATACTCTTTCATACAAACAAAAATCGTCCAGATAGGTACATATTTGTCGGAATTTTGCCCGAACATACATAAAAAATAAATATTTTGAAGTCGTTTAAAAATGGACTTAACGCCGAATTTCTCAGTTTTTAGATAGCTTATATTTTCTCGAGAAGAGTCGAGATTCACCTAAACCGATCGAGTCTCGAAGTACTCTGAAGTCCTAAAAATGTTTTAATAACGTGGGTACAATTGCTATACTATTATGTTTTATTGAAATACTCAAAACTAAATTTCACATACATTTCATGTTATGATTATACAAATTTTAATAAATTATTAAAAAATTATACTTAATATATTTTTTATAAACGATAACATATTTTTTCATTGAATGTATTGGTATTTTTTATTATTATTATGGCCTTCTAATAATATATACAGCCGGGTATCCTACGACACACCTCCATCAGCTAGGATGACAAGATGGACAAGGACTGTGCCCCGGGGCGATCAGGGTTGAAGACACATTTTATAAAAAAAATAGTATAGGATAACATATTTAATACTATTTTACTCTAACATTTGTGTAAGATTGAATATAATCTTTGTAAAGAAGTACATATTTAAAAATAATCAATTTTTCAACAATTCTACTCGATATCATTTAAAAGTTTCATCTTTCCAAATTTGCTAGTTATAGGCATTCAAAGTTATAATTATGGTTTTTAGTTTTTACTTTGATTACACATAACTCGGTCAAAAATGGTCATATTCAAAAAAAAGCAAGTTAATTAAAGAGTAAAGGTGATCCACAAAAGTTATTCGTTAGATTTGGTCAAAAAAATTATCATATCCCATGAAGGGTCTCAAAAATGGCATACATATTTTTGCAATTTTTTTACGATAGCTTTTTTCAGCCATATTTGTTTTCACCGCCTAAAAATACGTAAGAAAAACATAGGTATAGTCCTATTATGAATACAATACTTTTTGCGAATATGTGTAGTTACTAATATAATTAAATAAGTATAGTTGGATTAAGAGTATATAAGGTATTGGCACCAGTTATGGTCGCTAAAAGAGCAAGGTTTACTATTTTTGTGATTGACGGGTTTCTTTTTTGTAATTCTCATCAACTCATGTTACTAATAAAATAAGCAATTCTTTATTTAATCAAAGTCCGCAAATATACTTTTTTTTTTAATTATAATCTTTTATTTTGTTTGTGTTTTTTTTACAGTAATGGTTAAAGTAAAACCAGTAATGAGCACACAGTGATGGACACTTGATAATGATTACAAAATGATAAGTACTACGACACAAAAGATATAAAAGAAAGAATCGTCAATTTTAAATAATGTAAAGCAGTTGTTATGATTTAAATATCCACCATTTTGATACCTATTGGCCGATTTTCATCAAATCACGCTGTAAGACAGTTAAATGTATATAGATTAATATTCAGAAATGGTAGTTATCAAATATCAACAAATATTTCTAATTCAGTACACTTAATTAAAGACTGGTGCCAGTACCTTATTATTATATTAAAAACATATTGTTTTCGTTATATTATTATATAAAATAAGGATTTACTGCCCCAAGTTAACGTTTTTACCACTATCCTCACAAAAAAAAGATAGAGCGTATATTTGGTCTATGCTTGTCTTTATTTAAACATGAGTATAAAAAAGATAGAGTATCGGTTGGATTATATCTCTATCTTCACTTATGTGAACAATACATAAAACGCAGTCCATATTTTAATGTCCATGATTTTCACCTATAAATTGTGCTTGAACTTTAACAAATGTAAATGCGATTTTCAGTCGTCAGGTGTAATACAAGAGATCTATAAAAGCGAAATGGAATTTATATCTGAAATGGACCGTGAAGCTTCGCCAATCTATTAACGACTGCTGTATGTTGTAACACGTGTGAGCTGTGTGCTCGAGTAGGTACCTAACATTACCTACATATTCTCATTTCACTGAAAGTCAACAATCGCAAGTGTGCTGTGCGCCAAACGATACAATGACCCTTCTTTTGTTACGTACACTTATTATTTATTTACTCGAACAAAGTATATATATATATACATATGCATTCACCTTTAGGTAACAAATACAATTATGTAAGTACACGTACAGTCGCATGCAGAAGTGGTCGACCAGTTTTCATTCAAATTCGCTTATCACAAACTTAGTAGGCTCTTCCCATTTGATTATTACAATATTTAAATCATATCTCCATGTACCAAACAAAGACAGATATTTTGAAACTCAAATATATTTCTGCAATTAGGTAAATTTTGTGGCAATAAATATTTGATATTCCGAATGTTAGTATTTAAGTATGTTAAACTTGATATAAAATTAATTAATGAAATGGGCGTATATTTGTGTTTTTATTTAAAATGATGTAACTATATCAGCTCTGCCCTAGAAAAAGATAACCAATCATATTTGTCTTAATATTTTGGAATCTGCTGTGAGTGATTCTGACCTTTACGGTGGTAGACGACTTCTGAAGTATATAGTACCTACATATTATTTTATGAACTAGTATCGCCTATGGTCGAAATTCGACCAATAGTTTACCTACCTTAACGGCAACATACACACATGATTTTTTATGTGCACATCTATGGCACAGTACCTAATCTAACCTAACCTGCTTTTACAACAAAAATTTATAAATAAAAACACTGCAATTGAACGCGAATGGAATTTTTTATACGCATTCTCTACGTTTGACAGAAACCCAAAACTATTTATTTTTGTCGCTTGTTGGCCTAGGAGTATTGCTATGCTGTTGAATTATTCAAGGGGAACTAAAGAAACAGCGAGAGGGGAAATTATATGCGTCTAATGTGTATATTAACTTTATTTTACCTGCCTTAACAGCAACATACACACATTATTTTTTTATGCACATCTATGGCACAGTACCTTTCGAATGATGTCAATTTTCATTTAACTCTTTTTATAATAAATACTAAAAAAAACGTACAATTTTTGATGTTCACGTATTAAGAAAGTAGGTATGTAATTTACAAAATCGAATGCTATTTGTACTGTTAGTCTGGAACAATTTGTTACCCCTTTTAATGATGACCATTTTTTTAGGCGTTTAAAGTTAAAAGTGTGGTTTTTGCTTTGATTACAAATAGCTAACATGGTCAAAACTTGTAGTATAGCAATAGAAAAAGCAAATTGAAGATAGATATGACATTAACAAACAATTAAATGTAAGACAAAATTCATAAATAATACACTTATTGAATTAGGGTCCTCAGATATAGGATCAAATTTAAATTTCGTTATTCTTACTACAGTAATGAGTTTATTAAAAATTTATTTGGGCATCAAAATTGGAAGAAAGCACAATATTGTGGATTGGAGGCGGCAAATTTGAGGTCTTCATATCATAGTGTAGGAGGGAGGAGCGGCAAATTCTCCATCTGCCCCGAGCAGTAGAAACCTATGGTACGCCACTAGTTGGGGCTCCTCTCTTGAGGGGAGCCCTAGACAATTCTTTTATTTTCCCATAAGATAACACGCCACTGACTCCCTAAAAATAAATCAACGCGGAAGACTTAGTTTATTTTGATCTTGCAACACATCTGTAAAATCCAATTAAACGTTATATCGAGTAAGGTCTAAATAAGCAATATGAGAATACGTTACATGTGAAAGTAAAATAGGCCAATCATATAAAAAAGATAAATAAGAATATACAATTACTTTTAAAATCAACCCACTCTAACTTCAAACAGACCGAAATAATAAAAACAAAACAAAAAATAAATGTAACAACCTGTGAACATTTCATATACAAGCAGTTATTTAATTAACAATCATAAAGTCCGACATCTTACATCATATTTAACACAGATTTATCTTTTTGACAATCCGAAAAAAATATACGCCAATAAAAAAACATTTCAACAAAATATGGTCGAGTTCTGGGCAGGTCAGAGAACCGCAACGAACATACCTTGTCGCTTTCGTTTCGGAACAAAAAGAGAAAGAAGCGATATAATTTAATTTTAAAATATGCGGACTAATGTATACTGTATCGCAGTTCTGTGGTCAGTTATATAACACACAAACACACACACACACTTATACAGTAAATTTGGTTATATACATTATACATATATGTAAATATACCATTAAGAAGATAATAGTTTTTGTTTTTACATATTTTATGTTTTATGTTTTCTTGCATCGAAATATACTTAATCTATATAATACTAGGGCTGCACACGAGAGTTAGGTAACTGTGTCTCGTCTAGGGTGCTCAGGTCTCCGGTTTTGACCCGGAGTCTCAGGGTTTGGGTGTAATTTCTCCGGGTTTTGCAAGAAATGACGACGACTAAAAAAAAAAAAAGGTCGTCAAAAATAGAGTAGGGACATAACAATGCAGATTATGATAACAAATTTTATGAAAAAAAAGATAAGATAAAATAAAAAAGGAATCTTCATTTACATCTCAGGGTTTACCAAAACTAAAATCTGGTCTCCCTAGTCTTGTCTCGGTTTTGTAACTGAAGTCTCGTTTCGTGGTAATTGAAGCCATTTCCTAAAAATATTTATTACATCCATACTAATATTATAAATGGGAAAGTGTGTCTGTCTCTCTGTCTGTCTGTTTGTTACCTTTTCACGATTAAACCGCTAACCGATATTGATGAAATTTAGCAAGGAGATAGCTTAAGTCCTGAAGAAAGACATAGGCTTTTTTGTATCCCAAAAATTTATCAGATAAAAAAATGAGTGTGTGACTTGTGTACGCGCAAAGGTTATATTTTTGGCGTAGACATCTAACTAAAAACTATCATAACAGAAATCTGTATTATTTACCTATCCTAACTTCATGGTGTTGTTTTCATTAACCTATATTCCTCGTTCGAGTGTGACAGCTAGTTATTATATAAAATCGAGATATAGACATAGACATATTTATTATTCTGTAAAACTCTGCATCGAGTATAGAACATGTCAATATAAGAATAAATAAAACAATAAAGGTAAAAAAGGGTATAAGGTAAAGGCACCAGTTATGGCCGCTATTAATGGACTTGTTTTTTTGTAATTCTCATGAACTCATGTTACTAATAAAACAAGTAACTCTTTATTTAATCTATTTAATTACCAAAATCCGCAAATATAGTTGGTTTTTTAAATTATAGCCTTTTATTTTGTTCATATTTTGTCTCCAGTAATGGCAAAGGTAAAACCAGTAATGAGCACGCAGTGATAAACACAAAAGATATAAAAGAAAAAATCGTCAAATTTGAAACAATGTAAAGCAGTTGCTATGATAATATAATAATTAATTAATTATACTAATAATTAGTTTAAATGTCCACTATTTTGACATCTATTGGCCGATTGTCATCAAATAACGCTGTAAGACAGTTAAATGTATATAGATTAATTATCATAAATTGTAGTAATCAAATATCAACAGATATTTCTAATTCAGTACATTTAATTAAAAATTTGCCATTACTGGGGTCCTTGCCAAGACTGGTGCCACTATCTTAAATAAAACTGATATCGTATCATCGTTTAAGTAGTACCGTCTCGATTTCATCTCACCCAAATTTAAGCTAATCTCGTCTCAATATCGATGTCATTCCGAGACCTAAAAAAATCTCATCTCAGAGTGTAACCCCTACTCAATGGTAGTTAAATATTAAATCTGTATAAATAATATTACCTATACGTTTATTTAGAAATAGAATAATTTTCATTTTTATTATGAAATATCAATCGTAATTTTATCTTAATACATGTCTGACTTAATTATTCAATATAAAATGTTGGTTTAATTGTTGCATTAATATCACAACCACCATTAACTATCCTTGTCAAGTTTATTAGAAAATTTCAATTTTCTTATAAACAAGCTACTCAAGCGCCTGTTCATAAACAACTACGTAAGACCCCGAAATAAAGAAATTGGGGCTCATTTACAATTCATCAATTATTCTAAACACTGAACTAATTCTAGGATTTTAGGCTCTCTAACAGTCAAAGCCCCCAAAGTAGGAACAAACACATAGACAGAAAAAATTAAATTAAAAAACCGACGTATAGAAACAAAACCTAGCTTATAGATTTATTATTAAAGAAATAAAAAATGTGAGACAGTAGTAGTTGAAAGGAAAATCTAGATTTTGTTCATATTTAATGAAAGTCATTATTTTTTTCTATTCAATTATGCATGCCCTGTATTTTAAAGAATTTGGTCTAGATTCTTTAAATCAAAACCTAACCAAACACTTTCTACAAGGTGTCAAAATCATTATGAATTTTGTATAGATTTTACAACAGCGGTATAAAATACAAACAGTATACATTACATAAAGTTAAGTTGCAATCCCTTCTATTGTATACAGAGTACACTAATCAACACTGTCTTTAGACCGATGATTTCTTCTTAATCCTTAATAAATACCATACAACTGTTGTTTAAATTTCATATCTTACAAAAAGCGTTTGGTTCGGTGTTAGTGTATGTATATTAAATACATACTAATATAATAAATACGAAAGTAACTCTGTCTGTCTGTCTAAAACACTGAACCGAAAATGATGAAATTTAGCAGGAAGGACATACGCTACTTTGTATCTCGAAAAAATTATTAGATAAAAAATACAAATTCCAAGCGAACGAAGTCGCGGGTAACGGTTAGTTCTTTATAAAATCGGATAAAAGTTAAATTTTCTTTTTGCATTATTCAAAAATATATTGATAAAGTTAAAAATACATAGATCTACTTATATGATTTTAAATTATTATTATAAATTATATAGTATAATCATCTCGTACTAGAATCTAGAAAATTAATTCATAAATAAGTAAACAAACAATAAATTCCGGTTATTTAACCAACACTTAAACAAATTGTTTAAAATGTATATTTCTTCGATTTCTAGTTACTCAACCAGGAACATACATAGTATCTGTGATTGACACATTTGATTGATAGATCTCACACAGGCTAGAATTAACTTCATTACCTTACTCTCATGCAATACATACAATTTAAAAATAAACTTATGGTTTATCATAGAATAATATTTGACCAGAGCCAAAAAATGTATACAACTTTTTTTAATCATAATTCATAATAAAACCTCAAGTTTTGCGACATAGTACTCTGAAGTTATAAATCATAAGGTAGTGGCATCAGTCTTGGCAAGGGCCCCAGGAATGACAAATTTTTAATTAAATGTACTGAATTATAAATATGTACTGATATTTGATTACTACAATTTTTGTATATTAATCTATATACATTTAACTGTCTTACAGCGTGATTTGATGACAATCGACCAATAGGTGTCAAAATGGTGGACATTTAAACTAAATATTAGTATAATTGTTTATAGCAACTGCTTTACATTGATTCAAATTTGACGATTCTTTCTTTTATATCTTTCATCATTTTTTAATCATTAGCAAGTGTCCATCACTGTGAGTTCATTACTGGTTTTATCTTTGCCATTACTGGAGGAAAAAACATGAAGAAAATAAATGGCTATAATTTAAAAAAAACTATATTTGCGGACTTTGGTAATTAAATTGATTAAATAAAGAGTTACTTGTTTTATTGGTAATATGAGTTCAAGAGAATTACAAAAAACAAGCCCATTAATTAAAAAAAAACGAAAACTTGCTCTTATGGCGGGCATAACTGGTGCCTTTACCTTATAACTTCAAAATTTTCGTAAAATGTGGGCTATATAGTCTAGTCTTACGTATTCAAATTTGAAATCATTTGGATAAACCATCTAGTTGGTAAAATCTAGTTGGTAAAGCTCTTTAAATAATTTTCAGTTTTAATTTTTTTTTAGGTTTAAGTTATCGGGAAGCTGGTCTTTTTTTCGAATTTGAGATTTTGATCAAAATATTCACTATGATTATTTTCGCCATGATGTCTGTCGATCTGTAAACACTGTAACTGATAGATGGGTGAAATTTTATATTAAGGATTAATTTTCATCTCGGACGAAAAGCTACCATTTATTAAAACGATGTTTTAACCGGAAACAGATGTTTAATCTTGTCAATTTGATAATTTTTCGAATTATTTTTGAAACAGTGCGATTTAGAAAATATGCTCTAGATAAAGATTGTAAAATATAATTATCTACAATTTATGTTCTAATCATTTTTTTCCTATCTTTTATCATTTAACCAGAAAGGTTTTTATTTTCTTATAAAATTATAAGCACATAATAGAAATACACTGTATATTCAATATAGAATACAGCGTATAAGAAAATCCTGTAGCAGTCGTTGGGATGTATATAAATTACTTAAAGATCTGTCTCCTACCCTGATATTTTCCTTGATAATTCCCTAGCCCTCCCAGTTATCCATCTATAATCAACGCAAATGGTCGTCATAATGATGTAATTGATTCTATTAACAACATTTTGCGAATACCACATACATGTAGATAAAATGTATATTATGACTATCTCCTACCATGATTACTTTTAAGAGATTCCTAGTTCTCCCAGTAATCCTTATACAATTGTAACAATGCATATTTAAATAAATTTGAATAATTATGTTTACCCTCGCGATGCACGCCACTGATATCCACACATGGCAGCTTAACGCTCAGGGCGTTAGCAGTTACGTAACGCCCGCGGCCGACAGACATCGCGTTACGTAACCCCCTGATACAGTTTCACTCGGCTGAGATATTTTTTTCCGGTTTGACGTTATTTTGTAACGACAAAAATCATCTGAAATTCAAATAGGTACTGTCTGAAGCGATTAACCTAGAATCTTTGTCGATGACACATCGGATTGTTTTATTGTTGAAATATATTTCGTGTTTTTTAGTTAGATAATAGAATTGTTGTAACTTTTGTAACAAATATATGGAAATTTGATTGATTGACAGATTGGTTGCATTATTGGAAAACGTTATACCTAGTGGAATTAATTTCTTGTTCGGAATCTTTGTATATTTTATACTCTTCTAGTTGGCCGATCATTTGACATACTTTTGTTGTTAGGTATTATTTATTGTTTTATATACTTTCTTTTGTATGCATGTCAATACTAACGTGTGTAATGTGTATATTATACAGAATGTTCATGAATTTGTTGTTAGAGTTAGAATATACTATCTTTTCTATAATAGATAAAAGTTTAAATGAAATCAAATAACATGGTTTTTAGAGTCCCATCAAAAATTAAAGTTGTTGTTTATTGTTGGTTATTTTGTCTGTCTGTCCGTTCGTCCGCGGCATAATTAAAAAAACTAATGGACTGATTGAGTTGAATTTGGAACATAATTTTAAACTACTAATTTCAACCATCCATATATGTATATAAAAGTACCTTCTCAAAAAATATATAAATAATCTCGAAAAATAATTAATTAACTATAACTTAAATTCTTTTAAAGGCAATATAAAACATTTATTATTAATTAATTCTATAATTCCAAACAATTAATATTTATTTGAAGGCCCAAATGATGCGCCGCTTACTTTACGGAGCACATTTTTGCTGAGCACACCAACTTTAAGCGCTGGCACTTAACAAAAACGGAGACCGTTACTGTATCATTTGCATAAAATCCAAATGAACAGATTTCCAGCGCTGGGCGGACACCGTTTTTTTTAAATGCCAGTCTGATTGAATTCAATAATACAGATCTCAGCAAAGCGTTTTTTAACGCCCGCCGTACCGTTTTGACGGAGCTAAAAAGCCACTCATATTAAATCATATATAACAGATTTTCAAGGTCGATACGGTGACGGTCTCCGTTTTTGTTAAGTTCCAGCGCTTAAATTATGTTATGAGGCCTATATCTTTCCTTCCTATACAGCTAAAGTATCTAATATACACATTATTTTCCTTCCAGAGAACAGTATCTGTTGAACGTATTCGAGGTGATCGTGTCTACGCTGGAATCCAAACTGCAGCGTATCGACAACCTGGACAAAGCGGTGGAGCATCTAATGCGTCGTGTGGAGACCATCAACACGCGGCTAGGGGACAACATCGACAGAACGGATGCGGTGCTCACCACGTTACGTAACCTAGACACAAAACTCACTGGCACCAAACATTTGGAGTATGATGCTACGCCTGCGCAAAGCAAACAAGAGGTATCTATCTACAATCTATACATATATGTATTTGAGGAGATGGGTTCCAAAACTCGTACGTTCCATTTTTTTAAATAATCGAGATGCAATGGATTTGAAAGACTTTTTTGCATTATTTCATATTGTAATGTCAATTTTGATAAAAAATCGCTAAATTATAATATGATTAAGAGAGTTTTGCTCAAAACTGACTTTACCATATGAAAGAATGCCAAAAATTCTTTTAAAATCCACTGCATCTCGATTGTTTTTTAAAATTGAACGAATGAGTTTTGGAACCACCTACTCATTTAATTAATATATGTCACTTAATTATTCCGACTTTTAGGGTTCTGAAGAAACCCTATTAATCTCACTTTGTACGTCCTTTTCAGTCAAAGCAAAATAGTAAAAAAAATTAGTAGTGAGACTACCAACGACAAATACTAAAGTCAACAATTTCATTTTAAATTTTGGAATAATAGGGAGGGCGTCATAAATTTCTTTATTTTTTATTTTCATATCTAGGCATGTGGGGTGTCGAAATGTAATCTCATTTAGTAGAATATAACCCTATTTTTTTCTAATTCAAAAATGGCGCCTGCAGGAAGCTCTAAGCAGTAATTTATTATTTTGTCCACTACTACTGAAGGGATTAAATTCCGGTTTTCACTAATGGTAGAGTGTTTCGAGAGAAAATTTTAAGTATATAATTTGTGAATATTTTGTGTAAATTTCGTCGGGACAAAAAACAATCATCGGAGAGATATCTTCGCGTAAGTTGTGTAAATAGTTCGCGATAAGTGAAAACAATGTTTAATAGATTTATTACAGATTAAATTTATATCCCCGGGTAATACCAGGTCCAATGCACTAGTATTATAATAAAATAAAAGTACATAAATATATGAATATTTACTATTATATTAACAGACGATAATTTAAAATTTTATTTATACGAGAGACAGAATTCCCTGTATTCTAGTTTTGTATGTTATTATCATATATATTTATTTTATTATATGTATATAATCTAAGACCATATGTCTCAAGTCGTAAATGTTCTTGTTTAAAAATAAGTATATTCTAGTGAATAAAAAAACTGGTCTTCAATTATTTAAGTAGTATTTCCTTTTAAAAATCCACAAAAATAAAATGAACTTGTGGTTATTTTTAAACATAATATCACCTTTATTTGTCCTGAATTTTTTTTAAAACGCATTTATAAAAATCTTTAATTTTGTGTTATTTTACGTAATACAGTCATTTTTATGGTTTTCTTATTTAAATATATCTACATATGTGAAATGTACTGTATAATAAAGTATAGTAATATTGAAAAATATTTTGAGTAATATTTGAAAAATCTCGAGATTTTAATTTTTAACGAAATTACACGTTTTGTGGTCTCTAAATCACGTACAACCATTATCTCAATGACGTATGTGTGTATATGTCTGTTTATCTGGGAACGCTCTACTCTCTAAGTTCTCATATACCTCCTATTTTTTAAAAGCATTACTAACGATTCTTTACTCTTCTTATTTTTTTTTATTTTATTATTATTTTTGAAACAGTGCGTACAGTAAAAATCTTACATAAAATCTTTTGATTTATTAAAAAAAAGTTATAGAGAATATTACCTATTATCTCAAATTTATGTGCTAGCCATTTTTAAGATGTTCGTTCTTTTTAAATGATGTATAAAAAAGTCTTATGGTGATCACAACTAATATGTATACGGTTATTCTTGACTTAACATATATAATCAAAAGCCACGTAGTTTTTGTCATTTTGGTCGAAATAAAGGCCATAACATCTCGATTTACACCCAGAAAACTTTTTTACTATAAAAATTGTCGTACTAAAGAATAATATTACCGATTTTGACACTAGTCATATTTTGTTTTCAGGGTAGATCACTTCCACCGAGAGATCCATTAGATCCTGATTTGGACTTCCTGGGATCTAAACTGGTTAGTTTGGATCAAAAGGTTTCAGACATTGACCACAAACTGATAGGATTGAAACACCAACTTGATAACAACATACTCCCCAGTGATGAAATCAACGCAGAAGCAAGTGAACGAAACACTGTAAGTAAAAAAAACATCTGCCAAGTAAATGCACAGTGCTTCCTCGTGTTAAATTCACCAAAGGTAGTTAATTATTGAACAATTTAAATAAAAACCGATAGCGTTCAGATAAATTGCCTGGTATTGGTTAATCATTTAATTTTTATACAATTTTTTAAGGAGCACCTGATTATTTTTTCGTATATTTTTATTTTTTTGGCAATTTCAATCTAAAAGTTATAATAATTCAATTTAACAGTATTTGAAGTCGGTTCTTCCAAAACTGTTAAATTTAATTATTATATACTTTTCAGAGTTTTTAGGATTTTTTTAAGTCGGTTTTATTTCTTTTTAAGTTTTGTATTTTTCCTTTTGGAGTGGCGTATCTCGAAATGATGAACCGATCTTGATGAAATTTGGCAGGGAAATAACTTGCATTCCTTGGAAGGACATAGACTACTTTGTATCCTGAAAAATTGATATAGATTTTAAAAAATACAAATTTCACGCGAACGAAGTCGCGGGTAATAGCTAGTAGAACATAAAAATACTTCCCTATTGATTGACTATACCAGGGATCTCCAACTTTTTTCTACATCGACCCCTTTTAAAAGAATGATTTTTCTCTATAATATACAATTAAATAATTTCATTATTTAAAATTTAAATAATATTTTAAAACAGAAAAATTTATCATCGACCTCCAATAAACTCCTGGAATACTAAAGACCCTTTTTTAAACTTCCATCGACCTCCAAGGGGTCCACCTAGACCCCGTTGGGAACCCCTGGACTATACAAATTATATACAAATATTTTTGGTTAACTCTAGCTATAATAACATGATAATTATTATCGTTCGACTATCGGAAAGCAACCACAGTTGCTAACATGCAGTTGCTTGAAGATTGCATTGCGGTCACTTTAATGGGAGATGAATCTTTGTAAAGCACGGATTAGATTAGGTTTTTGTAGAAGATTATGTATTTATAGAAGAAAAATGACCTAATTAAATTTTTTTTTTATGGATAATTTTGTTTGTTTCAGATCAACACGAATATTGTCGATATCCAAAAAGCTTTGAGCAATGACGTTATGCATCACGTGACAACAGAAATGGGCAAACTCGATCGTAAACTCCAGGTGCATGTATCTGTCGTAACGGAAAATTTAGGAAAGGTAAAGAAAAATTTACATCAGCCCTCCCCCCGATAACTTTCTTATACGTACATAAACCCACTCCCTGACAGTTTTCTTATACGCTAAAAACAAAACAAAATTATATTGTGATTATAATTAACATCAAACCATCTCCCCAGGGGTTATTTTAATAACAATTTTCAACTGCAAATAATTTTTTTTATCTACACTTTGTATATTTCTCTCTTACAAATGGCAGTGACCTTTTTTGCTCTTTTTTACTTCTACTTGAAATTTTTCAGCTACACAAATTAGCTTTTACAACTGCAAATTTTTGTTTACTCTACACTTACAATTAGTATATTTCTCTCTTACAAATTATGGTGACTTTTTCTGCTCCACATTTTTTATATTTTTCTTTCTACTTGCAATTTTTCAACTACACAAATTATCTTTTACAACTGCAGTTTTCATTTTTGGAACTGCAGAAACAAGCTACTACACACTAAAATAACCCCTGCTTCTCCCTGATAACTTTCTTATACGCCAATATTGTCAATCAAATATTGTGATTATAAAAAAAATGTTTTTTAAATTTTAAATTTAAATATATTTTTTTTGCTAGGTTATTAACATGATGCAAGAAGTGCACGATGCAGTGGTTGAAGAATCTATTGAATATCCAACAGGTTCTTACCGTAATTTGACAACAACTACACCATTAACGCCATCTATTATCAAAGGCAGCAAGCTTGACTCTCTCTTTAAAAATATGAAACCAATCATCAACGTTTCAGAGAAAATGGATGAGGTTTGTAACTCTCTAATGAAAAATTTACTATCATATAAAATTATACAGTGACTTCCAAGTTAATTAAAGCCATATGTCCGGTATTATAAAGGAGCTAACAAATTTGCTAGCTAGCAAGCACTTTCAATTCTGTGAGTACCTATAGATTAGTAGAAGCTCGGAGACCCCGGGGCAAGTGGTGGCTGAGGGGCCTCTAAAATATGCAAAATTAAAAAAAAAATTGAATGACCTTTTTTTTTACTCTTAATTCACCCAATTTTTCCTATTTACTTCTACTGTTTTGTTCATACTAGGAAAGTTTTAAAAAATGTCTTTAAGTTTTCTCATGGGGGTGATTGATCACTTTAATCCCCCCCCCCCCTATCTACGCCACTGGGATTATTTATGGAATTTAGAGCAGTGAACACTTCATTATAACTTCTAACGCGTGTAAATTAGTACACGCACCCATTTTTCTACTAACTCTTCATTTCTAGTAAAAAATTCTGAATACAAAAACGTTTACTAACGGAACTAGTTCGTATGCGCTCCGTTCTTTTAGTTCAATAGTTCCCGATACACTTTAAATACACTGTTCTAAAAATGAGATTGTACGATTATTATGTTTAATAATTTATTACCAATATATACTTTATTACCAATTTTTAATTTATTTTACTAAAGATATATTATATTTAATTATTTGTTCAAAAGAATGCAATATGTCTGTCAAAAACACGTGATTTTTATATTATTTTATCACAATCAACAAAAAGCAATATCACAGATTTTAGTGAAATTGAAATATATTGCTTAAATTACAATACAATAAATAATGTATTATTGAAAATATTTCAAAATCTTCATATACAGGGTGATTCAGTGCTGTCGTGCCAAACTTGAACAGTAAATTAAGAGACATATTTTAAGCAAAAAACATTATATGAATATGTGTCCGGAAATTTTTCGTAAGGGGGCTACAGTCCTCCAAAGATTTTATTCAAAATTAGTTTTTATTTAATATCTAGAGACCCCATTATACTAAAGTTATGAAATTTGATACAGGGTTTAGTATTAATAAGTGTTATCGATTTCCAGTATTGAACAATTATAATTTAGATCAAGGCTGTATGGGGCCAGTGGGCCCATCGATTTTTATCTAGTATTTTTTTGTTCTTTAATTTTTTCCTGAATTAGACATTTGAATCAGATTGTATGGCACAAAATACAAAAAAATATACTTTGCTCATTTATCATAGAATAAACCGTTTACGAGAAATATGGATGCAAAAGAAAGGATGCAGAATTTTACTTAATACGGATGCTTCAAATTACAAAAAATATTTTTATATTCTTGTTCTATGATAAAAAATAAGACAAAAAGATAATAAAAATATACCTCCAAAAATTCATCCTTACCAACAAATAGCCATTTTAAGTATCGCTTTCTAGTTACATATGTTAGTAAATTACTTGCAACATTAATAGAACTGGCTATAGGTCTAATAGGACACGTATTAGGTGATATATGTACATGAACTTTTTTCTTACCTTTAATCAAAGAACAGGAATATAAATTTATTTTGTTTCATTTGAAGCATCCGTATTAAGTAAAATTCTGCATGCTTTCTTTTGCATCGATATTGCTCGTAAACGGTTTATCCTATGATAAATGAACAAAGTATATTTTTGTGTATTTTGTCTCATACAGTCTTATTCAAATTTTTAACTCAGGAAAAAATTGAAGAACAAAAAATACTGGATAAAAATCGACGGGCCTCCTGGGCCCATATAACCCTGGTCAAAATTACTATTGGTTGTTACTGGATATAGATAACACTTATTAATACTAAACCCTGTATCAAATTTCATAACTATGGCACAATAGGTTCTGAAGATATTAAATAAAAAATAATTTTGAGTAAAATCTTTAGAGGGCTGTAGCCCCCTTATGACAAATTTCCGGACGCATATTTATATAATGTTTTTTGCTTAAAATATTTTTCTCTATGTACCGTTTAAGTTTGGCACGACAGTGCTGAATCATCCTGTATATCGAGGTTTCGATTAAAAAAAAAGATTATTGCAAATATATATTTTTAAAAATATCAATCTTGTTTATAAATTAATAACGAATTAAAAATTGCAATAGTAGACATTTCTATTGTTTGATGAAAAAAATAGTAATACAAAATTACTAATTAAAAAATTTTATTATACATTAAAAATTAAACTATCCAATATATTTAAATCAATAAATTGTCATCGTATAGTCCGGAAAAAAATTCTATGAACTAAAAGAACTAGAAGAACGAACTAGTTCATTAAAGACCACTGAACTATAGGGAGCGCTCTCTGTCATGAACTAAAATGCCCAACTCTATTACTAATGTGAGATTATTATTATTATAATTTAATTTTTATTTTGCGCATTTCAAGGTATGGGATGTAGTAGTTGGTACCAAAAGTTCTGTAGATGACCTCGTTCCTAAATCCGACGAGCTTCTGACCCAAACTCAGAGACAAGAACGAGCTATTGCGACAATTCACGACGATCTACGAGCGAATACGAACAGGATCATAGAGAATTTGGATCTCTTACAAAAACAAAGAGATATAGAGCCACCATCACTTAAAACTGCACCCAAAGAGAAGAAAATTTATGCTGAAAGTTCCACCAGGTATTTATGATTTAAAAAAAAGTTATCAGAGTTACAAATCAGGCGTGTTTTTTTTCTATTTGGTGTTATTATCTCAAAAAATAAATATCTATTTCGAATATCATAACTAGTGATTCTCAAACGGATCAAAAGGGGCCCCTAAAACTTTTAGTTTAGTGATTTTTTTAATAAATGTAAAGAGTAATGTGGTAAATCTATTTTAATAATAATAATTTTTGAAATATTTATGATAAACTGATTTTGTTTATTTTTTATGCACTGCACATTTTTTTTGTATTTAACAAAATTCAATAATATTTCAGTTTTTTCTACCAAAAATTTTCCCTGCTTAAGCTTAAATTTTAAGTTTAACTATAAATTATAACAGATATGTGTTTCAATTTTGATGACGTGCATATACAGGAGATTTATATCATGTGGAACAAACTTGAAGTTGATTGAGAAAAATATTATTATATTAATTTTACTTCCTCGTCATATCGAATATACGAAAAGCTTTGTGATCGTTTTTTTAAAAGAAAAATTTTTCATTAAAATTTAAGCTAATTTTTTCTCCATGTGGCCGTCCGCCACGCCTTCTGAACTGGCACCCCGGGCGGTCACCTAATCACCCTCCTTAAAACCGGTATTGCTGTTATACATTAACAAAATAAGCAACGAATATTAATAAATATAAAAATTTCAAACATCAACCATTCTTTTTTCCAAAGCTTACTTGACTTGAATTTAATATTGCACTCGAGTGATTGTTGTAATTTTGGCTGACGCCTCGACTAACAAACGTATTTTAGTTTTTCATGGCAGTTGTAATTTTTATTCAATAATAAATAAAATGCGTTGTATCTTTGTTATGAGTTGTTTTATTATCGAAGTTACGAGAAGCTTTGCAGTCGTTTTTTAAAGAAACAAAATTGTTCTTCGATTTCAAAATTTTCACTCGATCTTTCCATTTCAGGTCAAGACAAACACATTATATAATCGGTTTAATATTAATATGTGTTGAATACTACACCGATTATACAAATTTCGGACACATTTTTCAATTTTTCTCGATCAATTGTTCAAATTTGTTCCACCTGATATGAATCAGCCTGTATATACAGGATGATTCAGGACTGTCATGCTAAACTTTGACTGTATATTGAGGAAAATATTTTAGGCGAAAAACAATGTATGAACATGAAATTTTTCGTGAGGGAGCTACAGCCCTCCAAAGATGTTAGCCAATATTAATTTTTATTTAATATATTGAAAACCCATTGTGCTACCGTTATGTTTGAAACAGGATTTAGTGTTAATAAGTAGGTATTATCGATTTTACGTATTTTAATCATAAAATAAAAACATACTAGTTTTGTGTAATTTGAAACATCCGTAGGATTATGTAAAATTCTGTAGTCTCTTTTTTAAATCGATATTTCTCGTAAATGGTTGATTATGACAAATAAACAAAGTATGTTTTTGTATATTTTGTGTCATGTTATCATGTACCCAACTCAGGAAAAAATTAGAGAACAAAAAAATACTAAATAAAAATCGATAGGCCCACTGGCCTCATACAACCCTGGTTTAAATTAATATTGGTTGATACTGGAAATCATTAACACTTATAAATTCTAAACCCTGTAACAAATTTCATAACTGTAGCACAATGGATTCTCAAGATATTAAATAAAAACTAATTTTGAGTAAAATCTTTAGCTGTAGCTCCCTCACAAAAAAGTTCAGGATATTAAAATTTCAAAGTGAATAACATTTTTTTTGTATCTGTTCAGACCTCCACAAGAAACATTAACAACTGTAAGAGATAAAATCGCATCAGCCGACTTTTTGCTTCTTGATCCAACAATCGACAGACTTGTAGAATATGACCCAGTGAGGTAAGAAAGAAAATATAAATAAATACAATCATCAAAAAAGAGAACAAAATTGAAAGCTCTATAATTATCAAAATCTTTCAATTATATTTTTTAAATAGAAACTAAACATTTTTTGTATATTAGATACACAGTAGAAGATAGCCAACAAGAAACGACAATATCCACATCAACTTCGACTTCAAATACTTACGCTTCAAGCACACCAACTAGTACAGTGTCAGGAAGCACACAAGCGACAACCCCGGGTGAAAAGCGTGGGGAAAAACCTAGAAAGGGCGGTATTATTTTTCCGAGTGTTAAGAACAAACCCAGTTTGACGAATACAACGTTCACGAGCGAAAGTGCTGTAAATTTCAAAGATATTAAAGTAAGTTAATTAATTAATTAATACTCAATGTTTTTCATAAATCATTAAGTACGTTTATTGGAAAATTTAAATAAAAGGGCATAGGGGGATAAGCATATAAAAATTGCCCTCGAAAGATATTGAAATGAAATCTTAAGGATATGTTGATACTATAAAAATACTAAGATCCTGAAAATTTCAGCTCCGAACCTCAACTGGTTTTCGGAAAATCAAAAAAAACGTGAAAATCAAAAAAAAAAAAAATTCTTCGGATTGGATAAACCGATTTTGATAAAAAATTTATATGTTTCAGAGGCCTATAGAAGCTTCTCAAAAAAAATTAAAGCAATATTTATTGGTATTAACCCTGGAAAAAAAATTATTTTATATATTTTTTTTTAACTATGATGCTTTTCGAACACAATTATGAAATAATTTTTTTTCAAAGCTCATGTACCTCTAGATAACATATAATTTATTAAGATTTTTCGAAGGGTTAGATGAAAGTTAAAAAAAATGAAAACCATTTTTTTTGTTAAGAAATTCACTTCTTAATTATTATGCATTTTCTATTTATAATCTTTTTAATATCATTTTTTTCTGTTTTACGAAATTCAGAACTAATACAGACTAGTTATTTTTGTCATACAAAATAGTTATTTGGCATGTAACTAAGATATCCTGAAGTTTTCCCCTCTAACGAGATCGGTATCATTTATTCTGGGGTGGGAGAAGGAACAAAAATAAGTTTTTCACCGAAAATGTCGAGAATGATTTTTTTTATACAACTGTATTTAAGGGTTGAGATATGGCGAGTTAAAACTAATTTTATTATAAATTGGACTCATTTAACTTACTATTAGCGTTTCATTTATTGCTCTAAGATTATTAAAATACAAGCTTTCAAATATCACATATTTTAGTTACATTCGTACTCCCGAAGATACCCTAAAGGAAACGTACATAGTTCTTGAAATTTCGTAAAAAAAATGTAATGCCATTATTGGTTTTATCGCAAAAAAATTTTTAAAAAAATTTTTTGAATATAAACTGTTACTAGAAATTGGAAGTGTTTTTATTTAAAATAAAAGATCCAGATAAATGTATTTGGCTCCTATTTGCCTGGTTCCGATTTTTTTTATATAATCGCGTGCGGAAAATCTAACAACTAGGTTTTCCCTATTAAAATACCTATATCTCCTATTATTATAAATGTCTTTCTTTTTCTCAGGGATTTTCATGTGTAGATTTGTTAAATGCTGGTATGAGACAAAGCGGTGTTTATTATCTACAAATCCGAGGAACTACCTACTGGTTCTTGAAGGTATACTGCGAACAAGAAATAGCTGAAGGTGGCTGGACGGTAAGTACCCCTCTTTAACTCATAAATTCTAAGGTTGCGCACCGGCGAGACTTTTCTTGGTCTCGACACGAGATCCAGACGATACAACTTTATTTATAAGTTTCGTCGAGAGTCTCGTAAAAATTTAAGCTAGTTCGTCTCGGTCTCGTTTAGTAAAATATTTAACTTTTCTCGGTCACTTGTTCGAAACGAGAATACAAAATAGGTTAGTTTTTTTTACTATACAAGACCAAGACGAGATAAGTCTATTTTTTACTATACGAGACCGAAACGAGACTAGTCCATTTTTTTTAGAAGGAAACCAGAACAATATCAACTTTATTTATAAGTATCGTTGAGAGTCTCGCAAAAATTTAAGCAATTTCACCTCGAAAACAGTTTAACTTTTTTCGGTTGTTCGAGACTAGACAATAGACATAATATGAAATGTTTTACTATGCGAGAGATTGAAACAAGACAAATTTAATTTTTTAATAGGCGAGACCGTGAAGTCAAATAGATTTTTTTACTATACGAGACTAAAACGAGACAAACTTAGTTATTTTACTAGACGAGACCGAGACAAAACAACTTTTTATTATACGAGACCGAGAAAGGACGAGTTTAATATTTTATTATACGAGACCAAGATGAAACAAGTTTAACCTTTTACTATACGAGATCGAGACAAGACAAGTTAATTTTTTTACTATACGAGACTGAAACGAGACAAATTTAATTTTATACTATACGAGACCGAGACGAGACAAGCTTAATTTTTATTATACGAGACAAAGACAAACAAGTTTATTATTTTACTATACGAGACTGAAAAGAGACAAGTTTAATTTTATACTATAACAGACCAAGACGAGACAGGTTAATTTTTTACTATACGAGACCGAGATGAGGCAAGCACAATTTTTTATTATACAAAACAGAGACGAGGCAAGATAATGTTTTTACTATACGTAACTGAGACGAGACAAGGTTTAATATTATACTATACAAGGCCGAGACAAGACTAGTTTAGTTATTTTACTAGACGAGACCAAGATGAAACAACCTTAACCTTTTATTATACGAGACCAAGATGAGGCAAGCTCAATTTTTTATTATACGAAACAGAGACGAGGCAAGATAATGTTTTTACTATACGTAACTGAGACGAGACAAGGTTTAATATTATACTATACAAGGCCGAGACAAGACTAGTTTAGTTATTTTACTAGACGAGACCAAGATGAAACAACCTTAACCTTTTATTATACGAGACCAAGATGAGGCAAGCTCAATTTTTTATTATACGAAACAGAGACGAGGCAAGATAATGTTTTTACTATACGTAACTGAGACGAGACAAGGTTTAATATTATACTATACAAGGCCGAGACAAGACTAGTTTAGTTATTTTACTAGACGAGACCAAGATGAAACAACCTTAACCTTTTATTATACGAGACCAAGATGAGGCAAGCTCAATTTTTTATTATACGAAACAGAGACGAGGCAAGATAATGTTTTTACTATACGTAACTGAGACGAGACAAGGTTTAATTTTTTACTATACGTAACTGAGACGAGACAAGTTTAATATTATACTATACAAGGCCGAGACAAGACTAGTTTAGTTATTTTAGTAGACGAGACCAAGACGAAACAACCATAACCTTTTATTATACGAGACCGAGACGATACATGTTTAATTTTTTACTATACAAGAATGAGGTGACAAATCTTTCTAGTCGAGACCGAGACAAACTAGCTTCAATTTTTTTTAAGACTGTCAGTTATAAAATTTGAAACCAAGACGGGTCTTATGTGCAGTCTTAATAAATTCAATTATAATTCTTTTTTTCTCTCAAAATCTATCTGATTCTATTTAATTTTTTATAACAGGTAATTCAAAGACGTGACGATTATGGAGAACACCTTCGCGAAAATTTCAACCGTGATTGGACAGATTACAAGAACGGTTTCGGTGATTTGAGCAGAGAGTTCTGGTTGGGTAATGAAAATATTTACATGTTGACAAATAATGAGGACTATGTCTTAAGGGTCGAACTGGAAGATTTCGAAGGAAACAAAAGGTAAATATATAGATAGGGTATGTAATTGTTAGTAGTTATTTAATATAAATGATATTTGTTTCAGATACGCACAATATTCTCACTTTAAGATCTATTCAGAAGGTGAATATTACAAACTGGAGATCGATGGGTACGAAGGTAACGCTGGAGATTCACTTAACGACCCTTGGTATGGTTCTAACAACAGTCCGTTCTCGACTTACAACAGGTAAATGATATTTAAATATAGAAATTACTCAATTATATAGGGTGTTTAAAAAAAGTTAAGAATATTTTTTTCGAAAAGTAGGCTGTTCACAGAAAAACTTTTTAGACAACAGTTATGAGTAATATCATGATATTTTTTTTTATTTGTAGATATTTTTATGGTTTTTTAGATAGTTAGATTCTACATAAAAAAAAACTAGAAACTTTTATCCGAGACGATTTTTGTTAAATGCTTATAATATAACTAAATTACATTTAAATTTTATTTAATTGATATATTTATTTATTATTTCAGAGACAACGACAGATCAAGTCTGAATTGCGCGTCTATGTTGAAGGGAGGTTGGTGGTGGAAATCGTGTGGAAGAGGGTTAAACGGCCTGTATCTAAATGATCCACAAGATTTAACAGCCAGACAAGGTACTTTTTTTTAAATAGCTCTACATATTAAATACAATACTGTTATTGAGAGGATTAAACCAGGTATTTCAATTTTGTATTTTACCATTATTTCGACTAGTTCTAAATATCGTATCAATTTGAAATATTGCACACGTGTATAAGATCCTTTACACACTAGCGACTTTTAACAGCGCGATGGTCGCGCTACCAAAAGACGCTAATGTGTGAACGGGTCGCGTTTCAGCAGCGCGACTAAATCTCATGGCATGCTATTGTAAAACACAACAGTGCGCGTGCGCAATTGTAACAATTCTGAACGAAAATGATCGACGACGGGCAACATGCGATTAGATTTATATCCGGTATTATAAAGCAGCTCGCAAATTTGCTAGCTTGCAAGCATTCTCAAATGAGATAACAAACTTATATGACAGCGGTTCTTTTGGAGTTTGTTGAAGACTTTGACAAGTTTCGCGCACGCGTTATAGGTAAATACCAAAGGTTTATGAAAATTATTTTGTACGGTCAAAGTCGCCAACTGTGTTACAATTACTTGAAGTATCATTGCTCTAAATTCCATAGTTACTAGTACAGAATTAATTAAAGCTAGCAAATTTTGCGAGCTCCTTTATAATACCGGACATTAGTCGCGCTGCTGAATCGCGACCCCTTTCCACACTAGCGACTTTCGATAGCGCGACTATCGCGCTGCTAAAAGTCTCTAGTGTGTAAAGGGTCTAAGTCTGGTGGCAATGCAATATAGTATATCTTATATGGCGGACACCCCAAGATGGCGGATTACCCTTTTCTTCACAACCCCATTGACATGGGTACTTATCAAATGAAAGGATTTGACAAGTAAAAGTATTTTTCACATAATTTTGTCTAGCGATATTGTTTTGATCAGAAAGTTAATTAAGAGATCAAATTTGATCACTTAATTAATTTGATAACTGTATCTACAGATAGAACCTTCAGATTTGTTTATTTTATTATTAGGCTTCACTAAATGTTTTATTATAATTTTAGCATATCTGATTGTAATATTATCATTATATTATTTCAGGAATCGTTTGGTTCAGATGGAGAGGATGGGATTACACTCTAAAGAAAGCAGTCATGATGATAAAACCCAAGGGACCAATGAGCAACACATAAAGGTGACGAAAATCAACTCCGCCAACCTTAAGACTGTTTTTAAAAATTCCCACAAAAATAAGTATTAAGTAAATTATAAGATACAGGATGGACCAAATGTGTGCGATTTGATAAATTTGCATCATCGTCAAAAATACCATTTACTTCGAAATGTATAAATTCATTGTTATTGTAACTCAAATCAGTTAGAAAATTTGGTTTATCTTCGTTAAGTAAGAGGCTATCGTATGTAAAGCAAATTCGAATATCTAAATAGTTTTATAGTTTATTTAAAAGTAATAATATATTTCCAGACAGGAAGATTTTTATATTAAAAAAAAGTGTTCTGTATGTACACTCGCTGTTAGGATTGTATTGAAAATTTAAAGATATACGATTCATTCATATTTAATTTATATTATTTTCATTTTAATTCACCATATCAATTATTTCCAGAATATTATTAATATTTATTTAATTAATACATTTTCAGTGGAAAGCCATTTCAATTAAGAAATGTGTATTTTCTGTTTTTCATTACTCTACTCTTCTGTTAAATTTCGGTAAACAGAGGCGTAACCAGTAGGGAAAGGAGGGCCGGCCCTCCCCCGTAATGGTGTAAGTAGCGAGGTGCCAGTTGGATTTCTTTTTATGAAATATATATTTATTTAAAAAAATAATTTTGGCTACACCAATGTCGGTAACCTACATAAATGTTTATATTTTCTGAAAGAACGGAACTTTAATCTTTACCAATTCTTATTATTAGTTTCATATCGATTTCATTTCATTTTCTTTTTAAACCAGAATAGATCTGTTTAAAAATCTAACTATGGTAATGGCAGTCCTTCATTATATCACCTATACACTCATCGCATTAATTAAGGGTTCAAAATGTTCCCAAGAAAAAAGTGTAATACTTCAAGTTCTGTAATTATGGTAAAAACTTATGTATAAAAATGAATTTAAAAAAACTTAAAAAAATCAATAAAAGCATTTTAAAAAGAAAAGTTCAAGCTTTTTATACATTTTTTAACAAATGCCATACGATAATTTGTTAACCCTTTACAAGCTTACAAAGTCTAAATGACAAAAAAATGAAAAAATATTTGCCAAATAATTTTGTTTACCCTTTTAAAATTTGCAAAAAATACAAAGTGTGTTTGTTTTATAACTCAATAACTCCGCGAAGAATAAATATAAATAAATAATAAATAAAATAAATTCAATCTGCCAAAAGCATCGAACAGTAGGAATTTCAATATTTAAAATGTTTTTTTATTAATTTCTGTACATCAATTTTTACCATAATTACAGTACTTTGAACATTGTACTTTTTTTCTTATAAAAATTGCATTCCTTAATTAATTTTTAGAGTGTATAAATAAAATATTTATAGTTTTTAAGTTCATTAAATGTTGCAGTAAATATCATTTTAACTTATCAATATTTATTTTTCATTTGGATATTCGAATTTGATATATCTATTTATAAAACTAATGTTATATTTATTATATTATCATACAATAATATAATAATTTTGGGGGACAATAGTTGCAATCAAATAACATTCTTCGTTTTTTGTAACTTGATAAAAATGGTACCTTGGTGATTTACGTTGAACAAGTTGTAGTATTTCTGTTATTTTTTGTCAAAAAAACCCATTTATTATTAATTAAAATAAGTAAAATAAAATAAATAAAAATACGTTGTTTTCTATTTTGATTTTTAAGTAATTATATTATAAAGTATACGTTTGAATTACAATAATTTATTTTCTTACATAAAATGCTCTCTAAACAAAAAAAAATAATAAAACACGTTAGTATTATCTACATTTTATAATAAATTATTATGTATTATATAATTGTAAGTGATTAAGATAAAATTGTATTATGTAATGTATTTTATGTTCAATGTATATGTAAATTTTTGTATATATTGTATAAAAGAGAAATAAATCTAAGTACTCACATAATTTGTCTTTAATTTTCAATTAAAAAAATTTTCCCCCTAAAAATATTGACTTTTGAAAATTTGACATACTTTTTTTTTGAAAATGCGATATCTTAAAAACTTAAAAGATAGAGTAAAACTACAAGTGATCAATTTTGTGGGAAAAAATATATTTCACTGCACAAAAATTTTTTTTAACATCTATTGAGAGGTGAAAACCACCCTCAAAATTTTAATTTTAAATACCAATTTATTAATAATCATTAATTCATGTTACCTTGGAAACAAATGCAATTGAATTCAAACTATCAAATAATAATAATAAACTTTATTCAATTTAACTTTATACAAGTGCTGAATAAGTCAAGGAAAAAAGCAAATCAAAATACACAATATACATTAATGAATAGAAAATAAAATAAAGTATATGAAATAGTAAACAATAATAAAATAAGTTATTCTTATTATATACAGGGTGCGTCATTTTAATCAACGCAGTCAAATATCTCGAAAAGTAAGCGAAATTGAGAAAAACGTTTCAAACAAAAGTTGCTTTGTTTTAAGTTTAAGGGGGCCAAACAATGGTGATCTTGCGGTTGACCTTCAAACCATTTTTCAAGGTCAAATCAAGGTCAACTTTGATTTTTTAAATAAAAACCTTTATTTTTTATTGCATATTCGTATTCTACGTAACAAAATATAGGTTTTTATTTAAAAAATCAAAGTTGACCTTTATTGACCTTGAAAAATGGTTCGAAGGTCAACCGCAAGTTCACCATTGTTTGGCCCCCTTGAAACCAAGCAACTTTTGTTTGAAATGTTTTTCTCAATTTCGCTTACTGTATAAATAAATATATAATACATATTTTATGTATATTTGTATTATTAATATAATAGTAGTGACGTTAAATATAAATAAAAAAATCTTTATTAATAGCCTGACGATGATTCTGTGAATCGAAAGCTTGCGGTTTCCTCTTCTTTAATAAATTTTGACGTTTAAACAAACAAGTTTGTTTTTATTTGTATTATTTATACATTAATTATAAATAATTAATATATAATACATATATTATTATACAAAGGTGAGTTTTATTTCTAACAAATCCCATTGAAATTTATCATATACATATTAAAAATTATTTAAAAAGATATTAAAGAACATGGAAGTCATGTATGGTTTTCCACACCGATATTTTTGTTCTCAGTTCACTTTTCGCTTTTCATAACACTAAATGTAATTAATTTGTTAGTCCCCATTTTACTCTTTCTTCCTCATCAACCCCTTCTACTTCATTTGGCTTCCCCCTCCCCACACAAAAGTATAGGTGCGTGTATATTGTACATGCTATATGCACGCGTTTTTTTAGTACAAAAAGATCACCAATTTTAAGTACTCAAAATTGGACCAGTCTACCCTTTCTTTATGATCTTTTTATAACAAACATGTAAATAAGTGAAATATATGCTTTGTTTATTAGACCTATATATACAAAACGTATACGTACACTCCATGCAACGAAAGGGTTATGTTGGTACTTAAAATTGGTAAAAATATCAACAAATGTATACAAGCTTTAATTAAATAAGGATAATTTTTGAATTTTTCGACTTTACATAAACTTCGGTAGACTGCAATTGACAATATTTTCATTTAACCGAGTGTAAAAAATTAGAAAGAAAACACAAATATATCATAATTATTTATTTAATGAAACGTACATGACAAAATAAAACTGTTTTGTATAAAAGATAAATATATTAATACAAATGACGATTTAATCTCCTAAACACATGAATCGTCCTGAACACTCACTAGTATTAAACAAAAATATATTGTTCTGTGGTTTACTATTAGCTGAAATCGAATTAATTATTTCCTGGGCCATCAGTCCACCGACAATAGCACAGATTGGGGACCATGGGGTGTACGGTCCCTCCAAAAGATTTTCTGGAAAATGCTTTTCATCAACCTTCCATTTCGTTAAAAATTCTTCTCTAATTTTTTTCAATTCGGCAGTGTCTTCTTCTGTTTTTGGATCACGATTGTTTCTATCTCGGAATATGGTGAAAGCTAAATGGAAATAAATTTCATTAAAATGAAATTATTTTAGATTTAAACACATACTTTTAATAGCAAAATATACAGGATCCATTTTCTTGAGTTTTTTGTTATTATGCGGCAATTCCCAGTCGACATTTACGCACTTCATCAAACTAACGTAACTCTCCCGTTTTTCAATAAACCGTGTCTCCTTTTCTTCTGTCACTAAATCTCCACTGTGTCTTCTTTTATTTGAAACAGTAACTTCTTCCTCTCTACAGATAACATAAATATTTCATTTTTACACTTAAAGGTCTAATAATGACATTTTAATAATTTCAAAGATCTTTTAAGTAATTTTAGTACCTATTTTAATAATATTAAAGGTTAATTTAAAAAATGCAGAGCCTTTTTAAATAATCAAACTTCAACTCCTTTTTAATAATAATGTTAATATTAGAATCTTTTTAAATAATTTGAACCCCTTTTAATAATTGTTCAAGCCTATTTTAAGAACTTTACAGCCATTTAAAATAATGTCAACCTGTTTTAAAAATGTTTATGCCTGTATTAATAATTTTAGAGCTAATTTTAAAATCCTCAACAATCTGTTTACTTACTGCACATAATAATGTTCGTTCAAATCCATGAAGAAATATGCAACGGGTCCAAATACATCTCCGCAGAAGAACTTAATGTCATTCTCACGACACAGTTCATCCAAACGAATCAAATCTTTATGATTGCATTTCATAGCGCAAACAATACCAAACTCTTTAATAAATTCATCAGGTAGTTCTGAAATTGTTCTCTTATCGGCGATGACTTTGACGTTTCTGTTTAATTTCTGTGTTCGTGCAACAGACGCCTCCGCTTTCTGTAATGTATTAAAATTGTTTATAACAGATTAACTAATAAAGAATCTTGAATTAAACTTACATTTTTCCCTTCAGAAGTTATCGGGCAAAAGAAATTATTTTGAAAGTCATCAGTAGTTACAGGATTACTGTCACAATAAACTAACGTGTGGATACCGGTAAGGACAATGTTTTTCGATGCTTCTGCTGCAATTCCATCAACTCCAATCATCAACATACGTGTCGTACGTAATCTGTTAAACAAAAATTACAAGTATAACAATATACATTGATGTATCGTATTATTATTTAGGCTAATACAGAGTGTATGGGTATCCGCTATCAGATTTATCAATAATCACGTATATAGTTTTTCAGAATAAAGATGATGCTCTAATAATACACATGTTAACTATCCTTGGTTAGGGCAATCTATTGGGGCGAAATCGAGTTGATTAGTTTTGGGTTGGTTAGTTTTTGTTAGGTTAAAAACGGAGATTCAATCTCCGCCACAACAAACTGTTTTAAGTTCTTGTCACGCATGCGGATCAACTCTATTCTAAATTACTATATACTACGTGATTTTTAACAATTCTGACAGCGGACACCCATTAACCATTATTTAAATTACCTTTTCTGAGAGTCCAAGCCCCAAATTCGAATTTGCCGATCGTATAATTCTGCCTCTTGTTCGGCAATATCGTGAGTCTTTTCTTTTTGATCAAGTGCAGCGACCATAGTGATTGTATTCAAATAAAAAAACCGGTATTTTATTTAACCTAAAAAAATCATTTTTATGTATTAAAGGATTATATTGTATTGAATAATAAGAATTTTTACATTATTCGAAGATAACTACTTATATTTATTGAATTAGTGTTGTATATACACTCAAAAACATAATTACCTTAAAAAATAATTAATTTTCAATAACAAAACCAGGAGTTCTATTTTGACGCTTACCGGGCGAAACAGGGCGAAACGCGGCGTAACTGCGAACTAAGACAATAGCGGCCATATTTTTTTTTTTCAAATGTCAAATTCGTCAAATTCATTGTATATTTCCCATAGACGTCGGTTGAAAATTTATAATATCTATATAAATATGTGTAAAATTACAATTGAATTCGGTCTGTAAAAAAATGATGGTTCAATATAGACGATTCTCTATTGATGAATTATCACTGAAATAAATTTAAAAGTAATGTAAAACAATTTTTATTAATTAATTTTATAATTCCAAACAATTGAAATTTATTTTAAGACCCGAATGATACGCTGCTGATTTGTCTAACTGACGCAGCAAACGAAGAAGAAGAAGTATGTTATGAAAGAAAAAAAGAAAACTGTCAAAAATTGTTTATAAACTTCAACAGACAATAAATTAAGTAAAAGCTATTAAAATACTAATCACTCTTTTAATATTTGTTAAAGCAATGATAGACATGAATAATTTTTAACATTCAACAATGGTCAGTTTTTAAATGTTCATTGAAAAAATTTTACTGTTTACCGCCTAAATTTTGAGGTTACAATTTCAATTTAATTATTTTTTTAGAGAAAAAGTTCTGCTCCAAGTCAGCAAATAAAAAGACCTAACGATGGCGAAGCTAGTCCAACACAGAAAGCATTTATTTCACCGTTATTAGGACTAAAAAGAGCTCGTACTTGTAGAGAACAAACTCGTAAACCTTTAATGCAAGTATCAGTGCCTCAAGAAAACAAAATGTCACTTTCAGATCATGTATGTTCTTTAATATCACTACTAAGTAGCATATACAAATCGTTTCTTTATTGCAGGAATCTATGATTAAAAAAATATTGAGTCGGCCATTCCAAGTGCCTATTCCGAACTATGTAAGTACGGGAAACCATAGAGCTCTGGGTATGAAACGGAGCAGTGTTAGACGATCTCTGCATGATCCCGAAGCTCCAAACGCTCTTGTTTTGTATACACCTCCAGAAGTTAGTGCACACGAGAAATTAAAAATTGACCAGTAAGTTTCTGCCGTTTCTTTTACAATTTCTATAATAAATATTGTATGATTTTTTTAGGAAAGATATATTAGTTCACGTTGTTGTTGATCCAGTATTAAGTGATATATTAAGACCACATCAAAGAGAAGTAAGTAAAATATGTATAAATGTATACAATTGTTATTAAACTTTCATATTTTTGTAGGGAGTAAAATTTATGTATGATTGTGTGACAGGAGTACAGATTCCAGGAACTTTCGGTTGTATAATGGCTGATGAAATGGGGTAAGTAAAGTATTTTAAACTCATAAAGCTGAAACAATGATCATTTTTATGGTTTTTTGTTATGCTTTTGATGACATTAATTTTATGCTGAATAAAACTGTTCTAACTAAATTTAAATTCAAGATATTTTATCTCCAATTCTTGAAAGCAAAATATTTTTGTTTCAAATTATAATAATAAATTAATTAATTTCAGTCTTGGAAAAACATTACAATGCATTACACTTTTGTGGACATTATTAAAACAAGGACCCGAATGTAAGCCGATTATAGACAAAGCAATAATAGTAGCACCTAGTTCATTAGTCAAGGTAACTACTTACTACTCTTTCAAAAGTCAAAATAGTTAAATCCATCAATAAAATAATTTTAACCCTTGAACACCACCCGATTTCACCACACATGGATTAGCGTAATCCAGTATTTTCATTTACTTATATCTCGGGATCTAATGGACTGATTTTAAAATGTTTTTATTTAATTGAAACACCAGAGAGTTAAGAAAACAAATACATAGATGAGAAAGTTATAAATCTTGTGATATTCAAGATATCAGACAAAAAAGAATAACTGAAAAATCTTTTTTAAATCGTAATTTTTGTTCAAAAAAAGATACAAGGGTTTTATTATAAATCAATCAATAAGTCTTGCATTGAAAAAAAAAATCTTTCTAAAGAAAGATTTGTAGCGTGGATACATAATTTTTTTTCCACAACCCAGACTCTTGAATCTGGATGTTCAGGAATGACTCACTTTTTCTGAATGGAAAGTGGTATTCAAGGGTTAATTAAATGCAGAACATAAAATAATAGTAAAATTAACAAGGGTGGATTTAATCAACTTGGCAACTAAGCTTTTGATAAATCAATATTTTATTTATAAACGTACATTTTCAGAACTGGTACAATGAAATTCACAAATGGCTGGGTGCGAGAGTCAATGCACTAGCTATGGATGGAGGCTCTCGGCATGAAATTGAAATAAAACTGTCGCAGTTTATGCACACATACAGGGGCCGACCCGTGAACCCGATTTTGATTATATCGTACGAGACGTTCCGCCTATACACTAAGATATTACACACATCAGAAATCGGTCTAGTTTTATGTGATGAGGTACGATTTAATTTATGAAATTAAATAACAACGTTGTTAACTTTGCATTGTTTTTTGTTTTTTTTCAGGGACACCGATTAAAAAATTGTGAGAACCAAACGTATCAAGCACTAATGGGACTAAACGCAAAACGTAGGGTATTGTTAAGTGGAACTCCAATTCAAAACGATTTACTTGAATATTTTAGTCTGGTGCATTTCGTAAACCAAGGAATACTTGGAAGTGCACAAGTATGTTTTATTTTACTCTTATTTACGATTAGAGGTGTAATGTAACATCACTACTATTATATTTTAAATATAAATATATAGATTATTATCTTAAATTAATATAACATTGTTCTATATGGTATTTCTTTATATATATTTTATAAAAGTTGTGTTTCCTACATATTTTGCAACTTTTACAGCTTCGTACAACTATTTGTATAGCTATAATTTCGTTAAATTATTTGTATAGCATATGTTCTTTTCGATCGAATGTAATTACATTTATAGTGTCAATAATAATATAATATAAAAATAATAAGAATATAATAGTAGTAGTGACGTTAAAATATTCACTTTAAATCTACATCGTGAGTTCCGGATGTAATTCCGGTACACCTCTATTTACGATTACTACAAAACTTAAATAAAATATTCTTTTATAGGAGTTTAGAAAAAAATTTGAAATTCCGATTTTGAAAGGTCAGGATGCAAATGCATCAGAATCGGAAAGAAGGAAATGTGTGGAATGCTTACAGGAGTTAGCGGATATTGTTAATAAGTGCTTGATTAGACGCACAAGCTCATTGTTGACTAAATACTTGCCGGTCAAGTTTGAAATGGTTATTTGTGTGAAGTTATCGAAATTACAGTTGGATTTGTATAAAAAGTTTATTACCTCGGAAGCTATCAAAAGAACAGTCAATGGTTTGTCTATTATATATATTATTTTATTTAATTTTCAGTCATAAATTGCTTTTATTTATTTTAAGCATGATTTTTTTGTCCGGCTAACTATTTTTAAAAAAAGTTTTGGAGATAATTCGCCCAGAAAAAAAATCATAGATAAAATCTAAATATACCATTTTAAAACTGAAACTCAATTCTTTCAAATGGTATTGTACAAATTTATTTTAAAAAATCTAAGCACTGTACGTTCAACAAAATCAAACAAACATTAAAATTATTACTTATCTTATTTTATGATTGAATAATTTCTTTAAAAATTAATACGCATCTTTATGAAGCCTTAGAAAGAAGATATTTCAAGTTTTAAAATAATTTTGATTGATTTCATTACGATCATTTTACCAAAGTGCTTCAAACGTTGCTAGTATTTTTGTCTCTATTATTTTACAGAAACCGATGATGCTAAACCAACATTCAGTACATTAGCGGCAATAACAACGCTGAAAAAACTCTGCAATCATCCGGATTTGGTGTACGATAAAATATCTACAAGATCGGAAGGATTTGAAAAAGCTATAGAAATGCTTCCGTCGAATTACAACACTAAGTAATTGTTTATTAATCGTAACAATAAATATTTCGATTAATCTTCTTTATGATTTTTAGAGACGTGATGCCAGAACTATCCGGAAAACTAATGGTCCTTGATTGTTTATTAGCTAATATCAAAACAAACATGAATGATAAAATCGTGTTGGTTTCTAATTACACACAAACGTTAGATTTGTTTGAAAAACTCTGCCATAAACGGTAAATTTTGGCCATTTATTTGGACTATAGCAAGTTTTAATTTTGTTTATTTTTCAGAGGATATTCCTATGTAAGATTGGACGGCTCAATGACGATCAAAAAGAGAGCGAAAGTAGTTGAAAGCTTCAACAAACCAGAATCGAAAGAATTTATCTTCATGCTCAGTTCAAAAGCAGGCGGTTGCGGTTTGAATCTTATTGGTGCTAATCGGTAACGTTAATATTATGGAATACTTTGTTGTAAGTCAGGCGCTGAGTATTTTGGAGTAAAAGAATTTAGTTTTCTTCAATAAGAAATCCTAAAGAGAAAAGGACAAAAATCAGTTTTTGTCAATTTCTCAGCTTTCTTTCAACTTGGCAACAAAAATAGTATTTCACCGAATAATGACTGTTTTTTTCTTATTTTAAATTTTAATAAATTCAGAGGGTCGTTATTCCATGAAGTACGTATCTGATGAAAAATATGTATAGGACCTTTTTTGTAGAGAATTTAATAACCTTTAATTTTATAAATAACTATGTTTGTCATAAAGTTGAAAGAAAGCTGAGAAATTGGTAAAAATTAATTTTGGTCCCTTCTCTGACGCCTCTTTTTGGAGGGGGGAAACTTCAGGACTTGGCGCCTGGCCTATCTTCTCTAACTATATAAAAAGAAATTTTATATTGCTACCTGTTATAGCTAATCTTGAAAACAACTGAATTGATTTTAATGTAGTTTTTACCAATAGATAGATTTTAATTAATGTTTACTATTAATTTATTTACTAAAACAAGTATTAGAGAATGAGTCTTATGTATTATATAATTTTTATAGATTAGTGATGTTTGATCCGGATTGGAATCCAGCGAATGACGATCAGGCAATGGCCAGAGTATGGCGTGACGGACAGAAGAAACCGTGTTACATATATCGACTGTTAGCCGTAAGTATTTTAATATTGTTGAAACAGTTCTACATTGCTAAAATTCTACTGTGTTCTAGACCGGAACCATTGAAGAAAAGATTTTCCAACGTCAAGCTCATAAAAAAGCTCTCAGCTCTACCGTTGTAGACAATAACGACGACTGCGAAAGACATTTCACGCAATCCGACTTAAGAGATCTTTTTAGATTAGAAGAAAATACACTTTCGGATACTCACAGCAAGTATGTTGATTTTGAAGCCAAGAATCGTTAAGTTTAAAATTATTTTATGCTATTACGGTTTTTTTTCAGGTTTAAATGCACACGGTGTATAAATAGCATTCAAGTAAAATTGCCACCAGATGACTCAGATTGTACTTCAGATCTATCGAATTGGTATCATTGTTGGGATAAACGAGGCCTCGCTGATTTAGTAAGTTTAATTTTTGCAGTACCGTTTTTATTGTTGTCATTAATTGTTTATTTTATTTTTAGGTTCTAAAGCAATGTTGGGATATGGCGAAATTAATTTCATTTGTTTTCCATCATCGTTCTGCGCAAGTTGTTGTGTCAAAAATAGAAAAAGAAGAAGTGAATGACGATGAAGTTGAAAGTAAAACTTCTGATGAACCAGATGAAAATTGTGTTGATAGAAACGAAGATTGAATCATATTAAGCAATTTAAATGTCATTGAAGTACAAATTCGTAGAAGAACGGAATGTCTTAAGACATTTTTCGTGGTTATAATTATATATATATTTTGAAAATAAATAAAAACTATTTCTTGTAAATTAAATTGTAATAAAATTTGGATACCTAATTAATATTAGTTTTTCTTCAAATTTACACACGGTAATAAATATTTTAAATAATATTTTTTACTACAATTATATATCATGGTAAAAATATATTTTGAAATTATAACCATTTATAATTATTATAATAATAAATTATTTTTTGTATATTTGTATCTATTTTCAATAAAAAAGTGCTGATATTATATCATTTATATTTTTTGATTACTGATATTATTTGCCTGTTTGAAAATGGCGCTAATTTAATAAAATGTAAAAAGAAGAATCAGAAGATTTCGAAAATTTCGTGCAGCTTTCACCACCTTGCGCAGACAACAGCTATGCGGCAACTTTCTTTTCTATTGGTTGATAAAAGATACTTTTGTAAAATACCTGGATGATAATTTTCTTTCTCAATTTACCACACAATAATCATATGTTAAACAAAGATAGATAAAGTTAATGCTTAGTAAATCAAACTAACCGAAAACATATAAATTGTGATTGGTTGTAAATTAGGAAATTGTTCCCAAGCCACAGTAATCCCCGCCCACACGGTCAATAGCTTGCTAGGTGACATTCTTTTGCTCGCATCAAGTAGACATTTTCTTCATTTGTGTACAAATCGCGTCCATAAACAGTTGTTTTTTATCCCACGTCGTCTTTAGTTCTATAGAGAATAATACTCATAGTAACAAACATGAACTATGCGTAAATGTTTATATTATTACTATCATATTAAATAGATTATTAAATTATTAAAATTTATCCCTTTCGGATAAATAACCGATATAAAAATAGTCAGTTTTGCTAGCGTTATAGAGTTTGATTCTGTAGAACAAATTCTCTAAACGTAGCATATATTGCTGATTACTACGAATTTGAAGTCATTAGTTATCAATGGAACGCAGCGACTACAGTGAAAAAATGAGTGATAATTATTATTCATCTGCTAATATCGCCTATGCCATTTCTTATGTCTAGTTTTTACGTGATACACATAATTCAGCTTTTAAACAAACGAGTCTGTTTGATAGACTAGAAATGGCTATTTTATGTGAAAATAATCAAAGGTTTGCATCGATTTGATTTTTCTGCCGAAGCTGTCGTATTTTCCAATGCGGCATATTAAAATTACACAACGTCCAGGTCAAGAAAATATTGTTATTCGATTAAAATTTATATAATTTCGTGTTGAAAATCTCAACAGTCATTAACGATTATTTCTTTTTATGATGCGTCATGTCTGCCATTTTGTTGATCGTAGCAAAAATGTGGCATAGCATAAATAACGGCTAGAAATCAATATTTCTATTATAAATCGATACAGTACAATGATAACAACTACAATAAAATAATTGTTTAGTATTTAATTTTCATAATAACCATTCATTAATTGTTTATCGTATAACAATGTTTTCAAGGTCTGGCTGCTTAGTTTTTCATTAGATAAGTTAATATTAATGGATAATTTTTATTTACGGTTCAAAGTACCGTATTATGTTTTACAAATAACTATTATTTGATAAATCATGATTACACGCGTCATCATATGTTTTTACTCTTTTTTAGACTTCAAGGCAACCATATGTGTCGCTAACACGAACTTATTAAGTTATTTTGGGATCAAATTTCTAAAATTAACGACCCTTCAATTTAGAAATTTATTTTATTTTTTATCGATAATGAAAGGGTATTTAGATTAAATTAAATCATATGATTGTATTGATTAAAGTAAACAATATTATCATTATCAATAGATGACCTTGAATAAAATAATTCATTAATTTAACATTAGCTATCAGAAATGTCCCGTAAATATTTTTACAACATACAACAATAAATAAATAAATAATATTCCGTTAAAAAAAAATTGTGTAAATAATATTTTTTATAAGAAAAAAATCAGGCTTAAATTATAATAACTTAAAACTTCTACAACTTAAAAAAAATCATATCAATTTTATTAAAAAGGGGTAAAAACATGCTGACGATTGTTGACAAGTAAAACTACACCATATGTGTCTCTTTTTATTATGTTTCTTTCTCACAATATCGGACAAAGATAGCGCTATACTAAAATGCAGTTGTCAACGTAACTCGATCTCTTTTTTTAAGAAGTTGACCTTATATAACTGTTATCAGCACGTATATACAAAATGCGTTATCTTGCATGTTATACAGTCTACTTTTCAATCATGACCGTTTTCAATCGGACATGACGTAACATATTTAATATTCAAAAAATTATGTACATTGTACATAATTTCTATTTGTTCAATGCAAATAATAAAAACAGAAAATAGTTTATTTTTACAGAACTTTGGAAGTTATAATTGAATATTTAAATACAGCAGAATTGATTGAAATAAAAGTAGGACAATGGATAATAAATGATTAGTTATCAATTTAAACAATTCATATTTTAGATAATTTTTTTTTTAAATATAAAAAACTACATTTTTATAATTTCATATATTTTGTACAACTGCATAAACAAACAATTTTACATGTCGATTTCATAATCCTTATTAACAATTTTGACCGAAGACACTTTTATAAATACATACATAGAAAATAAAGTTCTTGATTTTCCTTTTAGTATGGAAAATGATTTAGAGGATGGGGAAATAGAAGATGACGATGAAGATCAATTAGTAATAGATCAGCCTTCAGAACCTGAAAAGGGGGATAAGGTTTCATTAGTAACGGCCAATCCTCCATTAGCCTTGCCACAGTTGCATGAACCAAACGGCTCTCTTAACGACACTAAAGATAAACATAACTTACATGCATTAGAGTTTAGAGAAAACAAAGAAAGAAGTCATCGACGATCAGAAAGACACCATAACAAACACGAGTCGAGATCAAATAGGAAGCGACACGATGTAGAAGTAGACGGTAATATATTGATTTTATTTTGTCCAATTTTAGGTTTTCAGATGTCCGAAGATACCGAAATGTATTATGTTCTCTATGAATTTAAATCAATAGAGAACATAATATAGTGTAGATACTTGCTGGAACACATTTTAATTCCTTTAAGGTTTACTCACATTACAATAAGTTAATTTACAGAGAATAGAAGGCAAAAGTATGTTTATAATTAAAATACAATTCCACTCAAAAAGTACATGCTCTTTAATCCATTAACGCCCAAGAGTGTGTCAACGCAACATTAAAAATTGGAAACTTGGGCCCCCCCCAAAAATATATAAACATATCAACAAAACATTTCTTATAATTTTTGAAAACAGCCCTTTGGGTATTAATGGGTTAAACATAATTTTTTTTCCTCTTGTTGAATTTTTTCGACTTAGTTTTTATTTGCAAAAAATTGAAGTGATTTTGGTTCATTTTCAGAACTTAAATTCAAATTGCCACCACATTTTTATTTTCCAAATGAAAAAAAAGCTACGTTATGCTGAAGATACAAGCTAAACATTAAAAATATTTATAAAACCCAATATAATTATTTCAATATAAAAGTTGGATTTAATTTTAAAAAATGCTGGATAAAAAAGTATCTTGTTTGAGGACATAGTACTCTGGAACTATAAATCATACAAACTGTAAAATGGCCATAAAATATTTGTTATATAGTCTAGTTTCACATATTAAAATTTAATAGTTAGAGCCCTTTAACTAAAGTACATCAAGAAATAAATAAAAAACGTCCCCTGTTTGGTGATATAGTACTCTGGAACTATAAATCACACAAACTTCATCTCTTTACGTAAAGTATAACTACTGTTGATGTATTTTACTTAAAAGGCTGTAATTGCCAAATAATTTATTGAAATAATTTGAAATTTTAATACAAGATACTAGACTGTATAACGGACATTATATGACTAGTCTGATGTTTGTGTTATTTATAGTTCCAGAGTACTATGTTGTCAAACAGGAAACGTTTTTATCGATACATTATTTTTATACTTTTATATTTGAAATTATAGATGACTATGCTAGTGGAATAGAGAAAGCAATAGCTTCTGTTTTAAAGAAAGACAAGGAACCAAAAGGTGAAGGTGAATCAGATGGCGAAGAAGACAAAAAGAAAAGTAGGAAACGTAAAAAGAAAGAAAGAGATCGTGATAAGAAAAGGGTAAGTGGTAGTTATTTATTTAAATTTTATTTATTTATATTTATTGTGTTTATTTATAGAAGCGCAGGCGTTCAGATGGTGAAGTCAATCCTCCTGAAGATAATCTTCCAGGACTGCCACCTATTGAAGAAGAAATAGATGAAGATGAAATGCTGTGTGTTAGAGGAGGAAGCCCTAAACTTATGCCTCCGATAGAGCAGCTGCCTCCGCATTTCGATGAACAAAATAGTCCTTATGGTAAGAATTGTATTGTACTTTGTCAAAAAATTAAAGTAATTTGTTATTTTCAGAAAAGACTTCAGTTAACTTGTGTAAAAATAATTGTGATGAAATTTAAAAAAAAGGATGTTAAAGCTTGAAATCTCAACTTTAAGATACATTCAAAAAGGTTTTATTTTTATTAACATTGTAAATGCCAATAAAGCGTGCGTAAGTGTTAAAAAATTGCAGCTAAATTTGAAACATGCCATTTGAAAGTTTGGACCTTCAGCTTCAAAATGTTTTCTTAATTTTTTTTACACACAGCGCAAGCTGCCAAATTCAGAAATTTTTCAGCACATCCTTTTGAAGGAATTTTAAAATAAAGATTTCAAACTTTCTTTTTGAAAAATTTAATTACGATTATTTTTACCATAGTTACTGCTGTTTGAATATATTATTTCGATATTTTTGACAAGCGTAGTTTTTAATTTATAATTTTTTTAATTTGCCTTATTTAACTCACCGCGATATTTTTTATAGATGGTTATGACAGCTACGATTCTGAATACGATTCAGATTCTTTCTTGCATCGTAAAAGAAACTATGACCGAGACAGAGACAAAAAACGCGACCGTTCAAATAAAAACAGAGACGGTGAGTTATAAAAATGTGTTTTTTAAATCAATTTAATCGTTTTTGAACTTTGTGTTGATAATATTATTTGCGTTTGTTTGCAGGGTCAAAACGAGATAGGAAAAGGGACAAGAACCGAGATAAGAAGGCTGAAAAACCCCGACCGGTAATGCAAGACACTAACAACATTTGTTTATTCTATATGCAGGGGAAATGCCATAAGGTAGATATAGCAATCTAGAACAAACAGAAAGACAGTCGCTTTTAGGGTTTCAGCGGGTGCATGATGTGTTTTTATTTTATATCTGTAAATTTTTTAACGTGGTGTTTAATTATTTATCATTCCAGTGCCCTGTTTTTTGAAGAATTTGGGGCACTAAAATGTTAAATAACTATAGTTATATATTTTTGGTTTTTTATTTATGGCATTTGGTATTAACTGTTTACTAAAATATATATTTTATATATAGTAGAACCTCGATAAGAAGAAAATGTCCGTTCATTTCACTCAATGTATTATTTAGACAACATCTAAGTCGAAATTATTTAACTGAAACCTTTAACTCGAAATCTTCACCTAGAATTTTTTAGTGTTTCTCTTAAACTTCGACTTATAGAGGTTCTACTATATTTATGATATATTTTGGTCTATAGTGTATTTTTTTAAGATTTTTTGCTTTTTATCACTCTGAATAACTCTCAAATTTTGGTCAATAAAACCATAATCATTTTTTTAAATATCATTTTTTGGGGAGTGTTGGATGTACATATTCATTTATACTCAAATTTAATTTATTTTTATTTGTGCAACATTTATAAAATTCAGAAATAATTCTGAGTGGATATTTCTTTCAATTTTTCAATGTTTAGAGTTACCATTTACACGCATATTGAAAAAACATATCGATGGTGGAAAGTTGGAATCAAATAAGCAACCTTTTGGCCGATATTGAATTTTAAACACCATTAAAAGCAGTATTTCAAGCCGTGCAAAATCATATATACACCGTAGCTTGTATTACAGTAAAACCACTGTTGCATGTACTAAAATGAATCACAATTGACGTAATTCCATTGACAATATCAAACGATACTAAATCGTATTTTTTGCCCCAATGTAAAATTTGGTATATGTTGCTACTCAGTTTCAGCTTTCCACAATCGATATCAACTATTTTTAAATCTAAAATTCCATGAAAATTGCATATCCGACCCGTTAATTCTGATTTTACGTTTTTGTTTAGGGTGACGATTGTCCGTACAGTCACGCGGCGATGCCGATACTGAAGATGGAGCTATGTAAATTCTACCTGATGGACTGCTGCGCCAAGCGGGACAAGTGTCTGTACATGCACAGCGAGTTCCCATGCAAGTATTTCCACACGGGACTGCGGTGTGCGGCCGGAGAGAGGGGCCAGTGTAAATTCTCTCACGGATCTCCACTTTCCGACAGTCTCAAGCAAGTCCTGCTCAAGGTGAGCGAAGCAAAACTCAATAAAAATAACGATACTAATTTAAATGATAATAACTTATAGCGGGAAGATATACAGTCTGTCTAATAAGAGCATGACTGATGTAATTTTTATACCTTTAAATACCGCAGCGCTTTTATATTAACAGATGGCGGTCGTATACGACTGTCTGTGGCCGGCCAAATTTTCTATTTGGCATCTGAGCCTTTTTTTGTGATTTCTTTATAGCAGTCAACCTGTTAAGTAGTCCAATCACTGCTATTGTCAATTATTGCCTAGTTATGGTCATGCTCTTATTTAAAAGACTATTTTAATTCTAATATTCTATTTTCCATAAGTCTGAATCCAAATTGAGCCAATATTAATTATTTCACAGTCTCAAATCTGGATTTTTATTTTTTATGGGTTAGGCAGTTATTTTTAATATTTAATTATCTTTTTTTACTTTTTAACCCGTTAAACTACAAATATCAATAAATCGACGTGTTTAATAAAATTTACGTTTTGTCGTGGATTAAAAGATTAAAGAGTTAAATCGAATGTTTTATTTTATGAATATTCTCTTCGTGTATATCTTTCCTGTTCAAAGAAATAATACTAATATTTAGATTAAATTTAATGTTTTGAAACTGTTTTGTTTATATTTGTAAGATTTAAGTTTTTTCTCGGAAATAAACTTTTGATTGAATTTAAACTGTACATTTTTTATCCCCTAAAATGTCCAGTATTATAATAAATTCTTTTAAATTAAATTAATGGTGGAAAGCTGCTGAAATCAAATAAGCGACGTGTACTAAATTTTACAGTATGATAAAATACAACTTTTTTTTGCTAATAATAATGTTCATTGTTGCTTATTGTAAGAGTTTTCTTTCAGTTTAGTCCAAACAACAGTAGTTTTACTGTAGTACAAACGGTGTATTGTCCGTCGTAAAATAGACAATTCGGCACGGCTTGAAATACTAATTTTAATGATATATATAAATTAGTATCGACCAAAATGTCGCTTATGTGGTTTTAGTTTTTCACCGTCGTTATGAAGTACCAAATAATATAAACAAAGCATACAAATCTTTTATAATATTAGTAATAAAAGTCAAATAATGAAAATTTTAAAATAAAATATTATATTTCAGCATCTTGAGTCGGCTCCGAAAGAGATCCTTGGAGATTTTCCTCGTTTAAGTCGAGAAGGAGCACAACACCTAGTCAACGCAATGCAAAAAAAACTAGAAGCACAACTCGAGCCGCATAGAACAAGTGCGACAGCACCGACAAAGTCTAATATTCCTAGTTTACTCGACATCACAATACCGATGCCAGCGCAGATGTTACACCAGAATGCAGATGGTGAGTAACTTAACATTAACCCTTTCAGTAAAAATACCCTAGGAATTACCACTCTCATGACAGAACCTCTGCAAAAAAACTATATATCATTGGACATGTACTTGATATCACGAAAATGTATATATGGCCGTTTCTTGTGGACTCTTCAGCTTTTCAAGTTTTCTTTTGATCTTTTTGAAATACCTTTACAGATTTCAAAATGGCGGTTGTTCAAAATCGAAAAAAATTTATATCTCTGGTACTAATTATAGAATCAATGGTCACGTTCACGACTGACCAGTGAACAGTGAACAACGAGCTTTGATTGGTTGATTCATGGAATTTCTGGTACAATCCACCAGAAATTCCATAAATCAACCAATCAAAGCTTGTTCTTCGCTGTTCACTGGTCAGTCGTGAATGTGACCAATGATATCAATTTTGTTTAAGAACCCTCTCAATAAGATGTGATTTTTTGGTATAAAATAAAGTAACGTTTGATTGATATTTTTAAATTTACAAAAAATTATAACATCTCACAACCCAAAGGTCCTGAGTTGTTTTTATTTTTCTTTATTATGCTGCATGAAGTTAAATAAACAACTAAAACCACATTAATATAAATTTTTGTCTAATTTTCATTGTCGTTGAGATCCGTTCTTTTCGAAGATAATAGGCAAGTTTTATTCCTTGAATGGTGATTTTTTCCCAAGACTGCAATATTTTTAGTTAAAATCACTGAATTTTTAACATTTGTGGCAGATGTCATTTTTGTCATAATATGTTTAGGTTAGATTTTCATTAAAAGTGTTGGAAAACCTAACAAAGCTATGCAAAAAATAATAATTAGAAGTCTTTACAGAAATATTTAGAATAACTGTTTTCCGCTTTAAAAGCTGCACAGTAGATCTTTTGGAATTTGAGTCTCAAAAGTTTGGGATCCACTGTTTTAAAGTACATAACAATTGAAAAACATTTTTTAAATGTCAAATATATTACTTAATTGTTAGTTTCTAAATCTACAACAATCACTTTTCCACAGAAAACAATATTCAAAATATGCACCATTCTGAAAACAACACCCAAACACTTCAACAGAAAACCAAATCACCTAGAAGTAGACCGTCAAGGTGGAACAGTGAGCAAGAAAGAGTCGATATCAACGTATTAGCTTTAACGAATCCTGGACTACTTAATCTCAACCCTGCGACGTTCAATGCTCCAGCTCAGAATACAAATGCAACGTCGAATAATTCAGGCGGGAACAACAACATTTTTGAAAGTCTAAACGTACAAGATCAGCAAAAAATCCAACATTTCCAATCGGTGTTCGGCTTCCAAGGATTTGCAGAGAAAGACCAAGATATGAGAGTCGTTAGTAACGGTGATGTAGATATGCGATCTCTTTCAATGCCTCCTCAGCCTTCAAGTTCTCCTACACTTGGTGACGCTAACAAACAAGATGAGAAATCAGACACGGATAAATCACACGAAGAAAAAGCTAAAACCGATTTGGATCTTCGCAGCCAAGATATGCACGATACCGACAGACTGGTCATAGATCAAAGCGTTGAAGATGATCAAATAGACGATGATGAACACGACAATCAGCTAGAAATCGATGTTAAATACGAAGGTATAAACAATATTACATTTCTTATAAATTATCATATTTACTTTTGTTTTTATAATTAATATAGATGAAAAGGAGCCTGAAGAAGAAAAAGAAGAAGGCGATGAAGATGATGTGCCGTCAAATTTACCCAAGAAGCAACGGGAGTTATATTTAAGAATAAAAGCACAGCAGAAAGAAAATCTACCCAGGAATGACGATTCTGAATCTGGGGGTGAGGCTGATAAGGATGATTGGTATTCGAGCGATGAAGAGCCTTCGGAGTCGAAAAATAGAGTATGTATTGATTTAAATTATTCTTGCTTTTGAGCTTTAATTTTTTATAGGTTCATAAATTAAACTCTACTGTTTAAATTTCTCTGGAAACTCATACATTTTCTGAAAGAGAAGATTATATTCTTCACTTATTTTGTATCAAGTTAAATTATTACTCTCCAGGTCATAAAATGCAATAAATCAACTTTGATTTTATTTAATTATATCTATAAATACACTCGTCAAAAGAATTAAACATTTTTTTTTCTAAATAATAATTCCCTCTGAAATGTTATTACCTGTATAAAATTAATGGTTTGCATCTGAATTTACATTTTTAGCATTGTTAATTTATCATATTAATATTATTTTTCATTTATTTTAGAGTACATCAGATAATAAAAACAACCAACAAAAATCTAATTTATTGCAACCTTCTGAAATAAAACCAACAGTAATCGAACCGTTCACGCTCGATCCAGAAAAGATGAGCGAACTATCAAAAATCGATATATCAGCAGAAGTAACCAAACTGTTATCGATGGTTAAAAATCAGGCATTAGCATCGACATCGAGTCCTCCAAGATCTACGTAAGCATAACCGATTTCCCACAGATTTATCCAATATTAATTTAAATTCTTTGATTAGTTCAAGCGATCCAAGATCTCAACCACGAGATCCCCGGCAACAGTCTACAGGTTCTCATTCGACAGAGACGTCGTCGTCGTCAAAGTCGTCCGCTCCTACGGACCCCAGAATGAGGCAGCGGAAGGAGTCGACGGAGAAAGAGAATAGAAGTATGTCAGATCACAAACACGAGCGCAGAATGACAATCTATGAACATGGGTCTCTGGATCCGGCTGATGAGAATAAAAAGGACGTGGACCTGAGAAACATCGCTTCAAAAGATCTTGATTTGAGAGTTTCAAATTATATCGATTTGAATTCTAGAAGTAAGTATTTCTTTATTTTAGGTTAGTTTCTAATTCAAAATATTTTGACATTTTATTTATTGCTCTGATAATCTTAAAGCAATAAATTAACCCTCCGTCCCTCAACCCTTAAACAGAGCAGTGTAAAAAAAAAGCTAAATAGGATTTTATACAGACAAACAGGCATTTTTTTTAAATGTGTTTTTCAGATTATGTATAAGGTAATCTTGAAACGTAAAAATTAATTAAAATTGAGCAGTTATTTTTTAACTTTGCCCAAAAAGTGATATTTTTTGCTTAACACTTTCAATGCAAACAAATTATTGAGAACATTCATGCGTGGCTAACAAATTTTAAATAAGTAAAAAAGCTATAAAAAAAAGTGTAAAATACTCTTTATAATATACCACAAAATAATCTAAAACTGAAAATACAAAATCAATTTATTAAAGAATATTGGGCATATAATTCGTACTAACTTACTGAATATGGCTACTGTGTTTACCGCGAGGCTACAATGTTTGTATGGACACGGGAGCCGTGTTCACCACACACAACGTGTTAATATCAAATAACTTTATAAATATTTTGATGTGTACAATAAAATAAAATTTTGATTTCTAGACAGCCGTTCTGACGTAGACTTAAGGCAACTAAATCTTCCATTTAAACCGATACAAAATTATGTACCGGCAACTGAAATAGATGCTTCCATTAACTCACACCATCCGATTCAATACAGAGTAAGTATTCATTCAATATATTCATTCTGGAATGTCAGGGATTTTTCCAAGTTTTTTTTTATCTCATAGATTTATATAACTAAAGAGAGTAACCTACTATATTATTATACGCAACTAGTATTTTTTTATTTCAAACATTTAAATATGACAATGAATATCCATTTAAAAATGAAATAAATAAGTATATATTATGAAAGTGATTATATTTTGTTGAAGACACAAGGGTTTAGTAGCTACTGTATTTAGTTTTGTTCAAAACATATTTAGTTAAAATGAATAAGCAGTGTTATTTTAACTTGACAGATAGTGGTTGGACATTGTCTCAAATTCAGGCCCAAAACGTTTAAAAAATATAAATATAAAAAAATCTCAGCAAACCATTTCTCTTTTTGCAAAAAAGATATCATAAATATTTAATGTTGAAAGATTTGAAAAATTTTGGTCAGGGAATTTTGTTTTTAAAAACCTGTGGACACTGGACTGTTCTCACTCACAAACTATATCCTTTTGATTCAATTTCAGGTTCATATTTGTGATATACCTCGGCCAGATTACAGTGGTTTAAAATTGAATCCGAAAGATGCGCAGACAACCGTTGACCCAAGAATACGTCAAATCTTCCGTCTGTACATTGCTCAAAATGAAATTCCTGAAATAGCGTCTCCCGATCCCGTTCCTCCTCTTGGCTCTCCAAAACAACCTTCGACATCGTCATCGTCGTCTGTGAAGACGATACCTGCGAACGCGCGCATTGACCCTCGCATGCAGCGCAAGCCGTCGTCCAAGTCTCACGAGCAGTCCGGACCGTTGCAGAACTCAGATCAAATGAACGAATCGGCGAGTCTGAGCTATACGCAGCAGATGCAGCTACTGCAGAACTCTGTGTTCTACCAGAGCCTGTCAAGCAACCAGAAGCTGATCCTGAACCAGGCGCTTGCAACCCAGAAGTCCGAGCAGAACAGTGTTCAAAACGATCCAATCCTGGCCGCAATCCTTGCAAACCTGGGTCTGACGCAGACGTCGATGAACGCACCCGTGAATCCAATACTGAACATCATGTCGTTGCTGAATCTTGGTGCCGGTTTCAACAACAGCAACATGAATCAGGGTATGGGTCCGCAAATGGGACCAATGGGCCCGATGGGACCGAATAACATGCAACAACCCGCACCTAGTTTGTTAGGCCCGGGACCTGGAACGCCTATGATGGGGAACATGGGTCCAATGGGACCCGGAGGAATGATGGGGGGTCCTCCGAATGATTTTGGGAATATGGGATATGGACCGATGGGGGGAAATCAGCCTGGTTTGTTGGGACATTCTCCATACCAGGGGGGACAGTTTGGGGGCGATTCAGAGTATGGATTCGGTGATAACGGGAACCAGTACTTTGGTGGAAATGATATGGAGTTTGGTTTCGGCGGGAATAATCAATCGAGACCACCGAATATGAGAGGAGAAAGAAGTTATAGAGGCGATAGATCAAATAGGAGAGGCGGAAGGGGGAACTGGAATTCGGGCGGTCCTCCAAATAGACCAAGAAATTTCCAAGCTAGAAAAAACAATAACAGATCAAATAGGAGTAGGACTCCTCCGTAAACAAAATGTAAGTGATCGATGACAGTGATTTTGTTTTGTTTCAAAGTGTTTGAAGACTTATAAACGTTGAATTGTTGAATTATTTTATGAATGCTGGTAATTATTCAATAGTTTTATTTTTTTACATGTTCGTCGATTTGTTGTTTTTCATTTTAATTTACTTACTAAGCCTCGGTAAATAACACCATGTTGCTGCATCAACCTTTGCTAAACGGTTTGATTTGTGAAGGTCGACGCAGCAATATTTCAACACTGTTACTTGCTGAGGCTTTAGGTTTTGAATGAAACATAGCAATAATAATTATTTATGAATTAACAATCACATTATTCTTTATCATATTTATTATATAGTTAAATCCTTATTGTATATATTTCAACGAAAGCTCAATTGTAAAAAATACTGTAATATGTATTTATGTAATTTTATAATGTAGGTTTAATTTTTTGAAGTAAGTTAAATGAATTAATATATTGTAAATATATATAAATGGCTGATAGAAAATACTGTTTCGATAATGTAAATTTTTTGCTGAATATTATATTTTTTTTTCTTAAATATGCAGTTTTTATAATTTTATATCTTCTTAAAAAACGCAAAAAAATCCGTCCAGTAGAAATTAAATCAGTAAAAATTAAAGAAACTCAACTTTTTCAAAAAAATTGCTCATTTTCAAAGTTAGGTTTTTTTTCAAATATCTTTGTAACAATTTTTGGTGTTGAGGTATTTGAGTTTGAATGAAAAAAGTACCAAAAAGTTTTAAACGACTACAAGTCGCCTAATTTCGATCATACAGAAAAAAAAAAAAAAAAAACAAATTTAAAGCTTAAACAATCACCTATAATCTGATTACATTCAGACGCATATTCTTAAATTATACATTTTAACTTAACCCTCCAAATATGCAAAAAAAAAAAAACAATGTTCATGTTTAAATAATCCTGTAAAATGTAATCTTAGTTCTAATGTTAAGAAACGACCCGTGGAAAAGTTCAATCGAATAACATGAAATTTAAGAGTAATATCCCCTTACAAAGATTTATCTGAATTTGCTTTAAAAAAATTTTTTTTAAATTGATATAATTTACTTTTTTTTACATTTTCAAATCGGGTATCAAACTTAAATGGCAGTTTTATTGGAGTTTTATATTTACTAGTGTATTTTCTAACCTTGAGTAAAAACGATAAAAACCAACTTACTGCGCTTGCAAATATCTGTTAAAAACTCAAAGAGAACTGTCATATAAGTTTGATACCTCATTTGAGAGTGCTTGCTAGCTAGCAAATTTGCTAGTTCCTTTATAATACCAGACATTAATGTTTTTTTTTTAAACAGTCCACTTTTTGAAGAAAAATGGAAGAGGCAGTTTTTATTTTTATTGAAAGAATAATTGTAATTTTTTTTAGATAATTGATCAAAAAATCACATTCCCGTGCGAAACAAAAAAGTGCAAAAAATTATATTTTTTAGTCAACTATCCCTGAATTTCACCCACTACAAAAACCATTATACTTTGAAAATGAGAAATTTTTTCGAGTAAATTAACTGTTTAATTTTTCAATTACATTTACACCGTGACAATTATATTCTTATACAAATGAAAACGATAAAATATTAAATTTATAATAAAGTTTGAGTTAAGTTTTTATTCAATTCTTAAAGTACACATATGTATTGAAAATTTATAATAAGTATTTGGGAATAATTTCCTTTAACTTTGATAACTAGCTTCAATCTTCTTCATTGCAAGTGGCACGCACTCTTTCCATTGGCATTTTGTCCCAAATATTGATAATATCATTCTCAAATTGCTGCAAATTTGAGAATTTGTAATCTGGGAACTTAGACAACATATATGACCATATAAAATAATTGAGAGAATTGCAATCGGGAGAGCTTGATGGCCATTCATTCTTCAACAAAAAATCAACCAAATTATCCTTACACCATGCTTGAGTACATGCTGTGTGGGAGGGAGCTCCATCTTGTTGAAAGCAATAATAATCATCTCCAAATAATTTTTTCGTTTTTGACATGACATTTCCACGAACTTTACGTTTTTTACAAGGCTTTAGTTTTAGATCATCTTTGAGTATTTTTCTAACAGTTTCACGGTTGATTTTTAGTTCTCTAGCTGTTTTCCTTGCAGATGGAGGACAATTTCGGCATACTCGCTCTCTGATGACTTTAATAGTTGCTGGGGTCCTTACGGTGCGTTTACGTCCCATTCTTGGGCGGTCATCAGTAGTACCTGTTTCCAGAAAGCGATTAATGGTACGATATACCATTATTCTGGTGACTCCGTCGTTTTTCAGAGCCCTAAAAATGTCTCCTCGAGACATTCCTTCTTGAAATTTTTCTAATATTATTTCTCGATATACTTTCATGCTCGAAATTTTTATTAAAACTAATTTAAATTGCAAAATTGTTTTACATTATATACTAGATAACATAACAGTACTTTTAATTGTTTTTTGGTAAAGAATGGGCTGCTAAAATTACGGTACTTCGTCGACAAAGAGTTGTATCAGAATATAATTGTCACGTTCGTTTATTAATATACAAAACTATTTATTCAAATTTAAATTAGTTAATTTATTCATAGAACGACTAATAAATATTTGCACATAAAAAGCCTACACTATTTGTTATTGTTTATCTAATTATTTGTCTATTTTGTTCCATATGATTTCTGACGTATGAATAAAAAGTCACAATATTCTATTATTATTTGTTTACTTTGTTGTACTAATAGTAGTATACGAACATTAAAGCGAGCAAGAAGACTGCAAAGATTTTTTTGTTTATGTTATATGTTTTTCCTTGTTCAACCAATATTATTTCCGTAACGTTAGACAAAGCACAAAACGCTAAAAATTAAATGTTTCATACTTCATGTTTAGAAGCCATATTGTATTTATCATACGTCTATTTCTTCGCATTTTACATTTGGTACATAATTTTAAAATTTGTTAAATTATAGTGAATTTTTTTAAAACTATCAAGGTTGGTAAATGAGCTGTTATTAATTTTAATTTATAATAAAATACACACCTTCAATTAACAGTTTTTATTAATGTTGATCTGTTTATATTTCAATGACGTTTGTGCTTTTGTTAGAAAGATTATAATATTCAGTGATGAAATATTCCTTTAATCTGATCTTGTGATTATAATGACTCATGTGCGAAGTAATCCTTAATTTAATTATTTATTTTTCGAATATACGTCAATGTGTTTTTTTCCTGTCTAACATATCGTTTTTTATTCTACTTACATATCAGTTTTGAATACTTTGTGATACTTCTGTATTCTATTACAGTATATTTATCATAATATATAAATAATGGCGTCCCGTAAAAAAGTACTTTTAAAAGTAATCATCCTCGGTGATTCAGGAGTTGGAAAAACATCTCTGATGAACCAGTACGTTAACAAAAAATTCTCAAATCAATATAAAGCAACTATCGGAGCAGATTTCTTAACAAAGGAAGTTGTAGTCGATGATAGAATTGTAACGATGCAGGTAATATTTAATTCCTTCATTTGTACATTTACTTCATATCTAAGGTTTTTTAAAAACATTCTAGATATGGGACACAGCCGGACAAGAAAGATTTCAATCATTAGGTGTTGCTTTTTATAGAGGGGCAGATTGCTGTGTTCTGGTTTTTGATGTGACAGCTCCAAATACATTTAAATCGTTGGATAGTTGGAGAGATGAATTTTTAATACAGGTAAAATATAATTTACAGTTTTTTTTTTATAATGTCTTATGGTATAATTTTTTTTACAGGCTTCACCAAGAGAACCTGAAAACTTTCCTTTTGTTTTACTTGGAAATAAGGTAATTTATAAAATTTTATTTTGTTTATCATTTTGGGAAATCTAGTTTTGCATCAGTGACCAAAAAAAAGTCATTTTTGTTTATGTAAAGTTGTTTTGACAAATTATACTGAAATAGGCTAATATGGAGAATATAGGTGTTCGCTGTCAGATTTATCAATAATCACATACATAGTTATTCAGAATAGAGTTGATGCTCTAATAATATACATTTCAACTGTCCTTGGTTAAGGCAATCTATGGGGCAAAATCGAGTTGATTATTTTTGGGTTGGTTAGTTTTTGTTAGGTAAAAACTGCTGCAACAAACTGTTTTTAAATAATTCTATTAATTAAAATAAACAAAAATGGTTCTGAGCATCAACTCTATTCTGGACAACTATATACGTGATTTTTGAGAAATCTGACAGGAGACACCCATATTCTCCGTATTAACCCTGAAATGGAATCCATAGCCCAAATTGTTCCATCACGTCAGGATTATGAAATATCTTAACCTAAGTGTTGAAGGTGATAGTTTTGGCCACATTTATGAGTATTATACCAAGCAGAAAATTTTTTGTTGACAGCAAAAAAAAATTACTATTTTTCCCTTTTAAAGCTAACTTTTACTTTTAATTGTAGGTTTATTATTTATTAAGATATACTAGTTTTACGATTATATATTATTATTACATTTGTGTCTGTCCTGTACTCTTTTTACTTCCATGTTCTGAAAGAAATGGAAGTATTGTAATACCGTCGAAAAATGGTGTCCGAGATAAGAGCAGATTCTGATTGTACTACCTTCAAAACTTAAAGAAAAGTTAATTTCCGAATGACAGCTGTGCGTGTGTCTGGATGTAGAATTTTCTTTCTTTCACGATAACTACTGTAAAAATGCGCCTGAATTATTTTTTGAGGAAAATATTTGTCTCATTGAGTACTCCAGAAGGTGGGGAGATAAAGGGACTCTCGATGACTCGTTGGCCCGGGATCCCAGAGCCTATAATTAAAACCCTGAATATAACCATTTGTTGCTGTGAACAAAAACTTAAGAACAAATTGCCTGCTAGGCAATAAATTTTTATAAATGGTTGGTCGGTCAAAACAAGGGTCATCTTCAATTGATTCTTTTCCTCATTGAAACAGTCAGCTTTATTTTGTGACCATGAAAGTAAACAGTACATTTCTTCAAAAACATATTTTAGCGTTTCTTCGTTTTTTGTTAAGTTAGGAACTTAATGACTGCATTGTGTACGAACATGGTGATACATTTAATTATTCAAGACCGTATTACACTGGTGATATGATATTTGTCCTAATAGTTACGCAACTAATGACCCGTAACTCGAGCAATTACAATAACAAGAAGTACCTCAGACCTACCCTCATAATTTTTATACTTTTTGAGAGGTTTTACTGTATTTTAGGTGTTTAACAAGTCTAATTATTCTTTTAACTATGGTTGCTATAAAACATTGGCTATTGTCATGAAAATAAAATTTATGATATGCTGAGATAAGGAAATCACTTATTGACTTAAATAAACCATTTTAAACATACAGGTTGATCTTGAGCCACGATCTATATCATCAAAACGGGCACAGCAATGGTGCCAGTCTAAAAACAACATTCCCTACTTCGAAACGTCTGCCAAAGAAGCTATCAACGTAGAACAGGCTTTCCAGACTATTGCAAGGAACGCGTTGAGCCAACAGTCCGACGTGGACCTGTACAACGAGTTCCCCGACCAAATCAAACTGAACAACGCAAATCAGCGCGACCAACGCTCGAACGATAACTGTGCATGCTAGATTGTGAGGTTAGGTTAGTTATTATTATGCCGGTTAATAAAGGGAATGATTTAGATTAGGTCTGTGTCTGTTAAATGGTGTGATATAAATAATTTATTTGTTTTCCCGATAGCTTTCTATTCGGTCCTCCGAATTATTTTCATCAGGGGCGTAGCTAGGATTTTTTGCGACCCTAAGTATGGAAAATTAGACAAAAAAATTATTTTTGGGAAAAGTTGGGCCGATTTATTTTGTTTTTTATGCTGGAAGGCTTCATAATTTTAAGATCTTAACATCTCCTGTTCTTCTTGCTTTAAAAGTGACGGGGCTTATAACATTATTTAGAAAATAGTAATCTAGTATCGTAAACATCAAAAATGTAACTATTTTAAATAATTTCCCTACTTCTCAAAAGATCTATAGAACTATAAATACTTATAAAATTACTAATCAATTAGTAACCAATATCTCCTAATATTTAAAATCATGTAATATTAATTTATATGAATGTATCATACGCTACTTACAATAAAAATATTTTCAATAACGTTTTAAATTAAATCATGTCAAGAATTATATATTATTAATATTTAGGCCTGGCGTTGAATATTTCAGAGTATAAAATTTCCGACTGGTGGTATTTTAAGTGCCAAAAATCAGTGTTTACCAATTTTCAATTCATTAAAAACAAAATCAAAACTAATCAAATCCACTACAAAAAATGCTATACATGTTTTTTGCCTTGTTTGTATTTCAATGAATAATGACCATCTAAATTTATTAATATTGTCATAATTTTCAATTTTCATTATTCGGTGAAATATGAATCTTGTGAAAAATACAAACAGAACCTTTTTTGTAGAGAATTTAATTAGCTTTCATTGTATATACAACTATTTTTGTCATAAAGTTCAAAGAAACCCAAGATATATAATAAAAACTGATTTTTGTAACCTCTAAAGAACTATAATATGAACAAAAAATACTGATTGATAATTATTTATAAATTTTTCCAACTTGGCGCCTGGCCTGTATGTTAAGTACAGTAATTGTAATTGAACTAAATGTATCGCTTTTACATATTGATCTTGGTTAAATAATTGTACAAAACATGTTAAAAAAACGTTAGTTTTATTATTGTTATTTCTAATATAAATATAATAATATTTTATATTTAAATACTTAGTGTAATATCGTAACAGACATACACCTAAAATTTTACAGTGTTGTTTATTATAAAATAAATAAATGTAAGTTAAATAATATATATACATACTAAATATAAATATATTATATAATTGTCTACGTAAGAATTTTTACTTTCCACGATTATTATCAAGATATCAAAATGTAAAAAAAAAATGTGCCGCTGCTCTTGAATTAGTGTAAATTATCGCTCATCCACATAAAATATTCACTGCTTGGTCGTTTTAATTCAAATTTCAGTTCAAGATATTTAAACAGCCCAAATTAAATTTAAATGAAGTAGCTTTAAATCGGTATATATTATAAATAAACTTTTTTATATTCAACCGACATTAAATTGCTTTTGAAACCTCTGAAAAAATCTTTTTATGTGGAGTGAACTTTTTTTTAACATGGGCAATTACGATTCTTTAAAAAATATTTCAGAACATTATTATCATTGGTTAAAATGACGTTAAAAAAACATTCACTTTACTATTGTTTCTATAAAAATAAGTTAAATGATAATTTTGTAAGAAATTAAATTCTCTAGAAGTGTCCACAAAGTCTCCGAGTTCAAATGGGTTAAATGGCTAAATTATTGTCTACAAAAGTAAGTTTAAGAAAGGCTAATAAGCCATTCTATAGGAATCCAATAACGCCCGAAAGAAAACAAATGAAATTAATTAAATGAAATTAAGAACACATACAATATATTTAACTAAATATTACAACAAAAACTTTTTTTATATATAGAAAAAAATAGCAGTGTGCATTCAAATGAGTAAATTCTGCAGATATGAAGCCTATTTTGTGCGAGATTATTTTTCTGCTATCTTTTTTTTTAGATAAATTACATTTAAAATCAAGTTATATGTATATTTAAGTTCTTCCATATGATTTAAACAAAATTCGAAATCTCATGCTTCAGTTGGATAAAATATATTAGCATATCACATGCCTCTATTCATATACAAATAATTCCCAGCAATTAAAACACGTTTAAACACTCATGAAACGAATGGCAGCTATACACGTAACGATATACTTGCGCAAGTATATCGTAATGTGTATGGCTAGCTTAATAACAGATTTTGTTGCACTACAAGCATCTGATTTTAAAGGAAATATTGTGAATAAATATCCATAGAAAGCAACACGAATTATAAAATGAGGTGTACGGCGGGCGTTAATGGGTTAAAAATTTTAATTTAATCAATAAATCTAATAAATAACATTCATTCATAACCACATTATTTATTTATATTATGTACCAATTGAAAGCCACTCCATTTGTCTTTAATTTTAAGTCTATCCCATTTAAATAACTACTGAAATATAACATATTTAGGCCCACTGACCACTCAAAATAGATTATAAAATTTAATTAGCTTTATAGCCCTTAAAGGGGCTACATGTATGAAGAATAAATAACATACTTACTTGAACCAAAATTGACAAAAAATAACATAAAAAGTCAATTTTTATTATTATTCTTTCAAAATTATTTAAATTAAATTTCTGATGTATAATCTGTATATAAATTTAAGTTGAATTCATATTTTTTTCTGAGTATACATTTTTATATAGCGAAGAATATAAGATTCTGGTGATTTTAAAAATGTATTGAGATTTAGACTAAATAAATATAAAATATTCAGTAATCATGGATTTTATTTTAGTTTAGTTTAAATTATATTAACCCTCCGTTAGGCGCACGGCATACATACCTATACCACTCATAAAAACTGTTACAACTAAAACTTATACCCAGTGTTGCTAGAACGTACTTTTTAGTACGGTTTTCGTACTATTCATGACCCGACCGTACCAAAACCGTACCTCAACTCTGACCGTACCTTTTGCCCCACAAAGAATTTTACAAGCTTTTATTCAGCTTCACTACATAAAAAAATAATTTAAAAATAAAATGTTTATTATGAATCAAACCAATAAAAATTAAAGTAAAAACGAAACGTACCTACCTTAATTTTTTCGTCTTATCTACTTTTCATTATTGACAGATTTTTAACGAAACATGAAGAGTATTCCGAAGGGCGTCTATTAATTACTTGATAATTGATGTATTTTAACACAAAATAAAGAGTATAATTAAATCAAAAATAATAATTCAAATACATTTCTAACAATTTTAACATTTGTAGTATCAGGGGTTGGGGACGGCAAAATGTGACAAAGGAAGTTCTTTAATCACAACAGTTTAAAAACCGTACCTTTTTGTCAACTTTCGTACTATTTTGGAAAGCCTATCGTACTTTTTAGGGAGTTCATACTGGCAACACTGCTTATACCCTATTTACACATACGCGGTGTTTTGAGTTATAGCGAATTAAAAACGGTTGGACTACGCATGTATGCCGCACACCTATCGGTGTAATTATTTTCGTTCCGTGTCTGTCTGTCCCCTGAATCCTTGTCACACGCATAACTCATGAACCACTGAACCGATATTATTGAAACTGGGTCGGATGGTTGGGTTTGGTTTGAGGACGGTCCCATTTCAAAATCGTCTGTAAGGGGGAGGGGTGATACCCCAAAATATTTCTTTTTTCAAGATATCTCAAGAACGACACATGTTAACAGAAAATTTTATAGAATATTTTTTGTAGAGCATTAAATTTCATATAATATGGGTCTACTACGTTTGCTTTAAAATATTCCCTTACAATGCCATTTTGACATTTGCATAAATTTAGATTTAGATTGAAATTGTCACAAAATTAAAAATATATGAAAAAATATTCAGGTGCGTTTTAAGAAAAATTTCGAACTAAGATTTTTTAGTAAAATTTGTATAAAAATTAAATGGTTGACCAATGCCAGGCAATTTATCTGAACACTATCGGTTTTAGTGATTTTAGCACGAGGAAGCACTGTGCATTTACTTGGCAGATGTTTTTTTGTTTTGCTTTGATTTTTTATTTTATTATTTACTTTCTTATACCATATACTACGTATATGAAATATACATATAGTATAAGTATATAGTATATAGTGAAGCCGATTTTTTTCAAAATCCGGAGTTTGATGGAATTATCCATTTTGACCTTCCCTTAATCCATTCGGACTATTTTCGCTATGATGCCTGTGTGTCCGTCTGTCGGTCTGGCTGTAAACGCTGTAACTCAAATACGACAAATCGTAAGGGTGAATTTTTATATTTAAAATTAATTTTTGTCTGGGAAGAAAACGTCCTATTTTTGAAAACGATCTTTCAACCGGATACGGATGTTTATCTACGTCGATTTGTGAATTTTTCAACAGTGCGAAATAGTGAAAAATGGTCAAGTTAAAAATTGTAGGTAATATCATTATCTATAATTTTAGTTCTATTAAAAAAAATTTATTATAATTCAAATGGTTCATAACAGAGGAGAAATATCTGCCATGAGTGTCATGGGACTTTCTTATACGTATTACAGAGATTGAAAAGTGTATGTGTTGTTGCCATAGGTACCATGGGACTTTCTTATACGTAATACTGAGAGTGAATAGTGTAAATAATAAAAAAATTGGAAAAAATGTATGGGGAATAAATAATAGATAATATACATTTTTTATCTAAAACATTTTTTTCTTATTTCAAAAATAATTCGAAAATTCAAAATTTTACAAGAGCAAACGCCCGTTTTCAGTTATTACGTTTAAAAAATCACTTGTTATCTAATGGAGAGAATAATATTACCTATATTATTAATTTTATTCTATCTTGTCAGAAATGTATAAATAAAATAATCACATATACATACTACATATGTTAGGATTACAAAAGTCCCGTGGTATCTTTTGTATAAAAAAGTAAAAACTGAACTCGATGATGTCTTCTACTCAATTAACACATTAAGCCCGTACTTGTGTCAAATAGGACAGGAATAATGTGTTAAACGTATAGAAAATACAGATGGTACGTACAATTGAAGTTTTGAAGTATTGCGTCATGACATTCACAGTATCGACCCCGTACTACGATCTCGTTGTAACGTATGCACAGAGACGATGCTGTAAACGGCATAATCGTTGGCGATGTTCAAATGCAGCACACAACACGAGAACAATACTTGTAATAAATGTTGTATTAAAGAAATATTGATAACATTGGTGTATAAATCGTGGCCCGACTTTATAAACACAGAGCAATACAAAGTACAAGAGCAATACAGCGTATAATATAACAACTTTGCAACAATATTGCTACAATTTTTAGAATGATACCTCAAATCATAAAAAATTAAGGGTCAAAAAATGGGCTGAGTTCCAAAAACAAGAACCCTTCGATTGGCTTCAAAGGCGGAATTGGCTAATTTTTATTGTGAATGTTGTAATTATTAAAAGTTGACAGGTTTTGGAAAAAAAAATTAATTTTAAATTTATTTATTAATAATTTATTTAATTATCATTTATTTATTAAGCATACTTAAAAAAAATTAAAATCATTGGAAGTCAATATTAACATGTACAAATGCTATAGAAATTATGTAATATAAAAATTATGCTCTACCACTTCGATTCTTTTTAGACTTTGTAGGGTGTAATACTAAAGTATGAAGATTATTTCATGAAATATTTTAAGTTGTCGCTCAATTACAACCGAAAAATTTTTTTTTAATGCGCAGCTTCATGAAAATATTACCTGATATGCACCTTTTCAACTTCTACATTGCACCATAGTTTGAACATATTTTTGAAAAATTGAAAAAAATTCCAAAAACGATCAACTTTTAGAGTTATGAGAATTATAAAAATTAGCCAAATCCGTGTTGAGGCCGATTTTGCATTACTACCCGGCTACAGCCTTTTTAACAGATACTTTCTTAGGCGTCTCAAAGCGGAAGGGGGCGAACAATTTTATTTTGTCTATATAAATGTATATAAATTTATAAAAATATAGAAATAGAACTCCAGCCAAGAAATATCGTGGTGGTTTTTGCTACATATTTTAAAGTATCGATCCCGTACTACGATGAAAAATAACGTTATACAAAGATGATACCTCAAACCACATAGCAATAATCAGAATTAGATTGAAATAATTGTGTTTAATAAAAAATTGCAACGATACGTATATTCGTATAAACTAATCATACAAGGAATGATAACAATAAAACAACGTTATATCATTGCGCTTGTATTGAGCCCGTACTACGTTTGTATAGTCGTATGTACAGGACAATACAGCGAATAATTCAACAATATTACAAATTACAATTGTAACCCCATTGCGCTAGTATTAATTAACCCGTACCCCGTTCGTTTAAATATAACAATTATTCATCAATAAGAGAATTAACAATGAGAGCGTTCACTGACAGTGCGTAGCAAGCATAATTGGCGCCCGGGGTACAATATCTTTTTGGCGCCCCCAAAAATAATAATAATTTTATAATAAATCTTATTTATTAAAGACTGTAGAATGTCTTCAGTTGTATGGTCGTTTGGTGCCCTTCTGTATGTGGCGCCCGAGGCATGATAGGTCAACATTAATACAATATAACATCACAGATTGTTACATTATGCGTTGTATTAAGCCCGTACTACGTTTTTTTTAATATTCGTATACACAGAGCAATACAACGAATAATACAACAATAAATAAATAATTCAATATCGACCAATTTTGTTCCATCATTTCACTGTATTAAGCCCGTACTACGTGCAAATAAACGTATATACAGAGTAATACAGCGAACAATAAAACAATAACAACAATGTTGAACAATTGTTATACCATTAATTAACCCCGTACTACGTTCCTTTTGAATATAACAAATATATGTCAATAAACGAACAAACAATGTCGAATAGATGTTACATCATTGCACTGTATTAAGCCCGTACTACGTTTGAAATATTCGTATAAACAGAACAATACAGCGAATTATATAACAAATAACAAATAAATAAATAAAAATAAAAAATAGCAATGTCGATAAATGTTGATAATTAACGAAATAATGTCGAAAAATTGTTACATAACTTCGCTATATTAAGCCCGTACTACGTTTATTTTAAATATTCGTATATACTGAGCTATACAGCGAATTATATAACAAAACACAAAATAATTAACAAAATCAACAACAATGTCGAACAATGGCTACACATTGCGCTAGTATTAAGCCCGTACTACGTTCGTTTTGAATATGCCAATAAACGAACAAACAATGTCGAATAGATGTTATATCATTGCGCTTAAATTAAGCCCGTACTACGTTTATAAGTATTCGTATATACAGGGCAATGCAGCGAATAATATAACAATAAAATATACAACAATCAATGAATTAACAACAATGTCGAACAATTGTTACATAACTTCGCTATATTAAGCCCGTACTACGTTTATTTCAAATATTCGTATATACTGAGCTATACAACGAATTATATAACAAAACACAACCAAAATCAACAACAATGTCGAACAATTGCTACATATTGCGCTAGTATTAATTAACCCCGTACTACGTTCGTTTTGAATATGCCAATAAACGAACAAACAATGTCGAATAGATGTTACATCTTTGCGCTTGTATTAAGCCCGTACTACGTTTATAAGTATTCGTATATACAGGGCAATACAGCGAATAATATAACAATAAAATATACAACAATCAATGAATTAACAACTATGTCGAACAATTGTTACATAACTTCGCTATATTAAGCCCGTACTACGTTTATTTCAAATATTCGTATATACTGAGCTATACAACGAATTATATAACAAAACACAACCAAAATCAACAACAATGTCGAACAATTGCTACACATTGCGCTAGTATTAAGCCCGTACTACGTTCGTTTTGAATATGCCAATAAACGAACAAACAATGTCGAATAGATGTTACATCCTTGCGCTTGTATTAAGCCCGTACTACGTTTATAAGTATTCGTATAAACAGGACAATACAGCGAATAATATAACAATAAAATATACAACAATCAATGAATTAACAACAATGTCGAACAATTGTTACATAACTTCGCTATATTAAGCCCGTACTACGTTTATTTTAAATATTCGTATATACTGAGCTATACAGCGAATTATATAACAAAACACAACATAATTAACAAAATCAACAACAATGTCGAACAACGGCTACATATTGCGCTAGTATTAATTAACCCCGTACTACGTTCGTTTTGAATATGCCAATAAACGAACAAACAATGTCGAATAGATGTTACATCCTTGCGCTTGTATTAAGCCCGTACTACGTTTATAAGTATTCGTATATACAGGGCAATACAGCGAATAATATAACAATAAAATATACAACAATCAATGAATTAACAACAATGTCGAACAATTGTTACATAACTTCGCTATATTATGCCCGTACTACGTTTATAAGTATTCGTATATACAGGACAATACAGCTAATAATATAACAATAAAATATACAACAATCAATGAATTAACAACAGTGTCGAATAATTGTTACATAACTTCGCTATATTAAGCCCGTACTACGTTTATTTTAAATATTCGTATATACTGAGCTATACAGCGAGTTATATAACAAAACACACCAAAATTAATCAACAATTATGTCGAACAATTGCTACACCATTGCGCTAGTATTAACTAACCCCGTACTACGTTCGTTTCGAATATAACAAATATTCAATAAACGAACAAACAATGTCGAATAGATGTTACGTCATTGCACTGTATTAAGCCCGTACTACGTTTGTAAATATTCGTATTAACAGAACAATACAGCGAATAAAATAACAATGTCGATCAGTGGCCTAGCGAGGGGTGGAATGGGGGTCTATCATGCCCCGGGCGCCACTTATAGAGGGGCGCTAAATGGCTCATAACCTTTTTAAGCCGCATAGCATAAACTCAATTTATAAAGAGCTTAAAGGCTGGAATATGCAACTGAAGACCTTTTTTTAGTCGTGGAATTGTATTTAATAAATAAGGTTAGATAAAATCAAAACTGAAGACCTTTTTTTTTAGTCATGCCAATTTCAATTCAGATAAAATTATTGGTTTTTTTTTCTTCATTTTGGCGGCACTAAAAATGATATCGTACTCCGGGTGCCAATTATGCTTGCTACGCCACTGATGTTGATAAATGTAAAACAAAATGATGTCGAAAAATCGTTACATAACGTACTACGGTTATTTTAAATATTCGTATATACTGAGCAATACAGCGAATTATATAATAAAACACACCATAACACCAACAATGTAGAACAATTGCTATATCATTGCGCTTGTATTAAGCCCGTACTACGTTTGTAAATATTCGTATATACAGGGCAATACAGCGAATAATATAACAATAAAATATACAACAATCAATGAATTAACAACAATGTCGAACAATTGTTACATAACTTCGCTATATTATACCCGTACTACGTTTATTTTAAATATTCGTATATACTGAGCTATACAGCGAATAATATAACAATAATGAAGGGCTGAGGAAGATACAGTTTAGTTCCTTGCAAGGTAATACACATTACTACGATAAATAAACGTACGCTATGTATATTATCCTTGCAATTACAACAAAACTTTTTTCTCACCATATTTTCTTGATAAAACAAATATTTGAATTAAGACGAACACTTTACACAATATATTACGATACTTACGGTTACATTTCTACACAAGCATTAAATTCACCAAATTTAATATTTTTCACTGACTGATTTTTTCTAAATTTTCTGCATTATATATACCGATATTGTAACGGTTCTTCATCCCTTAAGTAAGTGGGGGTGGTATGTCTTGGCGTCCACTCTAAGTACATCTTTACCTGGATGCTGTACGCCGATAGGTCAAAGGATTAAAATTATAAACATAACTTATATTTCTCGGGAGACGCTTGGTTAGGAATTTTTGTGCAGATATTATTGATAGAAATATTGCATAATGTGTATTTTGGTGGAACCTAAAGAAATATGTTCAATGGCCCCTATCACATAAGAAAGAATTATAGTATAGATATAGGACATAGTATAATAGACTGTAGATTATATAGCCAATATAATACAAAATTTTCAAAATATATTGGTAACAAATATTAATTCGATTCAAAATTTATAGAAATGTATTGACAATTTTTCATATTTTGGTATCAAAGCTAAAAAATATGTAATTACATCATTAATTATATAAATGTATTGATTAAATATTTTACTTTCATATTTATTTTAAATACCTTGGATCAAGGGTCAAAAAACAGATTGATGGGTCATACTTACACATTATGAAACCTGAAGGTTAAAAAGATTTTTAATAAAACTAATCGGAGCTTTTTTATATTTACAACCAAAAAATTTAAGTAACCACCTGTTCGAGCCCCTCTCAATTTGCCTAATTTACTTACTTGTATAAACCGACAATGCTCCTGGCATTATGAGACCCTCAGCTAATACCTTTTCATAAGTACAGCTCTGGTAGGTCGTATAGTAAGTACTGCTGATTTAAAATAATAATTCATTTTTTTTTATTAAAAATTTTACTGCAGTTTTGTAAAAATTCTTTTGGCGGTGTAAGTTATCAATTTTTATTTTATTATTATTTTTGGTGACATCTTGACAAATCATATTTTTAAAACCGACATCTGGAAAACAATTTCAGTTTGTTATGAAATGTTACTTTATATACATAACTTACAAAAAAGCAGTTGCGGCTTTAGTTACGGGCAAAAAAGGGGTTCACAATTAACCGAAAAATATATTTTCTTTTTTTATTTGTTTAAAAAAGTTCGAATTACATATATACATACTAGCTGTTACCCGCGACTTCATCCGAGTGGGATACAAAGTAGTCTTATGTCCTTTCTCAGGATTCAAGCTATCTCCCTGCCAAATTTCATCAAAGTCGGTTCAGCGGTTTAGCCGTAAAATGGTAGTTATTTTCGTATTTATAATATATAATTCCAGCTCCCAGCTGTGCCTGCGACTTCACTCGCGTGGACAAATTATATCTACATTAAGTACTTGTGACGATGAAATCAATTATTTCGATAAGGATTAATGTTTTGGAGGTCATAAGTCCACGTAAAAAGAACCTAAACATTTTTAATTTTCTTTGTAAAATAAAAGCAGTCATTGTGGCTTGAATATAAAAGTTAGATATATGCTATCGCGGACTTTATTTTAGATCTTTTTATTCTACACAATTCTTTACTACATTATATTGCTCAAGGTGGGGAGGAGCAGCAAATTTGCCATTTTCCCCGGGCGGCAGAAACCTACGGTACGCCACTGCACTGGCGGCAAACTTTTTTCCGACTTGATTTACTATTATCGTCACTGCTTATTCCTTATGTTACCTAACGTAACAAAATATATCCTATAACCTGGCCAGAGAACATATCTATGAATTAAAAAAAAATTAAATCAGATAAGTGGTTCTCGAGTTATAAGTACACTAGACCAGTGCTTCTTAAACTTTTTGATGTCGCGGTTCCCCTATAACTCAAATTGATAACCCACGGCCCCCTAATTTTTTTTAAACCCAGGTTGGTTAGAAAAAAATGATTTGTTTAAGTTCACTCCTGTACAACTGTAGTGCTATCTAGCCGTAAAAGAAGTATTTAGAACTCGCGCCAATAATTTAAAATTTTTGATTTAAAAAAATAACGCGTGAAATCAATACAGCTATATTATAAGCAGTTGTAAAAATATAATATAATCATTTTAATATTTCAGTATTTTAACAAAGTTTCATAATCATAATTTAAGCAAGTACATCGACATCTACTATACAGGGTGGGGCATTTAAAGTGTTACAGTTGATTATCTCAGAACCATCGCATATTTGAAAAAAATGTTTCAATCAAAAAATGTTTGGTTGTAAGGGGGTAATCGAATAGTAATATTTATTTGCTCTTTTAACGTGGCCTTCAAGGACATTTGAAGGTCAACATCATTTTTTTAAATAGGAATCTATAGTTTTTATTTAATAATCATATTTTACGTGAAAAAATACGAATATTTTATAGAAAACTTTTTTTTGAATAACCCAAGCTTTCCAAGGTATCTAACAAATTAATTCGAGATTTTGAATTTTCAAGAATTTTTTACTCAGAAACCATAAAAACTTTAGAAAAAAAGTACAAGATACAAAAAATGTTTATTTTGGTCTATGAAACTTGGAGAATTATTCTAGATTTTTTTTAACATTGCGTACTTTTTTTTGTTTTTGCTAAAATAAAATAAATAGAAAAAGTTTTTAAAAGTTTTTAAATTTTTGTAAATAATTCTCCACGCTTTATTAGACCAAAATAAATATTTTGTGTATCGTACTTTTTTTCTAAAGTTTGTGGTTTCTGAGTAAAAAATTCTTGAAAGTTCAAAATCTCGAATTATTTTGTTAGATACCTTGGAAAGATTGGGTTGTTCAAAAAAAGTTTTCAATGAAAGATTCGTGTTTTTTCACGTAGAATAAGATTACTAAATAAAAACTATAGGTTCCTATTTAAAAAAATGATTGACCTTCAAATATCCTTGAAGGCCACGTTAAAATAGCAAATAAATATTACTATTCGATTACCCCCTTACAACTAAATATTTTTTGGTTGAAACATTTTTTTGAAATATGTGATGGTTCTGAGATAATCAACTGTAACACTTTAAATGCCCCACCCTGTATATAATATTTAACAAAAATATATTTATTTTTTATATTTGCGGCTCTTCGTGGCTCCCTCGTGAGAAAGCCACGGCTCCCTAGGGGGCCGCGGCCCACCACTTTAAGAAGCCCTGCACTAGACAGACAGACAGACAGAGAGACGTTGATCTTTATACATATGTATTAGGGATATGGAAGTATAGATTAAAATTATACTGAATTTGGAAAACATAATTAAATAGGCCCCGAATTCAATTTTTTTCAAATGCCCCATTATGTATAATATAAATCCGCCACTGGACAAGCGTCCTTTAATTCTTTGCAGATTTTACAACACTTGTTCGCAAAATATATCAAGTATTGTGTAGAAAGAGATGGTTATTCTATTCTAGGCAATTGTTCTTTGCAAATATAAAATAATCCTGTATTGCCGTCACTCTTCACTGTCGTAATCTTTTCTGCCAGCCTCATTTGAATTTTATGGCAGTAAGACGCTCTGCGAAAATATTTTTGAGAATTAGGATTTACAATATTATACAATATACCTAGAATGAAATTCTATTTATGATTTTTGTTTTGTTCAAAAATTCTTGGAAATATATACATTTTCAATATATGCTCTTTATTTTAAATCATAAAAATATTGAAACTATCTAGGACAATACAATAGTCACTAAACTGGAATGTGACTGACTTAATTTTTTTATTCAAAGAATGAGACTGAAGATTTCATCTCGTTCCTGAAAATGATAACTTTTTTATTTATTGTTTGTTACGTTTATGTTGAACTTTTTTCAGTTTGTCCTGAAATTTAGAAATGACTGATTCTCCCTCTTAAATTAAAATCTAAAGAATTTTCCCTAAAATCAAAAATACCTTCTTTAAATTTAAAATAATAAAATAACATATAGGAAACCATCTTTATTAATTTACAAAAAAAAAACATATAAGGTACTGGCACCAGTTATGGCCGCTAAAAGAGCAAGGTTTACTGTTTTTGAGATTGACGGGCTTCTTTTTTGTAATTCTCATGAACGCATGTTGGTAATAAAACAAGTAACTCTTTATTTAATCAATTTAATTACTTAAGTCCGCAAATATAGTTTTTTTTTTTAAATTATAGCCTTTTATTTTGTTTATGTTTTTCTCCAGTAATGGATAAAGTAAAACCAGTATATTAAGCACACAATGATGGATACTTGCTAATGATCACAAATTGATAAGTACAAATCATATTCACGTCAAGACGTTTCGATTGGCACCTCAACGAAGTCAATAGCATTTTTTATTTGCGAGATTTCGTGCAAGTTATAAATGACACGCACAGCCATATATTTCTAAAAATAATGTAAATATACTATAGTGACCTTGAAACCTACAAACATGTTGAAATTTTTGATTTTGATTTTCGGATCAATTACAATAACTTCCTGTTGGGATGTTAAAAAAAATGACACGAAAAATATAAAAAAAAATTTATTTGTATTCTCTGGCTCGTTATAAGCATTTTTAACTGTTTTTAAATTATTCTAAAAATTGTTCCTAGAGGAGATAAAAATAAAAATAAACACAAAATGGTTGGGTGCCCCGTGGAGCCAAATTTATTGATTTTTCGTAGGTTGCGCCCATTACAATATTTGATCAGTACACATTGAACTACCATTTCCCCAAATTACAAAAAAAATCAAGAAAAATGCGAAACCCATTGATTTTAAATACATAATCATAAAATAATTTCCACACTCGAATAAAATTAAAATGCATTTAATTATTGTAATATTCCATTAATTTATCAAATTAATAATTGCATTGTAATACAATATAAAGGGCGTAAATAATTCTCTATCCATAACAACAAAATCAAATGTAATATAATATTGTAACGCCTCCTTCAGGATATGTGAACTTAGAAACTGACTAAAAAAATATATTTTTTTTTGTATATACATTCGATTGTAATTCTAATGTCACTTTAGGTAACTGCTTTGGACCCCGAGGAAAAATGAGGTCCGAGCTCTATATTTTAAAGCCTTTTTTATCTTAAAATAATTTTGGTGAAGAAATTTTTTTTAAATGTTTTTATAAATTTATTTTATTCGGTGTAAAAATACTGCTTGAGGGCCCACTCTTTTATAATGCACCACTGAAAAGCTCAAAGGTAAATACAGTTGTACCACGAAAATATTTCGAAAATTATATATATTATTATGCTCATGATAAACCAGTGGTGCATTTATAATAATAATTTTGGGTTCCATTATTATTGTTTTGAGATTTTTGAAAAAAAAAATATATAAAAGGGGGTAAATTATTATAAAAAATTGTAGTTCATAAGCCAAAAAAGTCATTAAAATCAAAATTAGTAATAAGTATCACGTTTTCAAGTTAGCACCAAATACATTTAAAAAATCTTTTTGTATATTTTTTTCTTGCTCAATCCAATTTTTACGCTGCTGCGGGGCCCCCTAAGCACGAAAGCCCGGGGCACTGCCCAGGTGGTGGTTACGGCCCAGCTAAAATAGGTATACACGAATGCGATATAAAAAAATATTTTGATAGTCAGTTTCCAAGTTCACATAGCCCCTCCTCCATGTTTAAAAATAATCGCAAATATTGAATTCACTTTCATTTGTGATTTTACCAGCGGGGTAAATCATTTCATGTACTTATAATAATTATTTTTTATTTTCGCGTTATAATCAAATATTATGTTTAAGTATAGTGAATATATGTAAATAAAATACAATGAATATATATTTATTATTTAATTTCGTTATTTTATTCGTTTTTGATTTATTTTGTTTTATAAAATGCAGTGATCGGTAAGTAATAAGCTGTTTCTCATATTTATTTCGGTAATCTGTAAAAAATATATTTTTTAGTTATAGCATTGATGTTTTAAGGTTTTTCTCAGAAAAAAAATCAAGAGTAACCCTGAAAAAAGATTCTCTATTCAAAATCCTGAGAAGATTCACCATCTAAGAGCAAAGTTATCATCAAAAATAAAAATCAATAAAAACATTGCGAATATATGGATTACGCTCTCAATTCTAAAGATTTGTTAATTTTATTTTGATGATATTTTTGCTTACAGATGGTGAATCATTCTTTTCAGGTTTTTGAATGAAGTTTATTATAATCTTTTTTAGGTATTGATAGAATTTGGGTTTATTCTTGATTTTTTTTAAATTTTCTGAGAAATTTCACGTATCGCGCAATATTTCTATTTTCTATGTGTTATTATATACCGGGTGTTCCCAGTTATTATTTACGCCCAAACTATTGAAGGGGCGGCAAAACCGTAATGACAACCAAAAAAATAGCAGGAACGAAAAGTGTGGAAAAAAAGGCGGTAATATGAATTTTTCACACACTACCTGTATCTCTAGCGCCAGTCCTGCCAGTACCTTACGAAAAGAAACTTATAAATCGCTACTGTCGATTATTGAAATTTGGCGAATCGTCTTTGGCTATTTAGAAATAATTAACCTTATGCTTCCTCGCAATATCGAAGATACGAGAAGCTTAGTGATCGTTTTAGATTGAGATAAAAAAAATGTTCTCCGATTTCAAAATTTTAAATTGATCTATCCGTTTCACGTCAAGACAAATACTTTTCGTTCCGTGTCTGTCTGTCTGTCCGTCCGTCCGTCTGTCCCCTGAATCCTTGTCACACGCATAACTCATGAACTACTGAACCGATATTATTGAAACTTGGTCAGATGGTTGGGTCTGGCATGAGGACGGTTCCATTTGAAAATCATCAAAATAGTTTGTAAGGGAGAAGGGTGACACTCCAAAATATTTATTTTTTCAAGATATCTCAAGAACGACACATGTTACGTGAAAATTGTATAGAATATTTTTTGTAGAGCATTAAATTTCCTGTAATATGGGTCTACAACGTTTGTTGTAAAATATTCCCTTACAAAGATTTATCTCAATTTATTTTTAAAATTCGTGTTTTGTTTTGCTTGGACATATTAAATGTCATTTAGACGTTTGCATAAATTTAGATTTAGATTGAAATTGTCAAAAAATTAAAAATATACGAAAAAATAATCAGGTTCGTTTTAAGACAAATTTCGAACTAATATTTTTTAGTAAAATTGTAAAAAAATTAAATGGTTAACCAATTCCAGGCAATTTATCTAAACTCTATCGGTTTTTATTTAAATTGTTCAATAATGAACTACCTTTGGTGAATTTAGCACGAGGAAGCACTGTGCATTTACTTGATGTTTTTGAATATCGAGAATATTTCGCAACCCTACAGCCTACTCATTCAGTTTATTTGGAAATCCGCCACTGGTTATACCTAGTTTCATTCTCTGTATTGCAGACAGACTTAAATGACTCAAAGGGAGGTATATGCTTTAACCTCTCTAAGCTGTTAAATAATAAACCTGAACCCGAAAAAGATTATTGTTCTTAAAATAATTCACTGGATTTTCTAAATATTTCTATTTGCATATTATATTAATAAAGAATTTTTAACAGGGCGGGATTCAAATAAAAATATATTTTTAATTGTTATTTATTTTATAACATCTCAATTTTTTCCTTAAGTCTATTCAGACTATTTTCGGTCTGTCTGTCTGTAGACGCTGTAACTCAAATAGAAGAAAGGTAAAATTTTATGTTTAAGATTAATGTTCGTCTAGGAAGAAACCCTATTTTTGAAAACGATCTTTCAAATAGAAACGGATGTTTATTCTTGTGAATTTTTCGAATTATTTTTGGTTACAATACTACGGGGAGGGGGACTCCCCCCCCCCCCTCCCACGCTGATAACGCCTCTGATAGTGAATAGTTAATAATTAAATTAAAATTAATAAATTAATAATTAAATAAATTAATGAGAAAGTTAGTCCACCTAATTGTTGCCTTCATTTTAGGTTTACTAAATTGATTTGATATAGTTATAGACAAATACTCTAACGTTTGATAGTCGTTACTTGCAGTTTTTTTTGAAATTTAAGTTTTATAACAATTAAATATTGAAATTTGGCTTAAGTTAATTTTATATCATTAAATAGTATTGTAACATGTATCGAAGGGAACAATTAATTGGATCTACTATTGAATCTACATAATATTCTAATTAGATTTACGGCAGTCGTGAGTCAACATAGCTTGCTAACCTCCTCTCACGGGGTCAGTTGCTCCTGGGCGCCAAGCAAAGGGGGCGCCGTGTCTAGATCTTAAAATAATTCATGAAGGTACTAAGTAGACAATATTATAGAAAATATAATCCGAAATAGGCAGGGCCGTATTAAAACATTTTTGCGCCCTGGACTACCAAAATTTAGTATTAGTATTATATATATATATGAGTTACTAAAAACACAAAATATATTCATTCATCTTCCTGTATTTATATTAAAAACAGATTTAATAGATAGATAGATAATGATGAACGAATATTTTTTTATCCTCTTTAGTTGACAATGATTTAAAAATTTTATTTAAAAAAATAAAAATTCCACTGCTTTTGAATTTTTACTGTTAGGCGGCGCCCTCCAAAGCTCCGCACCCTATGGCTACAGGCCTATTAGCCCATATATAGTTAGGGTGGGTCAGGAAATATGAAATAGGAAACATTAATCAACATTTACAATATTTTTCAATATATAGATAGGAATATAAGAAACAAGAATTCGTTTACATTTGGTAATATTAAAATTATTAAAAAAATATATATTTATATATATTAAATTGTTTATTTATTATTAACGCATTGGACCCGGTGTTACTCGGGGATATAAATTTAATCTGTAATAAACCTATTAAACATTATTTTCACTTATTGCTAACTATTTATGCAAAATATCCACAAATTATACAACTAAACCTTTCACTAATAAGTGAAAACCGGAATAAAAATCTGTTCAGTAGTTACTGAGAAAATCGTGCACAGACAAACAGACAGACTGGACTTTGTTTTATACTATCTATAGATTATTTTTTATTGAATTTTTTTTAAATGTGCTTACTATTGTAATTATAAAAAAGGTTTTGAAAAAAAATCATAATATTATATTATAATATTATAATATTTACAGACCAAAGATATCGATAACGAATGGCAACCTCAAGTTTTCAGTCGGAGAAGATCACCATATTTATTTCGAAACAAAAGGCGAAGGTTCTGTGCACGTCAATGGTAACCGAATAGGAACTTTAGGTTTACGTCAAGAATGGCTCGAGTTGAGTCGACGCTTGCAGTTTCTTGAAGAGACAATAAACTCGAATGCAGGTATTAACAGCAGTACCAGAATCAATAACACCACAGTCGTTGTTCCAAGAGTAAGTTCAAATTTAAATTCAAAGAAATTTTAACATAAATATCTTCAATTTTTATAGAATGATTTGTTTTCAATATAAAATGTAAATATGTAGAAGAATAATACTACCCCCCCTCTCCCATTCTCCCCAACAAATATCCTTAATTGTCCTGAAAGATAAATAAATTTATACATCGTTCAAATTTTACAGGCTCTGCCATTTATTATGAAAATAAAGTATATATTTATATTATATTTATCTTATAGGTAAGTGAAAGAAGAATCCTCGTCCTTAGCAGACGTTTATTTCGGTTAGATGTCAGTGTACGCACTTTGAAAAACAAGCTGAATCGGGACGAATGTGACAGCGACCCTTGTAAAAATGGAGCACGATGCATTGATTTGTATGATGATTATTTGTGCTTGTGCCCCAATAACTGGGAGGTAAAAGATTAAACATCACAAGCTCTGAGTATCATTAATGTTTCTTTTTATGTGTAAACAAATACTTTCTGTTTCAGGGTCACATGTGTGACGTAGATGTCAATGAATGTGCTAAATTTGCTGGAACAGATCTTGGATGTCAGAATGGCGCAACTTGTGTCAATAAACCAGGAACTTATGAGTAATTAATTTGTACATTATTGTCTTTGCCCTCGCTTTTTATTTTTATATATTTTATTTAAAAATATCAAAAAATTGCGATTTAATCAATAACATAAAGAGGATAACTATATAAATTGATTTGTCTTGTTGTTTTATTATAAAATATTTATTGTAAACTTTCTTTGATATATCTTAAACTTATTCTAGGGTCTTAGGCAAGGGTGTGCTGCCAAATATTAAACAACCGGCTCGCTATAAAAAAAAAAACAGTCTTACGCATATGTACTAATAAATATAACTAATATACACTTCACTCACTTGCCTGCCGCTAATCAAATCATATATAACGTGAGACTTGCACATTTGTAATGGCCGGGAATATAAATTCACTTTTAAGGCTCTTTTTTATTCTTAAATTTTTAAGAACATTTAAAAACGATTAGTAGAACTAAGAAAAAGAGCAAAACACGGTTTGAGTATAGTAGAAAGGTTTTATCAGTAGAGCGTGGAGTCGAACCGTAATCAACAGATACGAAAACGAAAAACCAAAAAATGATCTGAACTTTTATTCGCGGAATAATTTAACAACCGGCTCGCCGATTTTCAAAAATCTTAACACCAGCACACCTCTGGTCTTAGGTTTTCAAACAGTGGAAGTCCCATTCAAATTGGTGCAGTAAAAATGCAAAACTAAACCTGTTTTTCCGACTATCATAAAATAAATCTGTATTATATACCTATATTTTAACTTCATGATGTTGAATTGCCATTACATGGTGCATGTGCATTGTTAGTTTCATTCATACGCATATTTCATTCCATTGCATTACTAAAATTTCACTCAGTATAAATTAAAAAAATACAAATCGTTTTATTAATTATTATTAGATGTGTATGTCGAACTGGTTGGGTTGGTCTTCACTGCACACAACGGACTGCTGACTGTATAACTGGAAACCCTCAGGAACTTTGTGGCCACGGTGTTTGTGTACCACAAAGTAACGTACATGGATATACCTGCATCTGCGAACAGGTAAATAAATAGTTATATTTATAAAATAACATGTTACAAACATACATAGTAAAATATGATAGAGGTAATCCTATACATCCTTAAAGGGTTGGAAGACAACTGACGGACACCCAGCATGCACAGTGGACGTAGACGAGTGTGCCACATCGACGCCTTGTTCGACAAATCCGCCTGTGCAGTGCGTCAATCTACCAGGCTCATTCGCGTGTGGCCCTTGTCCTGTTGGTTACGAAGGCAATGGACAGCGCTGTGTTGACATCAATGAGTGTCTGCGTCCAGACAATGGAGGCTGCAGTGTCACTCCGCACGTCTCTTGCACAAACACTCCAGGATCTAGAGTTTGTGGCCCTTGTCCCCCAGGATACTATGGAGATGGAGTCACTTGTAGTTATAAAGGAGGTGCTTGCGGGGTTAACAATGGTGGCTGTAATAAACTTGCCCAGTGCGTTGATAATCCTGGTAAGTTTATTGTCTTGATAAAAAAGTTTCCTGTTTAGCGACATAGTATTCTGGAAATAAATCGTACGTGATATGGAAATGTTTGTTATCTAGTTTAGTTTTACCTGTTATAAAAATATTAAGAAGAGTTTTTCTAAAAAATTTTATATAAATATCTGAATAATACTGTCTATTTCAAAAAAGACACTATAGTATGTCAGATGGCAACACTGTCCTTAAGATTAACTGCCTTTAGCCACTCAAATGAACTCGTCACGAACCAGTTTTACATAAACATTCATTTCTTTGTATCGTATCAGGCTATGTCATTTTCATGTATTTATTGTTGAGACTTATTGGACATGCAAATCGTAGAAATATGTGATTCAGGAGTAGTCAATAGATGATGTAGATTTTCTTAAATATATCTCATTTGAAAGTTGTTTATACTATACTATAAATATCTGTCACGATTAAAATTTATAATTTTTATAAATAACGGGCAACATCAAGTGGGTGGACCCACTTTACATTATGCTCCAAGTATAGTATTTTATTTAATGTTAACTTTTGCAGCAATCAGTGAAACATATGTTCGATGTATCTGTCCACAAGGATATGCTGGATCAGGTGTTGGCCCATTCGGTTGTTTGACTGTCGATATAAACAATACATTAGAAGGCGCTTGTAAATCAAATCCCTGTGGATCTCACGGAACATGCACTGAACCATCACCTGGTAGATTTAAGTGCACGTGCAGAGATAACTTTGTCGGCCGATCATGCACTATCATAGATCCTTGTCTCAGTAAACCTTGTATGAATGGAGCGACTTGTACCACAACTGATTTTGGAACATTTATATGTATGTGTCCGTCAAATTATGAAGGGATACGATGTGAGGATGAAAAACAAGGTAATATAAATAAACAGAGAATAAAAAGTACCTACTCTATAAATAATTGCTGAATGTATTTTAATTCATGCATGTAGCTTGCGGAGGATACCTAAAAAGTCAAACAGGCAATTTACGCTATCCAAGCAGCAGCAGTAGTGTCAGTCAAAGTAAAACTAGTTGTGGTTGGACCATCGAGACAAATAGTTCTCTCATATTGAATGTTACTTTTCTAAAATTTGATCTCTCTGAAACTGATCAATGCAATGAAGAATGGCTTCAGGTAATAATTCAACTTTCATTACTATACATTCTTTTTCCCCTGAACATATTTCCTTTACAGATCTTTTTGTGTCAAGGCTAATTTTATCGATACATAATTATCATGTTAAAAAGTGAATCTTTTTGTCTATTTTTGACTTTAAAAATTTGCACTATCAGAATGGTTGGTTATCGCATTGCAAATATTTCTAATGTAAAAACAAATTTTTAATGTATAACATCTTTTTATGTAAAAAATTAAATTTTGTTCAGTGGGTTAAAGCTAAAATTGCCCCATAAATCTTATGTAACCTAGAACCTGTGAAGTTTATAAGATGGCACATTTTAGTGATAAATGCAATAATAATAAAAGCAACTACATATTAATAATTTGATTAAAATTTCAAGGTGCATGATGGAAGAAATTCTGCAGCTCAGTTAATTGGTCGTTTCTGTGGATCCCATCATCCACCATCTCCTCTGTTGACAACACACGGATATCTTTACTTGTGGTTAAGGTTACGCCGCAATCGTGAAACCACATCGGAAGGAAACATTGCATTGTCTTGGCATTCCATCGCTCCGATTTGCGGCGCCAGTGATGCTGTTATACCAGTCGACAAACATGGATCTTTAATATCCCCAGGCAGTCCTGGTTCTTACCCCCCTAAAAGAGATTGTCAATGGCATCTTCAAGCCAGACCGGGAAAGAGAATCAGGTTTACATTCTTTAAAATGATGTTGGTTACAGGAAAAAAATGCAGCGATGATGGCGATAAAGACTATCTTGAAATTCGTGACAATCCAAGAGATTCATCTATATTGGTTAAATTCTGCCGTTCATCACAACCACCACCTTATACTACTCCAGGAAATGAGGCGTTTGTCAAGTTCCATTCTGCTGATATTCCTAGATCTTCTAACTCGCCGAGTAATGCAGGGTTTCAGATGGCTTATGATATTGTTGAAGGTATTCCAGGCTGCGGAGGAATGTTTACAGCAAATAAAGGTGTTATTAAATACCCGTCAAATACTGAAGGTTCTGGTACTAATGAGATGGTTTGTGAATATCAGATTCAGCTTCCGACTAATTTTAGAGTTAAACTAATATTTGAAGAAATATCACTACATGCATCATGCAGGTTTGTAACTGATAATACTAACTGTATTAATGTAGAGCATTTTTTATATTGCATAATAAATATTATATTTTGTTAAAGAGCGTCTGAGTTAGAAGTTCGGGAAGGTTCTCAAATTGATTCTCCATTGGCTTTACATTTCTGTGATACAAAAACTCAAACACAGCACATATCAAATGGTAATGAAGTATTAATTATGTACAAAGAATACTTAGAAGAAAAAAAAAATAACAACTTTAAAATTCGGTACGAATCAATTTGTGGAGGATCTTACAGTGGAGCAACTGGAAAAATTACATCACCGGATTATCCAAAGCCGTATCCGTTTGATATAAAATGTGTTTATTCAATAGAGACACCACAGCACACTGCGATAATATTAAAGTTTAATGAGATTATGTTGGGTGTAGAATCGAGAAACTGCGAAACTGGTGATTATATTCAGGTAAAATTGTAGAATTAATTTTCTTTTTTGTATTCATTACGTAAATTTTTAATACAAACTCAAGGTCCGTGATGGAGATTTAGACGAATCACCTATTCTTAGCAGCTATTGTGGAAACAGCTCATTAAATCCTTCTGTAACTTCTACGTACAATCATGTCACAATCGTATTTATTTCCGACAACACAATGAGTGGCCGTGGGTTTGAAGCGTCATGGGAAAGCATAGACATTGGCTGTGGAGGTATTAAAAGAGAGAAGGGTATATTGGAATCTCCTAAAAAAACGGAGGTAGTAGTAAGAACTAGTACGAGAATCAGACATAATAAAATCAGGTGTTTGTGGTCTTTGATAGCACCTCCGGGTAATGTTGTCATACTTACGTGGATCTCATTTAACTTGGCTATGAGCCGCAATTGTGCAAATGATTATGTGGTAAGATAATTTTTAAAGTGTCTATAAATGTCTAAATAATAAAATGTATACTGTAATATTAGGAAATCTACAGTAATGCGACAATGTATTCGACAAATTCTAACGATACTGATCAATTACTTGGCCGATTCTGTGGAACTACTTTACCACCTACAATTATATCACCTTCTCGTGTTATGACTGTTATTACGAACCATGTACCTTCACAAGCATATTCGGCTGCTTTTACATTTTCTGACCAATCACAAATATGTGGTGGTACAATGTTATTACCGAATGGCGTTATCCGATCTCCTGATTATCCAGAGAACTATCCCCAAGGTAAGGATTGTACTTGGATTATTCGAGCACCAACAGGACACCAAATATTATTGAATATTACCGAGTTTGAAATTGAGAAACATAAAAATTGTAATTACGACTTCTTGGAAATAAGGTATTTGTAATGGAATGAAAAAACATAGCAAAATATACTGATTTTTATTGATTTTTAAGAAATGGTGGTTATGAAACTTCACCTCTAATTGGAAAGTTCTGTGGAACTACAATTCCTCCTGAAATTCCATCGTTTTCAAATGAACTTTACTTACGTTTTCGTTCAGACCATTCTCGAAGTGGTAAAGGATTCGAACTATTTTGGACAACCACATCTTCAGGATGCGGGGGAACTCTGAGATCTCCCATAGGGCATTTAGTTTCTCCCAACTATCCCAGACCGTATTCACGTAATGCAGAATGTATTTGGTATATATCCACAAGCGCAGGATCTCTCATACAGATCATAATAGCTGATATTGATTTAGAATCAAATAGTTATTGCAGATTTGATTATATAGAAGTAAGTTTTATAATAAGTATACACAGAATTCAATTCATTATATCTTCGATGAAAATATTTTCATATTTACGCTTGTAATCTTTCCATATTAATATTATTTTTCGATTGAAATTCATACCATTTTTTAAAACTTTGTTAAACTCATTCAATGGAAACAGTAGATGGCTCTGGTAGAGTGTATTTTAAAGTTGTTGTATGATTTTTTTCTCAGTTATTCAAGTTTAAAATGAAATACATTATTTTTGAATACAAAAAAAAGAACTTTACAAAAAATATATATTATACATGAAATAATAGGTCTTAAAGGTAGATGTGTGCAAGTTACATGAACATGAATGATTCATTGTATGTAAGTTATGTGAAATTATTACATACTACATAATATTGTACCTAATTCTATTGTACTTTATCAAGTCTTCTGTACAGTGGCAAATTTACTGATGGGGGCCATAGAAAGAGTGTTTTTTTTAGTCATCACCTCTCAAATTTTATACACATTTTTATTGTGTAGGAGTCCTTGTCTCACGGGGCCCAAGGTGACTGTCTCCAGCGCTTGTATGAAAATCTGCTACTGTTCTTTTAATGTTATTTTAATTATGTCAAATATAATATCTTGCTATTCTATATTAGGCTGAAAATTCAAGCTTTAAAATATAATTAATTAATTAATGCTTGACAAACTTTTTAAATTATCATCTTAATATTTTTTCTACTTTGTTTCAGTTGAATTTAAATCATGAAAAAAAAAACAAAAAAATTAAAAAAACAAGATTCAAAATGTTTTTTGAATGATCGTTCTGTGACGATTTAATTTTAATTTTGCTTATTTTTTTTTATTTGATAAAAAAATCCTTTTAATTATTTTGATAATATTTTCTCAATATTTTTTTAGTTTCACAATGGCCTAAAATACTCCAATAAACCAATAGGCAGATATTGTAACAATAACCATCCTCCATTTATTACATCAAATTCAAACAACATGCTGATAAAGTTTAGATCTGATACATCACATGAAGGAAGAGGATTTGATGTCAAATATTTAAGCGGTAAACATTTTATTAACTAATTATTTGGATGCCAAAACGATTAAAACAAAACAGGCTTATGTACCCATTATTGTAGTTTATACATTCTGACTTTCATTTTGGAGTCTTCTTGATAAATTATTCCAAAATAACATTTAAAGAAGATATCTACACAAAATCAGACTAAATTGTTTTGACAACCGATACTCTATAAAAACATCCGAAACTGATATAAAAAACATTAACGTTTTTATAAATATATTTCAGTATGTAATAACACAATAAAAGGTCTGTACCATGGAGTAATTGAGAGTCCAAATTTCCCAAACCAATACTCAGATAAATTAGACTGCATGTGGGTTATCAGTGTCCCTAATGGAAACAAGATTAACATTACTTTTTCACATCTCGAGATTGAAGATAAAGAAAACAAATATGTTTACAAACCACTAACTACCAATTCGACAAAGTGTACTTATGATTATCTTGAAATAAGTGAAGGCGAAGATGAAAAAACTCCAGTCAAATCTTTGATAAAACTCTGTGGCGATAAAATACCTGACAAAATAATAGCTTCAAGTACTAATTTTGTATTTGTTCACTTTGTCACTGATAGTTCTATCGGTAAGAGTGGATTTAGATTAGAATGGGTGTTAAATGGTAAGAAAATCATTTTTCCGTGTACTTGTTAATAATTTACGAACTATAATTTTCATTTTAGGTTGTGGCGGTAAATTAACTCATCCGAACGGTGTAGTAAAAAGCCCTAATTATCCTAAACCATATCCGATGAATACGGTTTGTGAATGGATCATAGAAGTTGAATTTGGAAACAGCATTGAATTTACCGTGTATGATATAAGTTTGGAATCTATGATAGATTGTCGATTCGATGTGCTTAGTGTAAGTTAAAATATATCTACATAAATTTAAAATATTTTAGATTTAACGAACAAAATTTATTCTTATTATAAACATTTTAGACAATTTTGGTCTAAATCAATTGAAGCTTGGTGCTTTTTTCAAGCCCACTCATTAACAGGACCCTTTATTAGAGTGACTACCTCTGATAAAATAAATATATAATACTTAGAAATGAGTTTAATTATTATATAATTATTTTCAGATTTATGGTGGCTCAGATATTAATTCGCCAGAAATAGCTCATTTCTGTCAATCAAGTAACAAAACGAGCATGACTGTAACAAGTTCCTTTAATTCAATGTATATTAAGTTCCACAGTGATCCGTCATTCAGTGGTCGAGGTTTCAATGCATCTTATAAAACTGTACCTATTCGTAAGCAAAATTGTTTAATTTCATATAAAAATTATTTACCTGCAAATATCAATACATTTTTTTCATGTAAATTATAATTTTAATACAAAATAGACCTGTCGTGTCATATTTCTGTAACAGATTCTCAGAATGATCTCATTAGCACACTCAATGCGAACAAATTATTGAGACATTTGTGCGTGGCTGACAAATTTTACAAATTTTAAAGAAGTAAAAAAGCTAAAAAAAAAAATATCACAAGATAACTTAAAAATGAAAATATAAAATCAAATTATTAAGGAATATTGGGCATATTGTATCGTACTAACTCACTGAACGCGGGAGTCGTGTTCATCGCGTGTCTTCAATGTTTGTATGGACACGGGAGCCGTGTTCATTGCACACAACGTATTAAGATATCTTTATTTTGACATATGGCAAAAATGATATTGTTCTGAAAAACTTTACTATTGGATACTCATTACATGAAAAAACATTTAAAAAAATATCTATTTATATCGACAAGTCCATATTAATGAATATTATTTAGGATGTGGAGGTAAAATGACAGCTCCAACGGGCGTAATTCATTCTCGTAACTATCCAAGTAATTACGAAAACAATGATGACTGCGTTTGGTTAATTCAAGTGCCAGAAACATATAAAATCAATTTGACTTTCACTGATTTCGATATTGAATCTTCCGTAAACTGTACAAGCGATTATATTAAGGTAAATAATATATACTTCTTCATTAAATTATATATATATGTATATTTTTTATTTGCTTAAGGCGAAAATCCAACCTTAAAATGTAAATAAAAGATATCTTTCAAGATTATTTTCTTATAAATGAAATACCTTTAAAACTTGATGATTATGTTTTTCAACCTTATTTCCTTAATTTTATACATTTCTCCAAATGAAAGATTAGAAATAATATTATCTTAATCCTAATAATTTTGTATGTTGTATGTATATTATGAATTAAAATTAAAGTTTGAAAAAAGTGGTGTGTGCCTCACCCACATAAGCGCACAGTTAAAGTGAAACTTCTTTTGTTTTCATTAGCCATGCGAATTAAATAAATAAAGTAAATGATTATTAAATTAATAATCGAACATATTAATAACTCAAAAACCATATACATAACACATGGCTTGACACCAACGTAAACTGTATGTATTCATCCATTTTTATCTCACGCATAACCGACATAAAGTGACTAGTATGCATGCACTATTCATCCATCTTTCTCTTAAAAATCAACTCACATTTATTCACACTTTCCTTAGCGTTTCATCTTTAAAACGTGTCAAATTTTAAAATCTGCCGAGGACATTCCAATTCACTATTCTCACTAAAGAAGTTTCACTTCACAAATTTGTGTAGAAATGAGAATGATTTTTATAAAAAAAAACAATGGATTTTCAACATAAGTAATATTAAATATATAACCATGGCCGCATCTGGAGCTAATCTGGCTCTAGGCATATGCAGGGATGCCGACTTGTTAAAAATATTAGAAAAGGCCCAGTTCTATATAAAATTATTAATGTTATATGAATTTTGTAAGAACTATTTAAGGTTGAACACTCTTAAAAATAAAAAACGAGTTTAAAACTGAACTACAGTAGACATTCCATATAATAATGTCCGTACTGTTAAATGACCCATATTGTTAACTCCCTCTGTTTCATACTGTGCATTTTCAACCAATCATAAGATGTTGGTGGCACTGGTGCAATGAATTTTATTATAAGTGACAGAGGAGCTTTATCGAAGCTACCATTCCCAAACTAGTTTACAGTATGGATCCTCTACTCACTACTGTATGTTGAATTTTAAATTCAATTTTAATTTATTTATTGGTAAAATTATAATTTAAGTCTACTTAGAAAATCAGTGTTTGAAGACAATGTCATTAGTTATTATTCATTTTTATTCAAGGTTTACGATGGTGGGAGCATTGAAGATGGAGAAGTATTGTCACATTGTGGCAACAAACTACCGAACAATTCTGTTGTATTGTCAACTAGTAATAAGTTGACAGTACGAATGAAAACAGATAAAAGTTTCGTAGCTAAAGGTTTTCTTGCTAAGTATACTATTGTAAGTGACTTATATGAAATACTAATCTTTAGTCCGGACGTTAAGAGCGATATTTCGATTAATCTCTGCACTTTTTGATAGAAGCATGAAAATTGGTATAGTTGTACATTAAACCTTCCTCTACAAAACTAGAAATGGCGACATTTAAAAAACCCGTGTGGTCCCCCTTTTAGGGGCAAAAATATCTCCGCGGATTTAGTTTTTCTTATTTATCTCGCCTATGGTTATCCGGACGACACAAACAGAAGACACCCAAAATAATGTTTATTAGATTCTAAACAAAAGTTGTTATTATAAATTTTACGATAAGAGTCACCGTTGCCGTATAAATGGGGGTTAAAATTATGTGAAAATTTGCGCGCGCGGTGAAACTTACGTTCATGCTCAAATATCTCGTAAACGGGTTTTCTCACGAGAAAAATTAATAGAACAAATATTAAAGAGCAGACAATTATCTATCAGATGTATGAATCTGTTATCCTGTAAAATTATTTTTTAATTAATTTTGGTCACTACAAGTAGAATGACATATATGACAATTTAAGAAAAGTAACGGTTCTCGTCCAATTTCATTTGCGGTATGTATAATTAAGCACTTTTAAAGTTAAGTTATGGCTCTTTTATAATAATTTATGAATATATAGAAAAAGAAAGAGAAAAAAATTGTGTTAAATTGACCTGCATTTATCAATAAATCAAAAAATAAATATTAGAACAAACAGTTTTTTTTTAATTATAAAGTACACCCTGTATAATATATTATATGTACTTATGTTATAAATATGACAAAATATTAAAATTACAAATATTTATAGGCTACAAACATGGTTTTAATTCTCTTTAACTGAAAAAACTTCAATTAACACTAGTGCAGAATCTCTTGATAGCTCCTATTTGTTATACAAACCATCAAACGCCCAAAACTTTAGAATGAATATATTCGTCATAAAGTTTAGAATAACAAACAATGAATTATTTTTTACTTAATATTGTACATTTTGAGTAATTTGAAGTTAAAATTGATGACTATTAGACGATAACAGTAAGAATTGTGTCGGATATATTCTTATTTGTTTCAAATATCGTGAACGGTCAATTGGATGAAAAAAATGTACTGAAGCTAAATTATCGGCAATGAAATTTTGAATAATATTTCGTTATGTTTCACATGTCAAATATTAAAGTTTCCGAGTAAATAAAGGTAAAAGTTACAAATTAATTGATATATTACATGAACGGAGTAAAGCAGGGCATATTTGTCACACAATATTTTATGACCAGTTTTTTACAATTCAAAAAATTATTGAAAACATAATAGAGTGGACATATATCTATCATTTATCAATTTTACTTTTACAAAAAATAGGATAGTTTTATTGTTAAACATGATTTCTCAGCATTGTTATTTTATATGATATTTTTAATATGTATGGTAATTATTATTTTTTATTCCGACCGATCTTTAGGAATTCAACCCTGCGATTCATGAAGCACAAGATTTGAGGGTAGAGTCACATCTAGTGTTGTAGAGGTGGGTTTGATGTACAACTGTATAAAATTTTATATTTCCGTCATGAATCGTAGGGTTGAATTTCTAAAGATCGGCCCGAATAAAAAAATAATTTACCATACATACTAAATATATCATATAAAATAACAATGCTGAGAAATCATGTTTAATAATAAAACTATCCTATTTTTTGTAAAAGTAAAATTGATAAATGATAGATATATGTCCACTCTATTATGTTTTCAATAATTTTTTGAATTGTAAAAAACTGGTCATAAAATATTGTGTGACAAATATGCCCTGCTTTACTCCGTTCATGTAATATATCAATTAATTTGTAACTTTTACCTTTATTTACTCGGAAACTTTAATATTTGACATGTGAAACATAACGAAATATTATTCAAAATTTCATTGCCGATAATTTAGCTTCAGTACATTTTTTTCATCCAATTGACCGTTCACGATATTTGAAACAAATAAGAATATATCCGACACAATTCTTACTGTTATCGTCTAATAGTCATCAATTTCAACTTCAAATTACTCAAAATGTACAATATTAAGTAAAAAATAATTCATTGTTTATTATTCTAAACTTTATGACGAATATATTCATTCTAAAGTTTTGGGCGTTTGATGGTTAGTATAACAAATAGGAGCTATCAAGAGATTCTGCACTAGTGTTAATTGAAGTTTTTCTAGTTAAAGAGAATTAAAACCATGTTTGTAGCCTATAAATATTTGTAATTTTAATATTTTGTCATATTTATAACATAAGTACATATAATATATTATACAGGGTGTACTTTATAATTAAAAAAAAATTTGTTTGTTCTAATAGTTATTTTTTGATTTATTGATAAATGCAGGTCAATTTAACACAATTTTTTTCTCTTTCTTTTTCTATATATTCATAAATTATTATAAAAGAGCCATAACTTAACTTTACAAGTGCTTAATTATACGTACCGCAAATGAAATTGGACGAGAACCGTTACTTTTCTTAAATTGTCATATATGTCATTCTACTTGTAGTGACCAAAATTAATTAAAAAATAATTTTACAGGATAACAGATTCATACATCTGATAGATAATTGTCTGCTCTTTAATATTTGTTCTATTAATTTTTCTCGTGAGAAAACCCGTTTACGAGATATTTGAGCATGAACGTAAGTTTCACCGCGCGCGCAAATTTTCACATAATTTTAACCCCCCATTTATCCGGCAACGGTGACTCTTATCGTAAAATTTATAATAACAACTTTTGTTTAGAATCTAATAAACATTATTTTAGGTGCCTTCTATTTGTGTCATCCGGATAACCATTTGCGAGATAAATAAGAAAAACTAAATCCGCGCAGATATTTTTGCCCCTAAAAGGGGGACCACACGGGTTTTTTAAATGTCGCCATTTATAGTTTTGCAGAGGACGGTTTAATGTACAACTATACCAATTTTCATGCTTCTATCAAAAAGTGCAGATGAAAAGTTCTTAACGTCCGGACTACTTGTTTTATTTTTATTAATACGAAATTTCACAGGCTTGTGGTCAAAGAATTGTCACAAACAGAACAGGTATCATCCAGGCACATGAGCATGCATCCCATTTGGAAAGCTGTTCATGGACAATTATATCAGGCGTTCCAGGTATATATTTAATGGATTTTAGTGAAAAGTACAATATATAAATAACTTTAATAGCAAAAATTTTTTCACAAACTTATTTTAGTGTTTTCCGGTTTTGCATTGATGATTCAGATATGGTGATGTTTATCATTTAATTACACAAATTTTTTCTTTATATATTCGTAAAGAATTGTACAACTAGTGACCTATAGCACCAACAATTACATTCACAAAAAGTACCTTAAGTCGACAACTTTTCAGCCTCTCATTGTATAAATATTAAATTCTACTTGAATTTTTATGTGGTCCATAGCTTAAGATACTTCAAACAGTGATTTTTAATTAATTAATTTAATTGTCAAAAATTTTTCAAAAATGTTGTTCCATTGTACAGACCTTCCAAACTGGTAGAAATAAATGGGTCATTCCATTTAAAAAAAAATCATTGATCATTTATTATACTTTGTTTTTGTTTTTTGAGACTGCACTGTATGTTTGTATGTATTTCTCAAATCAATAAACGAAACAAAATAACTCAATCTGAATAAGTCAGATAATGGCCAAAATATCAGTTATCAAGTTATGACTTACTTAAAACTATCAATATTTATTTTAATATCAAATTTCAGAGGAGCACGTTTATTTAACAATTACCCACATGGAAGTAGATGACTGTTACTTTGATGAAACTGGTATATTTGTGTACGATGGTGAAGATTCCGAAGCACCTTTATTAGGTCATTATTGCAGTGAAGTCGTACCTCCAACATTAAAAAGCAATGGTAAAGCTTTGCACATTGAAATGTCAGTTGATAGTACTAGGTTCATTGCTACATACACTGTCATCAGTACAAGTAAGTTTGTATCTTTATATATTTTGGTGTTATCGGAATTTATTCTATTGAAATTTCACTGCATTAAATTACATAGAGTTTCTGTAATAAAGAATATGCTTTAAGTTTTTTACCTTGCTAAAACAATTAGGTAAATATCCAGATAGCAAATAATTTCAGAATGCTATCATAATAAGATTTTTTAGATAAATCATAAAAAATAGATCTTAATGATATCATTATGAAATCTTGTTGTCGATAGGAAAGAAATAGATAACTGTAATAAGAAAAACAAGATATTAAAAATTGCATTATTTCCGCTAGGTTGTGGCGGTCAACTTACATCATCTGAAGGTTCTTTTGCATCTCCTGGTTATCCAGACAGTTATCCAATAAATGCTGACTGTGAATGGTTAATAAAACCCTCTCTCGGAAATAAACTAGAATTGACGTTTACCGATTTTAAACTGGTCCCTTCGGAAAAGTGCAATGAAGATTACGTGGAATTACGAGAAGAATCCGCACTAGGAAAACTCATAGGAGTATTCTGTGGTTCTGAAATTCCTATTTTAGATGGCAATGGAACTGCAGTTGGGCAGGAAGGTTACTGGATTAAGTTCAAGTCAAACGAAGATACTGTCGAAAAGGGTTTTATCGCTAATTATAAAATGTGTAAGTAATTTTTATTCTCTTCTCTTCTTTAAATATATAAAAAGATTTCTGCCTGTCTTTCTGTTCATATTTTAGCACACACTAGGCAGTGGAAATTTGTTGCTAATTCACAGATGTTATTAAGGATCATTCAAATATAACATACTTGTTATTTATATAATTCTGTTGAGTTCAGACCCCACCCCCTACTTCCCTTTGTAAGAAAAAAATTTAAAAATTGTAGACTCCCCCCTATCTATATGATAAGACATATGAAGCTTTTTTATAATTTTATTAGACATCAAAATAAAATAAAAATCAAATTATTTCTAAGATTACCGAACTACTTTTTTTAAAGAATTGAATTACTTCATTCATCTTTAGACCACGTGCTCTGTACCCAAGTTTCAATATCATGAACAAGAATTGGCTTATCTTCAAATGTCTAGCTTGAATTTGTTGATTCAATTTATTTAAAATAAATTGAATAACCTTTTATTTCTGGGATTTCCCTAATTGAGCATCGCTAGATTTAAGTAGACTGCTACATACTATTATAGTATACTATACTGTAGTGTAGATATAACGGGAATTCTCAGAACGCATGTTTATTTCTTATAAAGAATATGCATACAAAAGTGTGGTAGTAAAAAAAAGTAATTTCATCAATTTTAAATAATGGATATTATTTTTTTAAATATTCATCATTTTGTAGTTTTTACCTTATGTAAGAATTTTTGTCTTTCTTATAAATTTTTTTGCAGTATATGGCAATGAACTCACTGGTTTGAAAGGTAGAATACAGTCTCCATTATATCCATTACCCTACCGAATGGGTGCAGAAGCTAAATGGAGAATAACAGTGTCTTATGGCAAAGTTATTCGAATAACTTTTTTAAATTTTGCAATGGATAGTTGGGGATCATCTGAATGCTTTTACTATGGACTAGAAGTAAGATTTTTGAAATTTTTGTATCTTCCTTTATAATGTCTTAATATCAAATACATTTTTAGATTTTCGATGGGTATGATTCAGAAGCACCTTCATTGAGTATGAACTGTGGCCACGATATACCAGAACCTGTAACTTCATCATCGAACGTAGTATTTATTAAGTTCAACTCACAGTCATATCGCTATGGATCAGTATTTGATCTTGAATGGTTAGCAATCCCCAAGACGATTTCTCAACCTAATAAAACCAAAAGTAAGATCATAATTTTTGTCTGGTTGGATACAATAATTATTATATTGACATATGTTTTAATTGACTTATTTGTATAAAAGGTGCAGGTTGTGGTTCTGATGAAGTGATCAACATAAATGGAGTTCGTAATTATACATTAACGTCACCTGGGTACCCGTATGGTTACAGTGGAAAGTTAGAATGTGAATGGATATTTTCAACAATTGACTCGGAACATATCGTTGTTGAATTTACTAAACTTGATTTAGAAACCAGTGAAAACTGTGTTATGGATGCTGTTAGAGTTTATTCAGGTATTTAAAATTATTCACATTTAATGATGTATTGTCTTATTTACTTTTAACTTTATTAATTTTAACAGGAGATTCAAAAAAAGCTTGGACTAAAATAGGATCTTACTGTCATCCGAATTTGTCTGAAATTGGAAAAGTACATGGAACTAATTTGGTTAAGATTGTTTTTATAACAGATGCTTTCGTTAATAAAACTGGATTTTCTGCAAAAGTTTTTCCAGGTAAATGCAGAAAATTTATTAATTTTTAAGGCGTGTAAATAATTATTTATTGAAAATTTTGTAGTATGTGGAGGCTCCTTGAAAGGACCTATGGGTGCTATAGAAATAAAGAACTTCACACTTAATTTGGATTCTATGAATGACTATGTAGTTGAAGTAAGTATAAACATATAAAATTTAGGGAATATATGATTTTAAAAACTACATCATTGAGTACGTTTACACAGCGCTGTTATTCCGGTTTTACTGTAACCGGTGTAGTAAAACCAGGTTTAAAAATTCGTGTAGATGGCGCATTACACCCGACATAACTAATCAGGTTTAGTTATTCTATTCCTCTTGACCTACAGGCATAGCATAACTAAACCGGAATAGAGATGGAATAAAGACGCGTGTAAACTACATGGACATAGTTATATCTATTTGGCCAATTCCAAAAAACATAAGTATCTACGGAGTATAGGGATTTCATCGTAATACACTTCGCATTAACATTTGATACAGCGTCATCAATTAAAACACATAAGGCGAAGAGACTGAAAACAAAAAAAGTGTGATTCGTGGGATGTAGAAGAGACGAAGTATTTTTGGAATTTCATGTTGGTACGCTTTTGGTTACAGTAAAACCAAAGTAACAGCGCTCTGTAAACATACTCATTTTGTGTTATTATTTCTTTTCCTTTTAAAACAATACACAAAAAATTAAGATTTCATTTTTATTTTTTATTTATTAAAATATTTATATCCCTGAACCCATATGGTTCCTTTAGACAGCCATTAAAGATTTAATTTAAAATTTCAAAAATGTGGTTTTTAATATAATATATTCTTTAAAAATTGAAATAAGATTTGAGATAAATGGTTTATAATAAAATTATGTATTGAGATGATATATTAAATATTAATTATAGAATGATTGTAAATGGAATATAACTGTGAAACCAGGCCGAAAAATAAAAATTACGTTTGATTATTTTGAAATGGGAGGTGGCGCCAATGTAGTTTGTAAAGATAAATATATAATGGTAAGTATTTTATATACATATAACTCTGTCCGCGTTTTATATTTATATAAGTTACGAAATAAATTCTTGCAGAATTTTATGTGCAAATAATTGAACTCTATGGAATGTTCATACATAATTTTGATATATCTCTTATAGTTAGAGTAAATGGTCTGCAAGCTCATATTTTTTTTACTAGTAAGTTATTAACTGCTTAGCTGTGCATGATTATTTATACTCTACAACGCTTCTAAGATTTTAATAAACATGTTGGTGCAAGTTTCATCAAAATCGGTTCTGTAGCTTTTGAAATTATCTCAGACACACAAACCCACATAAACACAAGTTTTCTTTTGTTATAATATGAATTATTTTAGTTTAAAAACGGCAAGTATGATGATTCCCCATTACTAGGGGATGGAAAATACTGCGGCAATACTAAACCTGATTTGCCTTTAACAACCGGAAATACTATGAATATTGTGTTCCAAGCGGACACTCCTATAAAGGTAGGTTTGCCTAAATACAGACAAAAATGTTTAAAACAAATAAATTGTTAATACTTGAATAAATGAATTTTTCGTTATTTTTTAGGGCCTAAAATTGGTCTATGAAGAAGTACCCATAGCTTGTGGAGGGGAGATTTTGCTATCAAATTTACTGAAATCTCATGAGATTACGACACCTAACTACCCGAACATTCCACCCTCCCACATAGAGTGTGTTTGGATTGTGACTGTACCGGCTGGAGATTCAATACAAATAGATTTCCTTGAACGATTTGATATTTCGGAAACCAAAGAGTACGTTTGTTTATTGTATAATTATAATAGATATTACATAAAGGGTAGATACAGTAAGGGAAATAGGGGTTATTAATAATAAACATTAGTATTAATCAGAAAGGATGATTTTCTTCAAATTTTGTAAACAATTAAATGTCCCATTAACACGTTGTATGCGATAAACACGGCTCCCATGTCCATACAAACATTGCAGCCACATGGTAAACACAATAGCCGTGTTCAGTGAGTTAATTGATATATATTCTTTAATAAGTTGATTTTATATTTTCATTTTTAGGTTATTTTGTGGTATATTATAAAGAGCATTTTACATTTTTTTAGCTTCTTTACTTATTTAAAATTTGTCAGCCATGCACAAAAAACATTGAATGTGTTAAGTAGATCAACTACAAATTGTTTTTTTTTCTGTTGAAGCACTATTCTTGATAATAAAGCAGAGAACATATTAAGCGATATACTAAAGAGTAGAAAGGAGGAAATGTGTTTGTTGGTTCATTTAAGACCCACGTTTCGCAATATTCTCTATTTTTAAAACACATTCCCTCTGTTTCTACTCCCAGTATATCGCATAATACGTTCTGTTTAATATGGATCTTGGCTTCTGGGTGTAAGCCGCGTCGATTTGGTCGTGTTATCGACAAACGTTTCATCACACATTGCAGTGGACATCTTCAGGGCTCTTCTTACAGTGCACAAAGACGAGCTAGTACGTTCTGATTAGTTTTCAGAAAAGAGTTTTTCCAAAGTTCTTTTTGTGGGGCAGGTGGTGGAGAGATAGCCCTATATTTTACATAGAACAATTGGCGCATATATTTTTCTTACTTGTACTTATGTATTTGTCGTTTTACTTATTAATGGCGCAAGCGCCACAATGCCAGCGCTGTTGCTATGTATGCATTAGTCATGTCATTCTTGTTTTAATAATTACATAAATGTATACTTTACAATATTCTTAATTTTCAAATCAATCGTACTATTTTTTAAATTGATTTTTATCATTTTTCTATGTTTTAACATTCTATTTTCATCAACTGTGGTTTAACGCCATGTATATTACATATTACAATTAAACATTAAAATTATTTTCTTAAAAACGAGTCAGTCAAAGAACCTTAAACTTCAGTATTTCATTCATTTTGAGTGTTTAAATAATTGTTATTAACTTATTTCTACTGGTTTGACATAACTACTCAACCTCCTTAATGATTCATTTAATTGTTTATGGAATTAGAAAAAAATCGGTTGGAAGCTACTTTATTTAATAAAGTGCGGTGTCTTTTGTATGAGAGTATTTTGTTAAAATAATAATTACAAAAAAACAGGTGTACTCATGCTGGAGTTGAAATAAGAAATGGAGCTACTAGAAATTCTCCTTTAATCAAAGTGTTTTGTTCGGAAATGCCTGGAACTCAAAAGACGTCAGGGAACTTTATGTATATAAGGTACTACACTGATGTATCTGATGCTAGAAACGGTTTCAAAGCAAAAGTTTCAATAGGTTTGTGACTTTATGTACAGTATGTTTCAAAATAATGTATCTTTGATTCTATTTAGAGATAGAATATATGGTTCTAAAAACAATATATTTTTATATAACTGTTGTCTATCAAAATGTATGAGAGATCAATATTTAACAATAGATATGACCTTAAGAAGTCTTGAAAGGTGTAATTTTTTTAGAATCATACACGCCCCAAAAGTTTCATATACTAAGAAAGAATGTAATATTACATAATAATATATTTTAGCTGATTGTGGAGGAACCATTCGAGCTGAGAAAGGTCTTATCACATCTCCGAATTATCCAAATATGAACGGTATTACAAAAGATACAAATTGCACTTGGAACGTTGTAGGGCCTGTACACCATGCTTTAACATTTACCGTTAAGGATCTTAATTTACCCGTGGGCTGGAATTGTTCACTCGTTGCGAACGTTTTGATTAAAGAAAAAGATTTTATAAATAATACAGGTAAAATAGATACTTTCAATATTAGGTACTATTTGTAATTTTAATTTTTTTGTTCTGTATTAAATTTAGAAAAAATATTAAAACAATTTTGTGGCCATAAGAAACCAGACCCGATTAAAACTTTGTCTAACAAAGCGACAGTTGAATATAATTCAGCTGGAAAAGTTTGGCCATCTCGAAGGGGCTTTGCCTTAAACTTTAACACAAGCGAAGAAGGTATTATATTTATTTCTAAAGTTTTTTTTAACTAATTAATTCATTCTAAAAAAATTGTAGAGTGTGGTGAAGATATAAAATCCCCTGAAGGAATTTTGACAAGTCCTGGGTATCCTTCAGGACAATTTGAAACTCATATATGTACATGGAAATTTGAAGTTCCGGCAGGAAAAAGGATTAAGTTTGAATTTTTGGATATTGATTTTGAACCGGGCTTATTAACACACGAACAATTTTTAGTGGTATAGTTATTTGTGATTATTTTGTTTTTAAAAGTTATTCGCGTATTGGTTATTACCATCCACTACGTAACCACTTGTAAGTGGCTACGTAGTTATTATGCAGAGGTTCCTCTGAGTAAGGCCATACAGTATTTCTTAATTGTTTTTCGATTTGTGATTACAGTATCTAATAACTTGTGCTACATATTGTGTATTGTACTTTGGGCAGATCTAGGTTAATAATTACTACTGAATCATTATTATCATTTTTTAGTTTTACGAAGGAAATGAAGATACTCATTATATAGTTTCAAATATAATTCACAACGAGAGTCCAAATGAAGTACTATATTCAACAGGAAACACAATATCTGTATCTTATTGGTCTAAGGAAGCTTCACAACATCGTGGATTCAAACTGAAATATTCATCAAATGAACCATCTCGTAAGAATTTTTCATTAAATATAATCACTGCAGAAATGAATTAAAAATTTTAAAAATTCTAACAAATCTCCTCTACCTGAACGGGCTAAAACAAAATAATTAATTTTTGGAATGATTTGAATTTTTAATACGTAAAACTAGATTACATAACAAACATTTTAAGACTTCTGAAGTTTGTGTGATTTATAGTTCCAGAGTACTATGTAGCCAAACAGGAGACGTACAGTAAATACATCATAAAATTTGTAATTTTATTTATTTTTGTGAACTCTGTGTTTTTGTTTCTTAACAACTGATAAGAGATATAATGAATTTTTATTTTAATTCAGTGTGTGAAGGTGATCTTAACCAGCAATCAGGAACAATTAGTCCATCTTTAGCTCTGTACAACAAAACATCATACTTCTGTCAATGGACACAGACTTCAATAGACTTAACATCTGAAAGTGACGAAGAACCAATTACCCAATCGAACCAAACTTTAGCACTTACATTCATTATCAATGGTTCAATTGGACCTACTGGAAGTCACAGTTGTAAAACAGCAATGTCTAATATTGTAGTTACTGACGGTAAAATTATTTTTTTAAATTGTATAATATATTATGCTATTTATTTATTTGTGTGTAATTTCAGGGACTGGTGATAAAACCCTGTTGACTTTGTGTGGGACTTATCCTGAACCCGTAGTTGCACGCTCGCCTTTCCCAGAAACTAAAATAAAGGTAGAAGAATAACAGTTATACATGAAAAAAAATTATGATATAAAGAAATCATTTATTTAATTTGTAGGTTACTCAACAATCGAAATCATATGCAAAATTGAACTATACAATAAATTATACAAAATATCCATGTGGAGGTTATTTAGAAGGCTCTTCTGTAACAATAACAAGCAATAATTACCCAAGACCATATAAAAATAACATAGATTGTGCTTGGGTAATAAAAGGACCCGAAGGAGAAAATTTCGATGTACGTATATTATTATTTCAGGAATATACTGGTTAGATTAAAAAAAATTCTCCTGTTTAGCAACAATGATTTAAATCTTATAAATATAATATAATAAAATAAAATGGGACAGTTATAATATTAAATAATTATTTTAAAAAACTCATTGATTGACTGTCTGACCTTCTGGAACAAATTCATGGTGCACTATTCCATTAATGTCAAAAAAAAACAAACATCATTTTGATTCTTGAACTACTTTTGTGCACTTTTTTGTTACATTTTTTCATAGCAGACATAGCATATTACTAGCCCATTCTTGTACTGATTTGTACTGAACATTTGTTAGATTTCCTCAAACACACTATGCTACCATACAAATCTACAGTACTGGCATGTCAGCAGAACAAATTTTTAAGACCATTTTGAAATTTCTATGATTTATAGTTCCAGAGTACTATGTCACCAAACAGGTGATTTTTTTCCACACAGTACAAATATCTGTTTGAAAATATTTCAGATAATATTCGAAACTCTGGACATGGATACTTCTTGTGAAAATAATTATCTTTCAATTCACAATGGCCCGTTACCATCAAGTCCAACTTTAGGGAAATTCTGTGGAAATACCAATCAAAGTAATATACGATCGCAAAGTAATGAATTATGGATTGAATATCACGCAATTGAAACTACAGTAGAAAGAAAAGGATTCAAAATGAATTTGAATTCGATACAATCAGGTTATACAAAATTATACCATTTGTATTTTTTCATTATTTCATTGTATTTTTTGTTTTTGTTAGGATGTGGTGGAGTTTATCACAATGAAGAAAAGATGATTATGTCACCTAACTTTCCTAAATCTTATCCTAACGATGCTGAATGCGTTTGGGAAGTTGTAGCCCCCAACGGGAATCACATTGGTTTAGAATTTGTAGATCGATTCCAACTTGAAGAGAGTGTTGATTGCATGAGTGATTATATTGAAGTAAGTGAATTTGTTTATTTTCAATGATACTTTTATAAAATTCTTGATGTAACAAACTTCGGATATATGGGGTAAAAATCTCTGACAATTTCTTTGATAAAATATAAAACTTTATGTGAAATTAAACTTTTCAAGGATGATTTTGATAATAAACATAGATTTACATGGGTAAATCATGGGTGGGGAACCATTTCACAGCTTATGGAATTTTTTTTGTTAATGAAACATACATAGACATAGAGTATGAACTGTGCATCTGACTCCAAAACATAGCTGTGTCAAAAAAGAGATAGTAAATGATTTGGGATTTACTTGTCCTTTTTTAAACAGGAGTGTCTATTACATTCTTATTAGAAAAAAAGATAGATATATCCCAAACCTACCGCATCTCTCTCACTGTTTTAGAGAAATGTTACACCATTTTGTTAATACATAATGCGCAGCCCATGTTCTATGTCTATGGTCTCATAGGGTAGATTCACGCTATAGTGACGTAGTATTTGTAACGTAGTCAGCCGTTAAAATTCATGGAAACTACTAATTTTTAACTATTCAAATTTTCAATTTGACATAAGACGACCAGTGACGTCACACTCACTCCTCTCTCGCTCACTCTTCTCGCCCAAATGCTTAGTTAGGAGACAACCTTCGTATAATTTAATAACCTTGGGTAAAACCAACCTAATATTATTATTCTACAGGTTTGGGATTACGTAGATGAATCTTGGAATTCTCTAGGAAAATCTTGCGGAAGAAACCCTCCTTCAATCAACTCTTCTTCAAATAGAATGAAAATAAAGTTTAGAAGTAACTCTGCAATCAGTGGAAACGGCTTTAAAGTAATTCAAATTTATATCTTGTTTTTGACGTAACAATACAAAAAAATTTTTTTTATTAATTTCAGGCAAAATGGCATTTGAATTGTGGAGGTGTTTTGACTCCAGATGAAAAAATTCGAACTATAGTGAGTCCCAACTATCCCAACGGGTATGCAGATGATTTGTACTGCAAGTACACTATTGCTTCCGAAGGCAATTATATAAATGTATTATTCACTGATTTCAAACTTGAAGAAGGTAAGGAATCACTTTGATTTTGTGAATATTAACCTGGATAACACTGGGTCCAATGCGCTAGTTTAAAATAAAACGATGAAAAATATTAGATAAATGTATTTGCAAGGAGGCAAATATTTTAATCTGAATTTAAAAATATTAATCAGATGCAAAATAAATTATTTTAATTGACTTATTTAATTATTCATTTAATCAAATCCACTCAGAAGGAAAAAAGATTAAGACTTGTGTACTAATTGACAAAAATTAACGTTTCAGGTCCAACTGGTTGTAAATACGATAATGTTACTATAAGTACACATAGTCAAAACGTCTACTGCGGTGAAAATAAACCACCGAAAATACGAAATAGAAATTCAGTAGAGATTGTATTTCAATCGGATTTATATATCAGTAAACGTGGATTTTCATTTACTTATCAAATCGACCGTAAGTGTTATTGATTTTATATTTTTGTTTTTAATATATACATTTCTTATTTTTTGATTAGATTGTGGTGGAATAATTACTACACCAACACAGATAGGAACACCTTCAGATGATATAGAATATTATAAAAGTATAAAATGCGTTTGGAATATTACTGCTCCAGAAGGAAAAATTGTAGTCGTGAAGTAATTAAATTTTTACCTTCATTTAGAATTCCAGTTTGATTCTATTTTTATTGCAACAGGTTTTCAACGTTTGAACTCGAGTTTGGTGCAGATTGCCGCTATGATTCTGTTGCGATATATGATGGTAATGACATCTCCACAAGTCGTCGCCTTGCTTTACTCTGTGGTAAAATACAGCCACCTTCACTACGTTCAACTTCAAACAGCATGGCTATCCAGTTTAAATCTGATAACTCAAACAGCTTTAAAGGTTTTAAAGCATCTGTTATGTTTACATACGGTAAGTATTTTAATTTGGACACTTTAATGTGCATTATTTGACTTTGCTAATCTATTTTATATTATTTCTTAGGGGAGTCGTCAGGCTGTGGAGGAACAATTGATTTATCTGAAAACAAAAAAAAAGTTACAATTAAATCTCCAAATATAACCGAAGACGGTTTATATCCTCCTTATCTGGAATGCCATTGGTTAGTTTCTGTCCCTCTGGGTAGCAACATAAAAATGTCATTTAAGAAATTCCACGTGTCTCAATGTATTGATGCAAATTCTACAGAATGCAACTGTGATTACCTGGAAGTGAGTATTTGTTATCTTACTATATGAATTATTTAATAATATATGTATTAATAGGTATTCGATGGAGCTGGACCTCTTTCTGAATCAATTTCAAAAATGTGTGGACACAACATACCTTCAGAAATCTCTTCATCGTTTAGCAATCTATGGATACAGTTTGTATCCGACGGTGCGAGCAAAACCAGAAGTACCGGGTTCACAGCTGATGTAGAATTAATTACATGTGAGTTGATTTTTAATTGTTACATACACTGTTGTTTTTTATAAATATTTGCTTATGTATTGTATACATTTTAGCTATCTGTGGAAACTTTACCAGAAACGTGACAAACAGTACTCAAGTTTTAATGTCGCCTAATTATCCATCAAAGTATCCTCCGAATACTAGATGCACGTGGTATTTGTATAGTGAAACTGAGCATACGAAATTTGATATTCACTTTGAATTTTTGGACCTGGAAGAAGCTAATAGCGAAGGAATTTGTGCAAATGATAAAATAGAAATATATGATAAAAATGTAAGTCACAAATAATTTGATTCTTATTGCTTACTTAAACTAAAATATACACCTTAACCACAATAAACAATATCAGTCGACATGTGTTTTGATTTCACAAGAAATCTTCATCTTGTAAAGTCGAAACACGTGACAAGTAACATTGTTTTATTGTGGTTAAGGTGTATATTTTTAGTTTAATTAAGTGACTAAGAAACCACAATTTCTCCGTTTTTCCAGTTGTCTTATTGCTTAGATCACATTTTACATTTAGATATATTTACTAAAATATATATATAGAATCAGAAAAAAAAGAATATATATTTCATCTCTATTTCTTTATTTTATTTATTTTTTTCTTTATTTTAATTTGTATCTGTAAAAGTAGATGGTGAACTGTCTTCAAATTTTCAGTGAAGTTTAGTTGAATATTTTACTACCTGAATAGAATTTTTGATCAAAATCTCTCTGTTAATTTTTATTAGGTTTCCGTAGAAAACTAGGAAACCTTATAGTTTCACCATGTCCGTCCTCAAAAATTTTAAGTCGATTAAGATGAAATTTGGTATACGGACGAAGACTGATAACACAAAAACAGAAATGATAAGATTTTTGAAAAAAAAATTTTTTGGACCCCCTTTCCATATACTGAAAAGTGAACTCACATTTTTCTTTTCACTTACCCCATTAAGTGGGATGTCATTAGATAGGTCTCTTAAAATGAAACAAAAAATGTTATATAACCTTTTGATTTTAACCCTTTAGTCACGATATATTTGCATTTAAACGCGTCCCCTCCCCCCTTCTACTTTCTAAACTATCGATGCAAAAAATCTATAAAAAAATACAGAATGTAGCTTTTAGTTAGTACTTTCAATGAAAATTATAACGAACACTGTAGCTAGAATAGTTTATAAAAAAAATTGAAATAACTCTTGTTTATAAATTGTAATGACTACGGAAACCTATCATGTGCGTGCCCGACACGCACTTGGCCGTTTTATTTAGTTAGATACAATGCTAAAACACTTAATTTGAATGATGATTATCTTCGGTTGTAAGCGGTCAATATTTTTAAAATTGTATCTATGTATTCATACAAAAAGTTCAATAATTTCTTAAGAAAAACATCAACATAACTTCTTTAAAAAATGTACGATTAATTTTTTTAGGAGTCGCCATCAACCAAAGACAGATTAGGACCAGAATTAATCCACGGTGGAACAAGGTCCCAAAACAGACCACTGTCTTTCTATCTTGGAAGCCGTTATCCAGTTGGAAAACTTATCGTTTGCGGAAAAAATAAAAACATTGATTATTATTCAGGAGGACGTCAAGTTGTTATACAATTTACCAGTGACTCGGCTAAAGAGTTTAAAGGGTTCAAAATAAATTACAGGATGACAGGTAAATATTTTAACACGTAACTACTAACTACACATTTTTGTTATTTCCATATAATATATTCAGTTTATACTGATTTCATTATTTTGTATTTTAGGGTGTAACCGAAACTTTACTGAAATACAAGGAAGAATTCATAACGAAGATGTGAAAGGACATTGCTTTATCACAATAACAGTTCCAGAAAACCGTACAATTTCAGTATTTTTTCAGTCGTTTATTTTATTTGATACAACAGAATGTGCTTCGGCCGCTCTAGTGGTATGAATTTGAAGTTAATTTTTGCATTTATTTAGTATAGATACCACTTACATTCCTTGTTAACTGTTAATATAATTATAATAATAATGTTTAGGTTCGCGATGGTTTAACAACAGATGCACGACAATTAGCTAAATTATGTGGAGTTCTATCTCCGAATCCAATATTTTCTACTGGAAACACATTATCATTTGAAATATGGAACAGACGGGAAGGAGGTCTTGGAGCTTACGATATTATTTATTCTAGCACCGATCAAGGTTTGTACAAATATTAAATGATCTATTTATTATTGAGTTATGTTGTCTACGGATTGAAAATACCTGTTAAAATCCATAGATAATATAAAACTACTGAACACAATATATTTCAGGTCAAGCATGCGGTGGAACATTGTACAATTACGGTGGAATGTTGTCAAGCCCATTTTATCCTGGAAATTACAGAAATGCTAGTGACTGTTTGTGGCATATTTCCACACCGTATGGAACTGTTGTCGTGTTGAAATTTGCAACTTTTGATTTAGGTACGTACGAAATAAATATCTCACAAAGGGACATCACAGTTTATGTATGGAGGATTTCAGTTAACTTTTGGGAGGTGAAACTAGATTAAAAATAAAAAAAACACGTGTTCGAACATTTTTTTTAATGCTCATTATTAATTACGACATTTAATTCTGAAAATTGTTATATTTCATATGCACTATAATACATGAAGTTTTTTGTAACAAATTAATTATTAGATTTTATTAATGAATCTAACTTCATAAATAAATCATTAAATTTATCTACATAATATATTTTAATTTAGAAACATGTGTTATCGACTTATCGATAATAATATATTTTGCCTAAAAAAAATCAAAATTTAAACGAGAGATAGCCGAAATATGTACAAGAAATTAAGAAAAATTAAAAAACAATTGCAAATAAAAATAAAAAGTAAAATTTTGTTTGCCACATTCCCAATCTAGCATGTTAACCGCTCGGCCACATAGATTAGTACATATGAAATATAACAATTTTCAGAATTAAATATCGCAATTAATAATGAGCATTCAAAAAAATGCTCGAATATGAGTCTTTTTATTTTTAATCTAGCACCTCCCAAAAGCTAACTGAAATCCTCCATCCATAAACTGTGACGTCCCCTTGTCAATATATTACTTGATATTAAATTAAAATTTAATTAAATTATTAATAAAAAGAAATCATAGCTCAACATTAATTTGTGCTGTTTATTAAATGTACAACAAATATTACAGGGCCTAGTAGTACTTGTGAGACTGATTACGTTGAGCTGCTAGATGTGAATCCTGACACGATGGACTCAGAGGTGCGTACCAAATACTGCGGTGATGATAAAACAGATATCTTCCATGCACGGCGTAACGCTATGATCGTAAGATCTGTGTCTAGTGTTAACAACGGAGGCACTGGCTGGATGGCTAGCTACATGGCAAAAGGGCCTAATCAGGCAGTCGATAATTGGTGAATAAGTTGTGTAATAATAATGTTAATGTATTGTAAAATGTATAAATGTTTACTAAATAAATCTGCTTAATGTATTTTAAAGAAATGTTTTTATGAGAGTATTTAATATAATCACAAAACCTAATATTTGGATTCGGAATTAAATGAATTGCAGTGAGCAAGATACATTATACGATATGAAGATATAAAGTGGAATCGAACAGTATCCAAATATAGGCACAGAACTGGAAGAAGAGATTGTAGCAAACCGTGAACATGATGGTGAAAATGAAAAACTGGGAACCGAGAGGTGATGAAGATAAAGGGAGGCCTATGTTCAAAATTGGAATATAAAAGGCTGAATTATAATTAATTCCGAATTATTTTGTGTATGTCATAAAAGGCGATTAAAAGAGATCCAAGATAAGAACAGTATTCTGTAACCAATAATCATACATGTGGCCTTGGTCTGGATGAGGAGGTGCAGTGGCGTAGGAACGGGGGGGGGGTCGAACCCCCCCCCCCCCCCCCCCCCCGAAATATTCAATGTTCTTAAAATATGCGAAATTATTATTATAATTTTGAATTGAATGACCTTTTTTTTTTTTTGGTCATATAGTTAACTGTAAAAAAAGTCATAATAATAATTTCGCATATTTTGGAGGCCCCCAAACTTATCTCCCCCCCCGAAAATTTTTCTTACTACGCCACTGAGGAGGTGTTCCATTTAAATCTGCCCAGGTTTATGTTTCAAAACAAAAACGAGATAAAAAAAAATATTTCGAATTTAAGTTGAAGGATTTAAAGAGGATATTAGATGGCACTATCAAAATTATTTTTGGTTGAAGTCATCTTCGTTTTTTTAATATTTATAAATTTTTAAAATTTGAAGATTTTTTTACTCGGAAACCAACAATTTTAAAGAAAAATTACAATAGATCAAAAAGGTTCATGGTGATCTAATAAAACTTTTAAAATTATTTCGTATTTAATTTTTTTTCTTGGATAGCAAAATATAAAAATACATTTCGGAAACAATTTTCATGTATTATAAGATAAAATTAAATATTTTTGTCTTTGTACTTGAAAGTTCAAAAGTCTCAATATTTTGTTAAATCTTGGAAAATTGAAATCATAAAAAAATTCTTCAACAAAAGTTGTATATAAAATGCATTTATATTGAAATATTCCATAAATGTATCAAATTAATAATTGCACTTGTAATACAATATAAAGGGCGTAAATATTTTTTTATTCTATAACAAATTGAAATGTTATACAGTAATATGTAACGCCTCCTCCATATTTCAAAATACATTGCAAATTCAATTCTTACTTCAGTATTTTAGAGTTTATCGGTGGAGTAAAACATTTTGCATACTTACTCTATTTATTACTATATATTATGTGTAATTTAGACAATATATATATAAATAAAATACAATGAATTTAAATTTATTATTTAATTACGTTATTTTAATTGTTTTTAATTTACTTTGCTATATAAAATGCAGTGAACAGTAAGTACCTACTGCTTTTATATTTAATTAATACTTTTAAGAAAATATATTTTTTAATTATGTAATATATTTACATAGATAAAAAACTTTTAAATTGCTGTTGTAGATTTGCGAATAAAAATTATTTTTTACCAAGTTACTTTGAAATAACTACGATTTTACTAACAATAAGCTATTTTTTTAAATACCCTTTTTTACTAGGCTATTTAGAAAAAAATACCCTTTTTATTAGATTAATTAGAAATAACTGTGCTATTTGGCAAAAATACTCTTTTATACTAGGCCATTTAGAAATAATTACGATTTTACTAAGCTATTCTGAAAAAATACCCTCTTTTACTAGGCTATTTAAAAACAATTACCTTTTTTTTAGACTATTTAGAAATAATTTTCTATAGTAAGTTACTTTGAAATAACTACGATTTTACTAACAATAAGCTATTTTTTTAAATACCCTTTTTTACTAGGCTATTTAGAAAAAAATACCCTTTTTTATTAGATTAATTAGAAGTAACTAGCTATTTGGCAAAAATACTCTTTTATACTAGGCTATTTAGAAATAATTACGATTTTACTAATATAAGCTATTCTGAAAAAATACCCTCTTTTACTAGGCTATTTAAAAAAATGTCCTCTTTTTACTGGACTAATTACAAATGACTACAATTTTAATATGCTATTGAGAAATAATTACAATTTTACTAAGCTATTTAGAAATAATTACCCTTTTTTACTAGATTCTTTAGAAATAACTACGATTTTACTAGGCTATTTAGAAAAAAATACCTTTTTACCACATAGGCTCTTTATAGAAATTATTATAATTTTACTAAGCTATTTGAAATAATTACCCTTTTTTACTAGGCTCTAGAAATAACTACGATTTTACTAGGGCTTTAGAAAAAATACCTTTTTTGCCATAGGCTCTTTATAGAAATTATTACGATTTTACTATATGCACTATTTAGAAATATTTTCGATTTTACTATAAGTTATTTAGGAAACATCCTTTTTTTACTAGGCTATTTAGAAAAAAAAATTTATTAGGCCCTTTAGAAATAACTACGATTTTACTAGGCTCTTTAGAATAATTTACCCTTTTTTGCTAGGCTCTAGAAATAACTACAATTTTACTAAGCTATTAAGAAAAATTATTATTATTTTTAAATCTTGTCTGTTAGTTATTGTCAACAGAATTCACCTCATTTCTTAAAAGTCACATGGAAATTGCTTTTAGAGTATTTTTTATTAATAAACTATGTAGCTGTGCCCGCGGCTTCGCTATCATCGCGTGGACTACGGAATTATAATATTGTTTAGGATTTTTGAAAAATATAGTTGTTCAATATTTAACAGTTTAGGCAGCGTATTGTAAAACTTTGACTTGACCTGGCTTTTAAGCGGGTATTATCGACAATTAGGGTGAACAGATTTTAATTTTTGTAAACCCTAACATGTAAATGAAGTCCCCTTTTTTCTTTTATTTTATCCTTTGTATTTTCATTTTATTCTTTTTTTCATAAAATTTACTAAAAATGTATTACTCTAATCTGCAATTTTACGCCACTGCTAATAGACATCTATGTCTATGCCACTGCTCTATTTTTGACGATCTTTTTTTTTAGTCATCACATTTTGCAAAACCCGAAGAAATTGCACCGAAACCCTAATAGGCGAGCGGATTATCCAGTCTAGCTCGCTTAGAAATGACACTAACCGACCAATCGACGTTCTAGTGGCTAAAAATGATTTTATTAAATTCTTTATATTTTTCTGAGAAAAAACATCTACATATATAGGTACATGATATTTTTTTATGCGGTCCTTCAATAGGTACACTGAAAAAATTATGTAAGCTTCATTAGATTAAAGTGAACATTTTTTGTCTCATAAACTTTTTTTTAAAATCAATAGTTTTGAAAATAAAAAATATTTTAACTTTAAAAATAGCGAAAAATTCGTATATTTGTGAATTTTTTTCTTGGAAACCAATTGTTCAATCAGAATAAAACAAAAACTAAAAGAATCAGCCAACTTTAAACTATAACTATATTTTTTTTCATTTTGATCATTACTGTAATTAAATGTAAAAACTTCATTAGAGCCGAACTCACTCTGCGCCGTAAATCGATACCATGGCTGGCTACAATTTTCGTTTAATAATTGAAATATTTAAATACTGGGATGAAAGGATCAATAAAAATACAAATTTAGAATATTTTTATTGCACATTTATCTGTCACAATTATTTTCTTTATTATATATATGTACTTATCATCTACAAACTGAACAACATTTTAAATTTAAAGCCAAACAAGAGCATATTTTAACTGTACAAGGAAATTTTCCGCAACAAGAACAAAAATATTTTTTGTGGATGTTCTGATAAGTGTAATAATAAAGAAAATAATCGTGAAAAATAAATGTGCAGTTAAAATATTCAAAATTTGTATTTTTATTGAACCTTTCATCCCAGTATTTAAATATTTCAATTATTAAACGAAAATTGTAGCCAGCCATGGTATCGATTTACTGCGCAAAGAGTGAGTTCGGCTCTAATGAAGTTTTTACATTTAATTACAGTAATGATCAAAATAAAATAAAAATATAGTTATAGTTTAAAGTTAGCTGATTCTTTTAGTTTTAGATTTATTCTGATTGAACAATTGGTTTCCGAGAAAAAAAATCACAAATATACGAATTTTTCGCTATTTTTAAAGTTAAAATATTTTTTATCTTCAAAACTTTTGATTTTAAAAAAAAGTTTATGAGACAAAAAATGTTCACTTTAATCCAATGAAGCTTACATAATTTTTTCAGATTTTTAATGCAGATTTAGATTTATTAAATAAAAAAATGTGTGTACCTATTGAAGGACCGCATAAAAAAATATTATGTATATAGATGTTTTTTCTCAGAAAAATATAAAGAATTTAATAAAATAATTTTTAGCCACTAGAACGTCGATTGGTCGGTTAGTGTATTCGAAATAGCTGTAATCCGCTCGCCTATAACCCGGAGAACTAATATACAAACCCTGAGACTCCGGGTAAAAACCGGAGACCTGGTTAGTTCACCCTATCGACAATGTTAAATCAATATTGTAGTGTTATCATGTTAAACTGATATTAGGGGAGATCGGGGGAATCGCGCCACATTAAGGAAAAACGATTTTTTTCTATACTTTAAAGTAACATAACACTTTAAATAAGCGGACTATTTAGTTATACAGTTTCTCACGCATTGTACAAATACTTTAACAAAGCTTAATTAAGCGAAGTTTTAACGTTATTTAATAATAAGTTTAAAAAGGTCACAGTAACGCGATTACCCTGGTACCGGTGTAATTCCGCCACACCCTGATACAAAACAATTAGCTGCCGCAATTAGGATTGAAGATAACTTGTTTAATGCTACATTAAAACTGCCATCGGTTGTTTTTGAAGACGTACTCGAAGTTATGGAAACTCCTGGCAGGCCATCTTGGCTATAAATGGCCATTTATTCAGTTATATCAATTTGGGATAGGTTTCTGCTATTGGTTATTGGGCCTAGGTCTATGTTATTTTGCCCAAGATAAAAGACCTCTTCAACTTCTTGATCGTCAATAACTAGAGGTTCTAAGTTTTAATCTGACAGGATTTACATTATTGCCCCAGCTATAATGGCGCCATTACCCCGGTGTGACAATATGGCGAACGATCTTAATTCACAACTAGTGAAGACGCTTACACATAAAAAATATAACACAGAAATGTAACTGAATATTAGTTAAATGCGTACGCATACTATTTACGGCTATAAATTAACAAAGAAAGACACTTAACTCGATTTATATATAAGTCACAACTTATAACGAAATAGTAAAAAACAATATTTTCTGCGATAATAAATACACTTCTCTAATTAGAACCTTGATAATACTGAAGCAGTTTCTTCTGTTGGTCGCTAAAGTACAGCATTTATTGCGACCTCTCCACTGACTATCGTTTGCTGTTTACATGGGGTGGCGCCATTCCCCCGGTCTCCCCTAATTATGATTAATAATAATGTCATTATAACATTTGAAAACTTGTACCAAACAATTTTATTTGATAATACCATCATATAGTACTGCCCACGACAATTTAGCATTTCCCGCTTAAAACTGGGTCTAGTTCGTTAATTAACCAATTCTGGGAACTTTGCCCAACAGCGATGAGCAATGCTGACATTGCCCGGGCAGTGACGTTACATACCCCGCGGGCTTTGCCCATAACATATATAGCGGGTTGTCTATTTAAATTGAGACAAGCAAATAGGTACCTCGTAAACTAAGTTTTTTTAGGGAAATTGTTTGGTACAAAAGTTTCAGGGTTATTAGGAAGGAAAAAACCAATGAAGGTAAAATACATTTTTTGTGGAGATTTCAAGATCATTTTGTGGTCAACTTTATTTTTTTAATGGAAACCTATTTCTTTTTTTTAACTTTAGCGAAGAATTTTTTTTCAAAAACCTCAATTTTAACCGATTTTAATTTTTTATTTTCCATTCAAAAATCCTAAAAATCTTTTATTTAATTGTTTCTTAAACATGTATAGTTGATAATAAAAATAATTTTCGAATTTTTTTTATTAAAAAAAAATCAAATTTAATTTAATTGTCTGTAAAATGCGAATATGCAAAAAGAGAAATAGGTTTCCTTTAAAAATATGATACTGATCTCAAAATGACCTTAAAACCTTTTCTCAAGGTCAAAAATTTAACCTCCATTGGTTTTCCCTTTCCTAATTCCAAAACGTTTGTATCAAACATTTTCCCTGGAAAACCTTTGTTTTCGAGACATTTGCTTTTCTCAATTTAAATATATCACCCGGTACACAGGCTGATTCAGCACTGTCGTGCCAAACTTGAACAGTAAGTTGAGAAATATATTTTAAGCAAAAAACATTATATGAACATGTGTCCGGAAATTTTTTGTGAGGGGGCTACAGCCCTACAAAGATTTTACTCAAAATTAGATTTTATTTAATATCTTGAGAACTCATTGTGCTACAGGCTACAGTTATGAAATTTGCTACAGGGTTTAGTATTAATAAGTGTTATCTATTTCCAGCATTAACCAATAGTAATTAGATCAGGGTTGTATGAAATCAGTGGGCCCGTCGATTTTTATCCAGTTTTTTTTTTGTTCATTAATTTTTTCCTGAGTTAGGCACTTGAATAAGATAACTGACATAAAATATACAAAAATATACTTTGAAACCGATATCGATAAAAAAAAGAAAACATGCAGAATTTTTCTTAATACGGATGCTTCAAATTACACAAAATAAATTTCTTATTCTTGTTCTATATCTTTTTTTGGCTACAATATATTTTGAAACATTTATGTTTAACACGTGGACACACGATGGTAATGTGATTTTACCACTGGGCCACTCAGGGTAGGTTTAACAAACAGTATGACCTGGATCACTTACCGACTTTTTAAAGAGGACGGAAAGCGCAAATGATTCATGTCCGATTATAAAGAAGCTACCTTTGCAAGCACTTTCAAATGGGGTATCAAAATTATGACAGTCAGACAGTTCTCTTGGAATTTTTGAGATAGTTTCATTCATAGGCAGTAAAAATAAAGCTATGTAAAGTATATTTACTAAAAACAGTAAAAACCAACTTACTGTGCATGCAACTGTCATATAATTAAGTTTGATACCCCGTTTGAAAATGTTTGCAAGCTTCCAAATTTTGTTAGCTCGTTTATAATACCCACAGAATTTTATTTATTAAATAAATAGATAATACCGGACATCAGAGAGTTAGGGTCGATTTAGACTATCGTGCCAGTCCCGGTCAGGTCTCAGTCCGGTCTCGCTCCAATAAAATATATTTACTATACTTACTGAATATTCGACTGGAGCGAGACCGGACCGGAACCGACACGATAGTGTGGATCGGGGTACGCGTCAACTCGGCGCATCCAACTCGGCGACGGTCAACTCGGCGACGGTCAACTCGGCGACGGTCAACTCGGCGATAGCCAAACTCGGCGACGGTCAACTCGGCGATAAACATTAATATTAGTAAATATATTTTTAACTAAAATTTGCCCGCGGGTTCATCCGCGTGTATTATGTATAATTTTTTTATCGATCCGTATTTTAACGCGAGGGATGGGGGTATGGATGAAAAAATGTAATTATTTATTTTATTAAATACTATACATAAAAGTGTCATGTAAATATGTACTTTACATTACTTGATTAGTTGTTTTAATTAGTGACCATTTCTATATTTTTAATCGAACTATATAATTTTGAACTAGCCACCTATTTTCATCTACAATCTTTGATTTGTGACTTTTTTTTTTTTTTTATTTAAAATCTACATATTATAATTTGCAACAATCATTTTTTGAAATTAAACTTATATTTCAGATTATACAAAATTATGAAATATAAACGATGAATATAGCATATAATTTAATAGTAATTTCAAAAACGTATTTAGTTTTAAAGAAATTTGGTGACAAATTTTCTCATTGTCATAAAATAACAAAAAAATGTGCTTTTTTTTCAAATTGAACAATGAACTATTACAGCTGCTTAATATTTAATTGTTTACAAAAAGTTGCATTCAGATATAACAAACATTATAAAAATTGCTAACTCTACCAATATATTTGTATTTGTTGGCAGAAATACTGTTATAATTTTTTTTATTTAAAAAATAAACAATAATTTTTTTCCATTCGTGCTTCATACCGTTAAAATACGGGCCGATAAAACTATTTTATAAATACACGCGGGTGAAGCCGCGGGTAAATTCTAGTTAAAAAATATATTTACTAATAATTATTATTATCGCCGAGTTGACCGTCGCGCCGCCGAGTTTGACAGTCGCTGAGTTGACCGTCACCGAGTTGACCATCTCCGAGTTGGATGCGCCGAGTTGACCTGTCCCGTGTGGATCGACCCTGAAGATGATATTATCATTCAACCATATTTTGTTATTCAAACGGAAATAAAGTTATCATTTAGTTGTATCGAGCAGTGATGAGAAGAAAATCATTAAAGGGTCATTCCATATAAAATCACCAAGGTGCTGAAGTTGCACTATTTTTAATTTTGATGAAAGTTTAATCAGTTGTTATTATACTTATTAGATAGCAGAAACTGTACTTAGAAAAATTTTAATGGCCATAGTTATGGGGTGGTGACCTTTTTACCCTCTTAAGATATGAAGATTTCGTCGATTTTCAACGTTTTTTCAACTCGCTATAGCACGCGTTCTAATAAAGCAATTACAACGAGCTTAATGTCATTTGAAAGACTAAAGAATCTAGTTTCAATTGATCTAGCACAATTTAAAGTTTAAATTTTTTTTTTGTAGATAGAGGCTTTTCAATTTTATTAATAAAATTGTCATTTTTTCTATTTTTCGAAATTTATTGTGGCTCTAAGGTTAAACTGAGAAAGCTATAATTATGTGTAAGTTATGTTCATTTATAGTACTCAGTACCCACAAAAAATCAGCTTGATTGATGCACATCTTTTATTAAAAAAATTTAGTTAAATATCGCAAAAATCACGAAAACACCAAAATCAGCTGTTTTCGAAGCAAAAAAAAGTTATGTGGGCGACGAGATAAAATTCTGAATTTTTTTTTACAAATGGTCTAAATAGTTATCTTTGAAGGCCTTATAGATTCGTTTTGTTATTTTCATTTTTATAGCAACCAGAATTTTTTTTTAAATTTAAAAAAATACGAAAACTTCAAAAACGGTTATTTTTAAACATAATACATAAAATATGTTGGGCACGAGATAGAATTCTGAATTTTTTTTTACAAATGCTCTAAATAGTTATTTTTGAAGGCCTTATAGATTCGTTTTGTTATTTTCATTTTTATAGCAACCAGAATTTTTTTTTTAATTTAAAAAAATACGAAAACTTCAAAAACGGCTATTTTTTAAACAATACAAAAATATGTTGGGCACGAGATAGAATTTTGAATTTTTTTTTATAATTGCTTTAAGTAATTAATTAAGAATTTTTTTTCAAAAACCTCAATTTTAACCGATTTTAATTTTTTATTTTCCATTCAAAAATCCTAAAAATCTTTTATTTAATTGTTTCTTAAACATGTATAGTTGATAATAAAAATAATTTTCGAATTTTTTTTATTAAAAAAAAATCAAATTTAATTTAATTGTCTGTAAAATGCGAATATGCAAAAAGAGAAATAGGTTTCCTTTAAAAATATGATACTGATCTCAAAATGACCTTAAAACCTTTTCTCAAGGTCAAAAATTTAACCTCCATTGGTTTTCCCTTTCCTAATTCCAAAACGTTTGTATCAAACATTTTCCCTGGAAAACCTTTGTTTTCGAGACATTTGCTTTTCTCAATTTAAATATATCACCCGGTACACAGGCTGATTCAGCACTGTCGTGCCAAACTTGAACAGTAAGTTGAGAAATATATTTTAAGCAAAAAACATTATATGAACATGTGTCCGGAAATTTTTTGTGAGGGGGCTACAGCCCTACAAAGATTTTACTCAAAATTAGATTTTATTTAATATCTTGAGAACTCATTGTGCTACAGGCTACAGTTATGAAATTTGCTACAGGGTTTAGTATTAATAAGTGTTATCTATTTCCAGCATTAACCAATAGTAATTAGATCAGGGTTGTATGAAATCAGTGGGCCCGTCGATTTTTATCCAGTTTTTTTTTTGTTCATTAATTTTTTCCTGAGTTAGGCACTTGAATAAGATAACTGACATAAAATATACAAAAATATACTTTGAAACCGATATCGATAAAAAAAAGAAAACATGCAGAATTTTTCTTAATACGGATGCTTCAAATTACACAAAATAAATTTCTTATTCTTGTTCTATATCTTTTTTTGGCTACAATATATTTTGAAACATTTATGTTTAACACGTGGACACACGATGGTAATGTGATTTTACCACTGGGCCACTCAGGGTAGGTTTAACAAACAGTATGACCTGGATCACTTACCGACTTTTTAAAGAGGACGGAAAGCGCAAATGATTCATGTCCGATTATAAAGAAGCTACCTTTGCAAGCACTTTCAAATGGGGTATCAAAATTATGACAGTCAGACAGTTCTCTTGGAATTTTTGAGATAGTTTCATTCATAGGCAGTAAAAATAAAGCTATGTAAAGTATATTTACTAAAAACAGTAAAAACCAACTTACTGTGCATGCAACTGTCATATAATTAAGTTTGATACCCCGTTTGAAAATGTTTGCAAGCTTCCAAATTTTGTTAGCTCGTTTATAATACCCACAGAATTTTATTTATTAAATAAATAGATAATACCGGACATCAGAGAGTTAGGGTCGATTTAGACTATCGTGCCAGTCCCGGTCAGGTCTCAGTCCGGTCTCGCTCCAATAAAATATATTTACTATACTTACTGAATATTCGACTGGAGCGAGACCGGACCGGAACCGACACGATAGTGTGGATCGGGGTACGCGTCAACTCGGCGCATCCAACTCGGCGACGGTCAACTCGGCGACGGTCAACTCGGCGACGGTCAACTCGGCGATAGCCAAACTCGGCGACGGTCAACTCGGCGATAAACATTAATATTAGTAAATATATTTTTAACTAAAATTTGCCCGCGGGTTCATCCGCGTGTATTATGTATAATTTTTTTATCGATCCGTATTTTAACGCGAGGGATGGGGGTATGGATGAAAAAATGTAATTATTTATTTTATTAAATACTATACATAAAAGTGTCATGTAAATATGTACTTTACATTACTTGATTAGTTGTTTTAATTAGTGACCATTTCTATATTTTTAATCGAACTATATAATTTTGAACTAGCCACCTATTTTCATCTACAATCTTTGATTTGTGACTTTTTTTTTTTTTTTATTTAAAATCTACATATTATAATTTGCAACAATCATTTTTTGAAATTAAACTTATATTTCAGATTATACAAAATTATGAAATATAAACGATGAATATAGCATATAATTTAATAGTAATTTCAAAAACGTATTTAGTTTTAAAGAAATTTGGTGACAAATTTTCTCATTGTCATAAAATAACAAAAAAATGTGCTTTTTTTTCAAATTGAACAATGAACTATTACAGCTGCTTAATATTTAATTGTTTACAAAAAGTTGCATTCAGATATAACAAACATTATAAAAATTGCTAACTCTACCAATATATTTGTATTTGTTGGCAGAAATACTGTTATAATTTTTTTTATTTAAAAAATAAACAATAATTTTTTTCCATTCGTGCTTCATACCGTTAAAATACGGGCCGATAAAACTATTTTATAAATACACGCGGGTGAAGCCGCGGGTAAATTCTAGTTAAAAAATATATTTACTAATAATTATTATTATCGCCGAGTTGACCGTCGCGCCGCCGAGTTTGACAGTCGCTGAGTTGACCGTCACCGAGTTGACCATCTCCGAGTTGGATGCGCCGAGTTGACCTGTCCCGTGTGGATCGACCCTGAAGATGATATTATCATTCAACCATATTTTGTTATTCAAACGGAAATAAAGTTATCATTTAGTTGTATCGAGCAGTGATGAGAAGAAAATCATTAAAGGGTCATTCCATATAAAATCACCAAGGTGCTGAAGTTGCACTATTTTTAATTTTGATGAAAGTTTAATCAGTTGTTATTATACTTATTAGATAGCAGAAACTGTACTTAGAAAAATTTTAATGGCCATAGTTATGGGGTGGTGACCTTTTTACCCTCTTAAGATATGAAGATTTCGTCGATTTTCAACGTTTTTTCAACTCGCTATAGCACGCGTTCTAATAAAGCAATTACAACGAGCTTAATGTCATTTGAAAGACTAAAGAATCTAGTTTCAATTGATCTAGCACAATTTAAAGTTTAAATTTTTTTTTTGTAGATAGAGGCTTTTCAATTTTATTAATAAAATTGTCATTTTTTCTATTTTTCGAAATTTATTGTGGCTCTAAGGTTAAACTGAGAAAGCTATAATTATGTGTAAGTTATGTTCATTTATAGTACTCAGTACCCACAAAAAATCAGCTTGATTGATGCACATCTTTTATTAAAAAAATTTAGTTAAATATCGCAAAAATCACGAAAACACCAAAATCAGCTGTTTTCGAAGCAAAAAAAAGTTATGTGGGCGACGAGATAAAATTCTGAATTTTTTTTTACAAATGGTCTAAATAGTTATCTTTGAAGGCCTTATAGATTCGTTTTGTTATTTTCATTTTTATAGCAACCAGAATTTTTTTTTAAATTTAAAAAAATACGAAAACTTCAAAAACGGTTATTTTTAAACATAATACATAAAATATGTTGGGCACGAGATAGAATTCTGAATTTTTTTTTACAAATGCTCTAAATAGTTATTTTTGAAGGCCTTATAGATTCGTTTTGTTATTTTCATTTTTATAGCAACCAGAATTTTTTTTTTAATTTAAAAAAATACGAAAACTTCAAAAACGGCTATTTTTTAAACAATACAAAAATATGTTGGGCACGAGATAGAATTTTGAATTTTTTTTTATAATTGCTTTAAGTAATTAACTTTAAAGGCCAATTGGCTTTTTCTTGTTATTTTCATTTTTCTAGTCACCAGACTTTTTTTAAATCCTTAAAAGTGTAAAAACTCATCATGTATTTTCGAAAATAAACAAAAAAAATTATGTGTTATATTATTATTATTATTATTATTATATTTATGATGTTAAAGCATACAAATAAATTAATTGTTGATTTTGAAGTATACTTATTATTCTTCTGTGAAAGGTTTAATATTATATATTTTTTATAAATATTTCTTTTCATTATGAATATTGTCGTGATGTCCAAAAAATTCATTTCTACTATATCAGGGATGAAATATTTGAACCCTGTATTTGAAAAATCAACCAAGTTTGTGCTGTTTTGAATGAATCTCCTGTTGTAATTAAAAAACTACATTTACCTATCAAAGAAAAAAAATGAAATTGATCAAAAAGTTGAAAAAATATCAAACTCAATCCGAAGTAGTAAATACTATTATTAAGTGTAAGATTAGTTAATTTAGATTCTCTTTAGTATTGATTAGTACAATATCTGAGTTTTTTTAAATATCCTAAGAATAAGAATTAAATATTAAGAAAAAGCGATTAATATAATCGCATTATTAGGTGCAGTTACATTTTTTAGAGGGTAGAAAATTAAAATAACATCAAAAACCAATTGACCGTTAAAAAAATTAATTAAGGTATCTGTTAAAAACAACAAGATTTTATTTATTGCCCCACATAATTTTTTTTTTGTTTATTTTCGAAAATACATGATTTTAGAGTTTTTACACTTTTAAGGATTTTAAAAAGTCTGGTGACTAGAAAAATGAAAATAACAAGAAAAAGCCAATTGGCCTTTAAAGTTAATTACTTAAAGCAATTATAAAAAAAAATTAAGAATTCTATCTCGTGCCCAACATATTTTTGTATTATGTTTAAAAATAACCGTTTTTGAAGTTTTCGTATTTTTTTAAATTTAAAAAAAAATTCTGGTTGCTATAAAATAGAAAATAACAAAACGAATCTATAAGGCCTTCAAAGATAACTATTTAGAGCATTTGTAAAAAAAAATTCAGTATTCTATCTCGTGCCCAACATATTTTTGTATTATGTTTAAAAATTACCGTTTTTTAAGTTTTGTAACACGTCTCAACACTACACGCCGCCCTACCACCGAGTCAGCCGCACTCCAAGGACCGCGCAGATGCAAACGCCACCCCACTACCGACTGAACGGGTATATAAGGCGACCCGCACAGACGATAGATAAGGAAGAATCCACGTTCACGATAGCTTGAGCAGTCTGGCGGGATTATACTGTTAAACAATACTATTGTATTATTCATTGTTTATTATAATTATTATTGGTTGTTATACTATTTATATAGAATAAATAAAATATTATTAAACCTATTCTACACTGGCGCCCAACTAGAGGCTCGAAGCCGACCATTGTTGCTGACCATTGTTACCGACCATTGTTGCTGACCATTATTGCTGACCATTGTTGCTGACCATTGTTGCTGACCATTGTTACCGACCATTGTTGCTGACCATTATTGCTGACCATTGTTGCTGACCATTGTTGCTGACCATTGTTGCCGACCATTGTTGCTGACCATTGTTGCTGACCATTGTTGCCGACCATTGTTGGAATTTTTGAAAAAATAATATTTCTTCATTCAAACAACCACGGGACGCATCACGAGATCACGCGCCGCCATGGCTCTGCAAATGTCTCAGGAACAACTCCTACAACTAATAGGGAGTTTACAACAGGTGAAAACGGGTAGCTTCGCCCAATGCTGCTCCAGATACAACGGCGAAAGAAACACTGAGAAGGTCGAAGAATTCATAACTGCAACGACAATATATAAAGATATCGAACAAATTTCTGATGTCGACGCAATAAGGGGATTACCACTGCTTCTAACAGATCACGCATCCACTTGGTGGCAAGGTGTAAAACATGAAGCGACAACATGGGTAGATGCATGCAAATTAATAAGAAATGCATTTTCACCTGCAAAACCTCCATACACAATTTACATGGAAATATTTGCAACAAATCAGGCATCATCTACACCAATAGATGCATTCATATGCGAGAAGCGTGCTCTGTTAGCACAACTCCCTCATGGCCGACATAATGAAACGGTACAGCTAGACATGGTGTATGGATTACTGCACCTTAGAATCCGCCAGAGCATACCACGCGGTGAGATTCGTACCTTCGCCGAATTATTAAAACGCGCAAGAGAAGTTGAATTGCTGCACGACGAAAGCCATCCTCCTCCTTCGAAAAAGGAAAAACGATGTAACTTCTGTGGCAACCTGGGACACCTGGTGACGGAGTGCCGAAAAAAAAGAAGGGCACAATCTTCGGCCATTGAAAACCCACCAGAACGTCAACCGCCTACGATGACTCCACGTCTTCTTCAGCCTGGACCAGCCATTAAATGCTATGGCTGTGGCGCACCTGGAGTCTTCAGAAGTAATTGCTCGAAGTGCAAGAAAATTAAAACAGAACCAGCCCATGAAGAGACGCAATTCTATACAATCAATACTCTGATGCCAACCAATGCAGTGATACCGACAATCGCCGTAAAGGTGTTTGGACAACCTGGGTATGCACATATCGACACGGCAGCTAGAACTAGCATTGCAGGCGCACGACTATACACCATTTTAAAGAAGTATAAAGCGAAGTTCGAAAATAAGAAGGTCGAAATCGTGCTAGCTGATGGACTTCGAAGCCAACAGGAAGTTCGCACGACGACTGTCAAGGTCGAATTAGGCGGTAGATCGAAGCCCGTCAAGTTTACTATACTTCCAGATGCTGAAGATAATCGAACATTACTTGGCATCGACTTTTTGGAAGCTGCAGCGATCTGCTTGAATTTACCACAAAGATGCTGGTATTTTGCAGACAATCCGGCAGAACAGTTGGAATTTGTACAGCCAACACCTCCAGCTTGTACGAACACCTTGGCCAAGACGCTTAACCGCATGGAGGTTACATCAAGCAAGAAGCCAAGAAAACCTGCTCCTCAGCAGCAGGAAACGAAAATATCCAAAGGCACCGACACACTCAAATCACCATTCCTGACATGGTACAGGGAACAGAAGTTGGTCTCTCCTTTGAAGTCAAGCCCGCCTTCACGGACGGCAAAACCGCTTACCAGCACTGCGCTACAGAAGAACTCTGTAACACCAACGGCCTTGCATCGCGAAGAGGTGCCCTCATCACCGTTCTTGAATTGGTTTAAAGAACAGGAGGTGCTCTCTCCCCTGCATGTCAGCCCGAAGAAAAGAAGCGCGACTACAAGAGAGTCAGTTGCCGCTTCTCCAGTGAAAACGGCAGCCGCACTTGGTATTTCACCACGTTTGCCTGTCACGCCAGTTCAACGTCCGATAACGCCACCTCAGCCTGCTACAAGCGCGTGGGAGTTACAGATGTTGGACACACCCCCTCCACCATATAGACCACGTCTTAACTGGGATCCGAGAGTTATTCACCAAACTTTTAAAGATGTACTACCAGCGAACGAGCCTTCACCAGTTGTCGATCCTCGCTATGTCTACGACGAAACGAACGACGTATTGGAACTTTTTTCAATTGACGTGAAGGTACGCAGTAACGAAGCGAGGTCACTAAGTAGCCTTGAGCAAGACCGACTCAATGTGTTATTAGAAGAATACTCAGACGTGTTCGCTACCGAGGGACCTGCAACACCATACGCCGAACATCGGATAGACACAGGTGATCATGCACCTATCGCCGTCCCGCCGTACCGTCTCTCTACACCTCGACAAGAAAAGCTGCGGGAAAAAATCGATGAGATGTTAAGACTCGACATAATTGAAGAAAGCGAATCTCCTTGGGCGGCACCTGTAGTGCTGGTACCAAAAAAGGATAACGACGTCCGAGTGTGTATCGACTATCGACGTTTAAATGAAATAACCGTTCCATCCCGTTATCCGCTCCCGCGGATGGATGATCTACTACACGCAGCGAAAGTAACACCGTTTATGTCCACAATCGATCTTCATTGTGGATATTGGCAGATCCAAGTCTATGCACCTGATCGAGATAAAACATCATTCGTTACGCCATTTGGAATGTATCGATTTAAACGTATGCCTTTCGGCCTCCGCAATGCACCAAATACTTTCCAGCGACTAATGGACCATTTTAAGTCAGGGTTACGTGCACCATTTATATTGGCATACCTGGATGACTTGATCATAAGATCAAGTAGTCTGGAAAGTCATTTACAAGATCTCCAGGACCTCTTCCAAAAATTACGACGCTATAAGTTACGAGCAAACCGTGCCAAGTGCCACTTCTGTTGTTCCACGGTACGATATCTGGGTCACATACTCACCGCCAATGGGATAGCTACCGATCCAGGGAAGATAGATGCCATACTAAAAATGTCAGCACCTACTAACGCTAAACAAGTAATGAGTTTCCTGCAAACCTGTTCATGGTACCGCCGCTTCATACCACAATTTGCTGATATTGCACGACCTCTAAGTATGCTGCTGAAGAAAAATACTGCATGGATCTGGAGCAAGGAGCAAGATCAGTCTTATCAAGAATTAAAAACACGACTAACGACTGCACCTATACTCCATCAGGCCAACGACCAGATGCCATACACTCTAAAAACTGATGCTAGCCATTACGCCCTAGGGGCGGTTTTGGTGCAGGGGGAGGGCGAAGACGAGCACCCTATCGAATATGCAAGTCGTCAGTTAACTGACGCGGAGTTAAACTACACAGTCACAGAAAAAGAAGCGTTAGCCATTGTCTGGGCCATCTCCAGATTCAGAGGCTACCTCGAGGGCTCGCAAGTGATTACTATCACAGATCATCAACCCCTTAAATGGTTAATGAATTTGAAGTCACCTACACAGCCATTCAATATAGAAATTCGTTATTCTCCTGGGAAAACCAATGTCGTCGCTGACAGTTTATCAAGGTTACCGTACGAAACACCAGTTGATCCAGTCAATGAACTATGCCACATAGAACTGGACCTTCCGACAAGAGGCGAGAAAGACATAAGAATTGAACAACTCAAGGACAATGAACTTAAGAATATTATCGACTGCTTAGAAGGAGGGGATGTTAACGAAAATCTAGAACATTGGTTAAAACGTGGGTACTTGTTAAACAAAGGAGTTCTTTATCGATATACTGTGGATCAGGAGGATGAAGACGCAAAATTGGTAATACCTGAACCAGAAAGAATCAAAATTCTCCAAGCATTTCATGATGCACCAACGGCGGGGCATTACGGCGTAGCACGCACTCTCAACAGGATCGCCGCCCATTACTTCTGGAGGAAAATGCGTCGTGATGTAAAACAGTACATCAATAATTGTATCCAGTGTCAGAGATATAAACCTTCAAACCTCAAACCAGCCGGTTTATTTCAAACAACAGCAAGTGGACAACGGTTCGAAGTGTTGGCTGTTGATTTATTTGGCCCACTACCACCATCGGTTCATGGAGAGAAATGGATTCTCATTGTCGAGGATGCCGCCAGCCGCTGGGTAGAACTTTATGCATTAACGGAAGCCACAGCAGAAAACTGCGCTAAAACTCTGCTAAATGAAGTTTTTTTACGGTTCGGATTACCACGTCGCCTCATCAGTGACAATGGGACGCAGTTCATATCCGCTGTAATGCAGAAACTAACTTATTGTCTAGGCATCCAACAGACATTAAGTCCGGTATATCATGCGCAGCCTAACATTGTTGAACGGAAGAATCGCGACTTGAAAATACAACTCGCCATCCTAGTACAAAATAATCATGACAGCTGGCCTGAGATGCTTGCAGGTATCCGATTTGCAATGAATTCCGCACGATGTCAAAGTACCGGATATACCGCTGCATATCTGACCTTTGGTCGAGAACTACGAACACCGTACGAAGTAGAAACTGATTTCAGCACCATTGTTCAAACCGAAAACTTCGTAGCTGAGATCACACCTACGTTACGCCAACTATCAACAACACTCCAACACGCAAGAGAGATATCCGAATCATCACAAGACGCCAACCGTAAAAATGCCAATAGAAGCCGTCGCTCTGACCCCACGTATGCTCCGGGAGATAAAGTCTTGGTACAAACTCATGCCGTCAGCAACGCGGCCAGGAAATTTTCTGCAAAATTCGCACCACGTCGGGACGGACCCTATATAATACTCCACAAATTGGGGTCTACGACATACGAAGTTACTGACCCAAACAATCCAGGTGTCTCCCTAGGAAAATATCATACTTCGGCACTCACCCCATACCATGAGGGTGGAGAGTCACTGCCTGTACCAGTCCAGCCACTTCGACGGAGAGGACGACCACGTAAAAACGCCACCAACCCAGACGTGTCACCTTTTGCTGCTTCCTTATCGGGACGATCGCGGAAGCAGAGGGGGAGAATGTAACACGTCTCAACACTACACGCCGCCCTACCACCGAGTCAGCCGCACTCCAAGGACCGCGCAGATGCAAACGCCACCCCACTACCGACTGAACGGGTATATAAGGCGACCCGCACAGACGATAGATAAGGAAGAATCCACGTTCACGATAGCTTGAGCAGTCTGGCGGGATTATACTGTTAAACAATACTATTGTATTATTCATTGTTTATTATAATTATTATTGGTTGTTATACTATTTATATAGAATAAATAAAATATTATTAAACCTATTCTACAGTTTTCGTATTTTTTTAAATTAAAAAAAAAAATTCTGGTTGCTATAAAAATGAAAATAACAAAACGAATCTATAAGGCCTTCAAAGATAACTATTTAGAGCATTTGTAAAAAAAAATTCAGAATTCTATCTCGTGCCCAACATATTTTTGTATTATGTTTAAAAATAACCGTTTTGAAGTTTTAGTATTTTTTTAAATTTAAAAAAAAATTGTAGTTGCTATAAAAATGAAAATAACAAAACGAATCTATAAGGCCTTCAAAGATAACTATTTAGACCATTTGTAAAAAAAAATTCAGAATTTTATCTCGTCCCCCACATAACTTTTTTTTGCTTCGAAAACAGCTGATTTTGGTGTTTTCGTGATTTTTGCGATATTTAACTAAATTTTTTTAATAAAAGATGTGCATCAATCAAGCTGATTTTTTGTGGGTACTGAGTACTATAAATGAACATAACTTACACATAATTATAGCTTTCTCAGTTTAACCTTAGAGCCACAATAAATTTCGAAAAATAGAAAAAATGACAATTTTATTAATAAAATTGAAAAGCCTCTATCTACAAATAAAAAATTTAAACTTTAAATTGTGCTAGATCAATTGAAACTAGATTCTTTAGTCTTTCAAATGACATTAAGCTCGTTGTAATTGCTTTATTAGAACACGTGCTATAGCGAGTTGAAAAAACGTTGAAAATCGACGAAATCTTCATATCTTAAGAGGGTAAAAAGGTCACCACCCCATAACTATGGCCATTAAAATTTTTCTAAGTACAGTTTCTGCTATCTAATAAGTATAATAACAACTGATTAAACTTTCATCAAAATTAAAAATGGTGCAACTTCTATATTTTAATAAATTTGATGATTATAAATGGAATGACTCTAAATCAAGATTTTATGATTTTAAGATAAATTGAAAAACACATAAATATGATATTTAAAAAAAATATATTTTTAATTAACCCTCCAGCCGCGGGCGACGTGTATATCGCGTTTTACTTATTCTATACAATTCCGCGGAGTATGCTATTATCGCGTTGCTTATAATTTTTATGATATTTAAGCTTCGGGAAACATTATTTCCACGTTGAATCTATTTTCTTTTATTTTAAAACATCAGGAAACGTTTTTTCATCGTTATCATATCTTATATCTAAACAGTTTGCTGGCGCAATACGATGACAAGTTACAACGTGTTCTATCAGTGGTAATAAAATTGCAAATTTATACTACTTTTTTTTATTTTTCTTACATTCCTTACATACAATCCTTATAACTATTATAAATAGCAAATAAGAATATCCCGCGGTTTAAACAAAAAAAATAAAATAATCGCTCGCGGCTGGAGGGTTAAAAAAATCTGTTTTAAATTTTTTCGGAACCTAACCCCCCTTTTAGTACTCGCTATGGGTCTCATATAACACGTCATTTTCTAGGAACCTATCTACCGTGTTGTAGGAGGGTTACCTGTATTTTTCAAAAATCAAAAACAATAATCCCGCAGTCCATGCGAGCGAAGCCGCAGACACAGCTAATGTTTAATAAATAACGAAACTAATAAAATAAACACAAAAATATTATATATACGTACGACAAAAATACTTCGAATACTATCCTGGACTCACTGGACTGTAGTAAATATATAACCATATATTAAACAATGTGATATAACCCAACTATACCTCATCTCTCTCACTGCTGTGAACGAAATGTTTTACTTTTTAGACAATCGGAAAGTTAGGCCTGTGATTATATTTATTTCTAAACAATGGAAATGATAAATATTTGAATAATTACAGACCAAAAATATCGATAAAGAATGGCAACCTCGAGTTTTCAGTTGGAGAAGATCATCATATTTATTTCAAAACGAAAGGCAAAGGTTTTGTGCATGTCAATGGTAACCGAATAAGAACTTCAGAAAGCCAAGAGTTAAGTCAACACTTGCAGTTACTTGAAGATAAGTTAAATAAAGCTATTGAAGACAGTGCCAAAATCAGTAAAACGACAATTACTGTTCCAAGTGTAAGTTCAAATTTAAATTCAAAGCGTCTGTCCTTACTGAAAGTTACGAAAAGCTATGTGATCATTTTTCAAAGAGAAACAATTTTTTCCGATTTCAAAATTTTCACTAGATCTTCCGTTTCAGATCAAGACAAACATTTTTTGTTCCGAATCTGTCTGTCCCCTGAATCCTTATCATATGTATAACATATGAACCACTGAATTATTGAAACTTGGTTGGGTTTGACTAGAGAACGGTCCCGTTTAAAAATCATCAAAATCGTATGTAAGGGGAAGGGGTGACATCTTGATTATTTTTATATATTTTTAGTTTTTTAACTATTTCAATTTTAATCTAAATTTTTCTGCTATGCAAACGTCAAAATAAATTTCTTAATATGTCAGAGTAAATAGCAATTGAACAAAACAAATGATGATTTTTGAAAGCAAATTGAGATAAATTTTCATAAGGGAATATTTTACTACAAAAGTTGTAACCTATTTTATAGAAAAAGATTCTATAAAATGTTCACGGAACATATGTCATTCTTGTGATATCTTGAAAATATAAATATTTTGGGATGTCACCCCTCCTCTAACCACACACACACACAGAACAAAAAAAAACGTTTGTTTTGACCTGAAACGGATCAAATGAAAATTTTGAAATCGGGGAACAACTTTTTCTTTTCTTTGAAAAACGATCACATAGCTGCTTGTACTCTATGTGGCAAGAAAGCAAAATAATCAGACACGTATTAAGAAAAATTTCAAACTAATATTTTCTAATAATTTTACATAAAAATTAAATGGTTAACCAATAGAATACTTTATCGGTGTTTATTAAAATTCATCGATATTTAACTACTGTTGGTAAGAAGCACTGTACATTTATTTGGTGGATTTTTTTAAACATTGTTTCAATTATTATAGATCAAATTGTCTTTGATGCAAAATGTAAATATAAGCTATGATCCCCTAACCTACCCCCCCCCCCCAAAAAAAAAAAACCCAATTCATGTTCTGAGAGATAAAATATATCTTTCAAATTTTACACGATCTGCCGTTTATTAGGTTAATCTATATTTTAAGCTGAAATTTGAAATCAATTATTATATTTATCTTGTTTTACCTTGCAGGTAAATGAAAGTATATTAAATGACCTTCATACACGTTTACATAATTTAGAGAAATATACACAGCATTTTAAGCAGTTGGAGGAATTACTGAAAAGGAACGAATGTCATGACGACTCTTGTGAAAATGGAGCACAATGCATTGATTTGTTTAATAATTATTTGTGCTTGTGCCCTAGTAACTGGGAGGTAAAAGATTAAACATCACAAGTTCTGAATATCATTAATATTTCTCTTTATTTATAAACAAATACTTTCTGTTTTAGGGTCAAAAGTGTGATGTAGACGTCAATGAATGTGCTATATTTGCTGGAACAGATCTTGGATGTCAGAATGGTGCGACTTGTCACAATACACGTGGATCTTATGAGTAAATGATTTTTATACTTAGTCATTCGATTTGTACACTTTTGTATTTTATTTCTTTATTATTAGAAATTTTCAGTAGCTTCGCCCTCCCCTTGTTTATTTCAAAACCCAAACTTTTTCATTCATATTTTAATTAGAAAATATCAATTGTGATTTAATCTAAATCGTTGGTTTAATAACATAATTAGTATAATTATATACCTTTGATTTTTTTTGTAATTTTTGTATATTTTTATTAAAAAAATATTGATTGTAAATTTTCTTTAATTTAGTTTAAACTCATTCTAGGGTCTTAGGTTTTCAAACAGTGAAAGTCCCATTAAAATTGTTGCAGTAGTGTTCATAATTTTTAATTCAATCAAGTAAATTAATATTTGAAGTAAAAGTAGTCACTAGGGTTTGCAATCCCGCAGACTTTTTTTTCCCACGGGAATTTTGCGGGAAATCCTCAAATCCCGCGGGATCCCGCAGTTTTTCCAAAAATTTTGTTATTCATACTTAAAGTTACTATTATTTAGTTAACATGACAATTAACATGAAAAATATTTTCATAGTGGTAACATATGATACGTAAACGTAACTCATACTGTATAGACCGATGTAAAATCCATAAAATACACCTGTAAATAGGAGGTTGTCTAATATGTTAGGTTAGATATATAGTTAGATAGTTTCAATTATCCATTTCAATTTTTTTAACTCCTTCGTTGGGTATAAATTAGCCCTTGTTTCCCGCAGGCCTATGTTTTATATTTGGATCAAAAGTTAATTGTCCCAAAATTTCATCCAATAGATCAAACCTGTGGACGGCGCAAACCGAGTCTTTTTCCCATTTGATTAACATGGGAAAAATTACTTTTTTACTTTCGCGTGAATATCTCGTTGAAAACAATTTTTTTTTAAAATTTCTCAGGGGAATATTTTGTAAGTGCTCAATTCATAAATCCAATAAATTTTAAGAAATGTTTATTTAAAAATTATCATAAAAATTGGATTTTACTTTTTATGATAATGTTATATAATTTACTTCACTAGTTTCATATTCAGTCATCTCAACCTTAATTTTTTTTTTTCAAAATTGTTACCTTTTTTTATTCATATTTACACTTTACAAGTATTCAAAACGCACGCGACCTACAAATTCAATGTTCAAAAAATTCCGCAGATCTCCAAAACGTGCGGGATCCCGCGGGATTGCGGGATTGCAAACCCTAGTAGTCACAAATCAAATATATTAAACATTTATTCTATCCATAAAAAATAAAAGTTTTGGCTAATACGGAGAGTCTGAGGGTCCTCTGTCAGATTTGTGAAAAATCCCGTATATAGTTATTCAGAATAGGGTTGACGCGCATGCGTGACTAGATCAGTGTTAACAACTTTTATAAATCACGCATTTTATAAAACGACTGGCCACGTTTAGCTGTGTTATATTTAATTATTTAGTTTAAGTTAGATTAGTCCAGGTAGATTTGGTTCTTTTTCAGGTAGGGTTAGGTTAGGTTTATTAATTGCACTAAATAATATATTAACATAGATACAACATACTCTACTCTATTCTAACACATCAACACGTGATTTTCAGAGTTTTTGACAGAGGACCCCCAGACTCTCCGTATTAACCAAAGTTTTTAAATATTGTTTTATGAATTATTATTAGATGTACATGTCCAACTGGTTGGGGTGGTCTTCACTGCATACAACGGACTGCCAACTGTACAACTGGAAACCCTCAGGAACTTTGTGGCCACGGTGTTTGTGAACCACAAAATAACATATATGGATATACCTGTATCTGCGAACAGGTAAATATCTATATAGTTATACAGTAATCCCTCCATTTACGCGTTTTATATGTTCACTAATCTACTAGACACCAGTTGTTGCCAAGCACATGTATAACAGAACTCGGGTATTCATCGAACTTATAATATAATACACATTTTTAGAATAACTAATCTGACAATTTGAATTTAATTGCATTTGTTTCCAAGTCAACATGAATTAGTAGGTGTGTTGCGTCAGTGAAAATTGTGTTATTGTGAATCCTACCTGACGTTTTGCCCAATCAGGAGCGTGTATTATGCTTCTTATGTTAGCTACCGCTGCAATTTTAAATGGAACAGACTATACACATTCTTAAAGGGATGGAAGACAACTGGCGGACATCCAGCATGCACAGTGGACGTAGATGAATGTGCCACGTCAACATACTGTTCAACAAATCCGCCTGTACAATGTGTTAATCTACCAGGCTCATTCCGTTGCGGCCCTTGTCCTGTTGGGTACACAGGCAATGGCCACTATTGTGAAGATATCAATGAGTGTCAGTCAGACAACGGAGGCTGTAGCGTATATCCGTACGTCTCTTGCACAAACACTCCAGGATCTAGAGTTTGTGGCCCTTGTCCCCCAGGATCCTATGGAGATGGAGTCATTTGTAGTTTTAAGAGAAGCGCTTGCAGGGTTAACAATGGTGGCTGTAATAAACTTGCCCAGTGCGTTGATAATTCTGGTAAGTTTAAATCATTTTTAACAACTGTTTTGTTTTTACTTTCTAAACAAATTAAAGATTGACAAAGTAATATCTACTTTCAAAAATGGTGTCAAAAATAATATTTCATATTACAGATCCATATCACTGTTATCAACATTTACTAAAGTATTTGAGAATATATTATTTCTAACTCTTAATTTACTTTTTTAAAAGAGTTAGCACTTTTTAATTTCATAGATAGAAATTTATAAACAACTAGCATTCTACAAAAAACTGTCCGTATTTTTACTTTCTTATACCTATGTAAGTATATGAAATATACATATAGTAAAAGTAAATATAGTAAAGTCAATTTTTTTCAAAATCTGGATTTTTATGGAATTACCCATTTTGATCTTTCCATAATCCATTTTGACTATTTTCACCATGATGTCTGACAAATTATAATAATTCTTACAATAATTGTAGAAGGATGAAATTTTATATTTAAGATTCATTTTTGTTTGCGAAGAAAACCTACTATTTTTGAAAATGATCTTTCAACCCAATACAGATGTTTACTGAGGTCGATTTTTGAATTTTTTGAATTACTTTGAAAATTGCAAATTAGAGAAAAATGGTTAAGTTGAAAATTGTAGGTAATATTATTATCTATAATTTATAATCAATTCATTTTTTCGAATAACATTTTTTCATAACAGAGAAGAAATATGTACCATGAGTGTCATGAGACTTTTTTATACGTAATACTCAGAGTGAACAGTGTGAGTGATTCTAATTATGTAAAAAAACTTATTTCTGGTTAAATCATAAATGTTGGAGGGATAAATTATTATAGATAATATAACATGGTTGCCATTTTTTATGTAAAATATTTTTTTCTTATTTCAAAAATAATTAAAAAATTCAAAAGCTGACAAGAGTAAACGTCCGTTTCCAGTTATGTAATCACGTTTAAAAAATTCATTTGATACATATTGTAGAAAATATTATTTTCTTTAATTTATGTCTCATTTATTTTATTCAATCTTTTATTACTAGTTTAGGGATTACGCTTGCAATGTTAAATTAATTGATTTTATTTTGACAATATCTTTGCTGACAGGTGGTTAATTATTTCACGGTTTTGAATGGAGCTTCATATCATTTTTTTAATTCATTTACGAAATTTGGGTTTAGAATTTCCTAGCATGATTATATGTGACAAGAAGGGGGGTGGGATTCAGAATTTTATTCTTATAAATAATAAAAATTAATACATTTTATTTACAATTAGCAGATTTTATAAGTAATCTTTAGGGAGCATTAGCAGTTATTACAAACTGTTGCAAAACAGTCATTTCTCCAACGTTTAGCACTACAAAGCTATTCCACCAAAAAATTAAACTTTTTTTAATCATTATCCGAAATAAGTCTATAATATATTTTTTTCATAACCGAGAACCCTATCTTAAAAATTAGCCAGGGGCCTCAAAGTAGTTACGCTACTGACTATATAACAAACATTTCAAGATCATTCTGAAATTTGTGTGATTTATAGTTTCAGAGTATCAATCAGGAGACAGTTCCTTTTTCTACCTGTTTAATATTTTATTTAATATTATTTTTTTGCAGCAATCAGTGAAACATACATCAAATGTATTTGTCCACAAGGATATACTGGACAAGGTTTTGGTCCGTCCGGTTGTTCTGCAATTGATACAAATAAAACATTAGAAGGCGCTTGTAAATCAAATCCCTGCGGATCTCATGAAACATGCACTGAACCATCACCTGGTAGATTTAAGTGCACGTGCAGAGATAACTTTGTCGGCCGATCATGCACTATCATAGATCCTTGTCTCAGTAAACCTTGTATGAATGGAGCGACTTGTACCACAACTGATTTTGGAACATTTATATGTACGTGTCCGTCAAATTATGAAGGGATACGATGTGAGGATGAAAAACAAGGTAATATAAATAAACAGAGAATAGAAAGTACTCTATAAATAGTTGTTGAATGTATTTTAATTCATGTATGTAGCTTGCGGAGGATACCTAAAAAATCAAACAGGCAATTTACGCTATCCAAGCAGCAGCAGTAGTGTCAGTCAAAGTAAAACTAGTTGTGGTTGGACCATCGAGACAAATAGTTCTCTCATATTAAACGTTACTTTTCTAGAATTTGAAATCAATCAATGCAATGAAGGCTCACTTTCGGTAATAATTCTACTTTCATTACTATACTTAAGGAGGTGAGTTCTAAAACTCATTCATTCCATTTAAAAGAAAACTTGAGATGTCACTGGATTTTGAAAGAAATTTTGGCATTTCATATTGTAATGTCAGTTGGAACGAACGAGTTTTGGAACTCACCTCCTCACTTTCATTCTACCTTGAACATGCCCTCTTTTTAAATCTTAAATTTGCATCTGAATACCTGTACATTATCATTTTTTTCGAATTTGCATTTGTTGAAAAGGTAATTCAATGTACTTTTAGAAAATAATAATTATAACTAATTTAACTAAGAAGTAATGCATTTAATTTCATAAAAAAATGTGGAAGTATCAAATTTTGGCATTTTTTGATTTTGAGAAGCTTGCGCGCCAGATAAAAGTTATTCGATTGACTTCAAAATGTGTCACGGTTCGTTTTTTATCTATTGGCATAAAATTAGACCATAAGACCTTCGAGAATCACATTTTGAAAAATGGGAGCCACCTTAATGTCACTGCAAATTTTTCTAATATAAATACAAATCTTTTGATTATATGTATTATTAATATGAAAAAATATACATTTTGTCCAGTGGGGCCCCATAAAACTTCTTTGATCTAGAGTCTATCAAGTTTATAAGATGGCATTGTTCCTTATTGTTTAAATAATAAATATAATAATAATAAAACAATTATTAATAATTTGATTAAAATTTCAAGTTGTACGATGGAAGAAATTCTCATTCTAAGTTAATTGGTCATTTCTGCGGATTCCATCATCCACCATCTCCTCTGTTGACATCGCACGAGTATCTTTATTTGTTGTTAAACTTACGCCGCAATCGTGAAACCACACCGGAAGGAATCATTGCGTTGTCTTGGCATTCCATCGCTCCGATTTGCGGCGTCAGTGATGCGGTTATATCAGTCGACAAACATGGATCTTTAATATCCCCAGGCAGTCCTGGTTCTTACCCCCCTAAAAGAGATTGTCAATGGCATCTTCAAGCCAGACCGGGAAAGAGAATCAGGTTTACATTCTTTAAAATGATGTTGGTTACAAAAAAAAAATGCAGCGATGATGGCGATAAAGACTATCTTGAAATTCGTGACAATCCAAGAGATTCATCTATATTGGTTAAATTCTGCCGTTCATCACAACCACCACCTTATACTACTCCAGGAAATGAGGCGTTTGTCAAGTTCCATTCTGCTGATATTCCTAGATCTTCTAACTCACCTAGTAATGCAGGGTTTCAGATGGCTTATGATATTGTTGAAGGTATTCCAGGCTGCGGAGGAATGTTTACAGCAAATAAAGGTGTTATTAAATACCCGTCAAATACTGAAGGTTTTGGTAGTAATGAGATGGTTTGTGAATATCAGATTCAGCTTCCGAGTGATTTTAAAGTTAAACTAATATTTGAAGAAATGTCACTACATACATCGTGCAGGTTTGTAACTGATAATAATAATTATATTAATGTAGAGCAGGGCTTCCCAAACTTTTTAGCACTGTGACCCAACATAACTAATAATATATCAGATTTAAAGAATTTTAAAAATAAATAATATTTTATAGAAAAATAGGCTATATTCAAAGTTCTTTAATTCTAGTAAAAATGGTCGATCAAAGAGCCCAAATTTTAGCCCCTGAATACATTTTAAGCACAAAAAAAATTGTATCTGCACAATTTTTGGCCCTGCCTCTGATTCACTTCACGGAATATAAGTATTTAGTATTAAAATACTTTTTCAAGATTTAAATATTTTGAGTGATTAATATTTTAATAAGCTTTTATATAATGAAAAAACACATTTCAAAAACTTTTTGCAACCCATTTAAAAACAGTTTGGGAAATGTTGATGTGTGCATGTTTTATATTGTATAATAAATATTATATTTTGTTAAAGAGCGTCTGAATTAGAAGTTCGGGAAGGTTCTCAAATTGATTCTCCATTGGCTTTACGTTTCTGTGATACAAAAACTCAAACACCGCACATATCGAATGGTAATGAAGTATTAATTATGTACAAAGAAAACTTAAAAGAAAAAAAAAATAACAACTTTAAAATTTGGTACGAATCAATTTGTGGAGGATCTTACAGTGGAGCAACTGGAAAAATTACATCACCGGATTATCCAAAGCCGTATCCGTTTGACATTAAATGTGTTTATTCAATAGAGACACCACAACACACTGCGATAATATTAACGTTTAATGAGATTATGTTGGATATAGAATCAAAAAAATGTGATACTGGTGATTATATTCAGGTAAAATTGTAGAATTAATTTTCTTTTTTGTATTCATTACGTAAATTTTTAATACAAACTCAAGGTCCGTGATGGAGATTCAGATGAATCACATATTCTTAAAAGCTATTGTGGAAACCATTCATTCATTTTTCCTGTAACTTCTACGCACAATTATGTTACAATTGTATTTGAATCTGACAACACAATGAGTGGCCGTGGATTTGAAGTAACATGGGAAAGCATATACATTGGCTGTGGAGGTATTAAAAGAGAGAATGGTATATTGGAATCTCCAAAGAGTATGGAGGTAGTGACAGATAGTATAATTAAAGACAATGCAATTAGGTGTGTGTGGACTTTAATAGCACCTCCAGGTAATGTTGTCATACTTACGTGGATCTCATTTAACTTGGCTGTGAGCCGCAATTGTGCATATGATTATGTGGTAAGTTATTATTTAAAGTGTCTATAAATGTCTAAATAATAAAATGTATACTGTAATATTAGGAAATCTACAGTAATGCGACAATGTATTCGACAAATTCTAACGATACTGATCAATCACTTGGCCGATTCTGTGGAACTACTTTACCACCTAAAATGATATCACCTTCTCGTGTTATGACTGTTATTACGAACCATGTACCTTCACGATCATATTCGGCTGCTTTTACGTTTTCTGACCAATCACAAATATGTGGTGGTACAATGTTATCACCGAATGGCGTTATCCGATCTCCTGAGTATTCAGATAATATTCTTGATTGTACTTGGAATATTCAGGTACAACCAAGGTACCAGATAGAATTAAATGTTACAGAGTTTGATATCGAGAGTAATGATAATTGTAATTACAATTTCTTGGAAATAAGGTATTTGTAATGGAATGAAAAACATTGCAAAATATGCTGACTTTTATTAATTTTTAAGAAATGGTGGTTATAAAACTTCACCTCTAATTGGAAAGTTCTGCGGAACCACAATTCCTCCTGTGTTCACATCACATTCAAATCAACTTTACTTACATTTTTATTCGGACGGTTCCCACAGTAGCAAAGGATTCAAGATATATTGGACGACATCTTTGGGATGCGGGGGAAAGCTGACATCTTCCAAAGGTCATTTAGTATCTCCTAACTATCCAAGTGCAGAATGTGATTGGTCTATATCCACAAGCGTGGGATCTCTCATACAAATCATAATGATTCAAATTGAGTTAGAATCAGATAATTATTGTAGTATTAATTATATAGAAGTAAGTTTTATACACTTTTAAAAAAATTTTAGTTTTTTGTTTTCTATAAAAAAGTAGACAGAGTTCAATTTGTTACATCTTTGATAAAAATAGTCACATATTTACACTCATAATGTCGACTTTTTAACATTATTTTTTGATTTAAATTTAATTGATTTTTTAAAAAGCTGGACAGCATGATGAATCAAAGTCGGATAAATGATAACATTTATAAAAAAAATTGTCAACTGCTCTTATTTAACCAGTTCTCAGTCTAGCCCGAGCATGACTTGGGCAAGAAGTTTGTATTGCTTTGATAAGTCCGAGTGGTGTTGGGTAGGGTTGTTAGGGATATGACTTATCGGTTACGGATACGGATAAGGATATTTTTTTTTCTTGGTTTCGGTTTCGGATACGGATATGGATATTTTTTTTTCTTAGTTTCTGTTTCGGATACGGATAGGGATATTTTGCCCCCTTTAGTTTCGGATATGGATACGGATACGGATATTAAAAAAAAAAAATTGTATTTTTCAGCCCGTAGTATAGTTTCCATTGAAATTAGATACAGTCGAAATCGGTTTATAACAATATTGTTTAATACAACATATCGGTTTTAACGACTCAAAATAAAAGTTCCGACTGAATCCCATATATGGTAATTGCCTAGTTACCGGTTTTTACAACTTAATATGACTGGTCTCCTCGATATCGTTATAACTGATTTAGACTGTCTGTATATTCCTTTTACTTAAAATCTATAAAAATTTACATTTCTAGATATCTGTCTAACTTCCAGATTTAAATAATATAAATAATTTTTTGTGACAACAATAAAAATTTGAAGTCACGAATTCTAATAAAATTGAAATATGATGATAAACTTGATATAAAAATTGATGTTTCATTTACAATTTTTAAAAATTTTATATAATTTTTAATATACAGGGTGTCTAAATACCAGGGTACAGTATGGGGATCTCGGAAACAATAAGAGATAGAGATTCGGTTAAATGAGAGAAAAGTTACCTTTAAGAGGGGACAGTTCAATGGTGTATTTACATTTCACAAAAATTTCATAGCCTACTAGATATTAGGCAAAAACCATTTTAGTCCGAATTTTTCCATCGTGAATATTTCTTAAGCGACTTGAAATTTGAAAAAAATGTTTCAAATAAATGCTGTAGGGTTTAGTATTGTCTATTTAGAAATATTTTTTTAATTTTCAGAATTCTCGTAGTTTTTGAGATATGAGACTAACTTATGTTTTCTTAAATAGAAGCAATATGAAATTTTGTAATTTTTGAACAGAAAATTTTATTACGATATGCAACTTGATGTACTTACTTTTCAAAATATCTCAAAAAATTATCAAAAAGTATTTTTTATTTATTGAATACACTGTATGATCCAAAGATGGCTATGACAATCAACAATAAGATTTAAAAACAACTGAACATTTACTTATAAGCTAACATAGCATGAATTAACTATTGTATTAATAAAAAAAGACATATTTTATTTATTAAGACACAATCCAGCCAAAGATGGCTATGGCTATCGATAACAATATTTAAAAAAAATGATTATTTACTTAATAAGCCTTTTTATTTATGAAAAAAAAATATATTTTAATTTCTTTAATACATAATACCAGTCAAAGATAGCTATGGCTGTCAGCAATGAGATTTTTAAAACAACTGAAAAATTGTTATTATTATTATTACCTGTTCGTAAGAATAGTAAAAAGTAACTTATGATTATTTGTGATACGTATTTGTTGATAATATTTTATTACATTTTTTTAATTAATACAATAGTTAATTCATGCTATGTTAGCTTATAAGTAAATGTTCAGTTGTTTTTAAATCTTATTGTTGATTGTCATAGCCATCTTTGGATCATACAGTGTATTCAACAAATAAAAAATACTTTTTGATCATTTTTTGAGATATTTTGAAAAGTAAGTACATCAAGTTGCATATCGTTGAAAAGGTAATAAAATCTTCTGTTCAAAAATTACAAAATTTCATATTGCTTCTATTTAAGAAAACATAAGTTAGTCTCATATCTCAAAAACTACGAGATTTCTGAAAATTAAAAAAATATTTCTAAATAGACAATACTAAACCCTACAGCATTTATTTGAAACATTTTTTCAAATTTCAAGTCGCTTAAGAAATATTCACGATGGAAAAATTCGGACTAAAATGTAAATGTAAATACACCATTGAACTGTCCTCTCTTAAAGGTAACTTTTCTATCATTTAACCGAATCTCTATCTCTTATAGTTTCCGAGATCCCCATACTGTCCCCTGGTATTTAGACACCGTGTATAGTAGGTTTTCAAAAAAGTGATTATTGCAAATTTATTTAAAAAATCATCTGTGGTAACGAAATAGAGACCAAATAAAAGTACATGAGACGCCAATCAAATTTCAGGCTGTAAATACAAATTTATAATCTGCTCGTATGTTTTGTTTGTGTCTCAAGGCTCGGGGCAACAAGTAGGAAACTATCCGAAATAATATCCGAAATAATTATTTCGGATACGGTTTCGGTTTCGGAGTTCAGAATTTTATTATTTCGGTTACGGTTTCGGTTTCGGAGTTTAGAATCTAATTATTTCGGTTACGGTTTCGGTTTCGGAGTTCAGAATTTAATTATTTCGGATACGGTTTCGGTTTCGGAGGTCAAATCTTTTCGGATATCCGATAGTTTCGGTTTCGGATACGGAGCTCCTTAACATCCCTAGTGTTGGGGCAGTCTTGTTTCGACTTGTTGGTGACGATTTCCTGCAGCGACAATATTTATATTTACAAATTTCAACTGTTAAGTGGTTAATGGAAAAATATTGCAAACAGGTTTGATTGATTGTATTTGAGGGCTGTTCTATGATTTTGTTTCACAGTTATTCAACTTTAAAATGAAATATACTGTGAAATACTTTACTTGTGCTATGGGTCACTAGTAGCAGAACTCTTTAGAAGTACATACGATAAAAATCATGACAATTACGCTATGACCTGATTTTTGTCCTATATACTTGTAAAAAGTTGCGCAACCAGTGACCCATAGTATCCTAGGCCGAAAACTTTTCAGCTTTCCCTCATATGAAAATTTTTATGAACAAAAATCAAAAAGTATTATTAAGTTGAAACTAAGCTTAAATACATTAATCGCCAAGTTAATTTGAGTTAAAGCAAAACTAAATTAATAGTTAAAAAAAAAATTTATTTTCTTTCATATCTTAAAAAGTTACAGACCAATAAAGATTATGCCGAAAAATTTCTAATTTTAACAACTTTGGCAGCGTGCGCCGTATTGAAAACTAATAACTCTGTGAAAAAAAATATTTTGGAGCTGAAGAATTGTACTTTTAAATAGCTTGTTTGAAATTTATTCTAACTTTATTTTAAAAAAGAAGCACACACAACAAAAATACCACACGACTGACACCGCACTTAAAGCACTTGGTGGTGTCAGAAATATATGGTTATTAACGTGTCAAAATACAATTTAATTTAAAATTAAGTTTGAAAAATTTTTTTTTATATTATAATTTTTTTCACCTTTCAAAAAATCAATAAATTATGTTTGAAGCTTCAAAATGTTTTTTAAATGATTTTTTTTATCAAAAATGTAACAAATTGATAGAAAAAACTTTTAATTATTTTGATATTTTCTCATTCTTTTTTAGTTTTACAATGTCATAAAAAACTCCAAGAAAGCAACAGGCAGATATTGTAATAATAACCATCCTTTGTTTATCACATCAAATTCAAACCAAATGCTAATCAAGTTTAAATCTGTTGCATTGTACAAACAAAGAGTATTTGAAATTAAATATTTGACTGGTAAATATTTGATTTATTAATCATTCGGAAGCCAAAATGATTAAAACAAAACAAACTTTGGGACCATTGCTGTAGTTTATATATTTTGACTCTTGTGTTGGAGTTTTATTGATAAATTATTCTGAAATAAAATTTGAATCTACACAATAATTTGTTAATAATTTGTTTTGGCAACCGACGCTCTATAAAAATATTCGAAAATAATATAAAAAAAATTAACGTCTTTATATATATATATATATTTCAGTATGTAATAACACAATAAAAGGTCTGTACCATGGAGCAATCGAGAGTCCAAATTACCCGAACCAATGTTTAGATAAATTAGACTGCATGTGGGTTATCAGTGTCCCTAATGGAAACAAGATTAACATCACTTTTTATGAACTTGAAATCGATAAGAAAAACCAATATGTTTACAAACCACCAACCGACAAACCTATGGAGTGTTCTCATGATTATCTTGAAATAAGTGAAGGCAAAGATGAAAAAACTCGTCAGATCTTTGATAAAACTCTGTGGCGATAAAACACCTGACAATATTATAGCTTCTAGTATGAATTTTGTGTTTATTCACTTTGTCACCTATACATTTGACAGTATGAGTAAATTTAGATTAGAATGGATACTAAATGGTAAGAAAGTCATTTTTCTGTGCACTTGTTAATAATTTACGAATTTTAATTTTGGTTTTAGGTTGTGGCGGTAAATTAACTCATCCAAATGGTGTAATAAAAAGCCCTAATTATCCTAATTCATATCCAAGTGGTACAGTTTGTGAATGGGTTATAGAAGTTGATTTAGGAAAAAGCATTATGTTCACCGTGCATGATATAAGTTTGAAAAATTGTCATCGAGATGTGCTTTCTGTAAGTTAATAAATACAAGTACAGTAGGGTCTCCTTACAGTAGATACGTTTCACAGAAAACCGCATATAAAAAATTGCACAAAAAGACATTGTAAAATGAGGGATACATTCTACAATTTAATCTGCCTGACGTTTTGCCCAATCAGGAGCGCGTAGTATGCTTTCTTTGTTAGCTACCGCTGCAATCTTAAATGAAACAGACTATAAAGATTTAACAGACTGTCCATATTACCCATTATAATCATTTTAAACAGTTTTACTCAAATGCTAGTAGAGTTGTGTAGTTCATGAATGATTAATTCTTTTGCAACTAAGGGATCGTCCATAAACCACATAACTCTCTTAGAGGGGAAGAGGCTATGGCTATATTGTCTACATGACTTTACATGGGTATGGAGGTCATATTCAAATGTTATATAAGTTATATAACATTTGAAAGAATGTTATATTATAATATTCTTTCATACAAATAAAAACAAAATATGTTTACTTTGTACTGAAATAGTTTAAAAATCATATTGTAATATATATGATACTGCATTATATAACATTAGGTAGGTGGGGGGAGTCAAAGACTATTGTCTACATGGCATTATGTGGGAGAAGGGGGTCAACAAATTCTAGAAAAAAGCGTTGCATTATAGGCGTCCAAAATTGATACAAAAAAGCTACAAAATCTCCAACTATTTTTTTGCAGGCTGCCATAAGGGCATTTCCAACTTAATATACATCGTTGCATGGTTTATGAATGTTCCCTAATCTTTCCAATAAACGAATCAACTCATTTGAGTCCTATTACTGTTTATTTTTTTTCTATTACTGTTTATTTTTTTCTGTGCAAATTCAACTTTTTTAAATATGCTGGTACAAAAACTAAATAATGCAACAAACTAAACGTTGCATCAGAAATGTGAATTCAGTTATTCACCAAATTTTCAGAGAATATTGGAATCGTAAAAGCAATTACCTAATTTTTAATTTATTTTCCTGTGTATATTTTATAAATACAAACCATACCAGAATTTTTGTTTTTGTATGTTTTTTTATTATGTTTTATAAAATATGTTAAAAACAAACATCTTATTCAAATTGGGGGAGGGAAATAAAATATAACCGTGGTTAGGGTTCTGCAATTTTTGAAAAATCATGTAAGGATTCTGTGACAAAATAAGTTTGTAAGAAATCGGTGCTTTTTTCAAGCCCACTTTATTAACAGATAATCTTTATTAATGTAATTGATTTACTTAGGAATAAGTTTAATTATTATAATTTATAATAACTCTTTTCAGGTTTATGGCGGTCCAGATATGAATTCATCGAAAATAGCCGATTTCTGTAAACCAAATAAGAACATGAATATAACAAGTTCCTTTAATTTAATGTATGTTCAGTTCTACAGTGATTCAACATATTATAGTAGTGGCCGAGGTTTCAGTGCATCTTATGAAACTCGTACAAGTAAGCAAAATTCTGTAATTTTCAGTACAAACTATATATCAACATATTTTTTCATGTAGAATTCATGCAAAATTAACTTATCATGTCATATTTCTGTAACCAAAAAATAATTATGTAACTATTCAAAGAATATCGCACGATAGAAATAAAACTTTATTAATTTCAAAGGAAAAATAGAAAATTTGATTAAAAATATTTAAAAATAACCTATTTATAGGTTATCAATGATGGTTCCCAGTAATTGAGAAAATAATCAAACGGAATGAAATACCATTCTGTTTTATTCCGGAATCTGAACGTAAAATATATAGCAAATTTCAATCTGAAACTAAAGCAATGTGGATTGGCAGCACTGCAAACTTCTTCAGACTGCTTGGAAGTAATAAACAAAAATTAAACGTAATGAAATTATTGGAAGCGAATACGGAATTGTACAGAAATCGGAATGAAACGTCAAAATTTGATTCCTTTTGATTACTTTTTCAATTACTGGGTTATCTTTCACCAAATGAAATTTAACCCAGAGGTGTATTGTTAATTTTTGCAGTCTTCTCTCTGTTTTATACTATTGTATTGATTTTTTATTTCATCTCAACACTTAAAAAAAGATTCTCAGAATGATCTCTTAAGATATATTTTTTTGCCATAGTAGCGTCGATTTATCTGAAAAAGGCTGTTTTGTGAAATTTGTTTGACCAAATCGCTTGTTTTTGGGCTTAAGAATATGTGTATAAGTTTTTCTTATTGTTGGTGCTTTGGAACAGGGTTATAAAAAATTAGGGTTTTTTGATGATAATTCGGCTAAAATTTTGAATAAAAAAAATAAGAATCTCATGTCATCATTTTTGTTTAAATCATAAATTTTTGTTTAAATTAAAAAATTTAAACAAAAATTATTACATGAGATTTTGCACATCAGTTTGTACCATTAAAAGATATCTTTTGAAGATATTTAAAAAAAATTAAGAGTTTTAGATATTTTTTTATCTAATATTTTATCTAACTTTCAAAATATCATGTTTTCCATGGTTTCCATTATTTTACGGGCGAACGGAATAACCTTTTGACCTCTTCCCAATATTATTTTGTTTGTATTTTTATAGTGCATTATTGTCAAAAAATCATAAATTGTTATAAAAAAATGCATTTTTAACCCTCTCTCAGAGCACCAAGAATCCGGAAAACTTACACACATATTTATGAGCCCAAAAGCAACCGATTTGGTCAAAAAAATTTCACTCCAAAGGAAAAAATATAATTCGACGCTACTAATATGACAAAAATGATATCATTCTGAAAAACTTCTGTTTGATACTCTATTTATGAAAAAGCCTTTAAAATTAGTCCTGAAGCCCATGATAATGAATATTATTTAATTAGATTGTGGAGGTCCAAACACAGCTCTAACTGGTTTTATTCATTCTCGTAACTATCCACAAAATTACAATAAGGGTGACGACTGCCGTTGGTTAATTCAAGTGCCAGAATCTTATAAAATCAATTTGACTTTCGTCAATTTCAATATAGAATCTTCCATAAATTGTACACATGATTATGTCAAGGTAAATATACTTCTCACACAACTGTTACATTTTACATTCCCTTAAAGTCTCCCACAGACTGGAGCAAAACATTCGCAGTTGCAAAAATGAAGTACATGGCGGCTTGTGTACGTGTTCACAAGGCAGTTAACAGCCAAGAGTGTGGTTTTGCAGCGTTTATATTTGCCGGAAATTTAAAACGCCGCCGCTTGTTTGAAGACCAAACAAAGTAATATAATTTGTAAGAAATCATCTTATACAGTGGTGGACTAAGAAAAGTTGACAAAAATATTTTTATTTATTAATGACCTTAAAAAGTTCCATAGTAAATAAAACAGTGGCGTAGTATATCTAAAAAATAATTCATATTTTTTAAATTTTAGGCATAACATTACAAATACAAGTTTTAAAACTTTTAAGTTACAATTTTATTATAAAATACCAATATGAAATAAGGTTTTCAACAATTTTAATCAAAATATTATCTATTATATGTCAAAACGTACATATATGAATGTCAGATAGCATCGAATAGTGCGTGTATAAGAACAATTAATTATTATTGATAAAATAAACGCGCCACGTCGGTGTGAACAGACTTGCGAATTCCGCTACCACAGTGGTTGAGTTTTTTTCCGTGCCGCAGCTGCTGCAAATATTCACTTTGGTCTGTGGGAGCCTTTATATGGTAAATGTTCCTTAAAAATTTGAAATGATCAGACTAACCATCCTGGAGGCAATAATGAAATAAGGGCAAAAAACACTTTTTTTCCCTCATATGTTATTGTTTGTCTATTTAAGGAATTTTAAATAATTATGTGTTTGAAATATTAAAAAAAGAATGTAGCTAATAGAATTAACAAATTAACAAACTATGTAAAGCTGGAATAAAAAAACTAGTTTAAAACTGAACTATGATGTATTTTAAATTTAATTCTAATTTATATATTTTTTGAGATATTAACTACCTACTTTTTTTTTTTTTTATTATCAAAATTATAATTTAAGTCTATTTACACAATGGAAAATCATTGTTTGAAAGCAATGTCATTATTTATTCTTCTGTCCTTTATAATAACTATTTTTCAAGGTTTACGATGGTGGGAGCATTGAAGATAAAGAACTATTATCATACTGTGGCCACAAACTGCCGAACAATCCTGTTATACTGTCTACTAGTAATAAGTTAACAGTACGAATGAAAACAAATGATAATAAAGAATATAAAGGTTTTCGTGCTATGTATAGTGAAGTGAGTGACATATGTATATGAAATACTGATCTTGTTTTTTTATTTTTTATTAATACTGAAATTCACAGGCTTGCGGTCAAAGAATTGTTACAAACGGAACAGGAACTATCCAGATATTAGAACATACGCTCCTTCGGGAAAGCTGTTCGTGGACAATTATATCAGGTGTTCCAGGTACATATTTGAGAGGTTTTAGAGAAAAGTTCACAATATAACTTTGAGATTGTGTTTGTATGAAAATAATATAAAAAATCCAAATATTTAATCTGCAAGTCTGTTGCCCGGTATTTTTAATTATTTAATTTAATGCTTCTTTAAAGTAGATTTTAATAATTTAATTTTGTTAGCTCCTTTATAATACTGGACAATTTGACATTATAGTGTATTACCAAAGTGATTTAAATGTCATATGATATACAGGATTCGGACATCCTGTATCTCGGACGATATAAGTGTGAAATGCATGAGGATTTCCTAAACAGTAAGAGATACAGATTTAGTTAAATGAGATGAATTATTTGTAAGGAAGGGGTGAGTATTACTGTATCAAAAATATTAATAATTCTATGTCGTTTAGGCGGTATACCCAAAAATCTGAAAATTCGGAATTTCTTTAACTGGCTATAACTTCTTTGTCAAAGTAGATAGGTACTTTTTGTTTACAGTTTCTTGAAGCAATTTTTTATGTAGAATTGATTGGTGTATTTAGAATTTTTATATCACTTTTAGTTTCTGAGTTACAAGCCCCAACTTTAGTTTTTCTTATGGGCCACTAAGGTGGCTATAGCATATTTGAACGTGATTTTTTACTCTACTTTACAACGATATGTAACTTGTTATACTTATTATCGAAAAAAAGTAAGAACATTTTTTTTGTAATACGCTAGGAAACCATCTGTCAAAAACGACACGTCGCCATCTAGTGAGGAACGCTATCTGAAGAAGTATTTCACTAAGTTTTAATTAATTTTGAAATTTATTTTAGTTGTAATTAATTAAAATTTGAAAATCGAAAACATTTTTTTTTTTACTTAATGGCTTCATATAATTGGATGACATTTTCAGGAAAACTTTAGGTTGATATATGGCCTTGAAAACCATTTTTTTAAATTTTTTATTAACTTTTTTTATGTCATTTTTATTTTTTTTTATTTTCAAATTTCCTATTTTATCCAATACGAAAATTACGGAGGTCGAACACAAAGTTATGTATGTTATATTAAAGCGAAATATTCCTATTGTGATTCATGGAAATGCATATATAATGTAAATTTATATGGAGGATTACAAAAGTGCCGATATCTCCGAATAATCCAGCCAATGAAACAGAGAAAGTTGCCAAAATGGGAAATTTTCCGGAACAGCGATGTTAAAGTTGATTCTTATAGATAAATAGCTATAGTATGTCTGAAACACAACAAAGCGATGAACTTTTTGATTGGGATATGCCCCATTCAGTGGTCATAGATAAAGTCAACAAGGAGATTTAACTAACCGGTCTCAATCGATTCATTTAAATATCAACAATAATATCACGACCTGGGAACCGATAAAACGTAAAATCTGAATTGAGTTTTTTGGTGTCCGAACACCCGGGTACACAACAAATGCGGCTACTTTTATTTTTAGCCATTACTCGAGGGAATACAAATTCGTGAGAGTCATAAAAATATTCGTTATATTGATTCATTACAATTAATTATAATATAATATCGACTTTTTAATAATAATTTTATGACAGTTTGAATATTTCTACGTTTGACAGAAACCCAAAAGTGTTTATTTTTTCCACGTGGTGGCACTAAGAGCTTTGGTTTCCTAGCGTATAGTTTATTGTTATCAAATATTCATTTGTTATTTTGATTGTTGTTATTGTGATTTTTGTTTAACATTAAAATACTTTATAAATATCACTGGTATTTAGTACTTCAAGTTATTTTCAAAAATAAATATGACATGTGTAAAGTAGATTAAAAAATACATTCAAATATGCTATAGCCAACTTAGTGGCCCATAAGAAAAACTAAAATTAGGGCTTGTGACTCGGAAACTAAAAGTGATGTAAAAATTCTAAATACACCAATCAATTCTACATAAAAAGTGCTTTAAGAAACCGCAAACAAAAAGTACCTATCTACTTTAACAAAAAAATTATAGCCATTTAAATAAATTCCGAATTTTCAGATTTTTGGGTATACTGCCTAAACCACATAAAATAATATTTTTTGATTACTCACCCTTTCCATACCAATAATTCATCTCATTTAACCAAATCTGTATCCCATTAACACGGCCACCCTGTTCGTCTTCACCCTGCTATGATCAGCCCATTAGCATCCTCCCACTCCCTCTTGTATCCCTGTGATCCTAACAAAAAACAAAACACACACACATACACAACACAACACGAAGAGCTGTCGGAAAAGGCCGAGTATCAGTCGACATATATATCATAAAAAAAAAAAAAACAAATCTGTATCTCTTACCGTTTAGGAAATCCCCATGCATTTCATACTTATCTTGGACAGCCTGTATATTTAAATCATATTTAGTTAAATGCTAGGATCTCATAGAAAAATGTACATAATATGCGTTATAATAAATATAGATAAATTATGCTTGGTTCTGTTGATAATACAATATAAAATTTAAATGTAGATTTAAGCTAAATGACAGTTACTTAAAGGAACAATATATCAATAGGAAAATAAAAATATAAACTAAAATAATTTACTTAAAGAATCCTGCATAGAAACAATGGAAAGTTTCAACTCTACTTTTTGTCTTGAATTTTTAAACGCGTTTTTCTGAAAACCATTTTTTCGTGAACCTTGTACAAGATAACTCAAAAACTATTGACCCCCGGGAGTCCGCGGACCCTAGTTTAAGAACCACTGTACTAGTAGATTAATATATGATAACCTTCTATGTGATTATAAAGTTTCTTGAAATTAATTTTAAAAAAACAACTCAGGCGGCAACTGTCTTTGAAGCAAGTGTCGTACAGCTGCCATTTTTAAATATTAAAAAAAAAATTGTATTTTCGGTTGCCTAGAGTAGATTCCCCCTTGAAACCTTAATATGTAAAAATGAATACTTGTATGAAAGGTATATGAAATTTGATGTAGGTAATTTTCTAATATTTATATTTAATAATAGATATTTTAATCATAGAACCAGTAGTTACGAAGATATTTACATAAAATTAATTATTAGCACCAACAAATTGGTAGGGAATTTTGAGTCTTTATTTCTAAAAACTAAATAAAAGTGTTTACAAAAATTCAGTTCACTTGCAATTTTTCTGTAGTGAAACTATAAAGTAACTGCAGTGGCATAGCAAGCATAATTGGCGCCCAGGGCACGATACCTTTATGGCGCCCCCGAAAAACTTAAAGTAATATAATATATAGAATATCATCGTCTTGGGGACCATTTGGTACCCCTAAACGAGTGGCGCCTGGGGCATGATAGACCCCCTTGCCCCCTCCTCGCTACTGTACTAAAATTTATCAGATACATAATGACCAAACTGTCAGTTATCATGGTATGACGTAAGACCATCAATATTTATATTAATATCAAATTTCAGAGGAGCATGTTTATTTAACAATAACCCACATAGAAATAGACACTATATTCAGTTATGAAATTGGTATATATCAGTGGCAGTGCGTGAGCAGAGGCGTATGGGGGCCATGGCCTAGGGCGGTAGACCGAGAGGGGCGGTAAATTTGTAGCATATTTGAAAAAATATAGGGAAATAAAAAATTAGTAGCAAAACTAAAAAAAAAAAGGTCAAGTTTTTATTTTTTTATATTACAAACTTTTTACTTTATAAAATTTTTAATTTCAATTAACGTGACTAAAAAAACAAAAAAAAATCAGTTTTTTATGTGGCTTATGTTTTCCATTATTTATATAAACTTCTCACTTTTCAGTTCGTATAAGAATTTTGACTGTTAAAAATATATTATATATTTTCCCTTGGTACAGGGGCGGCAATTTTTTTTGACCAGGGCGACAATTTTTTGCCCAGAACGGCAATTATTTTTTACCCAGGGCGGCATTTTTTTTTTGGCCCAGGGCGGCACTTAACGTATATACGCCACTGTGCGTGAGCCATATTCATGTGAGTCCAGTGACAGTTTATGTTTAGATCAGATACATTCGACTCAGTCAGTACGGCAGAGAACTGCCCTTTCGGAAGATACTACAAAATCCGAATCTGTTCAATCTGTGATAGCAACTCGCATGGCCTCACATGAATACAACTTGCTGGTATATATGTATATGATGGTGAAGATTCTAAACTACTTTTAAAACAGCATTACAGTGAAAGCGCACATCCAACAATAGTAAATATATTTATTTTAATATCAAATTCTAGAGGACCACGTTTATTTAACAATAACCCACATAGAAGTAGATTTCTGCGTCAAAAAATCTGGTATATTTGTGTACGATGGTGAAGATTCTGAAGCACCTTTATTAAATCATTATTGCAAGGAAATCGAACATCCAACAATAGTAAGCAATGGCAATGCTTTACACATTAAAAAGGCGATGTTCGTAACTAGGTTCATTGCTAAATACACTGTCATCGGTACAAGTAAGTTTGTATTTTTATATTTAGGTGTTATCGGAATTTATTCTATTGTGAATTTCACTGCATATAATTTGTGTAAAAAGCCTGGTATTATAACAAATATGCTTTAAGTTTACCTTACTTTGCTAAACAAAAAAAACTTTTTTTCCTTCGTCATATTCTACTTAAAAGTGATAAATTTGTAATTTTTTAAAATTAAATATAATTTTTTTTAGTTATAAAGGATTTAAATGTTAAATATAGTTATTTTTATTGTTATCTTCTTTATTGTTGACAGAAAATTTTATAAAAAATGGGTATCTTAAAATTTGGAAAAAAACTCTTAACACCACTGTACAAAACATGGTAAAAAACTTTAAAAATTGTATACTTTTTGAATTCAAAAAGTTTATAAATTTTACTTCAATCAATCTACATCTGTATACCAAATTTCATCTTAATAGGTTTATAAATGAGATGAAGACTGAAACTATATGGGTTCCTAATTTTCTACGGAACCCTAAAAATGGCATAAACATTAGGGTGTTTAGTTTATTTTAGTTTTATTTATTTTTTTCGGTCTCACAAGCCTATGTTTTAGCTTTGGATCAAAAGTTAATTGTCTCAAAATTTCAGACTCGTAGATCAAACTTGTGGACGGCGCAAACCGAGTTTTTTCCCATTTGATTAACATGGGAAAAATTACTTTTTTACTTATGCGTTAATATCTCGTTGAAAAATTTATTTATTTTAATTTCTTACAGCAGCGTATCATAGAGAATTAAATTTCTTATAAAAAAGATCCCAAGTGCTCAATTCATAGATCAAATATTTTTAAAGATATGTTCGTTTAAACATTATCATAAAAAGTAAAATCCAATTTTTATGATAATTTTTAAACAAATATTTCTTAAAATTTATTGGATTTATGAATTGAGCACTTAATTCTCTACAAAATATTCCCCTGAGATATTTTCAAAAAAAAATTTTTTCAACGAGATATTCACGCGTAAGTTAAAAAGTAATTTTTTCCATGTTAATCAAATGGGAAAAATACTCGGTTTGCGCCGTCCACAGGTTTGATCTATGAGTCTAAATTTTTTGGACAATTAACAATTAATGGGACCGAAAAAATAAAAATAAAAAAAACATGCTGATAAACATGTTCGAAGAAATAAACAAAAAAAATTAGCCAAAGCTGAAACACAAAAAATATTTTCTATCTATAAAAATATTGCTCTATCTATAATATCTTCAGCCCAAAGTTTTGAAAATTTGATTAAAGCAGTGATTTAAAAAAAAACGCTTAAGTTAATTTTTTTAATTTAATGCATTTTAAATCATTTTTTTAATCAAATTTTCAAACTTTTGGTCCCGATGTGCATTCTGAAGATATTGACCGATTCCAAAAAATTTGCATTATGTTTGTATTGATAAGTAGCAACTTTTGTACATTATTACGATTTGCAAAAAACCCTAATGTACATATGATATTTCATGTTGTTTTGTTGTACATAATAATATTAAGTAAACAAATACAGCATATTAGCAACATTATGAATGATAAGAAATAGATAACTGTAATAAGGAAATTAAAAAAAAAAACTATTTTCATTACTTCCGTTAGGTTGTGGAGATCAACTTGCATCATCCAAAGGTTATTTTGCATCTCCCGGTTATCCAAACAGTTATCCTATAAATGTGGAATGTGAATGGTTAATAAAACCCTCTCTCGGAAACAGTTTCGAACTAAGATTTATGGATTTTAAACTTGACTCATCGGAAATGTGCAATGAAGATTACGTAGAATTGCGAGAAGAATCTGCACTAGGAAAACTCATTGGAGTGTTCTGTGGTTCTGAAATTCCTAAAGGAATTGTAATTAAGCAAAAAGGTTACTGGATTAAGTTCAAGTCAAATGAGAATACTGTCGAAAAGGGTTTTAAAGCCTATTATGAAATGTGTAAGTCATTTTTATTCTCTTATCTTCTCTTTAAAAAAAAAGCTTTCTGTCTGTCTGTTTGTCTGGGATACAATATTCAAATATGTTGCATAAATGGGAAGAAAAGTGACATTAAATTCAATATGCTTACTAAACTATAAAATAAGTATTAAAATCATAAATGGAACTTATGTAAAGTTCAGTTAGTTCTACATAAGAGTCATGTTATGAATATTATTAATATTATTACAAAAACATAAGGACGATGATTTTGTAAATTGTGATTTTAGTTACCTCCTCCTACTTTCCGTACGTAATAGTTATTATATTATACATATACAAGTCCTTTGACTCCTAGCGGAGCATAGGGTCTCAAAAAACGTTTTAAAGCATATTTCGTTTGTTCGTTAAGGCTTTTAGTTGCTTTAACGATTTTTCTAGTCGTGTAGCCTTTTTATCCACAACATACCTTCATGTCTGGGCAGGATGTCCTCTTTTTCTAGTCCCTTATGGGTTCCAGTCCAGAGCGGTTCTTGTTATATCGGTTACTGGTTTCTAGAGTGTGTGTCCTATCCAATTCCACTTCCTGTGCCTTATTGTTGTCCAGACTGATTTTTGTGATGTTCGGTGATTAATTCAGCATATACGGCGTAAGCACTTATTTATGAAAGTTTGTAATTTTATTTCGTTGTTAACGCTTCTCGGCTCAGTGAGCTAAGATCAAAGTGTAGTAAGGTTATTAAAATAATTAAGTTATTTTTAAGGTCAATTTCTATTATTTTTTTCTCAGAAAATCTGCAATAATTAACTACAATAATAGTGAAAAAATAAAAATTCCTATATAACAACTTACATGTGTGAAAAAGTAATTTTTAAATAGATTTAAAGTAAAATATCAAGAGCTGAAACTGGTTCAATTAACTCAACTTAACCTATGTTGTTTTGTACCCAGGTACCCATTCACTTTTATATTCAAATTTTGAATATTGTAGTAATAGAGAAAGTGTTTTCCCCGATGAGCAACTTTATTCTTTTCGAGGCCATCCAGGATTTACTCCTCTTTTGCGAACCCGGCAAAATATGGTTTACAAATTTGGTGGATTTTTGATGCTGAAAACACCTATCCTTTGCATGACATAATTAACTCAGGGAAAGCGGATTGCATTCCAAAAAAAAATCAAGAAGAAAGGGTTGTAAAGGAGCTTGCAGCCGCATACTGAAGCAGTGGAAGAAATATCATTTGCATGGACAATTACATAACAGTCAAAGAAAAAATATTAATTCAAAATGTATAAAGTATAAATGTATTTAGTGGGTGCGACTACATCGATGGCTTACGTTCAGCTTATTTTTTTTTTTAATAAAAACAAAAAGAATTTGTTTTTCAATCGACAATTTGCTTTGTTTTGAGCTAAATAACGACAATTTAGAAGCTCAAAGAGAAATTTTCATTTTATCTGACCTTAATTACAAAAATTTACTGCGGTAGGTACCTGGGTATGAACACAAGGGTTAATGTATTTTAAAACAATTAATTTAATTAATTTAGTTAATTACTCTTTAACATACAATTTGCTGAATTTCTTTAAAAAAAGGCTGATTGCAATTAACATGGACGTTATATAAAAATAATTAAGACAGGTGTAAGCTATACTTGCACAATTGGTGTTCTGTAGCATCAGCCCCCCGCTTAAGATATTCAAAATTTTGAAAAACGTGTAAGAACAAAAGTTATTCCTTACATTGTGAAAAATATTTTTTGTTGAAAATAGTTCGGCAGTTATAATGAAATAAACAATTAAATTGTTTATAACAATTGATCGTACTACATAGAATTTTTCAATCCTGATAATTTTGGCTCAATCTACACCTATTTTTAATGTTTTTCAGATTTTTCTGAGTAATCTTTTTGGTGATAAGGGTGAGGAATAGTAGTTTTTAAGCGTTTTTCCTGAAAAATGTTTAAAAAAATGCATAAAAAAATACATTATATATATTGTTGAATTCGTGCTTCAATAAGCTTTCATTTGACATCCTACACGATGCCCTTGAATTTTGTTTATCCATTTTCCAATTTACCCTCAGAATCAAAATTCAACTTTTTATACTTTGCATCTATAATTGGGCCACCACACTCCATCTCTGTGCTAAATAAAAAATTTTTATATCAAATAGTTTCAGAGAAAATCACCCAATTAATTAGAAAAAGGAAAGTTTCATAAGTAACGCTTTGGATCCCCTTTCCCCTCAAAATGCTTACGTAATTAATAGATGCTTCTTTAGAAAATATAGATAAACAAATAAAATTTTTTTTCCACAGTACATGACAATGAACTCACTGGCTCAAAAGGTAGAATACAGTCTCCATTATATCCGTTGCATTCCCTGAATGGTCCAAAATTTACCTGGAGAATAACTGTGCTTAATGATGAACATATTCGGATAACTTTTTCAAAGTTTACAATTAACGGTTTGTTTTCAAATGAATGCAAATATTATGGACTAGAAGTAAGATTCTTAATATTTTTGTGTATTTTTTTTTATAATGTCTTAATATCAAATCCATTTTTAGATTTTCGATGGGTATGATAATACAGCATCGTCATTGAGTAAGAGTTGCGGCCACGACATACCACACCCTGTAACTTCATCGTCAAATGTAGTGTTTATTGAGTTCATCACAAAGAGATTCAGCTATGAATCATTGTTTGATTTTGAATGGTTAGCAATCCCTCAGACGATTTCTGAACCTAATAAAACTAAAAGTAAGATTGCTATTTTTCTCTGTTTGATATGAAATTTGGTTGTGAGAACACATTAATAAATCCAATATTTTTTCTTTATTTCAAATTCATTTATAAAAAATTTATAATAAAGTTAATTTTCATTTATTAATCTTATTTTGAAAATTTTTGTAGTTTCTACAAAGAAGGCTCATGTTCAGTTTTTATTTCTTAAAATACACCACCAACTAAAAAATCATTTATTTTTTGCATTAACTAATATCTGATATTCATATTAATCATATTATGTTACTCCAAGGTAGTGGTAAGATCGTTCATATAAAAAAAAAGAAAACAGTGATATTTTGGAGTAAACAATTTTTTGATGTTAATATTTTTATTTATTTATTGTTTAAACATTATCTTGCCCCCTCTACCTCTATATTAAATGTTTATTTATAGTGAATTTTCTTCATTTATTTTAGATAGCAGGTAAGAAATATTATCTAGATTTTTTTAACATGATGACTAGGAAAAATTAAAAAATTGAAAATTTTTTGGACACCCCATGTTTTAATTGATTTATTTGCATAAAAGTTGCAGACTGCGGTTCTGATGAAGTGTTCAACATAAATGGAATTCACAATTATACATTAACATCACCTGGGTACCCGCATGGTTACAGTGAAAACTTAAAATGTGACTGGATATTTTCAACAATTGACTCGGAACACATCGTAGTTGAATTTGATAAACTTGATTTGGAAGATGATAAAAACTGTGCAGATGCTGTTAGTATTTATTCAGGTATTTAAAATTATTCACTTTAAATAACGTTAACAATCAAATATTAGTTTTTCTAATTATTAATTTATTCGAGATTTTATAACAGTGGTAATAAATGTATAATAATGTCAATGCTATGCATTTTATGACGTACATATGTCATTACTGCTTGTTGATCTCTGATTTCTACTTAACGCATATGTGTCAAGGTTTATTTATGCAGCGCACGTGAAGATACCTCTCCGACGATTTTTTTTTTCTGACTTCATGAAATTTACACAAATTATAAGCCTAAACCTTACTTGTGAAACACTATCTATTAATGAAAAACAAAATAAATTCCGTTCAGTAGTTACGGATAAAATCGTGTACACGTAGACAGACAGAACTGACGAGGGACTTTGTTTTATACTACGTATAGATACCTCGCAGATAGCATTAGCTTAGCTTTTGCTCAAAAGCAAATTCTTTATAATACTGGACATAACTTATTAATTTTAACAGGAGGATCAGAAAAAGCTTGGACAAAAATAGGAACTTACTGTCATCCGAATTTGTCTGAAATTGGAAAAATACATGGAACTAATTTGGTTAAGATTGTTTTTGAATCAAATTTTTACGGTAATAAAACTGGATTCTCTGCAAAAGTTTTTTCAGGTAAATGCAGAAAATTCATTACATATTTTTAAGGCATGTAAATAATTATTTATTAAAAATTTTGTAGTATGTGGAGGCTCTTTGGAAGGATCTGATGGTGTTATAGAAATAAAGAATTTTACACTTAATTTGGATTCTATGTATGACTTTATAGGTGAAGTAAGTACATAACATATTTTAGAATAAACGCCCCAGTAATTAAATGTTTATAAATATATTAGGGAATTGTATGATTTTAAAAACTTTAATTCTTCTATGTTGATTTATTTTCCCTTTAAAATGATGTACAAAAATATACGTTTCAAAGTTTCAAATTCATTTTAGAATCATTATATTCTTTAAAATATTCAATTATGATCTGATAATAAAAATTTAATATTGTGAGGATATATTAAACATTATTTATTTATTATAGATTGATTGTAAATGGAATATAACTGTGAAACCAGGTCGAAAAATAAATATTACGTTTGAATATTTTGAAATGGGCGGTAATGAAGATTGTAAAAATAAATACATAATGGTAAGTATTGCTTGTATTATATTATATGTTTCAGCACTCTCGTGCGAAAATTGAACAGTTAATTGAGAAAAATATTTTAAGCAAAAAACTTTATATGAACATGTGTCCGGAAATTTTTGATGAGGGAGCTACAGCCCTTTAAAGATTTTACCTAATTTTCTAAATTAGTCTTAACATGATTTACACCTACCTTGAATAAACCTATATTTAAAAAAAATAATAAGCAAATAACTCGAAAACAAGGGATTGTACCGCCTGTGTGTAACAAAATATCAATTGATATAAATTTAAAATATTTCAGTTTAAAAACGGCAAATATGAAGATTCGCCATTACTAGGGAGAGGAAAATACTGCGGCAATACTAAACCTGATTTACCTCTAACGACCGGAAATATTATGAATATTGAATTACTAGCGGACATTCCTATAATGGTAGGTTTTTCATGTTAGAATTATTAACCCTTAATTACTCGCATGAAGAAAATCACATTACTGCTCGCATGGGGTCTTCAAAAACCCCAATTTGTTGGAAAGATTTACAATGATGTTATCAAAATGAATACAGTTTTCTATAATATTTAAATATAATGTATACGTCACTTTAACACATTATTCTAACATTGAGTCAAAACACGTCAAGTGGACCCCCCTTTTACCACTTAATGATAGAAAACTTATTAAAATATAATTATCGAAAGTAGTCATACCTAAGAATCATCCCTCAAAACAGTTTTTGAAAATTTTGAATTTAACAACAATTTTTTTAACAATAAAAATTTTCGGTACTTTTAATGAAAAAATTGATTGTGAAAAAGCTATTGAAGATAACTTAACGAAATTTTCAGTGATTATAGTTAAATATCTATATTTTCACATAAAATCCTTTTGCAAATTTCATTTGTTTATTATCATATTTTTTATTAACTTTTAAATAAACAAATTGAAATTTTAATGACTTCTCAGTACGATAATCGAATTTTTTTTTTTTAGTAATATGCATTATACATTTAAGTAGTTTATTTCGAAATAAAATTTCACTGCCCGGTATTAGTTTAAATAATATGAATTTTTATGTGACGCAGCGGCGAGCGGTACAAGTGCCGCGCGCTACTGAGCTTAGCCGTTAAGACTGTAGATCGCTACAAATTACAGAATTATTGAATAAATGATTTTTACAATACAATTTTTTTTGTATTTATTTATATTTTTAACAATATTTGCACAGAGTAATTAAGACATATTTATCTACAACTTCGCATTTATAAGAAGGATCTCTAGTTTCATCATCTTCAATATTATCATTCATTAACTCAAGCTCATTAACATTGGAAAATTTATTTTCACATAACTCGCTAGGTGATAATGTAGATTTTTTACCTTTATAAATATCTCTCTCACATGAATTACACATAAAACAAAATATAAATAAATACAAAAAAAATTGTATTGTAAAAATCATTTATTCAATAATTCTGTAATTTGTAGCGATCTACAGTCTTAACGGCTAAGCTCAGTAGCGCGCGGCACTTGTACCGCTCGCCGCTGCGTCACATAAAAATTCATATTATTTAAACTAATACCGGGCAGTGAAATTTTATTTCGAAATAAACTACTTAAATGTATAATGCATATTACTAAAAAAAAAAAATTCGATTATCGTACTGAGAAGTCATTAAAATTTCAATTTGTTTATTTAAAAGTTAATAAAAAATATGATAATAAACAAATGAAATTTGCAAAAGGATTTTATGTGAAAATATAGATATTTAACTATAATCACTGAAAATTTCGTTAAGTTATCTTCAATAGCTTTTTCACAATCAATTTTTTAATTAAAAGTACCGAAAATTTTTATTGTTAAAAAAATTGTTGTTAAATTCAAAATTTTCAAAAACTGTTTTGAGGGATGATTTTTAGGTATGACTACTTTCGATAATTATATTTTAATAAGTTTTCTATCATTAAGTGGTAAAAGGGGGGTCCACTTGACGTGTTTTGTCTCATTACATTAATACAGGCAAAAATGTTTAAAACAAATTATGATAAAAATTTGTCAAAATATTTAAAAAACAATATGAATTTTATTGTTATTTACTAGGGTTTAAAATTGATTTATAAAGAAGTATCTACAGCTTGCGGAGAGAAGATTTTGTTATCAAATTTACTGAAATCTTCTGAGATTACGACACCCAACTATCCGAATGCTCCACCCGCCCACATAGAGTGTGTTTGGATTGTGACTGTACCAGCTGGAGATTCAGTACAATTAGATTTCTTAGGATTTGATATTTCGGAAACCAAAGAGTACGTTTGTTTATACAATATATTTTTATTTTGTAATGAAATTATATAATTAATATTCATTATTGCATAATTGTAATAGATGTTAGTATGTATATCAGTGGTCTTCAAACTTTGTTGACTCACAGAACACAGAACTATAAAGTTTATTCGGCAAACCCCTTCTCACCCTTATTTAAAAAAAAATTAAAATACTGGTAGGCTGATGAAAATTGGTTACTGCGCAAGTATTTATGCTATTGTGATTAGCTATAAATGCAGAAAAACACACAATTATTTTACGCACACTATAGTAACTACTTGGAATGCATTAATTTTCAAATATAACTTAATGTATCTTTATTTTTTTTAGTTAATAAACACTAGTCAAATAGTATGCGTGCTTTATATATATACAGTCGGGACTCGTTTATTGTAACTCTCGTTTATTTTTAACTCTCGTTTATCGTAAATGCCGACTTTCGTTTATTGTAAATTTTTTCTCCTCCTTCACCTCCCACCATTCTCGAGTCATGGCGTAAACGAACATATTTTTGAAATTTTTGTAGAATTAATTAGAGATACTTATCACCGTCGTCACTCGTCATCTTGCTCATATTCGAAATTAAAAGTAAAGTAAAATTATTTCACTATCACGATTAACTATTAACGATAAATATTAAATACCAAGATTTACATACATAGTCTCTATAGCTCCTTGACCAATCAGCGTTGGCGCGGGATTTCAAGTCACCACGAAGACGTATTCAAATGTTTGACATCACAGAACGTATTGCCAACTTAAGAATAGTAAAAATGACACTTCCCGAATAGACAAAATTGTCTGTGATAGCTTTTTCATGATTTTGCAATGTCGAATTTGTACTTCTTTGATTGTACCTATATGTTGTTAAAATATCAAAAAATACGAAGACAAGAATAAATAAAGGATTTCTTGTATTTGATATTCTATTATACATACATTTATAACATTTGAATACATCTTCGTGGTGATGTCAATTCCCGCGCCAACGCTGATTGGTCAAGGATCTACACATAACTTGGTGTGAGCCCCTCTCGACTTGAAATAAACGCGAGTCATATGATTCAGAAGGTTTAAAATAAATGACTCCCGACTGTACATATATTTTTTTCAAATATTTATTTTAACTCGTGGAATCCTCAGAGAATACACAGTTTGAAGACCACTGGTATATATTATATAACGAACTTTAATATTGATAGGAAATCAATCGTGTGAAAATATTTTGTTGACCCTTCGGGGGAGGATTACCTGCAGAAAAGTTCAACCCTGCATATATTTGGATAAGCGTTACTGACAGATAAACTCAGTCCAGAGTATTTTTAGATGATAAAATATAATTTTTGTACGTAGAAGTGAAACAAAACACTCTCTCACTAGTTAAAAAAAGAAACACTCCTCTCTCATTGGCCTTACCTTCTGTTACTTTAATAAATTTCTAAAATCATTACTACGATGTTTAATAAATAATTTTATTAATAAAAATAATAATTATAAAAAATATATATTTGATCAGGTGTGCTAAAGCTGGAGTTGAAATAAGAGACGGAACTACTAGAAATTCTCCTTTAATCAAAGTGCTTTGTTCGAAAATGCCTGGAACTGAAAAGACACCAGGGAACTTTATGTATATAAGATACTACACTGATGTATCTGATACTAGAAACGGTTTCAAAGCAAAAGTTTCAATAGGTTTGTGACTTTTACAATTTTATATACATGTTTCACAATAAACGTTCCACCTGTGATCTCTGATTCCATTTAGAGATAGGCATATAAAACTTTTTAGGAATATATGGTTCTAAAAACAATATAATTTTATATTATTGTTGTCTACCAAAGTGTATGAGAGATCAACATTTAACAATAAAGAAGCGTTGAAAGGTATCGTTTTTAGAATCATACACACCCTAAAAGTTTCATATACTAGGAAACTAGAAAAAAATGTAATATTACATACTAGCAGACTTGCCCGCGGTTTTGCCTGCATTGTATAATTTTTTTATGTTGGCAGCACAAATAATATATAAGACAGGGGATTATTTCCCCCCTTAAATCCCTTATTTCAAAGTATTTTTCCTGCCAGATTAAAAAATCCCTTCTTCCAAAGTATTTTTCCCACCAGACCAAATGAAACTAATTACAACCCTCCATACGTGACAGGGGATGAAATATTAAATTATTCTTTATTTTTATTTATTACCTATTACCAAAGTTTCATTAATATCGGTTCGGTAGTTCATGAGTTAGGCGTGTGATAAGGATTCAGGGGATAGACCGACAGACATGGAACTAAAAGTGTTTGTCTTGACGTGAAACAGAAAGATCAATTAAAAATTTTGAAATCGGAGAACAATTTTTTTGTCTCATTCTATAACGATCACAAAGCTTTTTGTATCTTCGATATTGTTTAAATCAGCACGGCCTACTTTGGCGCATAAAAATGTGATGAAATGGTTACTTTTGTGAAAAATATTGAATATATCAGAAACTATGCAGTTTATACATAGGATATTCCCTATACAAATTGAAAAGAAGAAAAAAAACTCATCGAATAGTGAAATAAAAAAAGGGTAGTAACATTTGAAAAAAATGAGTTTTATCATTTTGAAGATTGCAAACTTTGGTATTTTTTTATTAACACCCTGTAGAACTAAATTCAAATTGTTTATTATCAAAATGTTATTCTTTACCAGGATGACCAGGACTAACATTATTACTAAAACAAATCTTCGCTTAAAAAAAAAACGAGGTCGCTACGATTTTTTATGGAAGAGTTTGCATATGGATTATTTTTCAGAAAAAAAATTATAATTAGGCTGTCACTAAATCAAAAAATGGGACGTTAATGTAGAGGTTAAAAAATCGGAAGACTTAAAACATTATAGGCTGTTCCATTTAAAAAAATTTTTGTTTTTATTATAGCACAAAAACGGGACACCCTGTATTGTTGAAAATAATTTTACGACATTGATTTTTTCAAACCAATAATATTATGTACCAAACATTTTTTTCTATCTCCATATAGAATTGCTCCAATAGAAGTGCGCTAGGAAAGTCAGACGCACTATTGAACTACCCTGTATAATAATATATAGATTACATAATATATTTTAGCTGATTGTGGAGGAATCATTCGAGCCAAGAAAGGATTTATCAAATCTACAGATATAAATGATATTAAAAAAAATACAATTTGCACTTGGTACATTGTGGGACCCACATACCATACTTTAACATTTACCGTTACGGATCTTAATCTACCCATGAACGTGAATTGTTCACTAGTTGCTAACGTTTTGATCAAAGAAAAGGATTTTATAAATAATACAGGTAAAATTAAGTGCCATAATACAACTGTCAAACACAAATTACAAATCTTAACATGGAAGATTTAGTTATTTGTCATTTTAACTTTTTTGTTCTGTATTAAATTTAGATAGAATATTAAAACAATTTTGTGGCAATGAGAAACCAGATTTGATTAAAACTTCATCTAACAAAGCTACAGTCGAATTTAATTCAGCTGGAAAAGATTGGCCATTTCAGGACAATTTCATATTGAGTTTTAATACTACTAAAAGAGGTATTAAATTTATTTTTATTTAGTCAAACTTTAGAACACGGTGTACATGGAGCTAGGATTCATAGTTTGGTTTAATGGCAGCGTCATATGATTCATGTCAGTGATAACTGTTTGTGTACAGTTCAGTCGCAAGTGAAGCCAATAAACCAAACTATGAAACATTGTATTCTACAGTTTCACCTAATAGTCCAATCAAGTTAGAAATTTTCTGTAGGTGACAAATGGAATAAATATTCGCCTGAATTATATTAGCGCCAATAAAAGGTAAACAATGCCCTTTATAAAATACCAAAAATGCAAGGCTGTAGGTCCCTGAGAAATACACGAAAAAAATAAATAAAACCAAACAAAATTGAATGCCGTTTATGCTTAAATCATCGATGCAAAGAAAACGGTGTAAGATAGAGCAAAAATAAACAGGACAATTTTAAAAGAAAATTCCCAATAACAAAGGTACTCCGGTATATATCTAAAACTAATATAGCCCAATCAAATTGTATATTTGTTCTGCATTGTTCTATAGAGTCATTTTTTTTATTTTAAATTGTTGGGGGGTGTGTTCTGAGTATTACATTAAGTTGGCGCGGTCTATGACCTTGAGCGTTGTCCGCTATAAGCGCGAAAACTTTAAACGAAATTATCTCATAAATCGTTCATCCTACGATAAAATTTATTACCACCTTTTTTGTTCAACAGACTTGAATCTACAAATTTGTTCACAGATCTAACTGTCTACCATCAATTAGTAACGAGATATAATGCAAGGAACAAAAAACGATTTTTTGCATTTATTTCGTAAAGAAGCGATTATATTGAAAAAACTTAAATGGCAATCATTTAGAACTATTAATTTTCAATATTTTTTCTTACAACCATCATTTCTGAAAACTCATAGTTTGCCAGTTATAGTCCGCGAAACATTGCAAAAAAACATTTTTTCGTTATATTTCAAAAACCATAATGCAACCTTCAAAATGTGTAATGACAAAAGTGTAGATAAGAAAATTCTATACTTGTTTTGTTTGAAAAAAAACATTTTTTTTGTTTGAATTTTTTTTGTTTTTGTTTATTAACAAACAAAAAAATATTTTTTTTAACAAAAAATATATAGAATTTTGTTATCTACACATTTGTCATTACATACACATTTTGAAGGTTGCATTATGGTTTTTGAAATATAACCAAAAATTTTTTTTTTTGCAATGTTTCGCGGACTATAACTGGCAAACTATGAGTTTTCAGAAATGATGGTTGTAAGAAAAAATATTGAAAATTAATAGTTCTAAAAGATTGCCATTTAAGTTTTTTCAATATAATCGCTTCTTTACGAAATAAATGAAAAAAATCGTTTTTTGTTAACATCCTTGCATTATATCTCGTTACCAATTAATGGTAGACAGTTAGACCTGTGAACAAATTTGTAGATTCAAGTCTGTTGAACAAAAAAGGTGGTAATAAATTTTATCGTAGGATGAACGATTTACGAGATAATTACGCTTAAAGTTTTCGCGCTTATAGCGGACAACGCTCAAGGTCATAGACCGCGCCAACTTAATGTAATACTCAGAACACACCCCCCAACAATTTAAAATAAAAAAAATGACTCTGTAGAACAATGTCTTACGAACTACTTTATTTTGATAATTTGATTGGACTAATAGTTCAGGAGTGATAGTTGTTCAAAACAATTTGCCTTGGTTATCTAAAAAATTAAATATCGGTATTCAACAATTAATAAAAATTTCCAAAAAATTCACGATTTAACTAGATGCTATAGAGAAGCTACTCACTTATTTTTACTATAGGAGTTGTACTAAACAATAATTTATTGTCTTTTATTGCCTGTTTTGCAGGTTACATTTTTCATAATCTATTAACCACAGAGTAAAACAAAAATATTTGTTTTGAAGATAGTTTTATTCTCTACAAATTCAATCTCTTTATATTGAATAGTAATTACAACTTTTCGCTTGCGGGATTAAAATAAAAATAAAATTGGTAAAATTAAAATAATATAAAAATAAAGATAACTGGGAAGTAATTTACTCCATTTAAAATGCTTCACTGCAATTTTTCTTATATTATTATTTTTATTTGACGAAATGTGTTATTTTGCTTTTATTTAAGCTTCGCAAGAAAACGGTTACAATTGTGATTTACTAGATTGAATTTGTAGAGAATGAAATTATCTTTAAAATAAATATTTTTGTTTTATTCTGTGATTAATAGATCATGAAAAATGTAATATGCAAAACAGGCAATAAAATACAATAAATTATTTTTTAGTTAAGCCCCTATAGCTACAAAGTAAAGTAAAAATAAGCTTTGAACTTGTGAGTAGCTTCTCTACAGTGTTTAGTTAAACCGTGAATTTTTTGGAAATTTTTATAAACTGTTAAATAATACCGATTTTAATTTTTTTTAGATAACTGAGGCAAATTGTGACATTTTCAAAAAAAACATTTTGCTCTCGAGTTTTGAACAACTTTCACTCCTGAACTATTAGTTTTAGTTATATACTGGAGTACCTTTCTTATAGGAAATTTTCTTATCTGTAAAATTGACCCTGTTCATTTTTGCTCTATTTTACAATGTTTTCTCTGCATCGACGATTTAAGCATAAACGGCACTCAATTTTTTTTGTTTTTAAATTTTTTCGTGTAGTTCTTGGGGGCCTAAAGCTTTGCATTTTTTATATTTTACTAAGGGAATCATTTGCCATCGATTGGCGCTAATATAATTGAGGCGAATATTAATTTCATTTAAAAATCTAATTTGATTGGACTATAAAGTTTATTTAACTATGTAGTTGATACATTCGAAAAATATTTTGTAGAATGTGGTGAAGTTATAACATCCCTTGAAGGAATTTTGACAAGTCCTGGGTATCCTTCAGGACATTTTGACATCAAATATTGTCATTGGAGATTTAAAGATCTAGCAAGAAGAAGGATTAAGTTTGAACTTTTGGATATTGATTTTAAACCTGATAGACAAGCTTTAGTGGTATTTATTTTAAAAATATACATATCGTCGGGTTATTGCAAAAACCAGATAACTCCACTATTTACATTTTTTTAGTTAAACACATTTCTACACTTAAAAATTTTACCTACGTCTACTGTAAAAACATGATAAATCTCTTACAGATATAAAGGGTCAGTACGCATGTGCAAAAATAAGGTAAGTCCACTTTGACCAAAATTTAACCAATTAGAACCAGATATCTTAGAAATTATAAAATGTGACTTATCTGGTTTTTGCAGTAACCCGATGATATACAGTATTTCTTCATTGTTTTCCGATTTATGATTGCAGTAACATTGTACTATATTTAAAGCAAAAGTTACTACTTGATGTAGTATGTGTTGTACAGATCTAGGTTAATAATTACTACTGAATTATTATTATGTTTTTAGTTTTCCGATGAACATAACTATCATCTTATAATTCGCTACAATAGTTCAAATAAAGTATTATATTCAACAGGAAACAATATATATGTATATTATTTATGTGATGGAACTTCACAACATCGTGGATTCAAACTGAAATATTCATCAGATGAACCATCTCGTAAGAATTTTTTATCAAATACAATCACCACATAAATAAAATCCACACTTAAAATTTTTCTAACAAATCTTCATGCCTGAAGTTGTTGTCTTTTTTTATTTCTCATCTAATTTCTGACTTCTCTGACAATTTATTTGTCTTAGAAATTATTCCAATGTAAAAAATATATTCCAGTTTGCTGGTGATATTGATTAAATTGATGAGTTACTCACAGATTTAAATAGAAATTAAACAATCAATGCAAACAAATTATTGAGAACAAATATACCATAAAATAATTTAAAAATGAAAATATAAAATCAATTTATTAAAGAATATTGGGCATATTATATCGTACTAACTCACTGAATACGGCTACCGTGTTTACCACGTGTCTACAATGTTTATATAGACATGGGAGCCGTGTTCACTGTACACAACATGTTTAATGAATTATAACTAATAATTGCTGTCAAAATTATAATTGAAAAATTTGAGTAGGTATTTATAAATTACTCGAGTTGTGATTAAAGCTGTCACAATTACTTTTAAACATGTACTTTTTAGGTATTTAAATACTAAAATACAATTCACATTTGCATATGTGAAAGCGAGATTTTCGCCTTTGCTTCCACTTACGCAACTTATTTTGCAAATACACTCACAGAAAAAATTAAAGGACCACTTAAATTTATCGAAAAAATTGCTCATTTTCAAAGTAGTGCCAATAGGTCAAATATAATTCTTTTTTTACTTATAGGGTATGAAAATTGAAGGAAATTTTATCTTCTTTTCGTATTCAGGGGTATTTTTGTGTTATTAAACTTGTTTATGTGACCAAACCGCGGTTTAATAAAAATAAAAAAATTGATTTTTTTGCAATTTTGAAAGATACCCACGGGGATGTTTAATTTTTTTTCCAAAATTTCAAGATAACCATTTTTTAGGAAATTTTAGCAAACCTTTTTTCTGCAGAATTAATAATTATGTATGTTTCTAGCAAATTCTCCCAAATATTGTTTTTGTTAGTTTTATAAGAAGTTATATTAGTTTGTTTCAACCTTATAGTGAGTTTTATTTTATATATTTAATTGATTATAAATTATAACAAAGGCAGAGACCAAACTAAAATGGATTCATTATTTCAAACAGTATGTTAGGTAATTGCTATTTTCTAATAGATCCAATTATAAAAAGAATTATTATTTTTGTTTGTTTAGTATACAAAGAATTAAAGAGGTAATTTTTTATGTATTTCAGTAGTGCCCCCATTGAAGGGGAAGGGATCAGACCCCCTCCCCCCCCACCTGAACTTGTCAAAATACATTTTTTTAAATTTCTTAATCAACTGTTCAAGTTTGTTTCACCTGATATGACTCACCCTATATAGGCGAGCGGATTACAGCTATTTTGAGTAGACTAACCGACCAATCGACGTTCTAGTGGCTAAAAATGATTTTATTAAATTTTTTATATTTTTCTGAGAAACAACATCTTATATACATATTTTTTTATGCGGTCCTTCATTAGGTACACACATTTTTTTGTTTAATAAATCTAAACCTGCATTAAATAATCTGAAAAAATGATGTAAGCTTCAGTGGATTAAAATGATCATTTTTTGTCTCATAAACTTTTTTTTAAAATCAATAGTTTTGAAGATGAAAAATATTTTAACTTTAAAAGTAGCGAAAAATTCGTATATGTTTGATTAATATATATATATAACTAGATTTTTTTTCATTTAATAATTTAAATATTTAAATACTGGGATGAAAAGGACCCCGCTGTTTTTGATAGGGAAATGGCTTTCAGTCAATCTCTTTGAAACCAACTGGAAAATATTCTCTAAATCATCCCGATTAAAAGTCTCAATGGTCGCAACCGCCTAAGTTCCCGAGGTCTCACGCAAAAAAAAAAATTTTGAACAAACCAATTAATTTTTATGTATCGTTTTGTTTATTTAATTTCTAGATTTTTATATTGTTAAAGTTTGCAAGTTCTAGCAAATTATTTTATGGATTATAATAAAGTTTTTATAAAACATGTTAAGGTATGTGTAGTGCCGTCAGCGCCAGCTACTAGCGATAGTATTAAAAATATTAAATTGTAAAATAAAAACAATAGAAAATTAGTTGTCATAAAAATATAACTTTGATTTGTAACATACTTATGGGACACCTTATATAAATGTAACTATTTTTAAAATATGCTGCTTGTGTAGCCTGACAACTTTTGTATTTAAAGTTTTCTTCCATTTGTTATAATAAATTAAATATTGAACTTGGGAAATCCTGTACTATATCGATTTTTTTATTGCATTATTAGGTACAAAACAGCTCTTTGCGTGAGACCTCGGGAACTTAGGTAGTTGTGACCATTGAGACTTTTAATCGGGATGATTTAGAGAATATTTTCCAGTTGGTTTCAAAGAGATTGACTGAAAGCCATTTCCCTATCAAAAACTGCGGGGTCCTTTCAATAAAAACACAAATGTTTTTTGTAGATGTTCTGATAAGTGTAATAATTAAGAAAATAATTGTGACAAATAAATGTACAATTAAAATATTCTTAGTTTGTATTTTTATTGAAGCTTTCATCCCAGTATTTATTAAATATTTAAATTATTAAATGAATGTTGTAGCCAGCCATGATATCAGTTTACGGTGCAAAGAGTGAGTTCGGCTCTAATGAAGTTATAATACAGTAATAATCAAAATGAAAAAAATCTAGTTATAGTTTAAAGTTGGTTGATTCTGTTTGTTTTTGATTTATTCTGATACGAATTTTTCGCTATTTTTAAAGTTAAAATATTTTTTATCTTTAAAACTATTGATTTAAAAAAAAAGTTTATGAGACACAAAATGATCATTTTAATTTTAGTTTAGATTTATTAAAGAAAAAAATGTGTGTACCTATTGAAGGACTGCATAAAAAAATATGTATATAGATGTTTTTTCTCAGAAAAATATAAAGAATTAAATAAAATCATTTTTAGCAACTAGAACGTCGATTGGTCGGTAGGTGTCATTTCTAAGCGAGCTAGACTGGATAATCCGCTCGCCTAATATATTATTATTAATATTCTAAGTATTAAAAAAATTAATTTGGTGTTTTTGTTTCTTGATAACTTGTAAGAGATATAATTAATTTTATTTTAATTCAGTGTGTGAAGGTGATCTCAACCAGCAATCAGGAACAATTAGTCCATCTTTAGCTCTGTACAATGAAGTATCATACTTCTGTCAATGGACACAGACTTCAACAGAGTTAATGTTTGAAAGTGATGAAGAACCAATTATGCAATCGAATCAAACTTTAGCACTTACATTCATTATCAACGGTTCAATTGGACCTACTGGAAGTCACAGTTGTAGAAGAATGTCTAATATTGTAGTTACTGGCGGTAAATTTTTTATTTTTATTTTTAATAATAGGGTGTGTAAAAAAAAATTTTGTTCTCGTTACGAAATACGTTAGTTTTTGACCTAAAATAAATCCTCGCCGAAGGATTACTCTGTAGTTCAATTTTAAGAGGTGCCGCAAAAGGGGTCCCATTTTCCATTTAAATAACATAGAAAAATTATTCTTTAGTACTAAAGTTGGTATTACTGATCCATGATAACTGATGAAAATGTTTTAAGAACATCATTTTTTAGAAGATAAAATTCTCTACAAAGTTATGACTTTCAATTTAACATATCGAAAGTTAGAGGCATTCAAAGTAATTTATTTGTGCATCTAAAAGGCTCTCACAACTATTGTTTCTATAAAAATAATTTCAATCGTAATTTTGTAGGAAATTTAATTCTCTATAAAAATACTTCTGAGAGATATAGGTGTAAATGCAATGCATTTCTTAAAATTGAACTACAAGGTAATCCTTGTGGGGGGATTTATTTTGGATCATAAACTACCTTATTTCATAACGAGAGCGAGGAAAAAAAATATCGATTTCTTTTTGACACACTCTTGTATATATATTACATTATTTATTTATTTATATGTGTGTAATTTCAGGGGCTACTGATGAAAAACTGTCGGTTTTATGTGGGAACTATTCTAAACCCGTAGTTGTACGCTCGCCTTTCCCAGAAACTAAAATAAAGGTAGAAGAATTACAGTTATATAAGAAATAAAAAATTTTGATATAAAGAGAACATGTATAAACCACGTAATTTTTTTTTTGGGGGGGTACAGCTCTATTGTCTACATGGCATTGCATGGGGAATGGGGGTCATATTCAAATGTTACGTAATATTCTTTCAAAAAATTATTGTCTTCATAGAATTATATGAAGAAAGGATGTTCAAAAATTCTAGAAAAAAGCGATACATGGTTTATGGACATTCTCAAAGAAATCATTTATTTAATTTTTAGGTTACTCAATTACAATCTTATGAAAAATTAAACTATACAATCAATTACACAAAATATCCATGTGGAGGTTATTTAGAAGGCTCTTCTCTAACAATAACAAGCAATAATTATCCAAGACCATATAAAAATAACATAGATTGTGCTTGGGTAATAAAAGGACCCGAAGGAGAAAATTTCGATGTACGTATATTATTATTTCAGGAATATACTGGTTAGATTAAAAAAAATTCTCCTGTTTGGCAACAATGATTTAAATCTTATAAATATAATACGCTAGGAAACCATCGCTACTAGCGCCGCCCAGTGGCGAAAATTAACATTTTTGGGTTTATGTCAAACGTAGATAAATTCAAACTGTCAAAATTATTATTAAAAAATCTATATAATTTATTGTGACTAATCAATATAACGAATATTTTTGTGACTCACACGAATTTGTATTCCCTCGAGTAATGGCTAAAAATAAAAGTAGCCGCATTTGTTGTGTACCCAATTAAAAAGTGCATCACTTTGTTATATACCAGAATTACGTTTTCTTACATTTTAATATGCATTTTAAAAAACTTTGTTTCTTGTACAGCCTACGATCAACGCTGTATAAATTGAAGCTAGAAGTATAATTTGGTAAAAAAATATTGATTCCTGATTTTTTACTTAGTTTTTAGTGCAACATATTTTTTTTTAAATATGTATTTCTTCACCCTTATATTGGCTAATATCATTGGTAACGCTATTCATATTTGGTTATATTATGGTTGATCTTAATTTTTTGGAGCTTTAGGAAGAATTTAAGCTAAATTACGAGTTTGCGCGATGATGTCCCCCCGAGTTATTCAATTTTTACTGCTTAGGACCGAAAATTAGCAATGTTATGGCTTTTTCACCCTGTAAAAGTGGTATTTTTTGATTGTATTTTATCTAACTAATCTCAATTGATTCGTTTAAGTATCAGTTACAAATATCAATCATAATATAACCCTATCGTCGATTTAGATTGTGAAATAAATCGAAAAAACGGGGAGAGGAGAACTTGATGTTCACCCTTTCATCCAATTTTTAGAGGTGAAGTTATTTTTTTCGTGTTCAGCGGCTCAAAATCTTTAAGAATTAACTTAAACATCGTTGTTCCGGAAAATTTCCCATTTTGATCATTTTCTCTGTTTCATTGGTTGGACTATTCGGAGATATCCGCACTTTCGTAATCCGCCATATACATTTACATTAGATACGCATATCCATGAATCACAATAGGAATATTTCGCTTTAATATAACATACATAACTTTATGTTCAACCTCCGTAATTTTCGTATTGGATAAAATAAGAAATTTGAAAAAAAAAAAAAAAAATGTCATAAAAAAAGTTTATAAAAAATTTTAAAAAATGGTTTTTAAGACCATATATCAACCTAAAGTTTTCCTGAAAATTTCATCCAATTATATGAAGCCATTAAGTAAAAAAAAAATGTTTTCGATTTTCAAATTTTAATTAATTACAGCTAAAATAATTTTCAAAATTAATTAAAACTTAGTGAAATACTTCTTCAGATAGAGGTGCATTGATAAAAAAAAAATTAGCGAAATCGAAAAATAGGCACACTGCTAATGACACACCCGGCTATCCCGACTATAGTATTTTTGAAAGTACAAACCCAGTTTTGCCAGCGTCGCTCACTAGGTGGCGACGTGTCGTTTTTGACAGATGGTTTCCTAGCGTATATAATAAAATAAAATGGGACAGTTATAAGATTAATATCGCACCCGTCGTGGAAGACTGTAACATCTCGAAAAAGCAGTATCGTGGGAAATGGATCCTTAAGTTTTTTACTTTCTTTATTTACCTCTCCAGTTGTTAATTATTGTCTATTGAATATGATGGTTGTGTAAATATCTTCCTTTAGGATTCTTCTTTCGGTTCATACTCAAAAATATTTATTTTTTGTCATTGATTTAGCACAATTTATGAATTTGTTCTAAATTTTGTGGTTGTTACAGTATTTTGCGGACAGATTTGAATTGGTTTTATTTTGTTACGTTAGTTAACTCTTTCAACGGAAGCCAAACCTTAGAGATTATAAATAAATATAGGGGTAAAAAAACATCTGCCAAGTAAATGTACAGTTCTTCCTCGTGTTAAATTCACCAAAGGTAGTTAATTATTCAACAATTTAAATAAAAACCCATAGTGTTTAGATAAATTGCATGGAATCTGTTAACCATTTCATTTTTATACAATTTTACTAAAAAATATTAGTTCGAAATTTTTCTTAACGCACCTGGTTATTTTTTCATACATTTTTAATTTTTTGACAATTTCAACCTAAAGGTACAGTTAGATGGGCAATGATATTGCCAGCAATGTTATAATTTCCATAGATACACAAATATTGCCTCGTGTAACCACACTCGGCAATGATATTTTTGACAATTTTGTCAAATTGCTGACTTCAAAATATTTTTATAATTGTTCTGTGTAACCACAGTATTTTTTATTGACTGACTTGAATTTTTAAAATTGCCCGGCCAGAACGAGCAATATTTTTATTGCCGATCGGAATTTGTTTATTAAATGCATATAATATAATACATTAATTAATGTTTTTAAATCAAAGTGTGTAATGATATTATATGACACTTGTGTATTTACATATTGTTCTATTTAATGGTTCTTTTTGAGTATTAGAAGATAAAACACGTAAGTAATTAATCACTTTATTAATATTTTATTTATACCATTTTGTGATATTAACATATTATAAACATAAACTAAATATGTATTATTTTTTAAACAGTACAATGGATGGTATCATTGAATAAAAGTCTGAGGCGATTAAATAATAATAGATGTTAAGAAATGATAAGATCTATCAATAGGATACTTTTTAGTGAAGAAGATCCTATAGTAGAAGATTTTGTATCAGCAAGTTATTCTAATATTTAATAATGTTTAGTTAATATACTTATACTTATAATAAATTTTTTATTTGATAATATAATTTTTATTTTATTCACCTTTAAATATTCTTCTTTTAATACCTTGTAAATTGCTTCGCACACTTCGGGAATTACTCTTGATATTGTACATCTAGGAATTCGAAATAAATACATAATTCGTGTCTTTTTTCTTAATTAGAGGACTTATTTTTTCTAATAGAATATTAAAATCTATAAGCGATATACACAATAAATTTTTACAAGTAATTTTATCACTTATTTCCCTAAACAGTCTGTGTGATAAAAACCTTCCAGTTCTCTTATCATTACACAACTACTGCTCCTAATTTAAAAAAAATATTAATAGAAACGAAAATATTTTCATCGTTAAGCAAATAATATTGCTCGTCTAACCACCCTTAGATATTTTTTGAAAATATTGCCAGCAATTATGTATCCAGCAATCTCTTTTTACTAACGAGCAATGAAATTTATTCGCTGTGTAACCACATGCAGCAATAATATTGCCAGCAATTAAAAAAATTGCCGTCAATATTATTGCACATCTAACTGTACCTTAAATCTAAATTTATGCAAATATCAAAATGACATTTAAATATCCAAGTAAATATCAATTTAGAAAAACAAAACACGAATTTTTAAAATAAATTGAGATAAATCTTTGTAAGGGAATATTTTATAACAAACGTTGTAGACCCATACTATAGGAAATTTAATGCTTACAAAAAATATTCTATAAAATTTTCACGTAACATGTGTCGTTCTTGAGATATCTTGAAAAAATAAATATTTTTGGGTGTCACCCCTCCCCTTTACACACGATTTTGATGATTTTGAAATGGGACCGTCCTCAAGCCAGACCCGACCATCCGACCAAGTTTCAATAATATCGATTTAGTGGTTCATGAGTTATGCATGTGACAAGGATTCAGGGGACAGACGGACAGACAGACAGACACGGAACGAAAAGTGTTTGTCTTGACGTGAAGCGGAAAGATTAATTTAAAATTTTGAAATCGAAGAACATTTTTTTTGTCTCATTCTAAAACAATCACAAAGCTTCTCGTATCTTCGATATTGCGAGGAAGCAAAATTGTTAAAATTAAAAAGCGATAACATCCGCGATATGCTGAAACAAAGTTCAGGTGGTGCAAAAGTGTCCGGGCAAAACTGTAATAACAACCTAACCACTAAGAAACTAGATAAGGAACTGACTTGTCATAGTATTCTACGGACGCGACCGGCCTGCCTAAATTATTGGAATACTGTAACATCTGCCACCTTGCAACCAATAAATAAACTATACTTAATGCGGTTTTCCCCAAACAATTGTACATCATTTCAGAGTCGAATGACGTAACAAACTCAAAATAGCCAATTTTCGAGATGTTACAGTCTTCCACGATGGGTGCGATATGACAATGTCATAGAACTATATTAAAAAAAACTCATTGATACGGTGACATATAAAATTCAATATTGACTGTCTGACCTTCTGGAACAAATTCATGGTGCACTATTCCATTAATGTCAAAAAAAAAAAACATCATCTTGATTCTTGAACTACTTTTGTGCACTTTTTTGTTACATTTTTTCATAGCAGACATAGCATATTACTGGCCCATTCTTGTACTGATTTGTACTGAACATTTGTTAGATTTCCTCAAACACACTATGCTACCATACAAATCTACAGTACTGGCATGTCAGCAGAACAAATTTTTAAGACCATTTTGAAATTTCTATGAATTATAGTTCCAGAGTACTATGTCACCAAACAGGTGATTTTTTTTCCACACAGTACAAATATCTGTTTGAAAATATTTCAGATAATATTCAAAACTCTGGACATGGATACTTCTTGTGAAAATAATTATCTTTCAATTCACAATGGCCCGTTACCGTCAAGTCCAACTTTAGGGAAATTCTGTGGAAATACCAATCAAAGTAATATACGATCACAAAGTAATGAATTATGGATTGAATATCACGCAATTGAAACTACAGTAGAAAGAAAAGGATTCAAAATGAATTTGAATTCGATACAATCAGGTTATACAAAATTATACCATTTGTATTTTTTCATTATTTCATTGTATTTTTTGTTTTTGTTAGGATGTGGTGGAGTTTATCACAATGAAGAAAAGATGATTATGTCACCTAACTTTCCTAAATCTTATCCTAACGATGCTGAATGCGTTTGGGAAGTTGTAGCCCCCAACGGGAATCACATTGGTTTAGAATTTGTAGATCGATTCCAACTTGAAGAGAGTGTTGATTGCATGAGTGATTATATTGAAGTAAGTGAATTTGTTTATTTTCAATGATACTTTTATAAAATTCTTGATGTAACAAACTTCGGATATATGGGGTAAAAATCTCTGACAATTTCTTTGATAAAATATAAAAATTTATGTGAAATTAAACTTTTCAAGGATGATTTTGATAATAAACATAGATTTACATGGGTAAATCATGGGTGGGGAACCATTTCACAGCTTATGGAATTTTTTTTGTTAATGAAACATACATAGACATAGAGTATGAACTGTGCATCTGACTCCAAAACATAGCTGTGTCAAAAAAGAGATAGTAAATGATTTGGGATTTACTTGTCCTTTTTTAAACAGGAGTGTCTATTACATTCTTATTAGAAAAAAAGATAGATATATCCCAAACCTACCGCATCTCTCTCACTGTTTTAGAGAAATGTTACACCATTATGTTAATACATAATGCGCAGCCCATGTTCTATGTCTATGGTCTCATAGGGTAGATTCACGCTATAGTGACGTAGTATTTGTAACGTAGTCAGCCGTTAAAATTCATGGAAACTACTAATTTTTAACTATTCAAATTTTCAATTTGACATAAGACGACCAGTGACGTCACACTCACTCCTCTCTCGCTCACTCTTCTCGCCCAAATGCTTAGTTAGGAGACAACCTTCGTATAATTTAATAACCTTGGGTAAAACCAACCTAATATTATTATTCTACAGGTTTGGGATTACGTAGATGAATCTTGGAATTCTCTAGGAAAATCTTGCGGAAGAAACCCTCCTTCAATCAACTCTTCTTCAAATAGAATGAAAATAAAGTTTAGAAGTAACTCTGCAATCAGTGGAAATGGCTTTAAAGTAATTCAAATTTATATCTTGTTTTTGACGTAACAATACAAAAAATTTTTTTTTATTAATTTCAGGCAAAATGGCATTTGAATTGTGGAGGTGTTTTGACTCCAGATGAAAAAATTCGAACTATAGTGAGTCCCAACTATCCCAACGGGTATGCAGATGATTTGTACTGCAAGTACACTATTGCTTCCGAAGGCAATTATATAAATGTATTATTCACTGATTTCAAACTTGAAGAAGGTAAGGAATCACTTTGATTTTGTGAATATTAACCTGGATAACACTGGGTCCAATGCGCTAGTTTAAAATAAAACGATGAAAAATATTAGATAAATGTATTTGCAAGGAGGCAAATATTTTAATCTGAATTTAAAAATATTAATCAGATGCAAAATAAATTATTTTAATTGACTTATTTAATTATTCATTTAATCAAATCCACTCAGAAGGAAAAAAGATTAAGACTTGTGTACTAATTGACAAAAATTAACGTTTCAGGTCCAACTGGTTGTAAATACGATAATGTTACTATAAGTACACATAGTCAAAACGTCTACTGCGGTGAAAATAAACCACCGAAAATACGAAATAGAAATTCAGTAGAGATTGTATTTCAATCGGATTTATATATCAGTAAACGTGGATTTTCATTTACTTATCAAATCGACCGTAAGTGTTATTGATTTTATATTTTTGTTTTTAATATATACATTTCTTATTTTTTGATTAGATTGTGGTGGAATAATTACTACACCAACACAGATAGGAACACCTTCAGATGATATAGAATATTATAAAAGTATAAAATGCGTTTGGAATATTACTGCTCCAGAAGGAAAAATTGTAGTCGTGAAGTAATTAAATTTTTACCTTCATTTAGAATTCCAGTTTGATTCTATTTTTATTGCAACAGGTTTTCAACGTTTGAACTCGAGTTTGGTGCAGATTGCCGCTATGATTCTGTTGCGATATATGATGGTAATGACATCTCCACAAGTCGTCGCCTTGCTTTACTCTGTGGTAAAATACAGCCACCTTCACTACGTTCAACTTCAAACAGCATGGCTATCCAGTTTAAATCTGATAACTCAAACAGCTTTAAAGGTTTTAAAGCATCTGTTATGTTTACATACGGTAAGTATTTTAATTTGGACACTTTAATGTGCATTATTTGACTTTGCTAATCTATTTTATATTATTTCTTAGGGGAGTCGTCAGGCTGTGGAGGAACAATTGATTTATCTGAAAACAAAAAAAAAGTTACAATTAAATCTCCAAATATAACCGAAGACGGTTTATATCCTCCTTATCTGGAATGCCATTGGTTAGTTTCTGTCCCTCTGGGTAGCAACATAAAAATGTCATTTAAGAAATTCCACGTGTCTCAATGTATTGATGCAAATTCTACAGAATGCAACTGTGATTACCTGGAAGTGAGTATTTGTTATCTTACTATATGAATTATTTAATAATATATGTATTAATAGGTATTCGATGGAGCTGGACCTCTTTCTGAATCAATTTCAAAAATGTGTGGACACAACATACCTTCAGAAATCTCTTCATCGTTTAGCAATCTATGGATACAGTTTGTATCCGACGGTGCGAGCAAAACCAGAAGTACCGGGTTCACAGCTGATGTAGAATTAATTACATGTGAGTTGATTTTTAATTGTTACATACACTGTTGTTTTTTATAAATATTTGCTTATGTATTGTATACATTTTAGCTATCTGTGGAAACTTTACCAGAAACGTGACAAACAGTACTCAAGTTTTAATGTCGCCTAATTATCCATCAAAGTATCCTCCGAATACTAGATGCACGTGGTATTTGTATAGTGAAACTGAGCATACGAAATTTGATATTCACTTTGAATTTTTGGACCTGGAAGAAGCTAATAGCGAAGGAATTTGTGCAAATGATAAAATAGAAATATATGATAAAAATGTAAGTCACAAATAATTTGATTCTTATTGCTTACTTAAACTAAAATATACACCTTAACCACAATAAACAATATCAGTCGACACGTGTTTTGATTTCACAAGAAATCTTCATCTTGTAAAGTCGAAACACGTGACAAGTAACATTGTTTTATTGTGGTTAAGGTGTATATTTTTAGTTTAATTAAGTGACTAAGAAACCACAATTTCTCCGTTTTTCCAGTTGTCTTATTGCTTAGATCACATTTTACATTTAGATATATTTACTAAAATATATATATAGAATCAGAAAAAAAAGAATATATATTTCATCTCTATTTCTTTATTTTATTTATTTTTTTCTTTATTTTAATTTGTATCTGTAAAAGTAGATGGTGAACTGTCTTCAAATTTTCAGTGAAGTTTAGTTGAATATTTTACTACCTGAATAGAATTTTTGATCAAAATCTCTCTGTTAATTTTTATTAGGTTTCCGTAGAAAACTAGGAAACCTTATAGTTTCACCATGTCCGTCCTCAAAAATTTTAAGTCGATTAAGATGAAATTTGGTATACGGACGAAGACTGATAACACAAAAACAGAAATGATAAGATTTTTGAAAAAAAAATTTTTTGGACCCCCTTTCCATATACTGAAAAGTGAACTCACATTTTTCTTTTCACTTACCCCATTAAGTGGGATGTCATTAGATAGGTCTCTTAAAATGAAACAAAAAATGTTATATAACCTTTTGATTTTAACCCTTTAGTCACGATATATTTGCATTTAAACGCGTCCCCTCCCCCCTTCTACTTTCTAAACTATCGATGCAAAAAATCTATAAAAAAATACAGAATGTAGCTTTTAGTTAGTACTTTCAATGAAAATTATAACGAACACTGTAGCTAGAATAGTTTATAAAAAAAATTGAAATAACTCTTGTTTATAAATTGTAATGACTACGGAAACCTATCATGTGCGTGCCCGACACGCACTTGGCCGTTTTATTTAGTTAGATACAATGCTAAAACACTTAATTTGAATGATGATTATCTTCGGTTGTAAGCGGTCAATATTTTTAAAATTGTATCTATGTATTCATACAAAAAGTTCAATAATTTCTTAAGAAAAACATCAACATAACTTCTTTAAAAAATGTACGATTAATTTTTTTAGGAGTCGCCATCAACCAAAGACAGATTAGGACCAGAATTAATCCACGGTGGAACAAGGTCCCAAAACAGACCACTGTCTTTCTATCTTGGAAGCCGTTATCCAGTTGGAAAACTTATCGTTTGCGGAAAAAATAAAAACATTGATTATTATTCAGGAGGACGTCAAGTTGTTATACAATTTACCAGTGACTCGGCTAAAGAGTTTAAAGGGTTCAAAATAAATTACAGGATGACAGGTAAATATTTTAACACGTAACTACTAACTACACATTTTTGTTATTTCCATATAATATATTCAGTTTATACTGATTTCATTATTTTGTATTTTAGGGTGTAACCGAAACTTTACTGAAATACAAGGAAGAATTCATAACGAAGATGTGAAAGGACATTGCTTTATCACAATAACAGTTCCAGAAAACCGTACAATTTCAGTATTTTTTCAGTCGTTTATTTTATTTGATACAACAGAATGTGCTTCGGCCGCTCTAGTGGTATGAATTTGAAGTTAATTTTTGCATTTATTTAGTATAGATACCACTTACATTCCTTGTTGACTGTTAATATAATTATAATAATAATGTTTAGGTTCGCGATGGTTTAACAACAGATGCACGACAATTAGCTAAATTATGTGGAGTTCTATCTCCGAATCCAATATTTTCTACTGGAAACACATTATCATTTGAAATATGGAACAGACGGGAAGGAGGTCTTGGAGCTTACGATATTATTTATTCTAGCACCGATCAAGGTTTGTACAAATATTAAATGATCTATTTATTATTGAGTTATGTTGTCTACGGATTGAAAATACCTGTTATAATCCATAGATAATATAAAACTACTGAACACAATATATTTCAGGTCAAGCATGCGGTGGAACATTGTACAATTACGGTGGAATGTTGTCAAGCCCATTTTATCCTGGAAATTACAGAAATGCTAGTGACTGTTTGTGGCATATTTCCACACCGTATGGAACTGTTGTCGTGTTGAAATTTACAACTTTTGATTTAGGTACGTACGAAATAAATATCTCACAAAGGGACATCACAGTTTATGTATGGAGGATTTCAGTTAACTTTTGGGAGGTGAAACTAGATTAAAAATAAAAAAAACACGTGTTCGAACATTTTTTTTAATGCTCATTATTAATTACGACATTTAATTCTGAAAATTGTTATATTTCATATGCACTATAATACATGAAGTTTTTTGTAACAAATTAATTATTAGATTTTATTAATGAATCTAACTTCATAAATAAATCATTAAATTTATCTACATAATATATTTTAATTTAGGAACATGTGTTATCGACTTATCGATAATAATATATTTTGCCTAAAAAAAATCAAAATTTAAACGAGAGATAGCCGAAATATGTACAAGAAATTAAGAAAAATTAAAAAAACAATTGCAAATAAAAATAAAAAGTAAAATTTTGTTTGCCACATTCCCAATCTAGCATGTTAACCGCTCGGCCACATAGATAGTACATATGAAATATAACAATTTTCAGAATTAAATATCGCAATTAATAATGAGCATTCAAAAAAATTCTCGAATACGAGTCTTTTTATTTTTAATCTAGCACCTCCCAAAAGCTAACTGAAATCCTCCATCCATAAACTGTGACGTCCCCTTGTCAATATATTACTTGATATTAAATTAAAATTTAATTAAATTATTAATAAAAAGAAATCATAGCTCAACATTAATTTGTGCTGTTTATTAAATGTACAACAAATATTACAGGGCCTAGTAGTACTTGTGAGACTGATTACGTTGAGCTGCTAGATGTGAATCCTGACACGATGGACTCAGAGGTGCGTACCAAATACTGCGGTGATGATAAAACAGATATCTTCCATGCACGGCGTAACGCTATGATCGTAAGATCTGTGTCTAGTGTTAACAACGGAGGCACTGGCTGGATGGCTAGCTACATGGCAAAAGGGCCTAATCAGGCAGTCGATAATTGGTGAATAAGTTGTGTAATAATAATGTTAATGTATTGTAAAATGTATAAATGTTTACTAAATAAATCTGCTTAATGTATTTTAAAGAAATGTTTTTATGAGAGTATTTAATATAATCACAAAACCTAATATTTGGATTCGGAATTAAATGAATTGCAGTGAGCAAGACACATTATACGATATGAAGATATAAAGTGGAATCGAACAGTATCCAAATATAGGCACAGAACTGGAAGAAGAGATTGTAGCAAACCGTGAACATGATGGTGGAAAATGAAAAACTGGGAACCGAGAGGTGATGAAGATAAAGGGAGGCCTATGTTCAAAATTGGAATATAAAAGGCTGAATTATAATTAATTCCGAATTATTTTGTGTATGTCATAAAAGGCGATTAAAAGAGATCCAAGATAAGAACAGTATTCTGTAACCAATAATCATACATGTGGCCTTGGTCTGGATGAGGAGGTGCAGTGGCGTAGGAACGGGGGGGGGGGGGTTGGGGTCGACCCTCCCCCCCCCCCCCCCCGAAATATTCAATGTTCTTAAAATATGCGAAATTATTATTATAATTTTGAATTGAATGACCTTTTTTTTTTTTTTGGTCATATAGTTAACTGTAAAAAAAGTCATAATAATAATTTCGCATATTTTGGAGGCCCCCAAACTTATCTCCCCCCCCGAAAATTTTTCTTACTACGCCACTGAGGAGGTGTTCCATTTAAATCTGCCCAGGTTTATGTTTCAAAACAAAAACGAGATAAAAAAAAATATTTCGAATTTAAGTTGAAGGATTTAAAGAGGATATTAGATGGCACTATCAAAATTATTTTTGGTTGAAGTCATCTTCGTTTTTTTAATATTTATAAATTTTTAAAATTTGAAGATTTTTTTACTCGGAAACCAACAATTTTAAAGAAAAATTACAATAGATCAAAAAGGTTCATGGTGATCTAATAAAACTTTTAAAATTATTTCGTATTTAATTTTTTTTTCTTGGATAGAAAAATATAAAAATACATTTCGGAAACAATTTTCATGTATTATAAGATAAAATTAAATATTTTTTGTCTTTGTACTTGAAAGTTCAAAAGTCTCAATATTTTGTTAAATCTTGGAAAATTGAAATCATAAAAAAATTCTTCAACAAAAGTTGTATATAAAATGCATTTATATTGAAATATTCCATAAATGTATCAAATTAATAATTGCACTTGTAATACAATATAAAGGGCGTAAATATTTTTTTATTCTATAACAAATTGAAATGTTATACACTAATATGTAACGCCTCCTCCATATTTCAAAATACATTGCAAATTCAATTCTTACTTCAGTATTTTAGAGTTTATCGGTGGAGTAAAACATTTTGCATACTTACTCTATTTATTACTATATATTATGTGTAATTTAAACAATAATATATAAATAAAATACAATGAATTTAAATTTATTATTTAATTACGTTATTTTAATTGTTTTTAATTTACTTTGCTATATAAAATGCAGTGAACAGTAAGTACCTACTGCTTTTATATTTAATTAATACTTTTAAGAAAATATATTTTTTAATTATGTAATATATTTACATAGATAAAAAACTTTTAAATTGCTGTTGTAGATTTGCGAATAAAAATTATTTTTTACCAAGTTACTTTGAAATAACTACGATTTTACTAACAATAAGCTATTTTTTTAAATACCCTTTTTTACTAGGCTATTTAGAAAAAAATACCCTTTTTTATTAGATTAATTAGAAGTAACTAGCTATTTGGCAAAAATACTCTTTTATACTAGGCTATTTAGAAATAATTACGATTTTACTAATATAAGCTATTCTGAAAAAATACCCTCTTTTACTAGGCTATTTAAAAAAATGTCCTCTTTTTACTGGACTAATTACAAATGACTACAATTTTACTATGCTATTGAGAAATAATTACAATTTTACTAAGCTATTTAGAAATAATTACCCTTTTTTACTAGATTCTTTAGAAATAACTACGATTTTACTAGGCTATTTAGAAAAAAATACCTTTTTACCACATAGGCTCTTTATAGAAATTATTATAATTTTACTAAGCTATTTAGAAATAATTACCCTTTTTTACTAGGCTCTAGAAATAACTACGATTTTACTAGGTCTTTAGAAAAAATACCTTTTTTGCCATAGGCTCTTTATAGAAATTATTACGATTTTACTATATGTGTTACCGGCAATGTATGAAATACGGCATTCTATAGAATTCCTAGGTATTCTATAGAATGCCTAAAATCACCAGGCAATGTATGAAATGAATTTAATTATATACATTTCCTAGGCATTCTATAGAATACCTAATTGATAGCCGGCAATGTATGAAATATAAACATAAATAGGGTGAATCGATCAATTTTGGTCCAGGTACATTGCCTTACTTTATGTTATAAAATACTGATGCAAATATACAATTAAAAAATCTTGGTTCGTTCTCAATAGCTGTAGGTTTCTAGATTACAATTCAGTATTGTAGGTACAATACTGATTTATTTATCAAAATAAACATTTTATATTTACGTGTTATATAATAGAAAAATGTAACATATGTATGTCCAGTAAAGTAGCACAGTGATTTCGGAAACGGCTGTATAAAAAAATACGTAAGTTCTTTGTTGGTCCGACGAAAAATTGCTGTCATTTTAATTCGACCGAATTTTATTAAACTTTTTTTCTTGCGTTCGTCCAGTGAAAAATTAATAGTATGTAATTTTAATTCGATTTCCGGCTCTATCAGAATTTTTTTTACAAGAATATTTATTGTGCTGGAAATTAAAATAATATACATATTTTGATAATTAAAATAAAGTGAGAATAGATAAAAATATAGGTATAAAAAAATATTATCTGCCACCTCGTTTAAAATGTATTTTTTTATTTTTTATTTATTTATTTTTTAATATGGGATTGCACATTTCCAGACGATTAGCGTTGAAATAAAAAAAATTATTGGGGACATTTCTCTTATTTAAAAAGTACTAACGCCACGGTCGTACCTATTCGTTTTATAAAAAAATCATATTTATTTCAATTTTTTAACAATAATAATAAAACATTTAGAGATACATATTATAGGTTAAACCTTTAAACTAGAAATATATTGTTGAACTTTTTATTAAAATATGTCTCATTAGCAATTAAAAAAAATATGGTGTAATTTTGAATTGTGTAAGATTCCAATAATGTTTCCTTGTTATTTTAACATAAATATAAAATAATACGCGTCTGAGCTAATATTTAATTTAGTAAATTACATAATATCAAAAGTTTATGATTTTTTTCTTGAAAATATGTTCTTTTATTTTTTTAACGTGTTATTTTTTTATGTTAACGTTCAGAGCCCCAAATTCCACTTAACACGTGTCTGGACATGAATTTAATTTAACAGATTAAATAAAATTTTAGATTCCAATATTATTTCAATAAATTTGTGATTTTAATATTAAGGCCTTTAAATCTTACTTAAAACGTGTTAAGACTATTTTTTCTGATAAATTATATCTAAGTTTTATACAATGTTCATGTGAATTTGTTATTTTTACAATAAGGGCCTTAAATATTACATAATACGCGCCTGGTCTAATATTAATTTTAGTTGATTACATAATATTTAGTGTTTATGGATTTGTTTTTGGAAATATGTTTATTACCGTTTAGAACCCAAAATCTCACTTAATACGTACCCGGACAAATATTTGACTGAATCGATTATATAATATTTAAGGTTCCAATATTGTTTCTGTGAATTTGTTATTTTAACAGTAAGGACTTTAAATCTTACTTAATACAAGTCTGGACTAATATGATATTGAATGTTCAAATACCTAGTATCTAAGTTATTTACAATGTTTATGTGAATTTGTTATTTTTACAATAAGGGCCTTAAATATTACTTAATACGCGTCTGGCCTAATATTAATTTTAGTTGACTACATAATATCTAGTGTTAATTGATTTGTTTTTGGAAATATGTTATTTTAACAGTAAGGGCCTTAAATCTTACTTAATACACGTCTGGACTAATATGTTATTGAATGTTTAAATAATATCTAAGGTTTTTATTTTAATAATTTTAAATCATACATAATATGCGTCTGAACTAATATTTTATTTTATTTATTATAATAAATATCAAATGTTATACTATTGTTTATGTGGTTTTGTTATTTTAACAATGAAAGACCTAAATCTTACATAATATGAATTTGAACTTTTAAAAATTAATTAAATAATACCTATCTGCTTCATTAATATCATTTTGTCTTTTATTACATACATTTCCTAATATTATCTTGGCATTCTATAGAATTCCTAGGGATTCTATAGAATGCCTAGGCAAAGTATATAATAAATTTCTATTAAACAAATATTTCATACTTTGCCTGAAATCGTCAGGCATTGTATAGAATTCCTAGGAATTCTATAGAATGCCTGAATTTCATACATTGCCGGTAACATATGCACTATTTAGAAATATTTTCGATTTTACTATAAGCTATTTAGGAAACATCCTTTTTTTACTAGGCTATTTAGAAAAAAAAATTTATTAGGCCCTTTAGAAATAACTACGATTTTACTAGGCTCTTTAGAATAATTTACTCTTTTTTGCTAGGCTCTAGAAATAACTACAATTTTACTAAGCTATTGAGAAAAATTATTATTATTTTTAAATCTTGTCTGTTAGTTATTGTCAACAGAATTCACCTCATTTCTTAAAAGTCACATGGAAATTGCTTTTAGAGTATTTTTTATTAATAAACTATGTAGCTGTGCCCGCGGCTTCGCTATCATCGCGTGGACTACGGAATTATAATATTGTTTAGGATTTTTGAAAAATATAGTTGTTCAATATTTAACAGTTTAGGCAGCGTATTGTAAAACTTTGACTTGACCTGGCTTTTAAGCGGGTATTATCGACAATTAGGGTGAACAGATTTTAATTTTTGTAAACCCTAACATGTAAATGAAGTCCCCTTTTTTCTTTTATTTTATCCTTTGTATTTTCATTTTATTATTTTTTTCATAAAATTTACTAAAAATGTATTACTCTAATCTGCAATTTTACGCCACTGCTCATAGACATCTATGTCTATGCCACTGCTCTATTTTTGACGATCTTTTTTTTTAGTCATCACATTTTGCAAAACCCGGAGAAATTGCACCGAAACCCTAAGCCCGGAGAACTAATATACAAACCCTGAGACTCCGGGTAAAAACCTGAGACCTGGTCAGTTCACCCTATCGACAATGTTAAATCAATATTGTAGTGTTATCATGTTAAACTGATATTAGGGGAGATCGGGGGAATCGCGCCACATTAAGGAAAAACGATTTTTTTCTATACTTTAAAGTAACATAACACTTTAAATAAGCGGACTATTTAGTTATACTACATTAAAACTGCCATCGGTTGTTTTTGAAGACGTACTCGAAGTTATGGAAACTCCTGGCAGGCCATCTTGGCTATAAATGGCCATTTCTTCAGTTATATCAATTTGGGATAGGTTTCTGCTATTGGTTATTGGGCCTAGGTCTATGTTATTTTGCCCAAGATAAAAGACCTCTTCAACTTCTTGATCGTCAATAACTAGAGGTTCTAAGTTTTAATCTGACAGGATTTACATTATTGCCCCAGCTATAATGGCGCCATTACCCCGGTGTGACAATATGGCGAACGATCTTAATTCACAACTAATGCAGACTCTTACACATAAAAAATATAACACAGAAATGTAACTGAATATTAGTTAAATGCGTACGCATACTATTTACGGCTATAAATTAACAAAGAAAGACACTTAACTCGATTTATATATAAGTCACAAATTATAACGAAATAGTAAAAAACAATATTTTCTGCGATAATAAATACACTTCTCTAATTAGAAACTTGATAATACTGAAGCAGTTTCTTCTGTTGGTCGCTAAAGTACAGCATTTATTGCGACCTCTCCACTGACTATCGTTTGCTGTTTACATGGGGTGGTGCCATTCCCCCGGTCTCCCCTAATTATTATTAATAATAATGTCATTATAACATTTTAAAACTTGTACCAAACAATTTTATTTGATAATACCATCATATAGTACTGCCCACGACAATTTAGCATTGCCCGCTTAAAACTGGGTCTAGTTCGTTAATTAACCAATTCTGGGAACTTTGCCCAACAGCGATGAGCAATGCTGACATTGCCCGGGCAGTGACGTTACATACCCCGCGGGCTTTGCCCATAACATATATAGCGGGTTGTCTATTTAAATTGAGACAAGCAAATAGGTACCTCGTAAACTAAGTTTTTTTAGGGAAATTGTTTGGTACAAAAGTTTCAGGGTTATTAGGAAGGAAAAAACCAATGAAGGTAAAATACATTTTTTGTGGAGATTTCAAGATCATTTTGTGGTCAACTTTATTTTTTTAATGGAAACCTATTTCTTTTTTTTAACTTTAGCAAAGAATTTTTTTTCAAAAACCTCAATTTTAACCGATTTAAATTTTTTTATTTTCCATTCAAAAATCCTAAAAATCTTTTATTTAATTGTTTCTGAAACATGTATAGTTGATAATAAAAATAATTTTCGAATTTTTTTTATTAAAAAAAAATCAAATTTAATTTAATTGTCTGTAAAATACGAATATGCAAAAAGAGAAATAGGTTTCCTTTAAAAATATGATACTGATCTCAAAATGACCTTAAAACCTCTTCTCAAGGTCAAAAATTTAACCTCCATTGGTTTTCCCTTTCCTAATTCCAAAACGTTTGTATCAAACATTTTCCCTGGAAAACCTTTGTTTTCGAGACATTTGCTTTTCTCAATTTAAATATATCACCCGGTACACAGGCTGATTCAGCACTGTCGTGCCAAACTTGAACAGTAAGTTGAGAAATATATTTTAAGCAAAAAACATTATATGAACATGTGTCCGGAAATTTTTTGTGAGGGGGCTACAGCCCTACAAAGATTTTACTCAAAATTAGATTTTATTTAATATCTTGAGAACTCATTGTGCTACAGGCTACAGTTATGAAATTTGCTACAGGGTTTAGTATTAATAAGTGTTATCTATTTCCAGCATTAACCAATAGTAATTAGATCAGGGTTGTTAGTACGTCTGGTTCGTGGCAAATAAAGCCAAAACGCTGCACTTTTTGATTGGGGTATGCCACTTTCGGTGGTCATATATAAGGTCAAAAGAAACATTTTCAGATAGAGAGCCACTTTAAAATCCGTGTAGAACACCATTATATCGGCTATTAAAGATGGCCCTCACGGTTTTTATTAAATTGGCTGTATCTCAGCTCCTAATCATCTGATTTCAATTTTCTTTTGTTTATTTTAAAGTTCTTATTAAAAAAAATAGTTTTTATCATTATTCATTTTTCTTTAAATCTTAAGGGTTCCCCACAATTTTCCGAAATCTGAAGATTTCACTTTTCTTACAAACTTAATTGTTATATAACTTTTTTATTGTGCCCAATATCATTTTTTTACCTTATATAAAAAACAAAGACATTTTTGTCTGCGTTCCATTGATAACAAGATAATACTGTTTTAATTAACAACTTCTTTGGAAATAGCGTGTTAAACTAAGAAAAATAGATTATTTTTGGATCATTCCATGTCAAGTTTACCTGTATTGGTTTCTCGGATTCGAGATTTTGATGGAAATGTCCATTTATACCTTCCCTGAATCAATTCTGACTATTTTTATCACCATGTCTGTCTGTCTGTCTGTGTGTGTATCTGTTTGTCTGTAAACGTTGTAACTCAAAAATGACAGTACATAGAGGGGTAAAATTTTATATTTAGGATTAATTTGTTTTAAGAAAGAAAACCTGATTTTTTTTAAACCGGAAACGGATGTTTACTGTAATTTTTATAATTATTCGAATTATTTCTGAAACGGTACGTGTTGGAAGAAAATGTTTAAAGAAAAATTTGTTTAGAATATTATTATTTATAATTTATGTTATCTCCAATTTCTCCCAAAAAAAATTTTGAGGTTATAATCGTTTTTTTCAATTATATTTGAAATGGTTTAAAGCAGAAATAAATCATTGAAATAAAAGTTGTAGAGTATGTTATTTTCTATAGTTTATGTTCCATTAATTTTTTTGTATCTCTTACCAATTAAAAAAAAATAATCTTTTTAATTATATTTTTAATTTTTTTCCATTTTATTTGAACAAGTTCATGACAGAATGAAATGTTTATAACAAAAAATGTAGAGAACGTTATTATCTATATTTTATGTTCTATTAATTTTTTTATATCTGCCATCAGTAAGCTAAAATTATTTGTTTTATATAAGTAGATACACGTACATTTTTTTATTGTATAAGAAAGTTCAGTGATATCCATGACAGATTTTTCAATTTTTTAACTATGCCATATGAGAAAATTGATCCCAACATAAAATTTCATATGATAAAAGGTAAACTTGACATGGAATGATCCAAAAATAGTCTATTTTTCTTAGTTTAACACGCTTTTTCCAAAGAAGTTGTTAATTAAAACAGTATTATCTTGTTATCAATGGAAAGCAGAATAAAATGTCTTTCTTTTTTATATGAAGTAAAAAAATTATATTGGGCACAATAAAAAAGTTATATATAAATTAAGTTCGTAAGAAAAGTAAAATTTTTAGATTTTCAAAAATTGTGGGGAACCCTTAAGATTTAGAAAAAAATGTATAATGACAAAAAATAATCTTCTCAATAAGAACTTTAAAACAAATAAAAGAAAACTGAAATCAGATGACTAGGAGCTGAGATACAGCCAATTTAATAAAAACGGCGGGGGCCATCTTTAATAGCCGATATAATGGTGTTCTACACGGATTTTTAAGTGGCTCCCTATCTGAAAATTATTCTTTTAACCTTATCTATGGGCACAGAAAGTGTCATACCCCAATCAAAAAGTGCAGGGTTTTTTTACGTACCAGACGTACTATGTATGAAATCAGTGGGCCCGTCGATTTTTATCCAGTTTTTTTTTTGTTCATTAATTTTTTCCTGAGTTAGGCACTTGAATAAGATAACTGACATAAAATATACAAAAATATACTTTGAAACCGATATCGATAAAAAAAAGAAAACATGCAGAATTTTTCTTAATACGGATGCTTCAAATTACACAAAATAAATTTCTTATTCTTGTTCTATATCTTTTTTGGGCTACAATATATTTTGAAACATTTATGTTTAACACGTGGACACACGATGGTAATGTGATTTTACCACTGGGCCACTCAGGGTAGGTTTAACAAACAGTATGACCTGGATCACTTACCGACTTTTTAAAGAGGACGGAAAGCGCAAATGATTCATGTCCGATTATAAAGAAGCTAACTTTGCAAGCACTTTCAAATGGGGTATCAAAATTATGACAGTCAGACAATTCTCTTGGAATTTTTGAGATAGTTTCATTCATAGGCAGTAAAAATAAAGCTATGTAAAGTATATTTACTAAAAACGGTAAAAACCAACTTACTGTGCATGCAACTGTCATATAATTAAGTTTGATACCCCGTTTGAAAATGTTTGCAAGCTTCCATATTTTGTTAGCTCGTTTATAATACCCACAGAATTTTATTTATTAAATAAATAGATAATACCGGACATCAGAGAGTTAGGGTCGATTTAGACTATCGTGCCAGTCCCGGTCAGGTCTCAGTCCGGTCTCGCTCCAATAAAATATATTTACTATACTTACTGAATATTCGACTGGAGCGAGACCGGACCGGAACCGACACGATAGTGTGGATCGGGGTACGCGTCAACTCGGCGCATCCAACTCGGCGATGGTTAACTCGGCGACGGTCAACTCGGCGACGGTCAACTCGGCGACGGTCAACTCGGCGACGGTCAACTCGGCGATAGCCAAACTCGGCGACGGTCAACTCGGCGATAAACATTAATATTAGTAAATATATTTTTAACTAAAATTTGCCCGCGGGTTCATCCGCGTGTATTATGTATAATTTTTTTATCGATCCGTATTTTAACGCGAGGGATGGGGGTATGGATGAAAAAATGTAATTATTTATTTTATTAAATACTATACATAAAAGTGTCATGTAAATATGTACTTTACATTACTTGATCAGTTGTTTTAATTAGTGACCATTTCTATATTTTTAATCGAACTATATAATTTTGAACTAGCCACCTATTTTCATCTACAATCTTTGATTTGTGACGTTTTTTTTTTTTTTATTTAAAATCTACATATTATAATTTGCAACAATCATTTTTTGAAATTAAACTTATATTTCAGATTATACAAAATTATGAAATATAAACGATGAATATAGCATATAATTTAATAGTAATTTCAAAAACGTATTTAGTTTTAAAGAAATTTGGTGACAAATTTTCTCATTGTCATAAAATAACAAAAAAATGTGCTTTTTTTTCAAATTGAACAATGAACTATTACAGCTGCTTAATATTTAATTGTTTACAAAAAGTTGCATTCAGATATAACAAACATTATAAAAATTGCTAACTCTACCAATATATTTGTATTTGTTGGCAGAAATACTGTTATAATTTTTTTTATTTAAAAAATAAACAATAATTTTTTTCCATTCGTGCTTCATACCGTTAAAATACGGGCCGATAAAACTATTTTATAAATACACGCGGGTGAAGCCGCGGGTAAATTCTAGTTAAAAAATATATTTACTAATAATTATTATTATCGCCGAGTTGACCGTCGCGTCGCCGAGTTTGACAGTCGCTGAGTTGACCGTCACCGAGTTGACCATCTCCGAGTTGGATGCGCCGAGTTGACCTGTCCCGTGTGGATCGACCCTGAAGATGATATTATCATTCAACCATATTTTGTTATTCAAACGGAAATAAAGTTATCATTTAGTTGTATCGAGCAGTGATGAGAAGAAAATCATTAAATCAAGATTTTATGATTTTAAGATAAATTGAAAAACACATAAATATGATATTTAAAAAAAATATATTTTTAATTAACCCTCCAGCCGCGGGCGACGTGTATATCGCGTTTTACTTATTCTATACAATTCCGCGGAGTATGCTATTATCGCGTTGCTTATAATTTTTATGATATTTAAGCTTCGGGAAACATTATTTCCACGTTGAATCTATTTTCTTTTATTTTAAAACATCAGGAAACGTTTTTTCATCGTTATCATATCTTATATCTAAACAGTTTGCTGGCGCAATACGATGACAAGTTACAACGTGTTCTATCAGTGGTAATAAAATTGCAAATTTATACTACTTTTTTTTATTTTTCTTACATTCCTTACATACAATCCTTATAACTATTATAAATAGCAAATAAGAATATCCCGCGGTTTAAACAAAAAAAATAAAATAATCGCTCGCGGCTGGAGGGTTAAAAAAATCTGTTTTAAATTTTTTCGGAACCTAACCCCCCTTTTAGTACTCGCTATGGGTCTCATATAACACGTCATTTTCTAGGAACCTATCTACCGTGTTGTAGGAGGGTTACCTGTATTTTTCAAAAATCAAAAACAATAATCCCGCAGTCCATGCGAGCGAAGCCGCAGACACAGCTAATGTTTAATAAATAACGAAACTAATAAAATAAACACAAAAATATTATATATACGTACGACAAAAATACTTCGAATACTATCCTGGACTCACTGGACTGTAGTAAATATATAACCATATATTAAACAATGTGATATAACCCAACTATACCTCATCTCTCTCACTGCTGTGAACGAAATGTTTTACTTTTTAGACAATCGGAAAGTTAGGCCTGTGATTATATTTATTTCTAAACAATGGAAATGATAAATATTTGAATAATTACAGACCAAAAATATCGATAAAGAATGGCAACCTCGAGTTTTCAGTTGGAGAAGATCATCATATTTATTTCAAAACGAAAGGCAAAGGTTTTGTGCATGTCAATGGTAACCGAATAAGAACTTCAGAAAGCCAAGAGTTAAGTCAACACTTGCAGTTACTTGAAGATAAGTTAAATAAAGCTATTGAAGACAGTGCCAAAATCAGTAAAACGACAATTACTGTTCCAAGTGTAAGTTCAAATTTAAATTCAAAGCGTCTGTCCTTACTGAAAGTTACGAAAAGCTATGTGATCATTTTTCAAAGAGAAACAATTTTTTCCGATTTCAAAATTTTCACTAGATCTTCCGTTTCAGATCAAGACAAACATTTTTTGTTCCGAATCTGTCTGTCCCCTGAATCCTTGTCATATGTATAACATATGAACCACTGAATTATTGAAACTTGGTTGGGTTTGACTAGAGAACGGTCCCGTTTAAAAATCATCAAAATCGTATGTAAGGGGAAGGGGTGACATCTTGATTATTTTTATATATTTTTAGTTTTTTAACTATTTCAATTTTAATCTAAATTTTTCTGCTATGCAAACGTCAAAATAAATTTCTTAATATGTCAGAGTAAATAGCAATTGAACAAAACAAATGACGATTTTTGAAAGCAAATTGAGATAAATTTTCATAAGGGAATATTTTACTACAAAAGTTGTAACCTATTTTATAGAAAAAGATTCTATAAAATGTTCACGGAACATATGTCATTCTTGTGATATCTTGAAAATATAAATATTTTGGGATGTCACCCCTCCTCTAACCACACACACACACAGAACAAAAAAAAACGTTTGTTTTGACCTGAAACGGATCAAATGAAAATTTTGAAATCGGGGAACAACTTTTTCTTTTCTTTGAAAAACGATCACATAGCTGCTTGTACTCTATGTGGCAAGAAAGCAAAATAATCAGACACGTATTAAGAAAAATTTCAAACTAATATTTTCTAATAATTTTACATAAAAATTAAATGGTTAACCAATAGAATACTTTATCGGTGTTTATTAAAATTCATCGATATTTAACTACTGTTGGTAAGAAGCACTGTACATTTATTTGGTGGATTTTTTTAAACATTGTTTCAATTATTATAGATCAAATTGTCTTTGATGCAAAATGTAAATATAAGCTATGATCCCCTAACCTACCCCCCCCCCCCCCCCCAAAAAAAAAAACAAACCCAATTCATGTTCTGAGAGATAAAATATATCTTTCAAATTTTACACGATCTGCCGTTTATTAGGTTAATCTATATTTTAAGCTGAAATTTGAAATCAATTATTATATTTATCTTGTTTTACCTTGCAGGTAAATGAAAGTATATTAAATGACCTTCATACACGTTTACATAATTTAGAGAAATATACACAGCATTTTAAGCAGTTGGAGGAATTACTGAAAAGGAACGAATGTCATGACGACTCTTGTGAAAATGGAGCACAATGCATTGATTTGTTTAATAATTATTTGTGCTTGTGCCCTAGTAACTGGGAGGTAAAAGATTAAACATCACAAGTTCTGAATATCATTAATATTTCTCTTTATTTATAAACAAATACTTTCTGTTTTAGGGTCAAAAGTGTGATGTAGACGTCAATGAATGTGCTATATTTGCTGGAACAGATCTTGGATGTCAGAATGGTGCGACTTGTCACAATACACGTGGATCTTATGAGTAAATGATTTTTATACTTAGTCATTCGATTTGTACACTTTTGTATTTTATTTCTTTATTATTAGAAATTTTCAGTAGCTTCGCCCTCCCCTTGTTTATTTCAAAACCCAAACTTTTTCATTCACATTTTAATTAGAAAATATCAATTGTGATTTAATCTAAATCGTTGGTTTAATAACATAATTAGTATAACTATATACCTTTGATTTTTTTTGTAATTTTTGTATATTTTTATTAAAAAAATATTGATTGTAAATTTCTTTAATTTAGTTTAAACTCATTCTAGGGTCTTAGGTTTTCAAACAGTGAAAGTCCCATTAAAATTGTTGCAGTAGTGTTCATAATTTTTAATTCAATCAAGTAAATTAATATTTGAAGTAAAAGTAGTCACTAGGGTTTGCAATCCCGCAGACTTTTTTTCCCGCGGGAATTTTGCGGGAAATCCTCAAATCCCGCGGGATCCCGCAGTTTTTCCAAACATTTTGTTATTCATACTTAAAGTTACTATTATTTAGTTAACATGACAATTAACATGAAAAATATTTTCATAGTGGTAACATATGATACGTAAACGTAACTCATACCGTATAGACCGATGTAAAATCCATAAAATACACCTGTAAATAGGAGATTGTCTAATATGTTAGGTACAAGGACAAGATGCTTCTAACTACTTTTGTCTTTTTGTTCGATTATCCATTTCAATTTTTTTAACTCCTTCGTTGGGTATAAATTAGCCCTTGTTTCCCGCAGGCCTATGTTTTCGATTTGGATCAAAAGTTAATTGTCCCAAAATTTCAAACTCATAGATCAAACCTGTGGACGGCGCAAACCGTGTCCTTTTCCTATTTGATTAACATGGGAAAAATTACTTTTTTACTTTCGCGTGAATATCTCGTTGAAAACAATTTTTTTTGAAAATTTCTCAGGGGAATATTTTGTAAGTGCTCAATTCATAAATCCAATAAATTTTAAGAAATGTTTATTTAAAAATTATCATAAAAATTGGATTTTACTTTTTATGATAATGTTATATAATCTACTTCACTAGTTTCATATTCAGTCATCTCAACCTTAATTTTTTTTTTTCAAAATTGTTACCTTTTTTTATTTATATTTACACTTTACAAGTATTCAAAACGCACGCGACCTACAAATTCAATGTTCAAAAAATTCCGCAGATCTCCAAAACGTGCGGGATCCCGCGGGAATGCGGGATTGCAAACCCTAGTAGTCACAAATCAAATATATTAAACATTTATTCTATCCATAAAAAATAAAAGTTTTGGCTAATACGGAGAGTCTGAGGGTCCTCTGTCAGATTTGTGAAAAATCCCGTATATAGTTATTCAGAATAGGGTTGACGCGCATGCGTGACTAGATCAGTGTTAACAACTTTTATAAATCACGCATTTTATAAAACGACTGGCCACGTTTAGCTGTGTTATATTTAATTATTTAGTTTAAGTTAGATTAGTCCAGGTAGATTTGGTTCCTTTTCAGGTAGGGTTAGGTTAGGTTTATTAATTGCACTAAATAATATATTAACATAGATACAACATACTCTACTCTATTCTAACACATCAACACGTGATTTTCAGAGTTTTTGACAGAGGACCTCCAGACTCTCCGTATTAACCAAAGTTTTTAAATATTGTTTTATGAATTATTATTAGATGTACATGTCCAACTGGTTGGGGTGGTCTTCACTGCATACAACGGACTGCCAACTGTACAACTGGAAACCCTCAGGAACTTTGTGGCCACGGTGTTTGTGAACCACAAAATAACATATATGGATATACCTGTATCTGCGAACAGGTAAATATCTATATAGTTATACAGTAATCCCTCCATTTACGCGTTTTATATGTTCACTAATCTACTAGACACCAGTTGTTGCCAAGCACATGTATAACAGAACTCGGGTATTCACCGAACTTATAATATAATACACATTTTTAGAATAACTTATCTGACAATTTGAATTTAATTGCATTTGTTTCCAAGGCAACATGAATTAGTAGATGTGTTGCGTCAGTGAAAATTGTGTTATTGTGAATCCTACCTGACGTTTTGCCCAATCAGAAGCGTGTATTATGCTTCTTATGTTAGCTACCGCTGCAATTTTAAATGGAACAGACTATACACATTCTTAAAGGGATGGAAGACAACTGGCGGACACCCAGCATGCACAGTGGACGTAGATGAATGTGCCACGTCAACATACTGTTCAACAAATCCGCCTGTACAATGTGTTAATCTACCAGGCTCGTTCCGTTGCGGCCCTTGTCCTGTTGGGTACACAGGCAATGGCCACTATTGTGAAGATATCAATGAGTGTCAGTCAGACAACGGAGGCTGTAGCGTATATCCGTACGTCTCTTGCACAAACACTCCAGGATCTAGAGTTTGTGGCCCTTGTCCCCCAGGATCCTATGGAGATGGAGTCATTTGTAGTTTTAAGAGAAGCGCTTGCAGGGTTAACAATGGTGGCTGTAATAAACTTGCCCAGTGCGTTGATAATTCTGGTAAGTTTAAATCATTTTTAACAACTGTTTTGTTTTTACTTTCTAAACAAATTAAAGATTGACAAAGTAATATCTACTTTCAAAAATGGTGTCAAAAATAATATTTCATATTACAGATCCATATCACTGTTATCAACATTTACTAAAGTATTTGAGAATATATTATTTATAACTCTTAATTTACTTTTTAAAAAGAGTTAGCACTTTTTAATTTCATAGATAGAAATTTATAAACAACTAGCATTCTACAAAACTAACTGTCCGTATTTTTATTTTCTTATACCTATATAAGTATATGAAATATACATAAAGTAAAAGTAAATATAGTAGTCAATTTTTTTCAAAATCTGGATTTTTATGGAATTATCCATTTTGACCTTCCCATAATCCATTTTGACTGTTTCCACCATGATGTCTGTGTGTCCGTCGGTCTATTTGTCTGTAAAACGCTGTAACTCAAATGCAATAACTGTAGAAGGATGAAATTTTATATTTAAGATTAATTTTTGTTTGCAAAGAAAACATACTATTTTTGAAAATGATCTTTCAACTGAATACAGATGTTTACTGAGGTCGATTTTTGAATTTTTTGAATTACTTTGAAACAGTGCAAATTAGAGAAAAATGGTTAAGTTGAAAATTGTATGTAATATTATTATCTATAATTTATATTCAATTCATTTTTTCGAATAACATTTTCATAACAGAGAAGAAATATCTACCATGAGTGTCATGAGACTTTTTTATACGCAATACTCAAAGTGAACAGTGTGAGTGATTCTAATTATGTAAAAAAACTTATTTCTGGTTAAATCATAAATGTTGGAAAAAAAACGTATGGGAGATAAATTATTATAGAGAATATAACATAGTCGCCATTTTTTATGTAAAATATTTTTTTCTTATTTCAAAAATAATTCAAAAATTCAAAAACTGACAAGAGTAAACGTCTGTTTCCAGTTTTGTAATTACGTTTAAAAAATTCATTTGATACATGTTGTAGAGAATATTATTTTCTTTAATTTATGTCTCATTTATTTTATTCAATCTTTTATTACTAGTTTAGGGATTACGCTTGCAATGTTAAATTAATTGATTTTATTTTGACAATATCTTTGCTGACAGGTGGTTAATTATTTCACGGTTTTGAATGGAACTTCATATCATTTTTTTAATTAATTTACGAAATTTGGGTTTAGAATTTCCTAGCATGATTATATGTGACAAGAAGGGGGGTGGGATTCAGAATTTTATTCTTATAAATAATAAAAATTAATACGTTTTATTTACAATTAGCAGATTTTATAAATAGTCTTTAGGGAGCATTAGCAGTTATTACAAACTGTTACAAAACAGTCATTTCTCCAACTTTAGCACTACAAAGCTATTCCACCAAAAAAATTAAACTTTTTTTAATCATCATCCGAAATAAGTCTATAATATATTTTTTTCATAACCGAGAACCCTATCATAAAAATTTGCCAGGGGCCTCAAAGTAGTTACGCTATTGACTATATAACAAACATTTTAAGATCATTCTGAAATTTGTGTGATTTATAGTTTCAGAGTATCAATCAGGAGACAGTTCTTTTTTCTACCCGTTTAATATTTTATTTAATATTATTTTTTTTGCAGCAATCAGTGAAACATACATCAAATGTATTTGTCCACAAGGATATACTGGACAAGGTTTTGGTCCGTCCGGTTGTTCTGCTATTGATACAAATAAAACATTAGAAGGCATTTGTAAATCAAATCCCTGCAGACCTCACGGAACATGCACTGAACCATCACCTGGTAGATTTAAGTGCACGTGCAGAGATAACTTTGTCGGCCGATCATGCACTATCATAGATCCTTGTCTCAGTAAACCTTGTATGAATGGAGCGACTTGTACCACAACTGATTTTGGAACATTTATATGTATGTGTCCGTCAAATTATGAAGGGATACGATGTGAGGATGAAAAACAAGGTAATATAAATAAACAGAGAATAGAAAGTACTCTATAAATAATTGCTGAATGTATTTTAATTTATGTATGTAGCTTGCGGAGGATACCAAAAAAGTCAAACAGGTAATTTACGCTATCCAAGCAGCAGCAGTAGTGTCAGTCAAAGTAAAACTAGTTGTGGTTGGACCATCGAGACAAATAGTTCTCTCATATTAAACGTTACTTTTCTAGAATTTGAAATCAATCAATGCAATGAAGGCTCACTTTCGGTAATAATTCTACTTTCATTACTGGGGCAAAATTCGCCAAGTGTACCAGGTGAAAAGTTTGATGTCACCGATTTTCTTGAAATTTTGCAGTTTTGTTGTATGAATGTCTAATAATAAAAATGCAAAAGGATTTTGCCGTAGTGTCATTTGTTCTTAAAATACAGGGCCGCGAATTTCGACATTTTATAGAATAGGTGTTTTTTCAGAAATTAATAGCTTATATCACACTATTTAACCAAATTTTGACTCTTATAGATTTTTTACTTATACATTTTTTCGCCAAAATTTTGTGAATCAAAAGATATTTTTAAATTTTTTTCGAAATACTTTATTTTTAATATTTTTTTTCATCATTCTAAATGAAAGTTCAATTCTTAAGCTTGAAAATGATATAGCATACATCATGGGGCCGGGGTGTTAATTGGGAGTTTACAGCAGTTGAAAGCGCGCGGACCCACGCGTCGAGTAGCTACTCACGGTGCTCTGGAAGCCAACTTAAATAAAACAATTGATTATCTCTGATTTTTTTGTGTAATTCAATTCTTTAGTATTTAAGGAACATTTTAAGACCAAAAATAAAAAATCGCCTGGGCGCTTTTTTAATAATTCATAAAACAAAAAAATACATAAATCGTGTACAGGTCAGAACGCGATTTTTTGTATTATTTATTGTTTATTAATTTTTTACTCTACAAAATAAACAAAAAAAAAAAAAAAATAAACTAAATAAATATAAAATTTTTGGGATTCGAACTCGGGACCCATTGTTTATAAGATCTTTTATAATTTTTTTAAATTTTGAAATATAAACCAAACGGTATTTTATATTGAAAAATCACAAGAGACACAATAATTTTCTTTTATTAAGAGGATTTCAAAACATATTTTATATTATCAATCCGATAGGTATTTCATACCCGAGATATGAATTATTTTCAATTTTGAACGGCCGCCATTTTGAAATTCATAAAGGAATTCCGCTAACTAACGAACTTAACTGAGGTATTTACAAGATCGATTTTTCTACCAAGTTTCAAAAAGATTGGAAGAATACATGAAAGGCTAGAGAGTCCGCAAGAAAAAGGTCTTATAATAAAATTGAAAATAGTTCATATCTCGAGTACTAATTATTGGATCGATAATATCAATCCTCTCAATAAAAAAGGTTTTAAAACAACTGATTAACTAATTGTGATTAATTTTGCTTTGTGCAACCCAAGGTGAGTGATATTTCATCGAATATAAAATAGTGTACATGTATGACAATCATTTTGTTTTCATAAATTAGAAGAAAACACTACGTTCTCCTTTTTTCAAAATCAGAATGAACTTTTGTAGTGGTCAACAATGCGATAGGAAAAAGGAAAAGTAAATTGTTCAAAAAGTCGAAATATGTAATTGTTTATTGAATAACGATAATTTTACGTTCATATAAAGTATAATTTATTTTTCAACTTGTAACCACTAAGTTCTCGCGCTTTCAACAGTGCAGTAGCTACTCGACGCGTGGGCCCGCGCGCTTTCAACTGCTGTAAACTCCCTATTAACACCCCGGCCCCATGATGTACGCTATATCATTTTCAAGCTTAAGAAAGAATTGAACTTTCATTTAGAATGATGAAAAAAAATATTAAAAATAAAGTATTTCGAAAAAAATTTAAAAATATTTTTGATTTGCAAAATTTTGGCGAAAAAATGTTTTTTCGCTAATGCAATATTTTTTTTCGAAAAGAAGATGCAATAATCTATAAGAATTAAAATTTGGTTAAATAGTGTGATATAAGCTATTAATTTCTGAAAAAACACCTATTCTATAAAATGTCGAAATTCGCGGCCCTGTATTTTAAGAACAAATGACACTACGGCAAAATCCTTTTGCATTTTTATTATTAGACATTCATACAACAAAACTGCAAAATTTCAAGAAAATCGGTGACATCAAACTTTTCACCTGGTACACTTGGCGAATTTTGCCCCTACTATACTTAAGGAGGTGAGTTCTAAAACTCGTTCATTCCATTTAAAAGAAAACTTGAGATGTCACTGGATTTTGAAAGAAATTTTGGCATTTCATATTGTAATGTCAGTTGGAACGAACGAGTTTTGGAACTCACCTCCTCACTTTCATTCTACCTTGAACATGTCCTCTTTTTAAATCTTAAATTTGCATCTGAATACCTGTACATTATCATTTTTTTCGAATTTGCATTTGTTGAAAAGGTAATTCAATTTTTAGAAAATAATAATTATAATTAATTTAACTAAGTAATGCATTTAATTTCATAAAAAAATGTGGAAGCATCTAATTTTGGCATTTTTTGATTTTGAGGAGCTTGCGCGCCGGATAAAAGTTATTCGATTGACTTCAAAATGTGTCACGGTTCGTTTTTTTTCTATTGGCATAAAATTAGACCATAAGACCTTCGAGAATCACATTTTGAAAAATGGGGGCCACCTTAATGTCACTGCAAATTTTTCTAATGTAAATACAAATCTTTTGATTATATTATTAATATGAAAAAATATACATTTTGCCCAGTGGGGCCCCATAAAACTTCTGTGACCTAGAGTCTATCAAGTTTATAAGATGGCATTGTTCCTTATTGTTTAAATAATAAATATAATAATAATAAAACAATTATTAATAATTTGATTAAAATTTCAAGTTGTACGATGGAAGAAATTCTCATTCTAAGTTAATTGGTCATTTCTGCGGATTCCATCATCCACCATCTCCTCTGTTGACATCGCACGAGTATCTTTATTTGTTGTTAAACTTACGCCGCAATCGTGAAACCACATCGGAAGGAAACATTGCGTTGTCTTGGCATTCCATCGCTCCTATTTGCGGTGCCAGTGATGCTGTTATACCAGTCGACAAACATGGATCTTTAATATCCCCAGGCAGTCCTGGTTCTTACCCACCTAAAAGAGATTGTCAATGGCATCTTCAAGCCAGACCGGGAAAGAGAATCAGGTTTACATTCTTTAAAATGAAGTTGGTTACAGAAAAAAAATGCAGCGATGATGGCGATAAAGACTATCTTGAAATTCGTGATAATCCAAGAGATTCATCTATATTGGTTAAATTCTGCCGTTCATCACAACCACTACCTTATACTACTCCAGGAAATGAGGCGTTTGTCAAGTTTCATTCTGCTGATATTCCTAGATCTTCTAACTCACCGAGTAATGCAGGGTTTCAGATGGCTTATGATATTGTTGAAGGTATTCCAGGTTGCGGAGGAATGTTTACAGCAAATAAAGGTGTTATTAAATACCCGTCAAATACTGAAGGTTTTGGTATTAATGAGATGGTTTGTGAATATCAGATTCAGCTTCCGAGTGATTTTAAAGTTAAACTAATATTTGAAGAAATGTCACTACATACATCGTGCAGGTTTGTAACTGATAATAATAATTATATTAATGTAGAGCAGGGCTTCCCAAACTTTTTAGCACTGTGACCCAACATAACTAATAATATATCAGATTTAAAGAATTTTAAAAATAAATAATATTTTATAGAAGAAATGGTCTATATTCAAAGTTCTTTAATTCTAGTAAAAATGGTCGATCAAAGAGCCCAAATTTTAGCCCCTGAATACATTTTAAGCACAAAAAAAATTGTATCTGCACAATTTTTGGCCCTGGCTCTGATTCACTTCATGGAATATAAGTATTTAGTATTAAAATACTTTTTCAAGATTTAAATATTTTGAGTGATTAATATTTTAACCCTTTGAACGCGTAAAGCGACTAAAGTCGCTCGTTTTTTTATTACCTTTCAACGCGTAAATCGACTATAGTCCACGGCTTATAAAAAATGTATCCGTGAACCTAGAAACATGAAATTTCAGGGAGGTCTTCCTTTTATTATGTAAGCACCCATTAAGAAAGGATTTTTCGAAATTTAACCCCCATGAGGGTAAAAAGTGGTGTAAAAGTTTGTATGGTAAAAAATATTTTTTTGGTGGATTTACTTGAAACTTAAAAAACTATACAAATAATGAAACACGTATTTAAACATTTCCCAAAATTCAACCACTGGGGGGTTGTAAGGGGGAGTAAAATTTTGTATGGGAAAACTTTTTTTTGTTGGATTTACATGAAACTTAATATAAATACTCTACCATACATATAATGAAAAGGATATTTCAGCATTTCCCAAAATTCAACCCTTAAGGTGTTGCAAGGGGGTGGAAATGTTTGTATGAGAAAAAAAACAAGGCAAATAGCATTATCGAAAATTCGACCCCTAGGTGAGGAGAGGGAGGGGGGATTGGTGTTAAATTTTTTAATTTTGATAAATTTATCTACATGACTGTTTATGATATTAGGGTATGTTTGGACAAAATAATTTAAAAAAAATCGACATTCAACCCCTAAAAGTGTAGGAGGGGGGCGAGGGTGGGTTTTTTATATGTTTATCTGCGTGGCTGTTTAATTTATAAAGATGAATTCGGGCAAAATAGTCTTCAATATAAATAAAAATTTCGACATTCAACCCCTAATGGCGAGAGTAGAAAGGGGATGGGTTTTTGCAATTTTCAACTAAGATCCAAAATACTTACGACTTTGTATAATATTTAAAGAGTATTTTTTTAAATTTCATCCCCTGTTACGTATGGAGGGTTGTAATTAGTTTTATTTGATCCGGCGGGAAAAATACTACAGGGGAGGGGGTTTTAAGGGGAAAAACAAACACATATCTCGCATAGGAGCCGAGATATTTACGATTTTGTATATCGAATAAAAATCAAGTAAAGGAAAAATTATATATTTCATCCCCTGTCGCGTATGGAGGGTTGTAATTAATTTCGTAATACATTTTTATGTATATATTCATACTGTTACTATAATAAAGTTCAATTTATTTAAAAATTACTGGTTTTTTAAAATTATTTTTTTAATTCTTTCTACCCCCTTCAAAACTAAAACCATGCGACGCCCATGTTTTGTAAGTACTTTATTTGATGCCTTACATTAAGTACATAATAAAAAAAATGTTTTTAAATTTTTTTGGAACATTTTATTTTTGGTGGCAAAACTGCATTTTTTAGAGCATAATTTTTTTTTCGTGTTACGCATCCAAAGGGTTAATAACCTTTTATATTAGTCCAGTAAAGGAAACATTTTGATAGGAAATTAAGAGGGCAAGCAATTTTATGATTGATTCTTATAGATTTTGAACCGGAGAATTCGAAAAAAATAACCCGGACTAGCAAAAAGTGGTGCAACACCCTTAAAAATGGGGTTTAAGGGTGAAAACCCCATTTCCAACCGTTTTTTTACTAAAATTTAAATAAAAACATCAGGGTTGAATATTTTTTAGTGAAACCAAGGTAGATACCTTCTATTTGTACATACAAACAAAATGAGACCCCCCAAAATAATATTCAATTATTAGAACGGGTGCAAGTGCGCTTAGAAATACACTGAATTTTTGTTGTATACAATTAAAAAAAATTACATTTTTCCAAACAAAATAATAGATTCAGTCCAGTAAAGGAAGCATTTTGACATGAAATTAAGGAGGCAAGGAATTTTATGATTGATTCTTATAGATTTTGAACCGGAGAATTCGAAAAAAATAACCCGGACTAGCGAAAAGTGGTGCAACACCCTTAAAAATGAGATTTAAGGGTGAAAACCCCATTTCCAACCGTTTTTTTACTAAAATTTAAATAAAAACATCAGGGTTGAATATTTTTTAGTGAAACCAAGGTAGATACCTTCTATTTGTACATACAAACAAAATGAGACCCCCCAAAATAATATTTCCAACCGTTTTTTCAATTTATCACAAAATCTGAAGCGACGATGATATATTTGTATTATTGATATATGTTCAGGATACTTAGACGAATCGATTATGACCACATATACTAAATTTGGCCAAAAATTACCTCTTCCAAAGGGGTTAAAAGACGTAAAAATGCACTTACCCTTAAACATTAGCAATTTTCATTGGTTAAACTACTAATATTTTTAAAAATTATGATTGGTCATTATTCTTTGGAACTTCAGGAACAATTTCAGCCTAGTTACGAGTCATTTGGATGATTTTAACAAAAGTTATTAATTTTTAAACTATTTTCCCCGAAAAGATGCATTTTTACGTCTTTTAAGCTCTTTGAAAGACGTAATTTTTGGCCAAATTTAGTATATGTGGTCACAATTGATTTGTCTAAGTGTCCTGAACATATATCAATCATAAAAATATACCATTGTCGCTTCAGATTTTGTGATAATTTGTAAAAACGGTTGGAAATGGGCTTTTCACTTTTAAACCCCATTTTAAGGGTGTTGCACCACTTTTCGCTAGTCCGGGTTATTTTTTTCGAATTCTCCGGTTCAAAATCTATAAGAATCAATTCGTTTCACTAAAAAATATTTAACCCTGGTGTTTTTATTTAAATTTTAGTAAAAATGTAGTTTTTCAAAAAATTACGTTACTCACCCTTAAACATTAGTGATTATTATTGGTTAAACAATTAATATTTTTTTAAAGTATGATTTGTCATTATTCTTTGAAACTTCAGGAACAATTTGACGCTAATTACGAGTCATTTGGATGATTTTAACAAAAGTTATTAATTTTTAAACTATTTTCCCGAATAGATGCATTTTTCTGTCTTTTAAGCCCTCTGGAAGAGGTAATTTTTGGTCAAATTTAGTATATGTGGTCACAATCGATTCGTCTGAGTGTCCTGAATATATATCAACGATAAAAATATACCATCGTCGCTTTAGATTTTGTGATAAATTGAAAAAACGGTTGGAAATGGGGTTTTCACCCTTAAACCCCATTTTTAAGGGTGTTGCACCACTTTTCGCTTGTCCGGGTTATTTTTTTCGAATTCTCCGGTTCAAAATCTATAAGAATCAATCATAAAATTGCTTGCCCCCTAAATTTCCCTTTTTCTCACTTTTCACTGCTTCCTTGACTGGGCTATATAATGAAAAAACACATTTCAAAAACTTTTTGCAACCTATTAAAAAACAGTTTGGGAAACGTTGATGTGTGCATGTTTTATATTGTATAATAAATATTATATTTTGTTAAAGAGCGTCTGAATTAGAAATTCGGGAAGGTTCTCAAATTGATTCTCCATTGGCTTTACGTTTCTGTGATACAAAAACTCAAACACCGCACATATCGAATGGTAATGAAGTATTAATTATGTACAAAGAGAACTTGGATGAAAAAACAAATAATAATTTTGAAATTTGGTACGAATCAATTTGTGGAGGATATTACAATAGAACAACCGGAAAAATTACATCACCAAATTATCCAATGCCGTATCCGTTTGACATTAAATGTGTTTATTCAATAGAGACACCACAACACACTGCGATAATATTAACGTTTAATGAGATTATGTTGGATATAGAATCAAAAAAATGTGATACTGGTGATTATATTCAGGTAACATTGTAGAATTAATTTTCCGTTTTGTATTCATCATGTAAATTTTTAATACAAATTCAAGGTTTATGATGGAGATTCAGATGAATCACATATTCTTAAAAGCTATTGTGGAAACCATTCATTCATTTTTCCTGTAACTTCTACGCACAATTATGTTACAATTGTATTTGAATCTGACAACACAATGAGTGGCCGTGGATTTGAAGTAACATGGGAAAGCATATACATTGGCTGTGGAGGTATTAAAAAAGAAAATGGTATATTGGAATCTCCAAAGAGTATGGAGGTAGTGACAGATAGTATAATTAAAGACAATGCAATTAGGTGTGTGTGGACTTTAATAGCACCTCCAGGTAATGTTGTCATACTTACGTGGATCTCATTTAACTTGGCTGTGAGCCGCAATTGTGCAAATGATTATGTGGTAAGTTATTATTTAAAGTGTCTATAAATGTCTAAATAATAAAATGTATACTGTAATATTAGGAAATCTACAGTAATGCGACAATGTATTCGACAAATTCTAACGATACTGATCAATTACTTGGCCGATACTGTGGAACTACTTTACCATCTAAAATTATATCACCTTCTCGTGTTATGACTGTTATTACGAACCATGTACCTTCACGATCATATTCGGCTGCTTTTACGTTTTCTGACCAATCACAAATATGTGGTGGTACAATGTTATCGCCGAATGGCGTTATCCGATCTCCTGAGTATTCAGATATTCTTGATTGTACTTGGAATATTCAGGTACAACCAAGGTACCAGATAGAATTAAATGTTACAGAGTTTGATATCGAGAGTAATGATAATTGTAATTACAATTTCTTGGAAATAAGGTATTTGTAATGGAATGAAAAACATTGCAAAATATGCTGACTTTTATTAATTTTTAAGAAATGGTGGTTATAAAACTTCACCTCTAATTGGAAAGTTCTGCGGAACCACAATTCCTCCTGTATTCACATCACATTCAAATCAACTTTACTTACATTTTTATTCAGACGGTTCCCACAGTAGCAAAGGGTTCAAGATATATTGGACGACATCTTTGGGATGCGGGGGAAAGCTGACATCTTCCAAAGGTCATTTAGTATCTCCTAACTATCCAAGTGCAGAATGTGATTGGTCTATATCCACAAGCGTGGGATCTCTCATACAAATCATAATGATTCAAATTGAGTTAGAATCAGATAATTATTGTAGTATTAATTATATAGAAGTAAGTTTTATACACTTTTAAAAAAATTTTAGTTTTTAGTTTTCTATAAAAAAGAAGAGTTCAATTTGTTACATCTTTGATAAAAATAGTCACATATTTACACTCATAATGTCGACTTTTTAACATTATTTTTCGATTTAAATTTAATTGATTTTTTAAAAAGCTGGACAGCATGATGAATCAAAGCTGGATAAATGATAACATTTATAAAAAAATTGTCAACTGCTTTCATTTAACCAGTTCCCAGTCTAACCCGAGCATGACTCGGGCAAGAAGTTTGTATTGCATTGATAAGTCCGAGTGGTGTTCGGGCAGTCTTGTTTCGACTTGTTGGTGACGATTTCCTGCAGCGACAATATTTATATTTACAAATTTCAACTGTTAAGTGGTTAATGGAAAAATATTGCAAACAGGTTTGATTGATTGTATTTGAGGGCTGTTCTATGATTTTGTTTCACAGTTATTCAACTTTAAAATGAAATATACTGTGAAATACTTTACTTGTGCTATGGGTCACTAGTAGCACAACTCTTTAGAAGTACATACGATAAAAATCATGACAATTACGCTATGACCTGATTTTTGTCCTATATACTTGTAAAAAGTTGCGCAACCAGTGACCCATAGTATCCTAGGCCGAAAACTTTTCAGCTTTCCCTCATATGAAAATTTTTATGAACAAAAATCAAAAAGTATTATTAAGTTGAAACTAAGCTTAAATACATTATTGGCCAAGTTAATTTGAGTTAAAGCAAAACTAAATTAATAGTTAAAAAAAAAATTTATTTTCTTTCATATCTTAAAAAGTTACAGACCAATAAAGATTATGCCGAAAAATTTCTAATTTTAACAACTTTGGCAGCGTGCGTAGTATTGAAAACTAATAACTCGGTGAAAAAAAATATTTTGAAGCTGAAGAATTGTACTTTTAAATAGCTTGTTTGAAATTTATTCTAACTTTATTTTAAAAAAGAAGCACACACAACAAAAATGCCACACGACTGACACCGCACTTAAAGCACTTGGTGGTGTCAGAAATATATGGTTATTAATGTGTCAAAATACAATTTAATTTAAAATTAAGTTTGAAAATTTTTTTAAATTTATATTATAATTTTTTTCACCTTTCAAAAAATCAATAAATTATGTTTGAAGCTTCAAAATGTTTATTAAATGATTTTTTTCATCAAAAATGTAACAAATTGATAGAAAAAACTTTTAATTATTTTGATGATATTTTCTCATTCTTTTTTTAGTTTTACAATGTCATAAAAAACTCCAAGAAAGCAATAGGCAGATATTGTAATAATAACCATCCTTTGTTTATCACATCAAATTCAAACCAAATGCTAATCAAGTTTAAATCTGTTGCATTGTACAAACAAAGAGTATTTGAAATTAAATATTTGACTGGTAAATATTTGATTTATTAATCATTCGGAAGCCAAAATGATTAAAACAAAACAGACTTTGGGACCATTGTTGTAGTTTATATATTTTGACTCTTGTGTCGGAGTTTTATTGATAAATTATTCTGAAATAAAATTTGAATCTACACAAAATTGGAATAAATTGTTTTGGTAACCGACGCTCTATAAAAATATTCGAAAATAATATAAAAAAAATTAACGTCCTTATATATATATATATATTTCAGTATGTAATAACACAATAAAAGGTCTGTACCATGGAGCAATCGAGAGTCCAAATTACCCGAACCAATGTTTAGATAAATTAGACTGCATGTGGGTTATCAGTGTCCCTAATGGAAACAAGATTAACATCACTTTTTATGAACTTGAAATCGATAAGAAAAACCAATATGTTTACAAACCACCAACCGACAATCCGATGGAGTGTCCTCATGATTATCTTGAAATAAGTGAAGGCAAAGATGAAAAAACTCCAGTCAGATCTTTGATAAAACTCTGTGGCGATAAAACACCTGACAATATTATAGCTTCTAGTATGAATTTTGTGTTTATTCACTTTGTCACCTATACATTTGACAGTATGAGTAAATTTAGATTAGAATGGATACTAAATGGTAAGAAAGTCATTTTTCTGTGCACTTGTTAATAATTTACGAATTTTAATTTTGGTTTTAGGTTGTGGCGGTAAATTAACTCATCCAAATGGTGTAATAAAAAGCCCTAATTATCCTAATTCATATCCAAGTGGTACAGTTTGTGAATGGGTTATAGAAGTTGATTTAGGAAAAAGCATTATGTTCACCGTGCATGATATAAGTTTGAAAAATTGTCATCGAGATGTGCTTTCTGTAAGTTAATAAATACAAGTACAGTAGGGTCTCCTTACAGTAGATACGTTTCACAGAAAACCGCATATAAAAAATTGCACAAAAAGACATTGTAAAATGAGGGATACATTCTACAATTTAATCTGCCTGACATTTTGCCCAATCAGGAGCGCGTAGTATGCTTTCTTTGTTAGCTACCGCTGCAATCTTAAATGAAACAGACTATAAAGATTTAACAGACTGTCCATATTACCCATTATAATCATTTTAAACAGTTTTACTCAAATGCTAGTAGAGTTGTGTAGTTCATGAATGATTAATTCTTTTGCAACTAAGGGATCGTCCATAAACCACATAACTCTCTTAGAGGGGAAGAGGCTATGGCTATATTGTCTACATGACTTTACATGGGTATGGAGGTCATATTCAAATGTTATATAAGTTATATAACATTTGAAAGAATGTTATATTATAATATTCTTTCATACAAATAAAAACAAAATATGTTTACTTCGTACTGAAATAGTTTAAAAATCATATTGTAATATATATGATACTGCATTATATAACATTAGGTAGGTGGGGGGAGTCAAAGACTATTATCTACATGGCATTATGTGGGAGAAGGGGGTCAACAAATTTTAGAAAAAAGCGTTGCATTATAGGCGTCCAAAATTGATACAAAAAAGCTACAAAATCTCCAACTATTTTTTTGCAGGCTGCCATAAGGGCATTTCCAACTTAATATACATCGTTGCATGGTTTATGAATGTTCCCTAATCTTTCCAATAAACGAATCAACTCATTTGAGTCCTATTACTGTTTATTTTTTTTCTATTACTGTTTATTTTTTTCTGTGCAAATCCAACTTTTTTAAATATGCTGGTACAAAAACTAAATAACGCAACAAACTAAACATTGCATCAGAAATGTGAATTCAGTTATCCACCAAATTTTCAGAGAATATTGGAATCGTAAAAGCAATTACCTAATTTTTAATTTATTTTCCTGTGTATATTTTATAAATACAAACCATACCAGAATTTTTGTTTTTGTAAGTTTTTTTATTATGTTTTATAAAATATGTTAAAAACAAACATCTTATTCAAATTGGGGGAGGGAAATAAAATATAAACGTGGTTAGGGTTCTGCAATTTTTGAAAAATCATGTAAGGATTCTGTGACAAAATAAGTTTGTAAGAAATCGGTGCTTTTTTCAAGCCCACTTTATTAACAGATAATCTTTATTAATGTAATTGATTTACTTAGGAATAAGTTTAATTATTATAATTTATAATAACTCTTTTCAGGTTTATGGCGGTCCAGATATGAATTCATCGAAAATAGCCGATTTCTGTAAACCAAATAAGAACATGAATATAACAAGTTCCTTTAATTTAATGTATGTTCAGTTCTACAGTGATTCAACATATTATAGTAGTGGCCGAGGTTTCAGTGCATCTTATGAAACTCGTACAAGTAAGCAAAATTCTGTAATTTTCAGTACAAACTATATATCAACATATTTTTTCATGTAGAATTCATGCAAAATTAACTTATCATGTCATATTTCTGTAACCAAAAAATAATTATGTAACTATTCAAAGAATATCGCACGATAGAAATAAAACTTTATTAATTTCAAAGGAAAAATAGAAAATTTGATTAAAAATATTTAAAAATAACCTATTTATAGGTTATCAATGATGGTTCCCAGTAATTGAGAAAATAATCAAACGGAATGAAATACCATTCTGTTTTATTCCGGAATCTGAACGTAAAATATATAGCAAATTTCAATCTGAAACTAAAGCAATGTGGATTGGCAGCACTGCAAACTTCTTCAGACTGCTTGGAAGTAATAAACAAAAATTAAACGTAATGAAATTATTGGAAGCGAATACGGAATTGTACAGAAATCGGAATGAAACGTCAAAATTTGATTCCTTTTGATTACTTTTTCAATTACTGGGTTATCTTTCACCAAATGAAATTTAACCCAGAGGTGTATTGTTAATTTTTGCAGTCTTCTCTCTGTTTTATACTATTGTATTGATTTTTTATTTCATCTCAACACTTAAAAAAAGATTCTCAGAATGATCTCTTAAGATATATTTTTTTGCCATAGTAGCGTCGATTTATCTGAAAAAGGCTGTTTTGTGAAATTTGTTTGACCAAATCGCTTGTTTTTGGGCTTAAGAATATGTGTGTAAGTTTTTCTTATTGTTGGTGCTTTGGAACAGGGTTATAAAAAATTAGGGTTTTTTGATGATAATTCGGCTAAAATTTTGAATAAAAAAAATAAGAATCTCATGTCATCATTTTTGTTTAAATCATAAATTTTTGTTTAAATCATAAATTTTTGTTTAAATTAAAAAATTTAAACAAAAATTATTACATGAGATTTTGCACATCAGTTTGTACCATTAAAAGATATCTTTTGAAGATATTTAAAAAAAATTAAGAGTTTTAGATATTTTTTTATCTAATATTTTATCTAACTTTCAAAATATCATGTTTTCCATGGTTTCCATTATTTTACGGGCGAACGGAATAACCTTTTGACCTCTTCCCAATGTTATTTTGTTTGTATTTTTATAGCGCGTTATTGTCAAAAAATCATAAATTGTTATAAAAAAATGCATTTTTAACCCTCTCTCAGAGCACCAAGAATCCGGAAAACTTACACACATATTTTTGAGCCCAAAAGCAACCGATTTGGTCAAAAAAATTTCACTCCAAAGGAAAAAATATAATTCGACGCTACTAATATTATTTATATTATTTAATTAGATTGTGGAGGTCCAAACACAGCTCTAACTGGTTTTATTCATTCTCGTAACTATCCACAAAATTACAATAAGGATGACGACTGCCGTTGGTTAATTCAAGTGCCAGAATCTTATAAAATCAATTTGACTTTCGTCAATTTCAATATAGAATCTTCCATAAATTGTACTCATGATTATGTCAAGGTAAATATACTTCTCACACAACTGTTACATTTTACATTCCCTTAAAGTCTCCCACAGACTGGAGCAAAACATTCGCAGCTGCAAAAATGAAGTACATGGCGGCTTGTGTACGTGTTCACAAGGCAGTTAACAGCCAAGAGTGTGGTTTTGCAGCGTTTATATTTGCCGGAAATTTAAAACGCCGCCGCTTGTTTGAAGACCAAACAAAGTAATATAATTTGTAAGAAATCATCTTATTCAGTGGTGGACTAAGAAAAGTTGACAAAAATATTTTTATTTATTAATGACCTTAAAAAGTTCCATAGTAAATAAAACAGTGGCGTAGTATATCTAAAAAATAATTCATATTTTTTAAATTTTAGGCATAACATTACAAATACAAGTTTTAAAACTTTTAAATTACAATTTTATTATAAAATACCAATATGAAATAAGGTTTTCAACAATTTTAATCAAAATATTATCTATTATATGTCAAAAATTACATATATGAATGTCAGATAGCATCGAATAGTGCGTGTATAAGAACAATTAATTATTATTATTGATAAAATAATCGCGCCGCGTCGGTGTGAACAGACTTGCGAATTCCGCTACCACAGTGGTTGAGTTTTTTTCCGTGCCGCAGCTGCTGCAAATATTCACTTTGGTCTGTGGGAGCCTTTATATGGTAAATGTTCCTTAAAAATTTGAAATGATCAGACTAACCATTCTGGAGGCAATAATGAAATAAGTGCAAAAAACACTTTTTTTTCCCTCATATGTTATTGTTTGTCTATTTAAGGAATTTTAAATAATTATGTGTTTGAAATATTAAAAAAAGAATGTAGCTAATAGAATTAACAAATTAACAAACTATGTAAAGCTGGAATAAAAAAACTAGTTTAAAACTGAACTATGATGTATTTTAAATTTAATTCTAATTTATATATTTTTTGAGATATTAACTACCTACTTTTATTTTTTTTTATTTATTATCAAAATTATAATTTAAGTCTATTTACACAATGGAAAATCATTGTTTGAAAGCAATGTCATTATTTATTCTTCTGTCCTTTATAATAACTATTTTTCAAGGTTTACGATGGTGGGAGCATTGAAGATAAAGAACTATTATCATACTGTGGCCACAAACTGCCGAACAATCCTGTTATACTGTCTACTAGTAATAAGTTAACAGTACGAATGAAAACAAATGATAATAAAGAATATAAAGGTTTTCGTGCTATGTATAGTGAAGTGAGTGACATATGTATATGAAATACTGATCTTGTTTTTTTATTTTTTATTAATACTGAAATTCACAGGCTTGCGGTCAAAGAATTGTTACAAACGGAACAGGAACTATCCAGATATTAGAACATACGCTCCTTCGGGAAAGCTGTTCGTGGACAATTATATCAGGTGTTCCAGGTACATATTTGAGAGGTTTTAGAGAAAAGTTCACAATATAACTTTGAGATTGTGTTTGTATGAAAATAATATAAAAAATCCAAATATTTAATCTGCAAGTCTGTTGCCCGGTATTTTTAATTATTTAATTTAATGCTTCTTTAAAGTAGATTTTAATTATTTAATTTTGTTAGCTCCTTTATAATACTGGACAATTTGACATTATAGTGTATTACCAAAGTGATTTAAATGTCATATGATATACAGGATGTCCGAGATATAAGCGTGAAATGCATGAGGATTTCCTAAACAGTAAGAGATACAGATTTAGTTAAATGAGATGAATTATTTGTAAGGAAGGGGTGAGTATTACTGTATCAAAAATATTAATAATTCTATGTCGTTTAGGCGGTATACCCAAAAATCTGAAAATTCGGAATTTCTTTAACTGGCTATAACTTCTTTGTTAAAGTAGATATGTACTTTTTGTTTACAGTTTCTTGAAGCAATTTTTTATGTAGAATTGATTGGTGTATTTAGAATTTTTATATCACTTTTAGTTTCTGAGTTACAAGCCCCGACTTTAGTTTTTCTTATGGGCCACTAAGGTGGCTATAGCATATTTGAACGTGATTTTTTACTCTACTTTACAACGATATGTAACTTGTTATACTTATTATCGAAAAAAAGTAAGAACATTTTTTTTGTAATACGCTAGGAAACTATCTGTCAAAAACGACACGTCGCCATCTAGTGAGGAACGCTAGCAAAACTGGGTTTGTACTTTCAAAAATACTATAGTCGGGATAGCCGGGTGTGTCATTAGTAGTATGCCTATGTTCCGATTTCGCTTTTTTTTTATCTATGCACCTCTATCTGAAGAAGTATTTCACTAAGTTTTAATTAATTTTGAAATTTATTTTAGTTGTAATTAATTAAAATTTGAAAATCGAAAACATTTTTTTTTTACTTAATGGCTTCATATAATTGGATGACATTTTCAGGAAAACTTTAGGTTGATATATGGCCTTGAAAACCATTTTTTTAAAATTTTTATTAACTTTTTTTATGTCATTTTTATTTTTTTTTATTTTCAAATTTCCTATTTTATCCAATACGAAAATTACGGAGGTCGAACACAAAGTTATGTATGTTATATTAAAGCGAAATATTCCTATTGTGATTCATGGAAATGCATATATAATGTAAATTTATATGGAGGATTACAAAAGTGCCGATATCTCCAAATAGTCCAGCCAATGAAACAGAGAAAGTTGCCAAAATGGGAAATTTTCCGGAACAACGATGTTAAAGTTGATTCTTATAGATATGTAAATAGCTATAGTATGTCTGAAACACAACAAAGCGATGAACTTTTTGATTGGGATATGCCCTATTCAGTGGTCATAGATAAAGTCAACAAGGAGATTTAACTAACCGGTCTCAATCGATTCATTTAAATATCAACAATAATATCACGACCGAAAATTAGGGCTTGTGACTCGGAAACTAAAAGTGATGTAAAAATTCTAAATACACCAATCAATTCTACATAAAAAGTGCTTTAAGAAACCGCAAACAAAAAGTACCTATCTACTTTAACAAAAAAATTATAGCCATTTAAATAAATTCCGAATTTTCAGATTTTTGGGTATACTGTCTAAACCACATAAAATAATATTTTTTGATTATTCACCCTTTCCCTACCAATAATTCATCTCATTTAACCAAATCTGTATCCCATTAACACGGCCACCCTGTTCGTCTTCACCCTGCTATGATCAGCCCATTAGCATCCTCCCACTCCCTCTTGTATCCCTGTGATCCTAACAAAAAACAAAACACACACACATACACAACACAACACAACACCTACACAACACGAAGAGCTGTCGGAAAAGGCCGAGTATCAGTCGACATATATATCATAAAAAAAAAAAAAACAAATCTGTATCTCTTACCGTTTAGGAAATCCCCATGCATTTCATACTTATCTTGGACAGCCTGTATATTTAAATCATATTTAGTTAAATGCTAGGATCTCATAGAAAAATGTACATAATATGCGTTATAATAAATATAGATAAATTATGCTTGGTTCTGTTGATAATACAATATAAAATTTAAATGTAGATTTAAGCTAAATGACAGTTACTTAAAGGAACAATATATCAATAGGAAAATAAAAATATAAACTAAAATAATTTACTTAAAGAATCCTGCATAGAAACAATGGAAAGTTTCAACTCTACTTTTTGTCTTGAATTTTTAAACGCGTTTTTCTGAAAACCATTTTTTCGTGAACCTTGTACAAGATAACTCAAAAACTATTGACCCCCGGGAGTCCGCGGACCCTAGTTTAAGAACCACTGTACTAGTAGATTAATATATGATAACCTTCTATGTGATTATAAAGTTTCTTGAAATTAATTTTAAAAAAACAACTCAGGCGGCAACTGTCTTTGAAGCAAGTGTCGTACAGCTGCCATTTTTAAATATTAAAAAAAAAATTGTATTTTCGGTTGCCTAGAGTAGATTCCCCCTTGAAACCTTAATATGTAAAAATGAATACTTGTATGAAAGGTATATGAAATTTGATGTAGGTAATTTTCTAATATTTATATTTAATAATAGATATTTTAATCATAGAACCAGTAGTTACGAAGATATTTACATAAAATTAATTATTAGCACCAACAAATTGGTAGGGAATTTTGAGTCTTTATTTCTAAAAACTAAATAAAAGTGTTTACAAAAATTCAGTTCACTTGCAATTTTTCTGTAGTGAAACTATAAAGTAACTGCAGTGGCATAGCAAGCATAATTGGCGCCCAGGGCACGATACCTTTATGGCGCCCCCGAAAAACTTAAAGTAATATAATATATAGAATATCATCGTCTTGGGGACCATTTGGTACCCCTAAACGAGTGGCGCCTGGGGCATGATAGACCCCCTTGCCCCCTCCTCGCTACTGTACTAAAATTTATCAGATACATAATGACCAAACTGTCAGTTATCATGGTATGACGTAAGACCATCAATATTTATATTAATATCAAATTTCAGAGGAGCATGTTTATTTAACAATAACCCACATAGAAATAGACACTATATTCAGTTATGAAATTGGTATATATCAGTGGCAGTGCGTGAGCAGAGGCGTATGGGGGCCATGGCCTAGGGCGGTAGACCGAGAGGGGCGGTAAATTTGTAGCATATTTGAAAAAATATAGGGAAATAAAAAATTAGTAGCAAAACTAAAAAAAAAAAGGTCAAGTTTTTATTTTTTTATATTACAAACTTTTTACTTTATAAAATTTTTAATTTCAATTAACGTGACTAAAAAAACAAAAAAAAATCAGTTTTTTATGTGGCTTATGTTTTCCATTATTTATATAAACTTCTCACTTTTCAGTTCGTATAAGAATTTTGACTGTTAAAAATATATTATATATTTTCCCTTGGTACAGGGGCGGCAATTTTTTTTGACCAGGGCGACAATTTTTTGCCCAGAACGGCAATTATTTTTTACCCAGGGCGGCATTTTTTTTTTGGCCCAGGGCGGCACTTAACGTATATACGCCACTGTGCGTGAGCCATATTCATGTGAGTCCAGTGACAGTTTATGTTTAGATCAGATACATTCGACTCAGTCAGTACGGCAGAGAACTGCCCTTTCGGAAGATACTACAAAATCCGAATCTGTTCAATCTGTGATAGCAACTCGCATGGCCTCACATGAATACAACTTGCTGGTATATATGTATATGATGGTGAAGATTCTAAACTACTTTTAAAACAGCATTACAGTGAAAGCGCACATCCAACAATAGTAAATATATTTATTTTAATATCAAATTCTAGAGGACCACGTTTATTTAACAATAACCCACATAGAAGTAGATTTCTGCGTCAAAAAATCTGGTATATTTGTGTACGATGGTGAAGATTCTGAAGCACCTTTATTAAATCATTATTGCAAGGAAATCGAACATCCAACAATAGTAAGCAATGGCAATGCTTTACACATTAAAAAGGCGATGTTCGTAACTAGGTTCATTGCTAAATACACTGTCATCGGTACAAGTAAGTTTGTATTTTTATATTTAGGTGTTATCGGAATTTATTCTATTGTGAATTTCACTGCATATAATTTGTGTAAAAAGCCTGGTATTATAACAAATATGCTTTAAGTTTACCTTACTTTGCTAAACAAAAAAAACTTTTTTTCCTTCGTCATATTCTACTTAAAAGTGATAAATTTGTAATTTTTTAAAATTAAATATAATTTTTTTTAGTTATAAAGGATTTAAATGTTAAATATAGTTATTTTTATTGTTATCTTCTTTATTGTTGACAGAAAATTTTATAAAAAATGGGTATCTTAAAATTTGGAAAAAAACTCTTAACACCACTGTACAAAACATGGTAAAAAACTTTAAAAATTGTATACTTTTTGAATTCAAAAAGTTTATAAATTTTACTTCAATCAATCTACATCTGTATACCAAATTTCATCTTAATAGGTTTATAAATGAGATGAAGACTGAAACTATATGGGTTCCTAATTTTCTACGGAACCCTAAAAATGGCATAAACATTAGGGTGTTTAGTTTATTTTAGTTTTATTTATTTTTTTCGGTCTCACAAGCCTATGTTTTAGCTTTGGATCAAAAGTTAATTGTCTCAAAATTTCAGACTCGTAGATCAAACTTGTGGACGGCGCAAACCGAGTTTTTTCCCATTTGATTAACATGGGAAAAATTACTTTTTTACTTATGCGTTAATATCTCGTTGAAAAATTTATTTATTTTAATTTCTTACAGCAGCGTATCATAGAGAATTAAATTTCTTATAAAAAAGATCCCAAGTGCTCAATTCATAGATCAAATATTTTTAAAGATATGTTCGTTTAAACATTATCATAAAAAGTAAAATCCAATTTTTATGATAATTTTTAAACAAATATTTCTTAAAATTTATTGGATTTATGAATTGAGCACTTAATTCTCTACAAAATATTCCCCTGAGATATTTTCAAAAAAAAATTTTTTCAACGAGATATTCACGCGTAAGTTAAAAAGTAATTTTTTCCATGTTAATCAAATGGGAAAAATACTCGGTTTGCGCCGTCCACAGGTTTGATCTATGAGTCTAAATTTTTTGGACAATTAACAATTAATGGGACCGAAAAAATAAAAATAAAAAAAACATGCTGATAAACATGTTCGAAGAAATAAACAAAAAAAATTAGCCAAAGCTGAAACACAAAAAATATTTTCTATCTATAAAAATATTGCTCTATCTATAATATCTTCAGCCCAAAGTTTTGAAAATTTGATTAAAGCAGTGATTTAAAAAAAAACGCTTAAGTTAATTTTTTTAATTTAATGCATTTTAAATCATTTTTTTAATCAAATTTTCAAACTTTTGGTCCCGATGTGCATTCTGAAGATATTGACCGATTCCAAAAAATTTGCATTATGTTTGTATTGATAAGTAGCAACTTTTGTACATTATTACGATTTGCAAAAAACCCTAATGTACATATGATATTTCATGTTGTTTTGTTGTACATAATAATATTAAGTAAACAAATACAGCATATTAGCAACATTATGAATGATAAGAAATAGATAACTGTAATAAGGAAATTAAAAAAAAAAACTATTTTCATTACTTCCGTTAGGTTGTGGAGATCAACTTGCATCATCCAAAGGTTATTTTGCATCTCCCGGTTATCCAAACAGTTATCCTATAAATGTGGAATGTGAATGGTTAATAAAACCCTCTCTCGGAAACAGTTTCGAACTAAGATTTATGGATTTTAAACTTGACTCATCGGAAATGTGCAATGAAGATTACGTAGAATTGCGAGAAGAATCTGCACTAGGAAAACTCATTGGAGTGTTCTGTGGTTCTGAAATTCCTAAAGGAATTGTAATTAAGCAAAAAGGTTACTGGATTAAGTTCAAGTCAAATGAGAATACTGTCGAAAAGGGTTTTAAAGCCTATTATGAAATGTGTAAGTCATTTTTATTCTCTTATCTTCTCTTTAAAAAAAAAGCTTTCTGTCTGTCTGTTTGTCTGGGATACAATATTCAAATATGTTGCATAAATGGGAAGAAAAGTGATATTAAATTCAATATGCTTACTAAACTATAAAATATGTATTAAAATCATAAATGGAACTTATGTAAAGTTCAGTTAGTTATACATAAGAGTCAAGCTATGAATATTATTAATATTATTACAAAAACATAAGGATGATGATTTTAGTTACCTCCCCCTCCTTTCCGTACGTTATAGTTATTATAAATATTATATTATACGTATACAAGTCCTTTAACTCCTAGCTGAGCATAGGGTCTTAAAAAACGTTTTGAAGCATGTTTTGTTTGTTTGCTAAGGCTTTTAGCTGCTTCCACGATTTTCCTGGTCGTGTAGCTTCTTTATCCAAAACGTACCTTCATGTCTGGGCAGGATGTCCTCTTTTTCTAGTCCCTTATGGGTTCCAGTCCAGAGCGGTTCTCTTGTTATATCGGCTACTGGTTTCCGGAGTGTGTACTGTGTATCCTATCCAATTCCACTTCCTGTGCCTTATTGTTGTCCAGACTGATTTTTGTGATGTTCGGTGATTAATTCGGCATATACGGCGTAAGCACTTATTTATGAAAGTTTGTAATTTTATTTCGTTGTTAACGCTTCTCGGCTCATTGTCAGTGAGCTAAGATCAAAGTGTAGTAAGGTTATTAAAATAATTAAGTTATTTTTAAGGTCAATTTCTATTATTTTTTTCTCAGAAAATCTGCAATAATTAACTACAATAATAGTGAAAAAATAAAAATTCCTATATAACAACTTACATGTGTGAAAAAGTAATTTTTAAATAGATTTAAAGTAAAATATCAAGAGCTGAAACTGGTTCAATTAACTCAACTATTGTTTTGCACCCGGGTACCCATTCTCTTTTATATTCAAATTTTGAATATTGTAGTAATAGAGAAAGTGTTTTCCCCGATGAGCAACTTTATTCTTTTCGAGGCCATCCAGGATTTACTCCTCTTTTGCGAACCCGGCAAAATATGGTTTACAAATTTGGTGGATTTTTGATGCTGAAAACACCTATCCTTTGCATGACATAATTTACTCAGGGAAAGCGGATTGCATTCCAAAAAAAAATCAAGAAGAAAGGGTTGTAAAGGAGCTTGCAGCCGCATACTGAAGCAGTGGAAGAAATATCATTTGCATGGACAATTACATAACAGTCAAAGAAAAAATATTAATTCAAAATGTATAAAGTATAAATGTATTTAGTGGGTGCGACTACATCGATGACTTACGTTCAGCTTATTTATTTTTTTTAATAAAAACAAAAAGAATTTGTTTTTCAATCGACAATTTGCTTTGTTTTGAGCTAAATAACGACAATTTAGAAGCTCAAAGAGAAATTTTCATTTTATCTGACCTTAATTACAAAAATTTACTGCGGTAGGTACCTGGGTATGAACACAAGGGTTAATGTATTTAAAACAATTAATTTAATTAATTTAGTTAATTACTCTTTAACATACAATTTGCTGAATTTCTTTAAAAAAAGGCTGATTGCAATTAACATGGACGTTATATAAAAATAATTAAGACAGGTGTAAGCTATACTTGCACAATTGGTGTTCTGTAGCATCAGCCCCCGGCGTTAGGTTATTCAAAATTTTGAAAAACGTGTAAGAACAAAAGTTATTCCTTACATTGTGAAAAATATTTTTTGTTGAAAATAGTTCGGCAGTTATAATGAAATAAACAATTAAATTGTTTATAACAATTGATCGTACTACATAGAATTTTTCAATCCTGATAATTTTGGCTCAATCTACACCTATTCTCAATGTTCATGATTTTTTCAGATTTTTCTGAGTAATCTTTTTGGTGATAAGGGTGAGGAATAGTAGTTTTTAAGCGTTTTTCCTGAAAAATGTTTAAAAAAATGCATAAAAAAATACATTATATATATTATTGAATTCGTGCTTCAATAAGCTTTCATTTGACATCCTACACGATGCCCTTGAATTTTGTTTATCCATTTTCCAATTTACCCCCAGAATCAAAATTCAACTTTTTATACTTTGCATCTATAATTGGGCCACCACACTCCATCTCTGTGCTAAATTAAAAATTTTTATATCAAATAGTTTCAGAGAAAATCACCCAATTAATTAGAAAAAGGAAAGTTTCATAAGTAACGCTTTGGATCCCCTTTCCCCTGAAAATGCTTACGTAATTAATGGATGCTTCTTTAGAAAATATAGATAAAGAAATTTTTTTTTTTCCACAGTACATCACAATGAACTCACTGGCTCAAAAGGTAGAATACAGTCTCCATTATATCCGTTGCATTACCTGAATGGTCCAAAATTTACCTGGAGAATAACTGTGCTTAATGATGAACATATTCGGATAACTTTTTCAAAGTTTACAATTAACGGTTTGTTTTCAAATGAATGCAAATATTATGGACTAGAAGTAAGATTCTTAATATTTTTGTGTATTTTTTTTTATAATGTCTTAATATCAAATCCATTTTTAGATTTTCGATGGGTATGATAATACAGCATCGTCATTGAGTAAGAGTTGCGGCCACGACATACCACACCCTGTAACTTCATCGTCAAATGTAGTGTTTATTGAGTTCATCACAAAGAGATTCAGCTATGAATCATTGTTTGATTTTGAATGGTTAGCAATCCCTCAGACGATTTCTGAACCTAATAAAACTAAAAGTAAGATTGCTATTTTTCTCTGTTTGATATGAAATTTGGTTGGGAGAACACATTAATAAATCCAATATTTTTTTCTTTATTTCAAATTCATTTATAAAAAATTTATAATAAAGTTAATTTTCATTTATTAATCTTATTTTGAAAATTTTTGTAGTTTCTACAAAGAAGGCTCATGTTCAGTTTTTATTTCTTAAAATACACCACCAACTAAAAAATCATTTATTTTTTGCATTAACTAATATCTGATATTCATATTAATCATATTATGTTACTCCAAGGTAGTGTAAGATCGTTCATATAAAAAAAAAGAAAACAGTGATATTTTGGAGTAAACAATTTTTTGATGTTAATATTTTTATTTATTTATTGTTTAAACATTATCTTGCCCCCTCTACCTCTATATTAAATGTTTATTTATAGTGAATTTTCTTCATTTATTTTAGATAGCAGGTAAGAAATATTATCTAGATTTTTTAACATGATGACTAGGAAAAATTAAAAAATTGAAAATTTTTTTGGACACCCCATGTTTTAATTGATTTATTTGCATAAAAGTTGCAGACTGCGGTTCTGATGAAGTGTTCAACATAAATGGAATTCACAATTATACATTAACATCACCTGGGTACCCGCATGGTTACAGTGAAAACTTAAAATGTGATTGGATATTTTCAACAATTGACTCGGAACACATCGTTGTTGAATTTGATAAACTTGATTTGGAAGATGATAAAAACTGTGCAGATGCTGTTAGTATTTATTCAGGTATTTAAAATTATTCACTTTAAATAACGTTAACAATCAAATATTAGTTTTTCTAATTATTAATTTATTCGAGATTTTATAACAGTGGTAATAAATGTATAATAATGTCAATGCTATGCATTTTATGACATACATTTGTCCCTACTGCTTGTTGATCTCTGATTTCTACTTAACGTATATGTGTCAAGGTTTATTTACGCAGCGCACGTGAAGATACCTCTCCGACGATTGTTTTTTTCTGACTTCATGAAATTTACACAAATTATAAGCCTAAACCTTACTTGTGAAACACTATCTATTAATGAAAAACAAAATAAATTCCGTTCAGTAGTTACGGATAAAATCGTGTACATGCAGACAGACAGAACTGACGAGGGACTTTGTTTTATACTACGTATAGATACCTCGCAGATAGCGTTAGCTTAGCTTTTGCTCAAAAGCAAATTCTTTATAATACTGGACATAACTTATTAATTTTAACAGGAGGATCAGAAAAAGCTTGGACAAAAATAGGAACTTACTGTCATCCGAATGTGTCTGAAATTGGAAAAATACATGGAACTAATTTGCTTAAGATTGTTTTTGAATCAAATTTTTATGGTAATAAGACTGGATTCTCTGCAAAAGTTTTTTCAGGTAAATGCAGAAAATTCATTACATATTTTTAAGGCATGTAAATAATTATTTATTAAAAATTTTGTAGTATGTGGAGGCTCTTTGGAAGGATCTGATGGTGTTATAGAAATAAAGAATTTTACACTTAATTTGGATTCTATGTATGACTTTATAGGTGAAGTAAGTACATAACATATTTTAGAATAAACGCCCCAGTAATTAAATGTTTATAAATATATTAGGGAATTGTATGATTTTAAAAACTTTAATTCTTCTATGTTGATTTATTTTCCCTTTAAAATGATGTACAAAAATATACGTTTCAAAGTTTCAAATTCATTTTAGAATCATTATATTCTTTAAAATATTCAATTATGATCTGATAATAAAAATTTAATATTGTGAGGATATATTAAACATTATTTATTTATTATAGATTGATTGTAAATGGAATATAACTGTGAAACCAGGTCGAAAAATAAATATTACGTTTGAATATTTTGAAATGGGCGGTAATGAAGATTGTAAAAATAAATACATAATGGTAAGTATTGCTTGTATTATATTATATGTTTCAGCACTCTCGTGCGAAAATTGAACAGTTAATTGAGAAAAATATTTTAAGCAAAAAACTTTATATGAACATGTGTCCGGAAATTTTTGATGAGGGAGCTACAGCCCTTTAAAGATTTTACCTAATTTTCTAAATTAGTCTTAACATGATTTACACCTACCTTGAATAAACCTATATTTAAAAAAAATAATAAGCAAATAACTCGAAAACAAAGGATTGTACCACCTGTGTATAACAAAATATCAATTGATATAAATTTTAAATATTTCAGTTTAAAAACGGCAAATATGAAGATTCGCCATTACTAGGGAGAGGAAAATACTGCGGCAATACTAAACCTGATTTACCTCTAACGACCGGAAATATTATGAATATTGAGTTACTAGCGGACATTCCTATAATGGTAGGTTTTTCATGTTAGAATTATTAACCCTTAATTACTCGCATGAAGAAAATCACATTACTGCTCGCATGGGGTCTTCATAAACCCCAATTTGTTGGAAAGATTTACAATGATGTTATCAAAATGAATACAGTTTTCTATAATATTTAAATATAATGTATACGTCACTTTAACACATTATTCTAACATTACATTAATACAGGCAAAAATGTTTAAAACAAATTATGATAAAAATTTGTCAAAATATTTAAAAAACAATATAAATTTTATTGTTATTTACTAGGGTTTAAAATTGATTTATAAAGAAGTATCTACAGCTTGCGGAGAGAAGATTTTGTTATCAAATTTACTGAAATCTTCTGAGATTACGACACCCAACTATCCGAATGCTCCACCCGCCCACATAGAGTGTGTTTGGATTGTGACTGTACCAGCTGGAGATTCAGTACAATTAGATTTCTTAGGATTTGATATTTCGGAAACCAAAAAGTACGTTTGTTTATACAATATATTTTTATTTTGTAATGAAATTATATAATTAATATTCATTATTGCATAATTATATAATAATGTATATCAGTGGTCTTCAAACTTTGTTGACTCACAGAACACAGAACTATAAAGTTTATTCGGCAAACCCCTTCTCACCCTTATTTAAAAAAAAATTAAAATACTTGTAGGCTGATGAAAATTAGTTACTGCGCAAGTATTTATGCTATTGTGATTAGCTATAAATGCAGAAAAACACACAATTATTTTACGCACACTATAGTAACTACTTGGAATGCATTAATTTTCAAATATAACTTAATGTATCTTTATTTTTTTTAGTTAATAAACACTAGTCAAATAGTATGCGTGCTTTATATATATATATATTTATTTTAACTCGTGGAATACTCAGAGAGTACACAGTTTGAAGACCACTAGTATATATTATACATATAACGAACTTTAATATTGATAAGAAATCAATCGTGTGAAAATATTTTGTTGACCCTTCGGGGGAGGGTTACCTGCAGAAAAGCTCAACCCTGCATATATTTGGATAAGCGTTACTGACAGATAAACTCAGCCCAGAGTATTTTTAGATGATAAAATATAATTTTTGTACGCAGAAGTGAAACAAAACACTCTCTCACTAGTTAAAAAAAAACACTCCTCTCTCATTGGCCTTACCTTCTGTTACTTTAATAAATTTCTAAAATCATTACTACGATGTTTAATAAATAATTTTATTAATAAAAATATAAATTATAAAAAATATATATTTGATCAGGTGTGCTAAAGCTGGAGTTGAAATAAGAGACGGAACTACTAGAAATTCTCCTTTAATCAAAGTGCTTTGTTCGAAAATGCCTGGAACTGAAAAGACACCAGGGAACTTTATGTATATAAGATACTACACTGATGTATCTGATACTAGAAACGGTTTCAAAGCAAAAGTTTCAATAGGTTTGTGACTTTTACAATTTTATATACATGTTTCACAATAAACGTTCCACCTGTGATCTCTGATTCCATTTAGAGATAGGCATATAAAACTTTTTAGGAATATATGGTTCTAAAAACAATATAATTTTATATTATTGTTGTCTACCAAAGTGTATGAGAGATCAACATTTAACAATAAAGAAGCGTTGAAAGGTATCGTTTTTAGAATCATACACACCCTAAAAGTTTCATATACTAGGAAACTAGAAAAAAATGTACATACTAGCAGACTTGCCCGCGGTTTTGCCTGCATTGTATAATTTTTTTATGTTGGCAGCACAAATAATATATAAGACAGGGGATTATTTCCCCCCTTAAATCCCTTATTTCAAAGTATTTTTCCTGCCAGATTAAAAAATCCCTTCTTCCAAAGTATTTTTCCCACCAGATCAAATGAAACTAATTACAACCCTCCATACGTGACAGGGGATGAAATATTAAATTATTCTTTATTTTTATTTATTACCTATTAGAGATCAGTTCGGGCCGGGCCGGCCCGAAATTATCCGAATTTATCCCGGTCCGAATTTCGGATCGGATCGGACCGGGCTTAATTTTTGTTTGTCATGTTCGGGCCGGATCGGATCGGACCTTAGTATAAATCAGACCGGGTCGGATCGGACCTGTCCGAACCTTGGTATACATCTTAAAGAATAAATAAATATTTTATTTTTTAGTACTAAAAAGTATAAATACTTACGCAAATATATTTCACGTTCACAATTGATTTGAAAATAATAGGTATAGACTATAGACACAAAACATTCCGTCAAAATATTTTCAAATGCATTTTTGTCACATCTCTCCAAAATAAGAGAAATAACAATACCGTTAGGAATGTCAGTGTAACCCGGGCGAGCGATAGTTCTGCAAGGGTCAACTTTATGACTTCCAGATGCGGAGTATGGTTCACGAGAAAGTTGCATTTATTATATGAACTATCAAAAAAAAAATTGTATTGTAATACAATACAATTTCAGATCAGTTTGGGTCGGGCCGGCCCAAAATACCCGGTCCGAAATTCGGATCGGATCGGACCGGGCTTAATTTTTGTTTATAATGTTCGGACCGGATCGGATCGGACCATAATATAAAATCGTATAAATCGGACCGGGCCGAAAAAAAAAAAGTTTCGGATCGGATCGGGCCACTTTTTTAAGGTCCGATCTGATCTCTATTACCTATTACCAAAGTTTCATTAATATCGGTTCGGTGGTTCATGAGTTATACGTGTGATAAGGATTCAGGGGATAGACCGACAGACATGGAACTAAAAATGTTTGTCTTGACGTGAAACAGAAAGATCAATTAAAAATTTTGAAATCGGAGAACAATTTTTTTGTCTCATTCTAAAACGATCACAAAGCTTTTTGTATCTTCGATATTGTTTAAATCAGCACGGCCTACTTTGGCGCATAAAAATGTGATGAAATGGTTACTTTTGTGAAAAATATTGAATATATCAGAAACTATGGGGTTTATACATAGGATATTCCCTATACAAATTGAAAAGAAGAAAAAAAACTCATCGAATAGTGAAATAAAAAAAGGGTAGTCACATTTGAAAAAAATGAGTTTTATCATTTTGAAGATTGCAAACTTTGGTATTTTTTTATTAACACCCTGTAGAACTAAATTCAAATTGTTTATTATCAAAATGTTATTCTTTACCAGGATGACCAGGACTAACATTATTACTAAAACAAATCTTCGCTTAAAAAAAAAACGAGGTCGCTACGATTTTTTATGGAAGAGTTTGCATATGGATTATTTTTCAGAAAAAAAATTATAATTAGGCTGTCACTAAATCAAAAAATGAACAGACGTTAATGTAGAGGTTAAAAAATCGGAAGACTTAAAACATTATAGGCTGTTCCATTTTAAAAAATCTTTGTTTTTATTATAGCACAAAAACGGGACACCCTGTATTGTTGAAAATAATTTTACGACATTGATCTTTTCAAACCAATAATATTATGTACCAAACATTTTTTTCTATCTCCATATAGAATTGCTCCAATAGAAGTGCGCTAGGAAAGTCGGACGCACTATTGAACTACCCTGTATAATAATATATAGATTACATAATATATTTTAGCTGATTGTGGAGGAATCATTCGAGCCAAGAAAGGATTTATCAAATCTACAGATATAAATGATATTAAAAAAAATACAATTTGCACTTGGTACATTGTGGGACCCACATACCATACTTTAACATTTACCGTTACGGATCTTAATCTACCCATGAACGTGAATTGTTCACTAGTTGCTAACGTTTTGATCAAAGAAAAGGATTTTATAAATAATACAGGTAAAATTAAGTGCCATAATACAACTGTCAAACACAAATTACAAATCTTAACATGGAAGATTTAGTTATTTGTCATTTTAACTTTTTTGTTCTGTATTAAATTTAGATAGAATATTAAAACAATTTTGTGGCAATGAGAAACCAGATTTGATTAAAACTTCATCTAACAAAGCTACAGTCGAATTTAATTCAGCTGGAAAAGATTGGCCATTTCAGGACAATTTCATATTGAGTTTTAATACTACTAAAAGAGGTATTAAATTTATTTTTATTTAGTCAAACTTTAGAACACGGTGTACATGGAGCTAGGATTCATAGTTTGGTTTAATGGCAGCGTCATATGATTCATGTCAGTGATAACTGTTTGTGTACAGTTCAGTCGCAAGTGAAGCCAATAAACCAAACTATGAAACATTGTATTCTACAGTTTCACCTAATAGTCCAATCAAGTTAGAAATTTTCTGTAGGTGACAAATGGAATAAATATTCGCCTGAATTATATTAGCGCCAATAAAAGGTAAACAATGCCCTTTATAAAATACCAAAAATGCAAGGCTGTAGGTCCCTGAGAAATACACGAAAAAAATAAATAAAACCAAACAAAATTGAATGCCGTTTATGCTTAAATCATCGATGCAAAGAAAACGGTGTAAGATAGAGCAAAAATAAACAGGACAATTTTAAAAGAAAATTCCCAATAACAAAGGTACTCCGGTATATATCTAAAACTAATATAGCCCAATCAAATTGTATATTTGTTCTGCATTGTTCTATAGAGTCATTTTTTTTATTTTAAATTGTTGGGGGGTGTGTTCTGAGTATTACATTAAGTTGGCGCGGTCTATGACCTTGAGCGTTGTCCGCTATAAGCGCGAAAACTTTAAACGAAATTATCTCATAAATCGTTCATCCTACGATAAAATTTATTACCACCTTTTTTGTTCAACAGACTTGAATCTACAAATTTGTTCACAGATCTAACTGTCTACCATCAATTAGTAACGAGATATAATGCAAGGAACAAAAAACGATTTTTTGCATTTATTTCGTAAAGAAGCGATTATATTGAAAAAACTTAAATGGCAATCATTTAGAACTATTAATTTTCAATATTTTTTCTTACAACCATCATTTCTGAAAACTCATAGTTTGCCAGTTATAGTCCGCGAAACATTGCAAAAAAACATTTTTTCGTTATATTTCAAAAACCATAATGCAACCTTCAAAATGTGTAATGACAAAAGTGTAGATAAGAAAATTCTATACTTGTTTTGTTTGAAAAAAAACATTTTTTTTGTTTGAATTTTTTTTGTTTTTGTTTATTAACAAACAAAAAAATATTTTTTTTAACAAAAAATATATAGAATTTTGTTATCTACACATTTGTCATTACATACACATTTTGAAGGTTGCATTATGGTTTTTGAAATATAACCAAAAATTTTTTTTTTTGCAATGTTTCGCGGACTATAACTGGCAAACTATGAGTTTTCAGAAATGATGGTTGTAAGAAAAAATATTGAAAATTAATAGTTCTAAAAGATTGCCATTTAAGTTTTTTCAATATAATCGCTTCTTTACGAAATAAATGAAAAAAATCGTTTTTTGTTAACATCCTTGCATTATATCTCGTTACCAATTAATGGTAGACAGTTAGACCTGTGAACAAATTTGTAGATTCAAGTCTGTTGAACAAAAAAGGTGGTAATAAATTTTATCGTAGGATGAACGATTTACGAGATAATTACGCTTAAAGTTTTCGCGCTTATAGCGGACAACGCTCAAGGTCATAGACCGCGCCAACTTAATGTAATACTCAGAACACACCCCCCAACAATTTAAAATAAAAAAAATGACTCTGTAGAACAATGTCTTACGAACTACTTTATTTTGATAATTTGATTGGACTAATAGTTCAGGAGTGATAGTTGTTCAAAACAATTTGCCTTGGTTATCTAAAAAATTAAATATCGGTATTCAACAATTAATAAAAATTTCCAAAAAATTCACGATTTAACTAGATGCTATAGAGAAGCTACTCACTTATTTTTACTATAGGAGTTGTACTAAACAATAATTTATTGTCTTTTATTGCCTGTTTTGCAGGTTACATTTTTCATAATCTATTAACCACAGAGTAAAACAAAAATATTTGTTTTGAAGATAGTTTTATTCTCTACAAATTCAATCTCTTTATATTGAATAGTAATTACAACTTTTCGCTTGCGGGATTAAAATAAAAATAAAATTGGTAAAATTAAAATAATATAAAAATAAAGATAACTGGGAAGTAATTTACTCCATTTAAAATGCTTCACTGCAATTTTTCTTATATTATTATTTTTATTTGACGAAATGTGTTATTTTGCTTTTATTTAAGCTTCGCAAGAAAACGGTTACAATTGTGATTTACTAGATTGAATTTGTAGAGAATGAAATTATCTTTAAAATAAATATTTTTGTTTTATTCTGTGATTAATAGATCATGAAAAATGTAATATGCAAAACAGGCAATAAAATACAATAAATTATTTTTTAGTTAAGCCCCTATAGCTACAAAGTAAAGTAAAAATAAGCTTTGAACTTGTGAGTAGCTTCTCTACAGTGTTTAGTTAAACCGTGAATTTTTTGGAAATTTTTATAAACTGTTAAATAATACCGATTTTAATTTTTTTTAGATAACTGAGGCAAATTGTGACATTTTCAAAAAAAACATTTTGCTCTCGAGTTTTGAACAACTTTCACTCCTGAACTATTAGTTTTAGTTATATACTGGAGTACCTTTCTTATAGGAAATTTTCTTATCTGTAAAATTGACCCTGTTCATTTTTGCTCTATTTTACAATGTTTTCTCTGCATCGACGATTTAAGCATAAACGGCACTCAATTTTTTTTGTTTTTAAATTTTTTCGTGTAGTTCTTGGGGGCCTAAAGCTTTGCATTTTTTATATTTTACTAAGGGAATCATTTGCCATCGATTGGCGCTAATATAATTGAGGCGAATATTAATTTCATTTAAAAATCTAATTTGATTGGACTATAAAGTTTATTTAACTATGTAGTTGATACATTCGAAAAATATTTTGTAGAATGTGGTGAAGTTATAACATCCCTTGAAGGAATTTTGACAAGTCCTGGGTATCCTTCAGGACATTTTGACATCAAATATTGTCATTGGAGATTTAAAGATCTAGCAAGAAGAAGGATTAAGTTTGAACTTTTGGATATTGATTTTAAACCTGATAGACAAGCTTTAGTGGTATTTATTTTAAAAATATACATATCGTCGGGTTATTGCAAAAACCAGATAACTCCACTATTTACATTTTTTTAGTTAAACACATTTCTACACTTAAAAATTTTACCTACGTCTACTGTAAAAACATGATAAATCTCTTACAGATATAAAGGGTCAGTACGCATGTGCAAAAATAAGGTAAGTCCACTTTGACCAAAATTTAACCAATTAGAACCAGATATCTTAGAAATTATAAAATGTGACTTATCTGGTTTTTGCAGTAACCCGATGATATACAGTATTTCTTCATTGTTTTCCGATTTATGATTGCAGTAACATTGTACTATATTTAAAGCAAAAGTTACTACTTGATGTAGTATGTGTTGTACAGATCTAGGTTAATAATTACTACTGAATTATTATTATGTTTTTAGTTTTCCGATGAACATAACTATCATCTTATAATTCGCTACAATAGTTCAAATAAAGTATTATATTCAACAGGAAACAATATATATGTATATTATTTATGTGATGGAACTTCACAACATCGTGGATTCAAACTGAAATATTCATCAGATGAACCATCTCGTAAGAATTTTTTATCAAATACAATCACCACATAAATAAAATCCACACTTAAAATTTTTCTAACAAATCTTCATGCCTGAAGTTGTTGTCTTTTTTTATTTCTCATCTAATTTCTGACTTCTCTGACAATTTATTTGTCTTAGAAATTATTCCAATGTAAAAAATATATTCCAGTTTGCTGGTGATATTGATTAAATTGATGAGTTACTCACAGATTTAAATAGAAATTAAACAATCAATGCAAACAAATTATTGAGAACAAATATACCATAAAATAATTTAAAAATGAAAATATAAAATCAATTTATTAAAGAATATTGGGCATATTATATCGTACTAACTCACTGAATACGGCTACCGTGTTTACCACGTGTCTACAATGTTTATATAGACATGGGAGCCGTGTTCACTGTACACAACATGTTTAATGAATTATAACTAATAATTGCTGTCAAAATTATAATTGAAAAATTTGAGTAGGTATTTATAAATTACTCGAGTTGTGATTAAAGCTGTCACAATTACTTTTAAACATGTACTTTTTAGGTATTTAAATACTAAAATACAATTCACATTTGCATATGTGAAAGCGAGATTTTCGCCTTTGCTTCCACTTACGCAACTTATTTTGCAAATACACTCACAGAAAAAATTAAAGGACCACTTAAATTTATCGAAAAAATTGCTCATTTTCAAAGTAGTGCCAATAGGTCAAATATAATTCTTTTTTTACTTATAGGGTATGAAAATTGAAGGAAATTTTATCTTCTTTTCGTATTCAGGGGTATTTTTGTGTTATTAAACTTGTTTATGTGACCAAACCGCGGTTTAATAAAAATAAAAAAATTGATTTTTTTGCAATTTTGAAAGATACCCACGGGGATGTTTAATTTTTTTTCCAAAATTTCAAGATAACCATTTTTTAGGAAATTTTAGCAAACCTTTTTTCTGCAGAATTAATAATTATGTATGTTTCTAGCAAATTCTCCCAAATATTGTTTTTGTTAGTTTTATAAGAAGTTATATTAGTTTGTTTCAACCTTATAGTGAGTTTTATTTTATATATTTAATTGATTATAAATTATAACAAAGGCAGAGACCAAACTAAAATGGATTCATTATTTCAAACAGTATGTTAGGTAATTGCTATTTTCTAATAGATCCAATTATAAAAAGAATTATTATTTTTGTTTGTTTAGTATACAAAGAATTAAAGAGGTAATTTTTTATGTATTTCAGTAGTGCCCCCATTGAAGGGGAAGGGATCAGACCCCCTCCCCCCCCACCTGAACTTGTCAAAATACATTTTTTTAAATTTCTTAATCAACTGTTCAAGTTTGTTTCACCTGATATGACTCACCCTATATAGGCGAGCGGATTACAGCTATTTTGAGTAGACTAACCGACCAATCGACGTTCTAGTGGCTAAAAATGATTTTATTAAATTTTTTATATTTTTCTGAGAAACAACATCTTATATACATATTTTTTTATGCGGTCCTTCATTAGGTACACACATTTTTTTGTTTAATAAATCTAAACCTGCATTAAATAATCTGAAAAAATGATGTAAGCTTCAGTGGATTAAAATGATCATTTTTTGTCTCATAAACTTTTTTTTAAAATCAATAGTTTTGAAGATGAAAAATATTTTAACTTTAAAAGTAGCGAAAAATTCGTATATGTTTGATTAATATATATATATAACTAGATTTTTTTTCATTTAATAATTTAAATATTTAAATACTGGGATGAAAAGGACCCCGCTGTTTTTGATAGGGAAATGGCTTTCAGTCAATCTCTTTGAAACCAACTGGAAAATATTCTCTAAATCATCCCGATTAAAAGTCTCAATGGTCGCAACCGCCTAAGTTCCCGAGGTCTCACGCAAAAAAAAAAATTTTGAACAAACCAATTAATTTTTATGTATCGTTTTGTTTATTTAATTTCTAGATTTTTATATTGTTAAAGTTTGCAAGTTCTAGCAAATTATTTTATGGATTATAATAAAGTTTTTATAAAACATGTTAAGGTATGTGTAGTGCCGTCAGCGCCAGCTACTAGCGATAGTATTAAAAATATTAAATTGTAAAATAAAAACAATAGAAAATTAGTTGTCATAAAAATATAACTTTGATTTGTAACATACTTATGGGACACCTTATATAAATGTAACTATTTTTAAAATATGCTGCTTGTGTAGCCTGACAACTTTTGTATTTAAAGTTTTCTTCCATTTGTTATAATAAATTAAATATTGAACTTGGGAAATCCTGTACTATATCGATTTTTTTATTGCATTATTAGGTACAAAACAGCTCTTTGCGTGAGACCTCGGGAACTTAGGTAGTTGTGACCATTGAGACTTTTAATCGGGATGATTTAGAGAATATTTTCCAGTTGGTTTCAAAGAGATTGACTGAAAGCCATTTCCCTATCAAAAACTGCGGGGTCCTTTCAATAAAAACACAAATGTTTTTTGTAGATGTTCTGATAAGTGTAATAATTAAGAAAATAATTGTGACAAATAAATGTACAATTAAAATATTCTTAGTTTGTATTTTTATTGAAGCTTTCATCCCAGTATTTATTAAATATTTAAATTATTAAATGAATGTTGTAGCCAGCCATGATATCAGTTTACGGTGCAAAGAGTGAGTTCGGCTCTAATGAAGTTATAATACAGTAATAATCAAAATGAAAAAAATCTAGTTATAGTTTAAAGTTGGTTGATTCTGTTTGTTTTTGATTTATTCTGATACGAATTTTTCGCTATTTTTAAAGTTAAAATATTTTTTATCTTTAAAACTATTGATTTAAAAAAAAAGTTTATGAGACACAAAATGATCATTTTAATTTTAGTTTAGATTTATTAAAGAAAAAAATGTGTGTACCTATTGAAGGACTGCATAAAAAAATATGTATATAGATGTTTTTTCTCAGAAAAATATAAAGAATTAAATAAAATCATTTTTAGCAACTAGAACGTCGATTGGTCGGTAGGTGTCATTTCTAAGCGAGCTAGACTGGATAATCCGCTCGCCTAATATATTATTATTAATATTCTAAGTATTAAAAAAATTAATTTGGTGTTTTTGTTTCTTGATAACTTGTAAGAGATATAATTAATTTTATTTTAATTCAGTGTGTGAAGGTGATCTCAACCAGCAATCAGGAACAATTAGTCCATCTTTAGCTCTGTACAATGAAGTATCATACTTCTGTCAATGGACACAGACTTCAACAGAGTTAATGTTTGAAAGTGATGAAGAACCAATTATGCAATCGAATCAAACTTTAGCACTTACATTCATTATCAACGGTTCAATTGGACCTACTGGAAGTCACAGTTGTAGAAGAATGTCTAATATTGTAGTTACTGGCGGTAAATTTTTTATTTTTATTTTTAATAATAGGGTGTGTAAAAAAAAATTTTGTTCTCGTTACGAAATACGTTAGTTTTTGACCTAAAATAAATCCTCGCCGAAGGATTACTCTGTAGTTCAATTTTAAGAGGTGCCGCAAAAGGGGTCCCATTTTCCATTTAAATAACATAGAAAAATTATTCTTTAGTACTAAAGTTGGTATTACTGATCCATGATAACTGATGAAAATGTTTTAAGAACATCATTTTTTAGAAGATAAAATTCTCTACAAAGTTATGACTTTCAATTTAACATATCGAAAGTTAGAGGCATTCAAAGTAATTTATTTGTGCATCTAAAAGGCTCTCACAACTATTGTTTCTATAAAAATAATTTCAATCGTAATTTTGTAGGAAATTTAATTCTCTATAAAAATACTTCTGAGAGATATAGGTGTAAATGCAATGCATTTCTTAAAATTGAACTACAAGGTAATCCTTGTGGGGGGATTTATTTTGGATCATAAACTACCTTATTTCATAACGAGAGCGAGGAAAAAAAATATCGATTTCTTTTTGACACACTCTTGTATATATATTACATTATTTATTTATTTATATGTGTGTAATTTCAGGGGCTACTGATGAAAAACTGTCGGTTTTATGTGGGAACTATTCTAAACCCGTAGTTGTACGCTCGCCTTTCCCAGAAACTAAAATAAAGGTAGAAGAATTACAGTTATATAAGAAATAAAAAATTTTGATATAAAGAGAACATGTATAAACCACGTAATTTTTTTTTTGGGGGGGTACAGCTCTATTGTCTACATGGCATTGCATGGGGAATGGGGGTCATATTCAAATGTTACGTAATATTCTTTCAAAAAATTATTGTCTTCATAGAATTATATGAAGAAAGGATGTTCAAAAATTCTAGAAAAAAGCGATACATGGTTTATGGACATTCTCAAAGAAATCATTTATTTAATTTTTAGGTTACTCAATTACAATCTTATGAAAAATTAAACTATACAATCAATTACACAAAATATCCATGTGGAGGTTATTTAGAAGGCTCTTCTCTAACAATAACAAGCAATAATTATCCAAGACCATATAAAAATAACATAGATTGTGCTTGGGTAATAAAAGGACCCGAAGGAGAAAATTTCGATGTACGTATATTATTATTTCAGGAATATACTGGTTAGATTAAAAAAAATTCTCCTGTTTGGCAACAATGATTTAAATCTTATAAATATAATACGCTAGGAAACCATCGCTACTAGCGCCGCCCAGTGGCGAAAATTAACATTTTTGGGTTTATGTCAAACGTAGATAAATTCAAACTGTCAAAATTATTATTAAAAAATCTATATAATTTATTGTGACTAATCAATATAACGAATATTTTTGTGACTCACACGAATTTGTATTCCCTCGAGTAATGGCTAAAAATAAAAGTAGCCGCATTTGTTGTGTACCCAATTAAAAAGTGCATCACTTTGTTATATACCAGAATTACGTTTTCTTACATTTTAATATGCATTTTAAAAAACTTTGTTTCTTGTACAGCCTACGATCAACGCTGTATAAATTGAAGCTAGAAGTATAATTTGGTAAAAAAATATTGATTCCTGATTTTTTACTTAGTTTTTAGTGCAACATATTTTTTTTTAAATATGTATTTCTTCACCCTTATATTGGCTAATATCATTGGTAACGCTATTCATATTTGGTTATATTATGGTTGATCTTAATTTTTTGGAGCTTTAGGAAGAATTTAAGCTAAATTACGAGTTTGCGCGATGATGTCCCCCCGAGTTATTCAATTTTTACTGCTTAGGACCGAAAATTAGCAATGTTATGGCTTTTTCACCCTGTAAAAGTGGTATTTTTTGATTGTATTTTATCTAACTAATCTCAATTGATTCGTTTAAGTATCAGTTACAAATATCAATCATAATATAACCCTATCGTCGATTTAGATTGTGAAATAAATCGAAAAAACGGGGAGAGGAGAACTTGATGTTCACCCTTTCATCCAATTTTTAGAGGTGAAGTTATTTTTTTCGTGTTCAGCGGCTCAAAATCTTTAAGAATTAACTTAAACATCGTTGTTCCGGAAAATTTCCCATTTTGATCATTTTCTCTGTTTCATTGGTTGGACTATTCGGAGATATCCGCACTTTTGTAATCCGCCATATACATTTACATTAGATACGCATATCCATGAATCACAATAGGAATATTTCGCTTTAATATAACATACATAACTTTATGTTCAACCTCCGTAATTTTCGTATTGGATAAAATAAGAAATTTGAAAAAAAAAAAAAAAAATGTCATAAAAAAAGTTTATAAAAAATTTTAAAAAATGGTTTTTAAGACCATATATCAACCTAAAGTTTTCCTGAAAATTTCATCCAATTATATGAAGCCATTAAGTAAAAAAAAAATGTTTTCGATTTTCAAATTTTAATTAATTACAGCTAAAATAATTTTCAAAATTAATTAAAACTTAGTGAAATACTTCTTCAGATAGAGGTGCATTGATAAAAAAAAAATTAGCGAAATCGAAAAATAGGCACACTGCTAATGACACACCCGGCTATCCCGACTATAGTATTTTTGAAAGTACAAACCCAGTTTTGCCAGCGTCGCTCACTAGGTGGCGACGTGTCGTTTTTGACAGATGGTTTCCTAGCGTATATAATAAAATAAAATGGGACAGTTATAAGATTAATATCGCACCCGTCGTGGAAGACTGTAACATCTCGAAAAAGCAGTATCGTGGGAAATGGATCCTTAAGTTTTTTACTTTCTTTATTTACCTCTCCAGTTGTTAATTATTGTCTATTGAATATGATGGTTGTGTAAATATCTTCCTTTAGGATTCTTCTTTCGGTTCATACTCAAAAATATTTATTTTTTGTCATTGATTTAGCACAATTTATGAATTTGTTCTAAATTTTGTGGTTGTTACAGTATTTTGCGGACAGATTTGAATTGGTTTTATTTTGTTACGTTAGTTAACTCTTTCAACGGAAGCCAAACCTTAGAGATTATAAATAAATATAGGGGTAAAAAAACATCTGCCAAGTAAATGTACAGTTCTTCCTCGTGTTAAATTCACCAAAGGTAGTTAATTATTCAACAATTTAAATAAAAACCCATAGTGTTTAGATAAATTGCATGGAATCTGTTAACCATTTCATTTTTATACAATTTTACTAAAAAATATTAGTTCGAAATTTTTCTTAACGCACCTGGTTATTTTTTCATACATTTTTAATTTTTTGACAATTTCAACCTAAAGGTACAGTTAGATGGGCAATGATATTGCCAGCAATGTTATAATTTCCATAGATACACAAATATTGCCTCGTGTAACCACACTCGGCAATGATATTTTTGACAATTTTGTCAAATTGCTGACTTCAAAATATTTTTATAATTGTTCTGTGTAACCACAGTATTTTTTATTGACTGACTTGAATTTTTAAAATTGCCCGGCCAGAACGAGCAATATTTTTATTGCCGATCGGAATTTGTTTATTAAATGCATATAATATAATACATTAATTAATGTTTTTAAATCAAAGTGTGTAATGATATTATATGACACTTGTGTATTTACATATTGTTCTATTTAATGGTTCTTTTTGAGTATTAGAAGATAAAACACGTAAGTAATTAATCACTTTATTAATATTTTATTTATACCATTTTGTGATATTAACATATTATAAACATAAACTAAATATGTATTATTTTTTAAACAGTACAATGGATGGTATCATTGAATAAAAGTCTGAGGCGATTAAATAATAATAGATGTTAAGAAATGATAAGATCTATCAATAGGATACTTTTTAGTGAAGAAGATCCTATAGTAGAAGATTTTGTATCAGCAAGTTATTCTAATATTTAATAATGTTTAGTTAATATACTTATACTTATAATAAATTTTTTATTTGATAATATAATTTTTATTTTATTCACCTTTAAATATTCTTCTTTTAATACCTTGTAAATTGCTTCGCACACTTCGGGAATTACTCTTGATATTGTACATCTAGGAATTCGAAATAAATACATAATTCGTGTCTTTTTTCTTAATTAGAGGACTTATTTTTTCTAATAGAATATTAAAATCTATAAGCGATATACACAATAAATTTTTACAAGTAATTTTATCACTTATTTCCCTAAACAGTCTGTGTGATAAAAACCTTCCAGTTCTCTTATCATTACACAACTACTGCTCCTAATTTAAAAAAAATATTAATAGAAACGAAAATATTTTCATCGTTAAGCAAATAATATTGCTCGTCTAACCACCCTTAGATATTTTTTGAAAATATTGCCAGCAATTATGTATCCAGCAATCTCTTTTTACTAACGAGCAATGAAATTTATTCGCTGTGTAACCACATGCAGCAATAATATTGCCAGCAATTAAAAAAATTGCCGTCAATATTATTGCACATCTAACTGTACCTTAAATCTAAATTTATGCAAATATCAAAATGACATTTAAATATCCAAGTAAATATCAATTTAGAAAAACAAAACACGAATTTTTAAAATAAATTGAGATAAATCTTTGTAAGGGAATATTTTATAACAAACGTTGTAGACCCATACTATAGGAAATTTAATGCTTACAAAAAATATTCTATAAAATTTTCACGTAACATGTGTCGTTCTTGAGATATCTTGAAAAAATAAATATTTTTGGGTGTCACCCCTCCCCTTTACACACGATTTTGATGATTTTGAAATGGGACCGTCCTCAAGCCAGACCCGACCATCCGACCAAGTTTCAATAATATCGATTTAGTGGTTCATGAGTTATGCATGTGACAAGGATTCAGGGGACAGACGGACAGACAGACAGACACGGAACGAAAAGTGTTTGTCTTGACGTGAAGCGGAAAGATTAATTTAAAATTTTGAAATCGAAGAACATTTTTTTTGTCTCATTCTAAAACAATCACAAAGCTTCTCGTATCTTCGATATTGCGAGGAAGCAAAATTGTTAAAATTAAAAAGCGATAACATCCGCGGAATGCTGAAACAAAGTTCAGGTGGTGCAAAAGTGTCCGGGCAAAACTGTAATAACAACCTAACCACTAAGAAACTAGATAAGGAACTGACTTGTCATAGTATTCTACGGACGCGACCGGCCTGCCTAAATTATTGGAATACTGTAACATCTGCCACCTTGCAACCAATAAATAAACTATACTTAATGCGGTTTTCCCCAAACAATTGTACATCATTTCAGAGTCGAATGACGTAACAAACTCAAAATAGCCAATTTTCGAGATGTTACAGTCTTCCACGATGGGTGCGATATGACAATGTCATAGAACTATATTAAAAAAAACTCATTGATACGGTGACATATAAAATTCAATATTGACTGTCTGACCTTCTGGAACAAATTCATGGTGCACTATTCCATTAATGTCAAAAAAAAAAACATCATCTTGATTCTTGAACTACTTTTGTGCACTTTTTTGTTACATTTTTTCATAGCAGACATAGCATATTACTGGCCCATTCTTGTACTGATTTGTACTGAACATTTGTTAGATTTCCTCAAACACACTATGCTACCATACAAATCTACAGTACTGGCATGTCAGCAGAACAAATTTTTAAGACCATTTTGAAATTTCTATGAATTATAGTTCCAGAGTACTATGTCACCAAACAGGTGATTTTTTTTCCACACAGTACAAATATCTGTTTGAAAATATTTCAGATAATATTCAAAACTCTGGACATGGATACTTCTTGTGAAAATAATTATCTTTCAATTCACAATGGCCCGTTACCGTCAAGTCCAACTTTAGGGAAATTCTGTGGAAATACCAATCAAAGTAATATACGATCACAAAGTAATGAATTATGGATTGAATATCACGCAATTGAAACTACAGTAGAAAGAAAAGGATTCAAAATGAATTTGAATTCGATACAATCAGGTTATACAAAATTATACCATTTGTATTTTTTCATTATTTCATTGTATTTTTTGTTTTTGTTAGGATGTGGTGGAGTTTATCACAATGAAGAAAAGATGATTATGTCGCCTAACTTCCCTAAATCTTATCCTAACGATGCTGAATGCGTTTGGGAAGTTGTAGCCCCCAACGGGAATCACATTGGTTTAGAATTTGTAGATCGATTCCAACTTGAAGAGAGTGTTGATTGTATGAGTGATTATATTGAAGTAAGTGTATTTGTTTATTTTCAACGATACTTTTATAAAATTCTTGATGTAACAAACTTCGGATATATGGGGTAAAAATCTCTGACAATTTCTTTGATAAAATATAAAAATTTATGTGAAATTAAACTTTTCAAGGATGATTTTGATAATAAACATAGATTTACATGGGTAAATCATGGGTGGGGAACCATTTCACAGCTTATGGAATTTTTTTTGTTAATGAAACATACATAGAGTATGAACTGTGCATCTGACTCAAAAACATAGCTTTGTCAAAAAAGAGATAGTAAATGATTTGGGATTTACTTGTCCTTTTTTAAACAGGAGTGTCTATTACATTCTTATTAGAAAAAAAGATAGATATATCCCAAACCTACCTCATCTCTCTCACTGTTTTGGAGAAATGTTACACCATTATGTTAATTCATAATGCGCAGCCCATGTTCTATGTCTCATAGGGTAGATTCACGCTATAATGACGTAGTATTTGTAACGTAGTCAGCCGTTAAAATTCATGGAAACTACTAATTTTTAACTATTTTCAATTTGACATAAGACGACCAGTGATGTCACACTCACTCCTCTCTCGCTCACTCTTCTCGCCCAAATGCTTAGTTATGAGACAACCTGCGTATAATTTAATAACCTTGGGTAAAACCAACCTAATATTATTATTCTACAGGTTTGGGATTACGTAGATGAATCTTGGAATTCTCTAGGAAAAGCTTGCGGAAGAAACCCTCCTTCAATCAATTCTTCTTCAAATAGAATGAAAATAAAGTTTAGAAGTAACTCTGCAATCAGTGGAAATGGCTTTAAAGTAATTCAAATTTATATCTTGTTTTTGACGTAACAATACAAAAAAAAAAATTTGATTAATTTCAGGCAAAATGGCATTTGAATTGTGGAGGTGTTTTGACTCCAGATGAAAAAATTCGAACTATAGTGAGTCCCAACTATCCCAACGGGTATGCAGATGATTTGTACTGCAAGTACACTATTGCTTCCGAAGGCAATTATATAAATGTATTATTCACTGATTTCAAACTTGAAGAAGGTAAGGAATCACTTTGATTTTGTGGATATTAACCTGAATAACACCGGGTCCAATGCGTTAGTTTAAAATAACACGATGAAAAATATTGGATAAATGTATTTGCAAGGAGGCAAATATTTTAATCTGAATTTAAAAATATTAATCAGATGCAAAATAAATTATTTTAATTGACTTATTTAATTATTCATTTAATTAAATGCACTCAGAAGGAAAAAAGATTAAGACTTGTGTACTAATTGATAAAAATTAACGTTTCAGGTCCAACTGGTTGTAAATACGATAATGTTACTATAAGTACACATAGTCAAAACGTCTACTGCGGTGAAAATAAACCACCGAAAATACGAAATAGAAATTCAGTAGAGATTGTATTTCAATCGGATTTATATATTAGTAAACGTGGATTTTCATTTACTTATCACATCGACCGTAAGTGCTATTGATTTTATATTTTTCTTTTTAATATATACATGTCTTATTTTTTGATTAGATTGTGGTGGAATAATTACTACACCAACACAGATAGGAACACCTTCAGATGATATAGAATATTATAAAAGTATAAAATGCGTTTGGAATATTACTGCTCCAGAAGGAAAAATTGTAGTCGTGAAGTAATAAAACTTTTACCTTCATTTAGAATTCCAGTTTGATTCTATTTTTATTGCAACAGGTTTTCAACGTTTGAACTCGAGTTTGATGCAGATTGCAGCTATGATTCTGTTGCGATATATGATGGTAATGATATCTCCACAAGTCGTCGCCTTGCTTTACTCTGTGGTAAAATACAGCCACCTTCACTACGTTCAACTTCAAACAGCATGGCTATCCAGTTTACATCTGATGGCTCACACAGCTTTAAAGGTTTTAAAGCATCTGTTATGTTTACATATGGTAAGTATTTTAATTTGGACACTTTAATGTGCATTATTTGACTTTGCTAATCTATTTTATATTATTTCTTAGGGGAGTCATCAGGCTGTGGAGGAACAATTGATTTATCTGAAAACAAAAAAAAAGTTACAATTAAATCTCCAAATATAACCGAAGACGGTTTATATCCTCCTTATCTGGAATGCCATTGGTTAGTTTCTGTCCCTCTGGGTAGCAACATAAAAATGTCATTTAAGAAATTCCACGTGTCTCAATGTATTGATGCAAATTCTACAGAATGCAACTGTGATTACCTGGAAGTGAGTATTTGTTATCTTACTATATGAATTATTTAATAATATATGTATTAATAGGTATTCGATGGAGCTGGACCTCTTTCTGAATCAATTTCAAAAATGTGTGGACACAACATACCTTCAGAAATCTCTTCATCGTTTAGCAATCTATGGATAAAGTTTGTATCTGACGGTGCGAGCAAAACCAGAAGTACCGGGTTCACAGCTGATGTAGAATTAATTACATGTGAGTTGATTTTTAATTGTTACATACACTGTTGTTTTTTATAAATATTTGCTTATGTATTGTATACATTTTAGCTATCTGTGGAAACTTTACCAGAAACGTGACAAACAGTACTCAAGTTTTAATGTCGCCTAATTATCCATCAAAGTATCCTCCGAATACTAGATGCACGTGGTATTTGTATAGTGAAACTGAGCATACAAAATTTGATATTCACTTTGAATTTTTGGACCTGGAAGAAGCTAATAGTGAAGGAATTTGTGCAAATGATAAAATAGAGATATATGATAAAAATGTAAGTCATAAATAATTTGATTCTTATTGCTTACTTAAACTAAAATATACACCTTAACCACAATAAACAATATCAGTCGACACGTGTTTTGATTTCACAAGAAATCTTCATCTTCTAAAGTCGAAACATGTGACAAGTAACATTGTTTTATTGTGGTTAAGGTGTATATTTTTAGTTTAATTAAGTGACTAAGAAACCACAATTTTTCCGTTTTTCCAGTTGTCTTATTGCTTAGATCACATTTTACATTTAGATACATTTACTAAAATATATATATAGAATCAGAAAAAAAAGAATATATATTTCATCTCTATTTCTTTGTATATTTTATTTATATATTTGCATATTTCGACATTTGTTCCAAAGACTATCATGTTTTAATTTTCTTACAAAAACTATCATGTTCAAACTTCCTATGAAAATCAGTACGTTTAAAATATTATCACTTTTAAAATTTGCGGCACGCTATCATAAATGCAAGTTAACGTGGTTTAAAATAAAACGTACTGGTTTTCCAAATACAAAAATGCTAGTTTTTTTTGGCTACAAGAGTTAACTGTTAGTTTACTTAAGAGAAATATATTGTAACAAGCGTCAATTTGTTTTATAAAAAATTTTTAAAGATGTTTAATTTTTATCTGTAAAAGTAGATGGTGAACTGTCTTCAAATTTTCAGTGAAGTTTAGTTGAATATTTTACTACCTGAATAGAATTTTTGATCAAAATCTTTCACTCTGTTAATTTTTATTAGGTTTCCGTAGAAAACTAGAAAACCTTATATAAGTCGATAAAGATGAAATGATAAGATTTTTGAAAAAAACATTTTTTTGGATCCTCTTTCCATAGACTGAAAAGTGAACTCACATTTTTCTTTTCACTTACCCCATTAAGTGGGATGTCATTAGATAGGTCTCTTAAAATGAAATAAAAAATGTTATATGACCTTTTGATTTTAACCCTTCAGTCACGATATATTTGCATTTAAATGTTGTTATCAGAGCGTCCCCTCCCCCCTTCTACTTCCTAAACTATCGATGCAAAAAATCTATAAAGAATGTAGCTTTTAGTTAGTACTTTCAATGAAAATTATAACGAACACTCTAGCTAGAATAGTTTATAAAAAAAATTGAAAGAACTCTTGTTTATAAATCGTAATGACTACGAAAACCTATCATGTGCGTGCCCAACACGCACTTGGCCGTTTTATTTAGTTAGATACAATGCTAAAACACTTTATTTGAATGATGATTATCTTCAGTTCTAAGCGGTCAATATTTTAAAAATTGTTTCTACGTATTCATACAAAAAGTTCAATAATTTCTTAAGAAAAACATCAACATAACTTCTTTAAAAAATGTACGATTAATTTTTTTAGGACTCGCCATCAACCAAAGACAGGTTAGGACCAGAATTAATCCACGGTGGAACAAGGTCCCAAAACAGACCACTGTCTTTCTATCTTAGAAACCGTTATCCAGTTAGAAAACTTATCGTTTGCGGAAAAAATAAAAACATTGATTATTATTCAGGGGGACGTCAAGTTGTTATACAATTTACCAGTGACTCGGCTAAAGAGTTTAAAGGGTTCAAAATAAATTACAGGATGACAGGTAAAGATTTTAACACGTAACTACTAACTACATATTTTTGTTATTTCGATATAATATATTCAGTTTATACTGATTTCATTATTTTCTATTTTAGGGTGTAACCGAAACTTTACTGAAATACAAGGAAGAATTCATAACGAAGATGTAAAAGGACATTGCTTTATCACAATAACAGTTCCAGAAAACCGTACAATTTCAGTATTTTTTCAGTCGTTTATTTTATTTGATACAACAGAATGTGCTTCGGCCGCTCTAGTGGTATGAATTTGAAGTTAATTTTTGCATTTATTTAGTATAGATACCACTTACATTCCTTGTTGACTGTTAATATAATTATAATAATAATGTTTAGGTTCGCGATGGTTTAACAACAGATGCACGACAATTAGCTAAATTATGTGGAGTTCTATCTCCGAATCCGATATTTTCTACTGGAAACACATTATCATTTGAAATATGGAACAGACGGGAAGGAAGTCTTGGAGCTTATGATATTATTTATTCTAGCACCGATCAAGGTTTGTACAAATATTAAATGATCTATTTATTATTGAGTTATGTTGTCTATGGATTGAAAATACCTGTTAAAATCCATAGATAATATAAAACTGCTGAACACAATATATTTCAGGCCAAGCATGCGGTGGAACATTGTACAATTACAGTGGAATGTTGTCAAGCCCATTTTATCCTGGAAATTACAGAAATGCTAGCGACTGTTTGTGGCATATTTCCACACCGTATGGAACTGTTGTCGTGTTGAAATTTACAACTTTTGATTTAGGTACGTACGAAATAAATATCTCACAAAGGGACATCACAGTTTATGGATGGAGGATTTCAGTTGGGAGGTGAAACTAGATTAAAAATAAAAAAAACACGTGATCGAGCATTTTTTTGAATCTCATTATTTATTACGATATTTAATTCTGAAAATCGTTGTATTTCATATGCACTAATACATGAAGTTTTTTGTAACAAATTAATTATTAGATTTTATTAATGAATCTAACTTCATAAATAAATCATTAAATTTATCTACATAATATTAATATATGATAATATATTTTAATTTAGAAACATGTGTTATCAACTTATCGATAATAATATATTTTGCCTAAAAAAAATCAAAATATAAACGAGAGATAGCCGAAATATGTACAAGAAATTAAGAAAAAATAAAAAACAATTGCAAATAAAAATAAAAAGTAAAATTCTTAAATTAAGATTCAAACCACAGTTTTCCACGTTCCCAATCTAGCATGTTAACCGCTCGGCCACATAGATTACTACATGTGAAATATAACAATTTTCAGAATTAAATATCGCAATTAATAATGAGCATTCAAAAAAATGCTCAAATACGAGTCTTTTTATTTTTAATCTAGCACCTCCCGAAAGCTAACTGAAATCCTCCATCCATAAACTGTGACGTCCCCTTGTCAATATATTACTTGATATTAAATTAAAATTTAATTAAATTATTAATAAAAATAAATCATGGCGAAACTTCAGTATCCGACGTACACACAGATTTCATATTTTTGTTTGTTGGCAATACTTTATTTGGGTGATGCGCGCGCATATGAGTTGTGTCAGTGACTGAATGGTGCTCAAACGGTGAAATATATGCGACCGCCAATACATTGTTATATAATATTATATTAATAAGGGACTGACTCCGTTGCCGGCGACGGCAATATGAATCGTTGCCGGCAGTTGGTATGAATTTCAACCGGTAGATGACTTTACAATTTATTTATCTACTTTATCTAGTTTATGGCTTTACAGATTATGAAATTTTTGAATTTAGGTTCGAATTAGGTTATGAAATGATAATAAATAAGACACATTTCGCAAAGGGAAAAACTTATTTGAAGAATATATGCCGCTACTGACGCCACAACTATCAAATATCACGTGTTGATGTGTTAGAATAGACCTAACCTAACCTAACCTACGAAAATGAACCAATCCAAATAATTAAACTTGCCCCAATAGTTTGTCCTAACCAAGAACAGTTAACTTGTATTTTATTAGAAAATCAACTCTGTACGCGGTCGCATATATTCCACCGTTTGAGCACCATTTAGTCACTGACACAACTCATATGCGCGCGCATCACCCAAATAAAGTATTGCCAACAAACAAAAATATGAAATCTGTGTGTACGTCGGATACTGAAGTTTCGCCGAAATCATAGCTCAACATTAATTTGTGCTGTTTATTAAATGTACAACAAATATTACAGGGTTTGATAGTACTTGTAAGACTGATTACGTTGAGCTGCTAGATGTGAATCCTGACACGATGGACTCAGAGGTACGTGCCAAATACTGCAGTTATGATAAAACAGATGTCTTCCAGGCACGTAGTAACTATATGATTGTAAGAACTGTGTCTAGTGTTAACAACGGAGGTACGGGCTGGATGGCTAAATACGTAGCAAAAGGACGTAATTAGAGAGTCGATTATTGGTGAAATAAGTTTGACTAATAATAATGCTATGTTATTGTAAAATGTATAAATGTTTACAAAATAAATCTGCTTAATATATTTAAAAAATATTTTGTTTATTTTTTATAATTTACCTGATATCATATAGTACTTTTAACCTTTTAAGGACGGGAGTGGTCGAAATATCGACCACCCATAAGACAAAAAAATATTCGATGTTTTCCTACGTAATTTGATGCGCAGAATACGAAAAAAATAGTAAAAAAATTCAGGGGGCACCCTTTATCTTGAAATTCGCATTTTCAGGTCAAATTTTTTTTGCTATTTCGGCCTGACAATTAGCATACCTATTTTTTATGATACACTGAACATGAAAAAAACAGTATTACGTCTCGCAAAAATCGTCTTCAGGTGAATATAAGGCCGAAAATTGAAATTACCGTTAGTTCCTACCAGCAGGTTAGCACTTGGTTGTTTTTTTCTTGGAGGAGTTACTATTGTTATTATTACTATTATTATTATTATTATTATTTGTTGTCCTGCAACACATCAATACATACATTACTCGTACGAATACTCTACACAATCGTAAAGAATCCTCCATGTTGTATGTATTTGAAAATCCCGCATAACAAGGCGCCTGTGCACCTCGTCGTTCACCACTTACCCTCCAGGTGGCGACCCGTTTTTTTCGAAACTGAGGCTTGCATTTGTGACCCATGTGGATATTTTTTCCATACTCGACACATCACAAAACGTGGGCTCACCAATTTTGAAGCTAAAATAGCAACAACTATAAATTTGACCTTGAAATGCGATTTTCAAGGTCAAGTTTGGCTCCAAGATTTTTTTCATAATTTTTTTCGTATTCAGCGCATCAAATTACGTAGGAAAACCCCCTTCAAATCGTCAAACTGAATTTTTTACTGTGAACTTTCCGTTACGGACGGGACTGGTCGATATATCGACCGGCAACTTGATCGGGCACGCCACGTGAGAAATTAATTCATTTTATGTAAAAATTTTATATAAATAAAAAGGTCGATTTCAACATAAAAATCCCCGTCCTCTAAAGGTTAACAATTCATAATTTGAATGATTGGTCTTTAATATCAAAGTTTCCACTTAATCTTTTAGTTTCAGAAAAAACAAACACTTGTAAGTTCTGTTCCCTGCATCCTTGCCACAAGTACTATTCATGAACCAATTAACTGATTTTAATGAAACTTGATTTGTTAGTTGGGTTAGATCAGTGGATCTTAACCGGTGCTCCGTAAAAATGTTACAAGTGCTCCGCAAAATAAAAACAATTCGCAAGCAGTGTTATCGAACCCAATTTTCTTAAATCTTATTTCAGTCATTTCACAGAATAATAAATGATTAGATCATAATAGAAGAAAATTTTTAAATTAATTATTATTTTTTAATAAAATAACCTTCCATTTCACCTATTTACATGAATCAAAGCTCTGATAATAAATAATAACTGTTATCAGTTGTCATGGTTACTTATATTTATCGAATTGATACTTCATATCTAACCTATAATATGAATTAAAACTTGAATAAAAATGAGTATAACGAGTAAAACAGGATTGTTGGCTAGCATTCCAAAACCCGTCGAAAGAAAATTGAACGTAAGAATTTTATATAAATATAGTATTTCAAAATAACAAAGTATCTTTTAAAATTTACCTTTCATAGATGGAACATTTATTTTAATACAATGAATTATTTGAATTTACAGAACTTCACACCACAATTAATAACTGAGGCCATTCCTGCACCATTTCTTTTACGTCCTTTCGCAGGTCTCTACAATCCGTTTCCCCACGCATGTTCTCTGCTATGTAACCATCCAGCTCCCGTTCTACCCATTCCAATTAACAGAGATCAAGTAAACGATCCTCTCAATGCTGTAACATCCATTCAAAATGAACATCCAGTTGTAACGCGACACGGGAGTGTTCCCGAGGAATTGTTTCGACGTTATACTGATACAGATTCGAGGCCTTTGACGCCTGCACCTACAGTTACAAGTGCAGCCACTACTGCAGCTATAAGGAGGTGTGTTACTCCAGAGCCAGTTACGTTGCGGCCGAAGTTAGTTGTTGATTTAAGGAGGACGCACAGTCAGGTTAGGATTTTTATACACCCTGTAAACTCAAATTTGTAATAGATTTATATTTTTAGGAAACGCTATCATGGACTATATACTCAGAAACAACAAAGACTGTGACTCAGGAGAGTCCAGGAAGTACTGCGTCTTCATCACACTCGTCAGTTAAAAATGATCCTATAAAGAAACCATCACCCACACCTCGGAAATCTCGGGAAGTCAAAAAATCTCCAAGGCAACCTCCTCCGACTCCTGTGTCTCCTAACACAACGCTAGAAGTTCCTCAGTTTAATATTTCATTGTCAGAAAATTCTGCAGGTTTATTTACGTTTCATATTATAATAAAATATTTAATATACTGAAATTATTAACAACAAAAAATTCCAGATGATTTTAAAGTATCTGGTATATAATCTATTTTTATTTACCAAAATCTCAAATCAATTTCATTAATCGTTTTGCAGTGGCGTAATTATGGAGTGTGTCCCTGTCTGTATGTATAGGGGCTACCCCTTATAGGTAGAATAAGAAATAACCAAAAACTAACAATAAATAAAAAAGTAAATAAATAAATAAGATTATAAATATCTAATCAAAAAAACAAAATTAAATTTCAACAGACAAAATTAATAATAATAAAAAAAACTATGGAGTAGTAGGACTGGAAAAATGCCAAGAGCTCCTATATAGCTTCAGAAGGCCCCGCAACAGCTAACAATAAGTGGATGTGTTAAATTTTCTCTATATAAAAACTTGAAAAACTATGTTTACTACTGATAGTAAGAAAAGCTTACAAAGCATATTAACTTTCAAAAAATACATATACATATTTTATATCAGAATTTTGATAAAATTTTCCATTTATTAATTATGAAATTATTTTACAATAATAATTTTTTAGAAGAAACTGATCACAACAATGCTGCAAAAAAAGAAGATGATGATGATGCACCTAGACGTAGAGGAAAGAAGAAAAAAATAAGAGATTCTTCTCGGCTCTCTTCTCGTAATCCAAGATTAGATCCGGTTACTCAAATTGCTTCAATGGGTGATGATGACACAGAAGGTTTTTAATTTTTAAATATTTTAACATTGTTGATCATAATTTAATAAATAATATGAAAGAATATATATATAATTTAATAAATAATATGAAAGAATATATAATCTAACCCATAAATTGTTCTATAATTAAATATATTTGTTATTAGACAAGCCAATGACATCTGCGAATGAACAAACTCTATCACTGGAAGTTCCCAATATACCCAGAAAATCATTAAGGAACATTGATTCATTTCTAGAACCTTTAGTTATACGGCAGTTACAACGAGAATTAGATAGAGAAACAATCGAAACTGAATTTGATGAAAAAGTAAGTACCTACTTATATTATATTTAATTTTTTTTAAATATATAAGCAATTAATAATTATTTCAGCGAAAGGTTGCTTTAGAAGAAGCATTTAGGTGTTTACCAAGTAAAAGAACGCCAGGTTCAGTTTTAGCCGGATGGACGCCCAAACCTATTGATATAGAATTGTGGTTGACGCTACCGAGAACTTTTTCACGTTCTAGTGCTCGGTTTGAACTTCCTTTGAACAGCAGAGAGTTAAATAGTAATTATATACCTATATATATTATATTAGTATTGGGTGTTACAATATAGAATTTATTATTTTTGTAGAAATAACTCCGATAGAATATGTTAGAAATTACGTATCAGTATCGAATACAAGGCGATTATTATATAACTGCATATTCAATAGAAATCGTGAAATGAGTGAAGATGAAGATGAAGAAAGAAAATTGCTTGGTTCGGTAAAACATGCATTACAAAATACATTTTATTAAAATTTATTATGTCTACCGTTCTTTACAGAATATAATATTGGCGTTAGGAGAAATGATGGGAAAACCGTTCACCAAAGAGCAGGCAAAGTATTTTCATGAATTAGTAGGGTGGTCCGATACTGAATGGATTGATTTCCGGACATGGTGTGGAATTTGTGCACTATGTGAACGTATTTTAGCTATTCAATTTTGTCCGCAACTACCAGACAAAAATCAGGACCCAGGAAATGAGGTTTGTATAAAGAAAAGTCCCGCTACAAACTTTTTATATGATATTTACTTTTAAAATGTTTTTTAGATTGAACGAGTGGATTTTGAAACATTACTAAGAAAATTGATTTATCTTAAACCGGATGAAAGAATTGTAAAAATGCTGATCGCTATAAAAGAATCTTAAATTATTTATATATTATCATATATTAATCTAGTTGATTAATATTTAATATATGATATTATGCTATCTTGAATTGATTATGTAAATATATTATGTTATTTGAATTAATAAATATGAAAATATAAATGTTATGGTATTTTTATGCTAAGATTTAGATAATATAATATAAAATATAATACATAAACATTAATCTTGATTATTGAACTTATTTGAACCCAAGACCCGTAGATAATCGAATTAGAACGGAATAGAATTATAAAAATTTCAATAAATTGAACAGAAAGAGAAAATGAATGTAGGAGAAATTAACAGCTGATATGTACATCTCTCTCATCTTGTTGTATCCGTATAGTGTATCTCTTTTTAACACGTGTAGTTTGAGGAAGGAATGTGTCAATCTGACCTAGCACTGCTTGAGGAGTTTACAGTTGGATTATAAAATTTACACGTCACCCTTTAAAGGGTTAATAAAACTGTCAAATAAGGGAAAAGTGTCATCGTAAATTAATCTAATTAATAATAATATCATAGAAATACAATAATTATGGCGTTAAAAAAAGTGAAAGGAAATTTCGAAAGAATTTTTGATAAAAACTTAGCTGATCTTGTTAGGGGAATTAGAAATAATAAAGAAAATGAGGTAGAATATTATATTTCAATAATAAAATAATAAATTACACTCAATTTATATATATTATACAATAAATTCTCACATAACCTTCATTTCCTGTTTTGAAATATTGTTTTTCGATACAATACTTCTGTAATTGATGGATCGATTGTTTTTTAGGCAAAATTCATAGCGCAGTGTATCGAAGAGATCAAAATAGAATTAAGACAAGAAAACATTAATGTTAAAAGTAATGCTGTTGCCAAACTTACCTATGTATGTATTATTATTACAACTTATGTTTTTAAGATCAAACATATAACCTTCTAAATTGCATTTATAGCTACAAATGTTGGGTTACGATATTTCGTGGGCAGGTTTTAATATTATAGAAGTGATGAGCTCGAACAAATTTACTTATAAAAGAATCGGATATCTTTCTGCTAGTCAGTCATTCCACTCTGATACAGAGGTAAGTAAAATAACTCCTTATAAATCAATTGTCATATAGCCTAAACTAATTCTAGAGTCTTAGGCTTTCTAACAGTGAAAGTTTTATTAAAATCGATTCAGTGGTTTTTGTGTCAAGTTAGAATAAACAAACAAACATATAACTTTGATTTTTAGCTACTTATGTTAACGACAAACATGATAAGAAAAGATTTAAATTCACAAAATCAGTACGATGCAGGATTAGCTCTCAGTGGATTGAGTTGCTTCATAAGCGCTGATTTAGCGAAAGATTTAGCAAATGATATAATGACTTTGGTAAGAAATTATAATTAAATTATAATTTATTTTGTACTAATCTTTTTTTTCCAATATAGTTAAGCTCAACAAAGCCGTATGTTCGCAAAAAAGCCGTCCTTATGATGTATAAAGTGTTCTTAAAATTCCCAGAAGCATTACGGCCTGCGTTTCCAAGACTTAAAGAGAAACTGGAAGATCCAGACCCAGGTAAATTAATGTTGTGGAAAAAGTTGCTCATTCTAGAAGTATCAAATCAAATATGAATGTTTTTTATGACCAATATTTTTTGACAAATTTGAAAGTTTGGCATGGAGATGTCTGATTTCCCCCCCAATTTTTAAGATACCTAACCGTTTGCTTTTAAAAAAATGTTTGTAGCATAGACATAGAACATCTGACTTGAAAACAGTCGTGTCAAAAGGACCTCAGTTTTATATTCCGGCTTGCGGCCCTTAGTAAATTGAGTTTATGCTATGCGGCCCAGAAGGTTCAAAAGGTTGGACACCTATGGCATAGAACATTATATTCCTAAATTGCATGTACTTTATTAGAACTGAATTTCTGGTTCCTTTCTTAACAGTTAGAACTATGGTTAAATAATGTTATTTTTACAGGATTATTTAAACTCTAAATATTTTTCATCCATATTCGAGTATAAAAAATACTACAAAAAATAAATAAAATAGCTAGCCTGAAATTTAGAAAAAAATCACACATGTTTAAAAAAAAAATCAATTTTTTAGTCAACTGCATGTGATCATAAAAAACATACAATAACACTCCTGAATTTGAAAAATAGACACATTTTCTTTCAATTCTCACTCCCTATAACTCCACAAAAATCAAATTTAACCTAATGAATAATTTAAAAAAAATCGTTTCTTTAATTTTGTTTCCACCTGAAAAAGTAATTTTTTCAGATGTTTAAGTTACTTGTAATTATTTTTACAGGAGTTCAATCAGCAGCTGTGAATGTTGTGTGCGAGCTAGCCAGGAAAAATCCTAAAAATTATTTAAGTTTGGCGCCCGTATTCTTTAAACTAATGACAACATCGACTAATAACTGGATGCTGATAAAAATTATCAAATTGGTATTTATTACATTATTTTTTCTGAAATACAATAGGTGTGCGTTTGGTAACCTTGGAAAGTACATAAAATGAATTAATTGGTTTTCGAAATACAACATGGTTCACAAATAAATCGATTCTCATAAAATATGTTCCAGTGGTTCTAAAACTTTATGATTTTTTTATTAATTAATTTTTTTGCCATTTAAGGTCAAATTAAAAATGTGTTGAGAAATTAACCATTTATACTATGATTAAATTTTATATTTTTTAGTCTTAATATTCATAGGATTCTAAATAATTACATTCAGAAGTCAAAATGGTTAATATTTTTTTCTTGTTGAAATTTTTAACTATTTGGCAACTGAATCTGTGATATTACTATAATAATATAATTTATGTACTTGTTGTCAGTTTGGGTCCCTTACTTTAATAAATCCAGCAATCGGACAGAAATTAACAGAACCTTTGATACAAATTATTGCGAGGTAAAAAGACAAGCAATTTTGTAGAGTATATGATTAGAATATTAATAATATGGCAACAAAGGACCCTTGAGTATGCAATGTTAGGTATACCATCAATGTCGTTTGATTCGATAGAATTTTTTCCATAAGTTACAAATTTTTGTGTCTTTTTTGAAAAATTGTAAGCAAATTCTTCTTTTCTGATAGTTCCTACCTAACCTAAATTTCACATAAACGAAGTCGCTGATAACAGTTAGTTAGAATATAATTCATTTCTGCATTTCAACAAATTCTTTCATAATACATTACATAATTGCTTATAACTTTTGATAGCACAGCTTTTTGAAAAAGGCTCTAAAACATTCATAATTCCATACTCAAAGGCCCTATGCTGCCGTACTGGTACTACATGTAAAATTATTGCTGTGTACTTCTATGTATGTTTTATTTTTTGTGTAGTTTGGTGCCTTAACGCCGCTAGAACCAAGGCTTGGTAAAAAACTGATAGAACCCCTAACCAACTTAATTCATAGGTAATTAAATCAATTGATGTTGAAAATAAATGTATTTTTCTGTAAAAGCTATAGTGAAAACGTTTTTATTGAATTCCGTAGTTTTTTTAAAATGATTTCAAACACTTTTTAGCACGTCGGCTATGAGTCTGTTGTACGAATGCATTAACACAGTGATTGCTGTGTTAATTAGTATCTCAACTGGAATGCCGAATCATTCAGCTAGCATACAACTTTGCGTCCAGAAACTTAGAATTCTTATTGAAGATAGTGATCAGAATCGTACGTACTTTGTTAATATTTTATTTAAACTATTCAATTAATTCTGAATTTTTTAGTGAAATATCTTGGACTTCTTGCAATGTCTAAGATTTTAAAAACACATCCGAAAAGTGTCCAAGCTCATAAAGATTTGATTCTGCAATGTTTGGATGATAAAGATGAAAGTATAAGACTACGTGCTTTAGATTTACTCTATGGAATGGTATGTACATATATATTTACAGATTAAATATATATCCTATCTAACGACATAGTACTAAGGAATTATAAATCAGTGAAGCTTTGGAAAGGTTTTTAAATGTTCTTCGTATAACATTTCGTATATTAAATTTTCAAGTCGTTTTGATAGAACATTTGTAACCATTTAAGTAAAGTTCAAAATCAAAAGAGTGGGTTTCTCTCATAAATCTTCACAAATAAAAGGTTAAATACTTGAATTATCATGTAATTTATGATATTTTCTTATGTACTTGAAGTAGTTTAATAATTAGTTGTTAAAATTAAGTGTTATATTCAAAAAGTATTGGAGTACTTTTTTCTATCTTAAAATGTACTTGAAATAATTACTTAAAGTATTTTACTTGTTATAATCAATTATTATGAAAAAATACTTGAAGTATGAGGTACTTTTTGCTATTTTTAAATGTTAAGTGCTTCAAATTCTTTACTTGTTAAAACTAAGTACAGTCGGGACTCGTTTATTCTAAGTCTCGTTTATCTGAAATGCCAAGTTTCGTTTATTTGTAATTTTGTCTCCTTCACCTCCCACCACATATTTTTGAAATTTTTTGTAGAATGTATTGAGCATTTGTATTCATCTCATTGAGTGTACAATATTTTTCAAAAGATTTAATTTTTTTGATATTCATTGCATGCTACGAACGCAACGAAAATCATATCTATAGATTTGAGGTTAGGTCAGATAAAATACATACATATCATAGACATAGAGAATGGACAGTGCATTCTGTATTAACTCAATGGTGTAACATCTGTTCAAAAAAGGAGAGAGAGATGCAGTGTAGTTTGGAACATAGACATAGGTTACACAGTTATTCCATACCTGTTTCTATCTCTTTCTTTTGACACGGTTCTGTGTTCGAGTTAGATGCCTGGTCCATTCTCTATGTCTATGATACATATTATAATTTACACTTATCACTGTCGTCACTCGTTACCTTGCTCATATTTTGCCATATTCGAAATTAAAAGTAAAGTAAAATTATTTCACTATCGCGATTAATTATTAACGATAAATATTAAATACCAAGGTATATAGACATTTCTCACAGAACGTATTGCCAACTTAAGAATAGTAAAAATGACACTTCCCGAATAGACAAAATTGTCTGTGATAACTTTTTCATGATTTTGTCGAATTTGTATATCTCTGATTGTATATGTTGTTAAAATATAAAAAAATACGAAGACAAGAATAAATAAAGGAGTTCTTGTGATTGATATACATTTATAACATTTAAATACATCTTCGTGGTGATGTCAATTCCCGCGCCAACGCTGATTGGTCAAGGATCTATACATAACTTGGTGGGAGCCCCTCTCGACTTCGAATAAACGCGACTTCCTTGCTTCAAAATGATTTAGAAGGCTTAAAATAAACGAGTCCCAACTGTATTACATTTAAATAGTATTTTTCGAAGTATTTTACTTGAAGTATAGATAGCTTTGTTTATTCTGAAAATGTTTATAATTAATCAATTCATCAGGTTTCGAAGAAAAATTTAATAGAAATAGTGAAGAAATTAATGGTACATATGGAAAAAGCCGAGGGAACAATGTACAGAGACGAACTTCTCAGTAAAATCATACAAATATGCTCTCAAAATAACTACCAGTTCATTACAAACTTTGAATGGTACATCGCAGTCTTAGTCGAACTATCCCAAGTTGAATTTGGATCAAAACACGGTACTTTAAGTAAATTATATAACCTCGATGATATATCGTATACATTCATACATTTCTTTGTTAGGAAACACGATCGCAAGCCAGATAATGGATGTCACGATCCGAGTACAAGCTATAAGAAAACCGGCCGTTAGCCAAATGAACGCTTTACTTGAAACTGCAACAATGTACGTTTACTGTGTTGGCAACCTCAACGCTACAGTCACCGAGGTGTTGTACGCCGCAGCATGGATTTGTGGAGAATTTGCTACGTATGTTATATTACTAATAAATTTAAAAAACATTTTATTTTTTATTTTTTTTTTTAGAGAACTTGATGATCCAACAGCAACGTTACACGCAATGCTTAGATATAAAAATTTACCTGGTCATATTCAAGCTGTATTCGTGCATAATATATTGAAACTTTTTGTTCATATCGCTGATCAAATGGTCAATAAGGAAGAATATAAAGAAATAATGGAGGTAAGTGAATATATTACATTAAATAAAATGCGTTAAGTTAATTTTATTTTAATATTACAGATGTGCACAACACTAGCTGAAAAATTCAGTGAATATAGGACAAGCGCTGATTTGGAAGTCCAAGAGAGAGCATCTTCGGCGTTGATGTTGGTCAATGTAATCAAAGACTGGTTCAGCTGGTACAAGTCTGAGGAGGAAAACATAATGACGGAAGTGGATAACGTCGTAGCAGAAGTTGTAAATGGAGAAGAGGGAGAGGACATATCAAAACCAAAGCGTTTTATACAAGAAGTGAAACAGCTGTTCAGTGGGGAGTTGAATCCCGTTGCTCCAAAAGCTCAGAAGAAAGTTCCTGTTCCTGAAGGGTAAGTGAAATTTGTTTAATTAATAACTTATACACGGCTACACGGTGGCTGGTTAGGCGATATGAATATTTTGAAGGAAGGTAGAATGAGTCATTTGGAAGCGATAAGTAAATATACCTATATACAAAGTTTTTTTTTTTAGTAAATTAAAAAAAAAGAGATTTATACGTGTTAATGGCACAAGTTCAAAAGTTAAAGAGCCCATATTTTTCAAATATGATTTTTATATTATTTAAATGTTTATGCCACACTATCAGATCAAAATAAAATTTATCAATAGCAAAAAAAAAAATGGCTGCAGTTTAACATTTAAAAACTAACAAAACTTCGATAAAATTATTATTTTTTAAAATTATTTTATAAAAAGCACACTTACAGATGTTCAAATAGTTTTAAAAACTGCTTTATTTTATACCCTTTTGAAAAACCTACCATAATACATACATGAACTGGCTGTTTTTGTTAAAAAAACTTACATTACATTTATTCATAAATTTTATTTTGATCTGATAGTATAATAATAGCATAGACATTTAAGTAATATAAAAATCATGTTTGAAAAATTTGGCCTCCTTAACTTTTGCCATTAACATGTATAAATCTGGGTTTTAAAAAAAAATTACTAAAATGGTCAATAAAAAAAAATTGGTGCACTTTGTATATAGGTGTATTTGCTTAAATCACTTCCAAATGAATTATTCTACCTTCCTTCAAAATATCCGTATCGCCGAACCAAACACACTGTATAGATTATAATAACACAAACTTTACAAGGATTTAAACTTTGGAAAAATTAACAACTAATTTAGATAATAATTTAAATTACCCAAAATTTATTTTACATGTTTTAATACATTCTAATTTTTAATTATTTTCAAAGAAAATGTATAAATGAGGCGAATGCTGATAATTTTCTTGAGATCTCAGAATTGTTAGATTTATTTTTTTTTAGATTTTTCTCACTATTACTTTTGTAATATGGGCAGGGGATAAAATATTTTTCAATTTTTTTAAAACTTTGTTAAATAAAGATTTTAATAAAAAATGTTTACATGTTTAAATTCCTTGAATTGTCAGCTTTCATTTGATAGTCAACTCACCAGAATTTAATAAAAAAATTGTTTTCGGTAACCCATTTGTCCCCCTTAAAAAGCACCAAAAACTTAAAATTTAATTTTTATAATTCAAGTTTATTATTGGTGCATTATTTTCTATAATTATACCAAATCTCAACTCAAGAAAGAGAAGGTAATGACAGACAGACACAGTGTTTCTTTTTTTCAATTTTGGTACGGAACACAAAAAACAAAAAGCATTTTCAAACTTGGAATTAGAATTGATCTAAAAAATAGAAATTCACAAGCTTCAAATTACATTTTTAAAGATCGTTCTGCAATTATTTTAATCAAAGATGTGACAATTTGAATAGGAAAATAATCTATTTAATTATTTTATGAGTGTATTTTATATTACAGGCTAAATTTAAACGTATATATAAATGAGTTTCCATTTGATACTGATTCTGAAAGCGATAATGAAATAACAGAAAATATATTTGTAAAGGCAAGTCATTTAGAAAATACTTTCTACCAAGCGAAAAGAGATGAAATTCAACCAACAGAGGAAGAATTAGAAAAGGTAAAATTATGAATATACGTAATTCATATTTTTATCAAAATACGTTATTTTCAGATACGTGAAGCAAGAAAATTGGAACAGTTACATAACCCGAATTACTTAAAAGAAAGTACAAAATCAAAGAACTTCAACTATCAAAATAGTGACAGTTATGATAATATACCAATAGCGGAGATTGATTTAAGCGTACCATTAAAAATTACAGGTACGTTCTATAATATTCTTGATTTTAAGTACGTCAATAAAATTCAAACTACTTCTTAAAAATTTATTTGTTTATTATATTTTATTATTCTAGGAACAAAGAGATCAGATAAATACCTGAATCTGGATAAGAGACATAAATCCGATAAAAAAGAATCAAAGAAAGGGAAAAAATCAAAACGGAAACATAAAAAACAAGAAATTAATTCAAGTTCGGATGAAGATGACGATGATGCAACAGACGGTAATCGGCATGTCGTAAACACTACAATAGAAATGCCAGAAGGAGCAACGTTTAGTGATAACGATGATAAAGAAATAGATCCTAACGATCCGCATAGGGCTTTAGACATAGATTTAGATATGTGAGTTTATTTTTTAAATGTTGTGTCTATCTTGTATTTATTTATTTTAATTTTAGTCCTCTTCGAGAAGATGAAGTATTACCGACATTAGAACATCGACATGTCAGTCGAAGTAGTAAGAAATCAAAATCTAAAACCGAATCATCGAAGAAACATCACGAGAGAAATGATGATTCAACGCAGCATAAGAAACATAAGAAAAAGGTACTTTCAATATTTTAAATTTAAAAAAATGGTATATATAGTAACTATAGGCCAGACGCTGAGTATTTTGGAGTAGAAGAAATTCAGATTAAATATTAGAATTACAGTGTCACTAAGAAATTGTGAAGCTTTGTTTTAACTTTACAGCAAAAAAAGTTAAATACAAAATTAAAGCTAATTAAATACAAAAAAAGGTTCTGTATTATTTTTTCGTCAGATTCATACAGAGAAATTTCAGGATTTTTTAGTCTGAATTATTTCTGTATTTTGTAATTTTTTCTAACTTTTTTTTAGGTTTCAAAATCTAAGGAGGAAGTTAAACCTGATGCAGATTTTAATTTAATAGAAGTATCAACACCAGTTAAAAAACCTCATCCGAAAAAAACAAAGAGCAGTAAAGAAAAAAGTGAGAAATCAGAAAAAAATAAAGAAGAAAAAAAGAAGGATAGTAAAAGTAAAAAACATAAGAAATCTAAAGAAAAAGAAGGTACGTTGTTATTTAATTTAATTTATAATCATATTAATTGCATATTTTTGTTTATTCAGAAAAAAAAGAAATTGAAAATGAAGTATGAAGATTAAACAAAAAAACTTTCAAGAACTTTTTGAAGCTTTAAAAATATTTTATATTTAGTTGATACGTCCATCGCATATAAATAATATTAATATGATTCACAGCCTTCATGTATTATGAATGAAAAGTTCTATATTATGCCTGTATTGTTTATACATACTGATTTATTTAATCAATTATTGATTCTTACCTTAATATTTAACAGCTACAAATAAAAGACAATTTATTTATCTTTTGTTTTATTTAATTTGATAATCCGGTTTGAAATTTATAAAATTTTGATCAAGTTATGTTATTTACTATTGTTACTTAAAGAGGTTGGGAAGTTACGTCAAACCAGTAGGAATAAGTTGATATTTCTTACAATTGGTTAAACCAGGGTTTCGAACCGGAACTGAACCAAAAACCGTTATTTTTGGCCGGAACAAAAACCAGAATCAAACCGACAAAAATATAGGTTTTTTTTTGGTTATGATCTTACTCCCCACTTCAGTTGTTCAGGGCTATCATACAAGTACCATAAAATGTTGTAAATTATTGTAGAAAATACATTTTAATACAAATTAAAAAAAATTTAAATGAATCACTCGGAGCTGAACTGAAAACCGAAAAAACCGTTATTATTTTCGGAACGAAAACCGGAACCAAACTGATATATATTTTTTTACTCAAACCGGAACGAAAACAGAAAAGAAAAAAATAACGGTTCGAAGCCCTGGTTTAAACACTCAAAATGAATGAAATTTCAGACTTTTTAACAAACTCGTTTTTAAGAAAATAAATTTTAAAGTTCAGTTGTAACACATGACGTTAAATGGCAGTTGATAAAAATCAATTTAAAAAACAGTAAGATTGATTTGAAAATTAAAGATATTGTAAAGCATACATTTATGTAGTTATTTAAACAAGAATTAAAAGTTTCGACCATTAGTCGCGTCAACAAAGCCTTTTGGCTCGAAGTCCTCAAGAACAGCTCCGATTTTGATGATTTTTTTTTTTTTATATTATTTAAAATCTGAAACCTTTTGGAGCGAGGACCCCCGGGAAATACACACAAAAAAATAAAAACAAAAAACTTGACAGCCGCTTATGTTTAAATCATCGATGCAGCGAAAACGATGTGTGCTAGAGCAAAACTGAACAGGACCCATTTGATAGAGAATGAAATTTCCTATAAAAAATAATAAAGTTCATATCTCTAAAGTTAATAGTTTTTGAGTGATGGTCGTCGAAAATCTTATGATTAAAATGTAATTTTTGAAAATGTCGCTTTATGTCCCGATCAGCTGTAAAAAGGAATATTGCTTTTTAACGTTTAATAAAAAATTTCAAAAAATTCACTGTTTAACTAGATACTATATAGGAGTTATTTATAGGTTCAAAAATGGTTTCCACTTTAAATTGTAACTATAGGAGCTACATCAAGAGATTTTTTTTTGTATTTTTTTGGTATTACGTATTTTAAAAACTAGCCAACGTAGAATAAAAAAATATAATGCATTTTATAGGTGATTTTATTCTCTATAAATTGAATCTCTTGATATGAAGTTGTAAGTATAACTGTTTGCCCACAATGTTTAAATAAACACAAAATAATGCATTATACAACATGAAAAGAAAGATTGCCATGGATTGATTATTTCAACAAGTAGGTATATTAACAAACTGACTCAATGGTGCATAGTAAATCACACTATGACTCGGAGTCTCAGGGTTTGTATACTGGTTCTCCGGGCTCAGGGTTTCTGTGTAATTTCTCCGGGATTTGCAAAAAATGATGACTAAAAAAAAGGTCGTTAAAAATAGAGAAGGGGGTGCAAAAGTGCAGATTAGGGTAATACATTTTATGAAAATAAAAATAAAAAGTATAAAATAAAAAAGGGGTCTTCATTTACATGACTGGGTTTACAAAAACTAAAATCTGGTCACCCTAATCACAGCGTTAATCAATTAATGTAGTAATTTTAAATAACGCAGTAACAGAACTGATTATGAACATGAACAACACGGGCAACATGAACAATTACAGAAAATAAAATGTAACAATTAAAATCAAATTTTTTATGAACAGTTGCGCAAACTGCATAGAACTACATATAAAAATCCCTAGAGATCTCTATATTATTCACAGAATAATAAAAGCTATAGTAACTTAGCGACGATCCAGCGACGGTAGTGGTACCAACGTAAAATAAAGAAATTGTACAAATAAAAATTGCAAATAAAACCTAATTAAAGCATCGGGAGTGGAATTAATTAGCATAATTATAACAAACAAACGATTATCTTTCTTATTACGTTATAATTATTCATAATACAACAATTTTAATAAACATAACCTTAACATCTGTCAGATACAAAAGTTAATGAAAAAAGTGCTCAAACAGTATTGTTTCAGAGACATAACGCGACAACTATTAATAAATATAATATTGAATATCTAATTTCATTAAAACAAGTGCTTTGGGTGCCTTAACTATTCTATACTATCGTAAAATGAAGAAAATGTGTCAACAATAGATCCGACCGGCTGACTAAAAAAAATATTTCTGAAAGACTATCACCGTTACAGTTGTGAAATTTTTACATAATGTAGAGGGAACCCTAAAGTTTTCAAAAAAAAATTGTCCTTTATAGGAACCCCAACTGATTTTAAATAAAAAAATATTTATTAGCCCCTCTAACAATTCGACGGCTTTAATTGATTACGGTATCAAAACGAGCTAACGAAATGTTATGAAATTTTAATCCAAACATACAGAAACATAATTACACATTCTAACGCAAACAGCATTTCAAAAAAATGCTTTTATAAAAAAAAGATTACAAAAATTTTTTGGGAAAAAAACATTATGTAGAAGTGTGGAATTATAGTGAGTAGGTCCATAAAACTTCACTGATTCGCGTGAAATAGTTATTTTTTTAGAAACTCCAACCGATTTATTACAATTAATTATTAAATATCAAACATTAATCGTGAGTACAAATCAAATCACGTTGGTATACCGGATTCGGCCACACCCCCTTTTATAACAGCAAAACAATCGGCTAACGTAACCTAACAAGCTAGCGAAGTGACAAGTAACGTGCAAACATTTCCGAAATTCATTATTATTGGGTGATTCATGTAGAGGTACTTTTTTCTGTATGGTATTTTTGTTCAGTATTGTTTAACATTTCATCATCGAAAGGCTTAACGCGGTACAGCGTCTACAAATTATTCAGCTGTATTATGAAAATCAGTGTTCTACAAAGAATGTGTTTCGTGCGCTTAGAACAACTTATGGTCCACATAATTGGCCTACCGAACGTACAATTCGATATATTTGCAACTCAATATTCATTATTGGGTGATACACGTAGTGAACAAAATGTAGCGTCTTATGGGCTGGTGGAATAATTTGAATGACGCCCGTTATCGAGCCATGATAACGGACTATTTGCTGCCTGAAATTGAAGCCCGTAATCTCGACGACATTTGGTTCCAATAAGACGGCGCTACTTGCCACACAGCCCGTGAAAGCATGGCTGTATTGCGAGAACAATTCGGTGAACAGTTAATTTCACGCTTCAGATCGATGAATTGACCGCCTAAATCTTGGGATATCACACCTCTAGACTTTTTCCTTTGGGGCTACGTAATGTCCTAAGTCTACATGGATAAGCCGGCTATGATTGAGGAATTGGAAGCCAATATTATTTGCGTCATTTGCCAAATACCACTCGAAATGCTCTAACGCGTCATCGAAAATTGGAACTGCAGAATGGACCATGTTAGGCGTAGTTACGGCCAACATTTGAAACAAATAATCTTTAAAAAATAAATGTAAAGAATTGTTCTTTTATATGATAACAAAGATTACCCGATACAATTGATTTTGATATTATTTTAAAAATGCATCTAAATGAATCACCCAGTATTTGATCATAATTGACTTTATAACGTTTTACTGTGTATTGTGTAATAATAAATAACATAATAACATATATCTAGTTGTTTTTTTCATCTGCTTACTATATGAACATTCATATTATTATTTTCAGGTATTTTAAATAAAATAAACACTAAGGTAAGTAAATTCTTTATTAACAGTGCATTAATAACTAAGTACATTTGCATAACATGTTATTTTTAATATAAATAAGAATGTCACAACAAACGTCCCTGTAAAACTTTCAGTTACTCGTGAAACACAATATTTGCCATATTAAAATTATTTACTCGATCATGCATCTTTTTTAGAAGTATATATAATTCTTTTAATTATCCTTACATTAATTTTTCCTACAGAATTCAAAATTGACAATCAGTTTACATAGGTTATGTCGATCGTGTTATGTTTACATATAAGAAAAAATAAATTTGGATAAAAACATTGTCGCGATCGTGATGAAAATTACAGAGAATATAGAAAAAATGCTCGGCATTCGATACACGAAGAGAAAATTTGCCAAAGTACTACAGATTTTTAAAAATTTGCTTCGTCGTCAGTTTATAACAGCCAGCGACGGAGCTGAAATCTAAAAATCTGTTGGAGTCGCGCAAATTTTTTCTTTGTTATTCGAACACTGAATATTCATACTACATCCCCTGCAATTTTCATCACGATCGTGTGTATATTTCCAATGAAAATTAATATTTACATATACGATACATGACAACAAGGAAATAAATAAAAAAGGCTACCAATGGCTACCATCGACGGTATCCGTTTCGATAATAACGAACATACACACGCATACATCTCAAATTATAATGACCGGCCAATATAAAATTTAATTAAGAAAATAATATTGTCTCGATCGTGATGAAAATTACAGGGAAAGTAGAATTAATACTCAGTGTTCGAATAACGAAGAAAAAATTTGCGCGGCTCCAACAGATTTTTAGATTTCAGCTCCGTCGCTAACTTCCAACTTTTAAAAACATCACGTAGAAATATGTAAATATGGTCAATAGGTCCATAAAACTTCACTGATTCGCGTAAAATAGTTATTTTTTTAGAAACTCCAACTGATTTATTACAATTAATTATTAAATATCAAACATTAATCGTGAGTACAAACCAATTAACGTTGGTATGCCGGATTCGGCCACACCCCCTTTTGTGACAGCAATCTTAACCTAACAAGCCAGCGAAGTGACAAGAAACATGCAGACATTTCCGAATTTCATTATTATTTGATCTTAATTGACTTTATAACGTTTTACTGTGTATTGTGTAATAATAAATAACATATATCTAGTTGTTTTTTTCATCTGCTTACTATATGACCATTTATATTATTATTTTCAGGTATTTGAAATAAAATAAACACTAAGGTAAGTAAATTCTTTATTAACAGTGCATTAATAACTAAGTACATCTGCATAATATGTTTTGTTAAATATATATAAGAATGTCACAACAAACGTTCCTGTAAAACTTTCAGCTACTCGTGAAACACAATATCTGCTGTATTTATTATATTATCCACTTGATTAAATATATCTTTTAGAAGTATAAATAATTCTTTTAACTATCCTTACATTAGATATCCTACAGAATTCAAAGTTGACAATCAGTTTACTTAGGTTATGTCGATCGTGTTATGTTTACATATAAGAAAAAATAAATTCGGATAAAAATATTGTCGCGATCGTGATGAAAATTACAGAGAATATAGAAAAAATGCTAGGCATTCGATACACGAAGAGAAAATTTGCCGAAGTACTACAGATTTTTAAAAATTTGCTTCGTCGTCAGTTATTAAGAACCAGCGACGGAGCGGAAATCTCAAAATCAGTTGGAGTTCCGGAAATTTTTTCTTTGTTATTCGAACACTGAATATTCATACTACATCCCCTGCAATTTTCATTACGATCGTGTGTATATTTCCAATGAAAATTAATATTACATATACGATACATGACAACAAGGAAATAAATAAAAAAAGACTACCAATGGCTACCATCGACGGTATCCGTTTCGATAATAACGAACATACACACGCATACATCTCAAATTATAATGACCGGCCAATATAAAATTTAATTAAGAAAATAATATTGTCTCGATCGTGATGAAAATTACAGGGGAAGTAGAATTAATACTCAGTGTTCGAATAACGAAGAAAAAATTTGCGCGACTCCAACAGATTTTTAGATTTCAGCTCCGTCGCTAACTTCCAACTTTTAAAAACATCACGTAGAAATATGTAAATATGGTCAATAGGTCCATAAAACTTCACTGATTCGCGTAAAATAGTTATTTTTTTAGAAACTCCAACTGATTTATTACAATTAATTATTAAATATCAAACATTAATCGTGAGTACAAACCAATTAACGTTGGTATGCCGGATTCGGCCACACCCCCTTTTGTGACAGCAATCGTAACTGATCGTAACCTAACAAGCCAGCGAAGTAACAAGAAACATGCAGACATTTCCGAATTTCATTATTATTTGATCTTAATTGACTTTATAACGTTTTACTGTGTATTGTGTAATAATAAATAACATGTATCTAGTTGTTTTTTTCATCTGCTTACTATATGACCATTTATATTATTATTTTCAGGTATTTGAAATAAAATAAACACTAAGGTAAGTAAATTCTTTATTAACAGTGCATTAATAACTAAGTACATCTGCATAATATGTTTTGTTAAATATAAATAAGAATGTCACAACAAACGTTCCTGTAAAACTTTCAGTTACTCGTGAAATACAATATTTGCCATATTAAAATTATTTACTTGATCATGCATCTTTTTTAGAAGCATGTATAATTCTTTTAATTATCCTTACATTAGTTTTTCTACAGAATTCAAAATTGAGTTTACTTAGGTTATGTCGATCGTGTTATGTTTACATACATATAAGAAAAAAGTAATTCGGATAAAAATATTGTTGCGATCGTGATGAAAATTACAGAGGATATAGAAAAAATGCTCGGTATTCGATATTCGAAGAGAAAATTTGCCAAAGTACTACAGATTTTTAAAAATTTGCTTCGTCGTCAGTTATTATCAGCCAGTGACGGAGCGAATATCTCAAAATCTGTTGGAGTTGCGGAAATTTTTTCTTCGTTATTCGAACACTGAGTATTCATACTACATCCCCTGCAATTTTCATCACGATCGTGTGTATATTTCCAATGAAAATTAATACATTTACATATACGATACATGACACAAGGAAACACACGGACGCACGCAGCCAATCAAATTCAAGTATACAGTTGATTTGATAAGACGCGGCAAATATAAAATTTAACTTGGATATAAAGTCAAGATCATAGACATAGTTTATAGCGTTTATAGCTTCTGCAAAACAATGCTGAAATTTATAATTAAAGTAATTATAGTCAACTATTTCATGAAACTTCACTAATATAGAATTAACGGTCAATGATAAATAAATATTTATTGAACTCTGAGCTGAATTTATAGTAAACTGATTGTCAATTTTGAATTCTGTAGGAAAACAAATGTAAGGATAATTAAAAGAATTATATATACTTCTAAAAAATATGCATGATCAAGTAAATAATTTTAATATGGCAAATATTGTATTTCACGAGTAACTGAAAGTTTTACAGGAACTTTTGTTGTGACATTCTTATTTATATTAAAAATAACATGTTATGCAAATGTACTTAGTTATTAATGCACTGTTAATAAAGAATTTACTTACCTTAGTGTTTATTTTATTTCAAATACCTGAAAATAATAATATAAATGGTCATATAGTAAGCAGATGAAAAAAACAACTAGATATATGTTATTTATTATTACACAATACACAGTAAAATGTTGTAAAGTCAATTATGATCAAATAATAATGAAATTCGGAAATGTCTGCATGTTTCTTGTCACTTCGCTGGCTTGTTAGGTTACGATCAGTTACGATTGCTGTCACAAAAGGGGGTGTGGCCGAATCCGGCATACCAACGTTATTTGGTTTGTAGTCACGATTAATGTTTGATATTTAATAATTAATTGTAATAAATCAGTTGGAGTTTCTAAAAAAATAACTATTTTACGCGAATCAGTGAAGTTTTATGGACCTATTGACCATATTTACATATTTCTACGTGATGTTCTTTAAAAGTGGGAAGTTAGCGACGGTGCGTGTATCTAAAAATCTGTTGCAATTGTGTAAAATTTTTCTTCGTTATTCGAACACTGAGTATTAATTCTACTTCCCCTGTAATTTTCATCACGATCGAGACAATATTATTTTCTTAATTAAATTTTATATTGGCCGGTCATTACACCTTGAGATGTATGCGTGTGTGCATGCGTGTGTATGTTCGTTATTATCGAAACGGATACCGTCGATGGTAGCCATTGGTAGCCATCTATATTTATTTCCTTGTGTCATGTATCGTATATGTAAATATTAATTTTCATTGGAAATATACACACGATCGTGATGAAAATTGCAGGGGATGTAGTATGAATATTCAGTGTTCGAATAACAAAGAAAAAATGTCCGGAACTCCAACAGATTTTGAGATTTCCGCTCCGTCGCTGGTTCTTAAGAACTGACGACGAAGCAAATTTTTAAAAATCTGTAGTACTTTGGCAAATTTTCTCTTCGTGTATCGAATGCCGAGCATTTTTTCTATATTCTCTGTAATTTTCATCACGATCGCGACAATGTTTTTATCCAAATTTATTTTTTCTTATATGTAAACATAACACGATCGACATAACCTATGTAAACTGATTGTCAATTTTGAATTCTGTAGGAAAACTAATGTAAGGATAATTAAAAGAATTATACATGCTTCTAAAAAAGATGCATGATCAAGTAAATAATTTTAATATGGCAAATATTGTATTTCACGAGTAACTGAAAGTTTTACAGGAACGTTTGTTGTGACATTCTTATTTATATTAAAAATAACATGTTATGCAAATGTACTTAGTTATTAATGCACTGTTAATAAAGAATTTACTTACCTTAGTTTTTATTTTATTTAAAATACGTGAAAATAATAATATGAATGTTCATATATTAAGCAGATGAAAAAAACAACTAGATATATGTTATTATGTTATTTATTATTACACAATACACAGTAAAACGTTATAAAGTCAATTATGATCAAATACTGGGTGATTCATTTAGATGCACTTTTAAAATAATATCAAAATCAATTGTATCGGGTAATCTTTGTTATCATATAAAAGAACCATTCTTTACATTTATTTTTTAAAGACTATTTGTTTCAAATGTTGGCCGTAACTACGCCTAACATGGTCCATTCTGCAGTTCCAATTTTTGATGACGCGTTAGAGCATTTTGAGTGGTATTTGGCAAATGACGCAAATAATATTAGCTTCCAATTCCTCAATCGTAGCCGGCTTATCCATGTAGACTTAGGACATTACGTAGCCCCAAAGGAAAAAGTCTAGAGGTGTGATATCCCAAGATTTAGGCGGTCAATTCATCGATCTGAAGCGTGAAATTAACTGTTCACCGAATTGTTCTCGCAATAAAGCCATGCTTTCACGGGCTGTGTGGCAAGTAGCGCCGTCTTATTGGAACCAAATGTCGTCGAGATTACGGGCTTCAATTTCAGGCAGCAAATAGTCCGTTATCATGGCGCGATAACGGGCGTCATTCAAATTATTCCACCAGCCCATAAGACGCTACATTTTGTTCACTACGTGTATCACCCAATAATGAATATTGAGTTGCAAATTTTTCGATGGTATATCGAATTGTACGTTCGGTAGGCCAATTATGTGGACCATAAGTTGTTCTAAGCGCACGAAACACATTCTTTGTAGAACACTGATTTTCATAATACAGCTGAATAATTTGTAGACGCTGTACCGCGTTAAGCCTTTCGATGATGAAATGTTAAACAATACTGAACAAAAATACCATACAGAAAAAAGTACCTCTACATGAATCACCCGATAATAATGAATTTCGGAAATGTTTGCACGTTACTTGTCACTTCGCTGGCTTATTAGGTTACGTTAGCCGATTGTTTTGTTGTTATAAAAGGGGGTGTGGCCGAATCCGGCATACCAACGTGATTTGATTTGTACTCACGATTAATGTTTGATATTTAATAATTAATTGTAATAAATCGGTTGGAGTCTCTAAAAAAATAACTATTTCACGCGAATCAGTGAAGTTTTATGGACCTACTCACTATAATTCCACACTTCTACATAATGTTTTTTTCCCAAAAAATTTTTGTAATCTTTTTTTTGTAAAAGCATTTTTTTGAAATGCTGTTTGCGTTAGAATGTGTAATTATGTTTCTGTATGTTTGGATTAAAATTTCATGACATTTCGTTAGCTCGTTTTGATACCGTAATCAATTAAAGCCGTCGAATTGTTAGAGGGGCCAATAAATATTTTTTTATTTAAAATCAGTTGGGGTTCCTATAAAGGACAATTTTTTTTTGAAAACTTTAGGGTTCCCTCTACATTATGTAAAAATTTCACAACTGTAACGGTGATAGTCTTTCAGAAATATTTTTTTTAGTCTGCCGGTCGGATCTATTGTTGACACATTTTCTTCATTTTACGATAGTATAGAATAGTTAAGGCACCCAAAGCACTTGTTTTAATGAAATTAGATATTCAATATTATATTATTAATAGTTGTCGCGTTATGTCTCTGAAACAAAACTGTTTGAGCACTTTTTTCATTAACTTTTGTATCTGACAGATGTTAAGGTTATGTTTATTAAAATTGTTGTATTATGAATAATTATAACGTAATAAGAAAGATAATCGTTTGTTTGTTATAATTATGCTAATTAATTCCACTCCCGATGCTTTAATTAGGTTTTATTTGCAATTTTTATTTGTACAATTTCTTTATTTTACGTTGGTACCACTACCGTCGCTGGATCGTCGCTATCTACACACACATAATAATAAATAAATGATATTACATATTTACATACACACATACACATCTTTATTCTGTGACACACACATGCAAATATCTAAATAAAAATGACACGCTGAAGTGTCAATTTGACATTATCAACAATAAAGTAGTCAAACGCATAATTTTTATTCTTATTATATCTTATTATGTTAATTAAACATAAATACAAATATTTTGTTAAAGTATAGTAAACATGGCATCAAGGTCATTAACAGATGTTTTTATTATGATGAGAAACAAGGCAGTGCAAAGTAGATTAATTTATAGTGGTCAGGTATGAAAAAATATATAATACAACTGTATATAAATCTATTTATATCTATTTGTATTACAGAATAATGGCATCGATGCACAAACAATTCCTATAAAACAAGAATACCTTCTTCCACCATGGATACACGAACTAGAAGAAGCGCAATTTGAATTGTTGAAATTAAAAACAAAAATTGCCGAATTAACGGCTTTACAAAATAAAAATCTCTGTCGACCATCTTTAGATGATAACTGCTGCGAAGAACGACAAATTGAAGATTTAACTCATCAGATAACGGCAATATTAAATGCAATTAATAAAATCATACAATATATAAAAAGCCAATCACAATTCGGATGCGAAAAGGAACGCAGATTAAAACAAAACGTTTTAAGAACGTTGGCGATCAAATTACAAGAATTCACTTCTGAATTTAGAATGTCACAGAATAGGTATTTAGATCAAATTAAATCTCGGGAACAAAGATTAAATATGTTTGATAATTCGATGATATTTAAAAACGATCCAAATAGTAATACAAAAGTTGATATCAAAGACAGTAATTCTAAAATGGATGAAGATTTTATATCTTTAAGACAAAACAACCAAACGCAACAAGAAACTGTTACCGTTCAAAATAAAAATTTGTATATCGAACAACGCACTAATACTTTAAATTCAAATCCGTTAATTAACATAGATAAACTGAAAAATATCAATAAAGAAGACTGTCGTATAAGTTAATTAATATTTAGTATTGTTCATTTTGAAAATAAAGTAACAGGGTAGATTTATAGGCTAGGTGTCTAGTATTTTGAGATAGTCACTAAGATTGTTTTTTATAGATGTATTATTCTTGTCTTTCTTATTTGAAATGTCTATTAGATTATTTTATTTCCTTCCCCGACACCGACTTTGTTGGATGAGGATTTATTAGTGACACTCTAAAGAACCATCATAAGGTCTATTAGTTGTATAGAAGCCAATGAGATTAAATGTGTGTTTTTTGACTTCTTATTTACTTGTTAAAAAAGCTAATTGATTTGGTTTTTACAGTGAATTATTCATTAAATAAACAAGAAAATTATAGAAAATTCTCAAATTTGGCAGTTTATTGTCAGAGAAAAAAATGAAATAATTATATTTTCTGTTTTAAGGATACCACAATATTCTTATGGAAAAAGTGGTTTTGGTCAAATCAGCAAAATTTTTGGATATTTTATTGCATAGTTTTTATTCAACCAGTTCTAGAAGGTTGAGATTTTACATATAAAGGTATAGGCTTTTCAAATGAGCCATTTATTTTGGAAGTGGAGCAAGTCAATTTTTAGGGTTCCGTAGAAAACGAGGAAACCTTATAGTTTTGCTCTGTTCGTCTGTATGTCACAGCCCTCCTATTCTCTCATTTTTATACCTATATATTTGGTATACAGACGTAGATTAATGACCCAAAAACAGAAATGATGAGATTTTTGAAAACATTTTTTTTTGACCCCCCTTCCATAGACTGAAAAGTGTATTCAAATTTATTTTTCACTTACCTCATCTGTTAAAAAAATCTGAAAAAAATTCAGAATGTAGCTTAAAAGCTACATTCTGAATTTTTTTCAGATTTGGAAGTGGAAGTATTAATTAAAATTAGTACTTCCACTGAAAATTATAACGAACACTGTCAAAATTATTTTGGACCCCCCCCCCCCCCCCCCCGCCCATAGACTGAAAAGTGAACTCACATTTTTTTTTTCACTTACCCCATTGAGTGGGATGTCATTAGATAGGTCTCCTAAAATGCAACAAAAATATATTAGAACTTTGATTTTAACCCTTCAGTCAGTATCCCCCCCCCCTCTAATTTCTAAACCATCGATGCAAAAATAAAAGTTAATTAGTTTATGAAAAATTGAGAAATAGCTCTTTTTTATAAATCATAGTGAGAATGATTACGGAACTCTAACACGTGCATGCCCAAATGGACTCAGCCGTTTTTATTTACAAGATATTTTAAAGGTTTGCGTTTCGTATCAAGGGTGTCCACTTTCTGGAAAGTCAGGGAATTTGTTTAAAATTCTGAAAAGTCAGGGAATTTATTAAATTTTTTTAGAAAGTCAGGGAAAAAAGTGTATAAAGTTTATAAGTTGATGAACAAAAAAAAGAAAAACGTCATTGAATTGAAAGTAAGTAACAATTGTAAAATTTTCAAGTTATGACCAAAAAAAGTCTTCAAATTTTATTTCTACACATTCTTGCCCCGAGGCCCTCCGAGTTAGGGAATTTTGAATCTGTGGATAGGGAAGTCAGGGAATTTTATTTCCAAAAACCAGTGGACACCCTGATCAAATTTGGCCAATTTGACTGAAACCGATTTTTCATAAGAAAATTGCGGGGTCCCCTATGCTACTCATATTTTTATTTTAATATAATATCTATCATATACTCATAAATGAAGAAATACATGTTGTCTACAAAAAAAAAATGATATAATTTTGTCTTCCGTAACTTTACTTGAGATAAATGAGTGATTCAGTTGTCAAGAAAATTATTTCTTAATATCAAAATGCTTTCTATAATGCCTTGGACACACATTGCGATGAAATAAATAAAGATATTCGTTCAAACGTTACATGATCCAAATTTGTTCGTTTTTGAACTCACGTCTGAGAGTATTCAGGTAAAAAATCGACAATGACCCAAATAATCCAAACATTGACCAAAATAAGACGTACTAACATAAACATGTCGTCTACACATCGGTAGTCAGACATATTCAGCGCTATTTGTGACGAGTTGGCAGATGATTTGTCACAAATCGCTTTGTGTGTTCTTACACTGAAACTGTTTTTTGTGAACATAATTTATTTGGCTTCTGAATGACTCGAACAGTGCATTATTTTACTACTGCAAAAGAAAACACATTGTATTATTAAAAAAATATATTTTAGATTTTATTACCTACTAAGTAGTAAATGGGTGGAAATTTTATATAATTATCGTATACTAAGAAAATAATACATATTTAATAAAAGTTGATTTAAAAAGTCTCCTGTTTGGAGATATAGTACTTTTGGAACTATAAGTCATTTAAACTTAGTAATTGACTTAAAGTAATTGTTATATAGTCTAGTATTATGTATTAAAATTCTAAATCATTTTGATGAACAGCTGATTAGTTACAGTCCTTTTAGATAAGGAGATAACAACATCGGAAACTACAGAATTTTGTCATGAAAATTTCGAGTCCGTTTGTGCTTTAAAACTTGAACTTGACTTTAATTAATTTATTTTACTTTAAATATATTGGCCAAAATATAGAATGGTTGTTTTATACCATTTGGAATTAGGTTTTTGATCATTGGCTTTAAATGGGTTCAGTTCAGAGATCAGATTATTAACAATTGTATCTCAGAAAATATTTAACACACAAAAAAATGTTTGAGACAAAAGTTGTTGGAAATTGTCTTGAGATTTGTTGTCTGAGATATTATGAAAAAACCGTTTTTGTTGGCCTCTATAAATGCGTAACAATCAGATGTTGATATTAGTTACTGAAACTGGTTTACCATGACAAAAATCTGTGATCTCCAACGTTGATATCTCTTACAGTTATTACACTATTTAAATAATTTATTATTATTTTAATTCACAAAATTTTAATTTAAATATGTGAATAATGGGGTTTACATACTTTCTGTTTAATTTTCAGGTAGAAATCTTTCTTTAAAACTTAAACAGCTTAAATTCATTATTTTAATGCTATTATTGATAAAAATATGTAAGTCATTTTTAGTAGTAAATGATGTAAATTCAGAAAGAAATAACAAAATCGGTACTTTACTTAAAGAGCTGTAACTTATGAACGATTTATCAAAATGATTCAAAATTTTAATATAGGAAACTAGGCTATATAATGGACATTTTAAGACTATTCTGAAGTTTGTGTGATTTATAGTTCTGGAATACTAACAATAAGTCACCAAACAGGAAACATTATTTATATCATATATATTGTACAAGTGTTCATATTGCAAATATTTTTTTATTATTATTATAATCAAAACTGATATATACTTTCAAATATTTTTATTTTAATGTATACATACAATTGTTTTTGAAAAAATCTTCAAGTGAAAAACAATATTGAAATTAAGCATTTTGATGATTTAGATCAAAATAAATAGAACGAATATGAATCTCATTGATTTATCATTGTTTATACAATATTAATATTTTTCACACGGGTTAAAATATAATATTTAAAAATTACTCGGTAGTACTATAACTGTGATTTATTATAAATAAATGTAATAATATATTTTATGATTCTGTATTAATACAAAAATTTAAATATATCTACATATATAATTGAAATAAAATGTGACTTAATTATTAAATAATTTAATTACAAAAAAATTATATTAATGGTTTTAGAAGTAAAATCATATCAATCAGTGGGATTCTGTATAACGATAAGAAGAAATTCTTTATCTGGTGCGACCATAATTTCATGTTTCTTTGATCTGATACGTAGAAACGTTAGTTCGTTCGAAGGGTCCAAATCTCTAACAACACTTCTGGCTTTATCCGATAACTGACTAATAAGGCCGGCATATTGCACTGTAGTCGAATTATCCAGCGTTGTTTTCACAGGAATACCTGTAATTATATTGATTATTAAATTATGTAAAAGGTTTTTCTTATTTCAAGAAATAAATACCTTCTGCATTGACAACTATGGTACCCACAACTCCTTTATGTGACTGGATTCTTTTTAAAGTCTCTTCTACTTCACTAGACTGAAAAATAATATATTTACAACATATTCAACTTTAAAAAAAAATTAAGACTTACCATTGTGTTGAAGGGTAATGGGTTCCGTGTTACAATATAACAGTTTGATCAATTTTAAGGACTATGTAAAAGTGTCAAAAATGATTGTCAAATGTTTTTCATTCTTGGCGATGAGCTGTCAAAATACAAGTTGGTAAAGAAGTAATATTCAATTCTCCTATGAACTATCTAAATCAGTGCTTCCCAAACTTCAAACAAGGCATGTGGCACGTAAAATTATTTTTTTCTAAATCAAAAATAGCGCTTGCAGAGGGCTTTAGAGCAAATAAAAAAACAAAAACAAACAAATTGTATACCAAGGTGTGTGGGGTCTCAAAATGTAGATCTGAATCAGTATAATTTAACCCTATTTTTAATTTTTTTTTCTATCTCAAAAATGGAGCCAGCAGCTCCAAGTAGTATTTTATTTTATCCTCCCCGTCTACTCGGTAGGTAACTACTGGCTCAAAAAACGAGGCTTTGGTAGGACTCTCAACGACAAATACTAAAGTCAACAATATCAATTCAAATTTTGGAGAAATAGGGAGGTGCGTCATATAATTTTTTATTTTTATATCTAGGCAAGTGGGGTATCAAAATGTAGATCTCAATTATTAGAATAGGACATTATTTTTATATATTTTTCTAATTCAAAAACGTGGCTCTAAACAGTCCACGTAGTACGTATAGTAGTATAACGTACTTCGGAATCCTTATGGCATACACCCGTGTATGTGTTGACCGAATTTTTTTTATTGATGTCGAAACTAACGAAGTATATAAATTATAAATAACACTTAAATACTTGATTCTTTTAATAAACTTTTCGAGGCCCACAATTTGGGAAGCGCTGATCTAATTAAAGTGAGAAAGTGAAGTGAGCTGCACGCTATATTCACAGAATAATAAATATATAAAAAATATATTTAAAAATCAAAAATATTAATTAAATAAATGCATTGATTGAATTATTGGATACAATCAAAAGATTTGATAAATCCTATGAACACTACGCTGTATTATTTTTATATAAGTCGTATTTTTTATTGATTTTAAAAATAAACTAATTTTAAGGTTATGTTTATCTTAACACGATTTAGTTGAACACGTTAATTTAAATTTACAAGAAAATAATGGCTAAAGAATTATTATCAGAACAAGGATTGCGTCTTGATGGTAGAAGAGAAGATGAATTAAGAAGAATTAGATGTAAACTAGGCGTATTCACAGAACCTGATGGAAGTGCTTATATTGAACAAGGTTTAACAAAAGTACTAGTAGCTGTTTACGGACCCCATCAAGTACGTAATTTTAAAATGGATATTAAAGTATCCCACATGATATAAATTATTTATTGCAGGCAAGAAGTAGAGCAAAATCGCAACACGATGCAGCAATAATAAATTGTCAGTATAGTATGGCTACGTTTTCAACGGCTGAACGTAAAAAGAGACCAAGGGGTGACAGAAAATCATCCGAAATGTCGATTCATTTAAAGCAAGCTTTAACCGCAGCAATAAAAACCGAGCTCTATCCCCGCTCGCAAATCGACATATACTTTGAAATCTTGCAAGCTGACGGCGGTAACTACTGCGCCTGCGTAAATGCCGCAACTCTAGCCCTTATAGATGCGGGGATACCACTGCATGAATACGTGTGTGCTTGTACGGCAGGCTTAGCTAATAACGATGTACCTCTGCTTGACGTATCCCACAGGGAAGAGCTGATCGGAGGCCCCACACTGACTGTAGCTTGCCTTCCGGTGTCGGGGAAAATAGTACTCATGGAAATGAGCCAGAGGTTTCATTTGGATCATTTAAAGAAGGTTATTGATAAGGCTATTGAAGGATGTAAAAAGATTCAAGTTATTCTGGATCAGGTCGTGAGGGAACATGTTAGAGAAGTCGGGTCAGTGGCAGGATGGGAAAAGGTCAAAGATAATCTATAGTTGTAAATTGTAATAAAATATTTTGTATTTATTATCATATAAGCGATTTTACAAATAAATTTATGTATATACCAAAATTAACGATTATCATTTTATAAACTTAAAAAAATATAGACTGGCAGTAAAAATATGTAGATATAAAATTAATAATACGTAGGATAAAAAAGTAACACGAAAATCATAATGTTGAGACAGTTTGGCTCTTTTCAAAGGCACCAGGATAAGAGAAAAAAAATACAAAATATATTTAGTTGGCTGTCGCGTCCGGATGTCTCTCAATGATCATGCCAACTCCCTAAAAATGAAAATAACTAAGTTACTTTCTCCCCATAAAAATAATCTTTTTTTAACAAGAAAAATCTCAGCAGAAACAAACTTATATTTATTCAACATAATTTAAATATGATTTCTATACGTTCTCGACCATTTGCTGATCGACATAATATCTATCTTCCATATTCGTTTTAATCAAAAAATTCAAACAGGGTTTTACTGTATACAGATGAGTTATTTATCTTGACACATTTAATAACACACAAATAACTTAAAAAAATGTTATCTCATAAAATATCAATTTTACAGAAAATTTCAAGAGATCAGAAATATTTATTTTAATGTAAGAATTTTTCATAATTATTTTAAATTAAAAAAATTGTATAAAAAAGAAAAAATGATACTTAAATCCACTAAAACTGCGTTTAAAAAAAGGTGATTCAAAGATTCACTTACTTGTCCACCTGCTGCACAAGCAGTAACCAGAGCAAACTGTCCGTCTTCTTTGACTAAGCGGTGCGCAGAGTGCATCGATAATCTAACACCAGTAGCTGCAAAAGGATGGCCGATACTCAGAGACCCACCCCACAGATTGAACTTCTCTAGAGGAGGAGCTCCAACCTTGTTAGGTCGGCCCATGTAAGTCTGAGCGAACCAGTCTGAGTCCATTGCTTTCAGATTGGCTACGATTTGACCCTGTGTTTAAATATAATTAATTACTAACTAAAAAAAGTCTCCGGTTATATTATTAGTCCTCGGAATAGTTTAAAAATGTCCATTATAAAGTCTAGTTTAATGTATTAAAATTTCAAAACATTGCGATGTATCGCTTTGTAATTACAAATATTTATGTAGAGCAAGAAAAAAATAAAGTAATTAATATATAATCACATCATTTGTTTGGTGACATAGTACTCCAGAATTATAAACCATACAAACTTCAAAATGGTCTTAAAATGTCCGTTATATACTCTAGTTTTACGTATTAAAATTTCAAATCAATTTGATGAATCGTTTAATAGTAAGGTACTTTTAACTAAAGTGCATCAACAAATACTGATATTTAAATAAATAATAAAAATGTCTCCTGTTTAGTGACATAGAATTCTGGAACTATAAATCACAAAGACTTTGGAATGGTTTTCACACATACTTCAAAATAGTCTTAAAAAGTGCTTTATGTAATCTACATAGTTTTACGTATTAAAATTTCAAACGATTCCAACAACTAATTAATTAGTTACAGCCCTTTAAGCACTGCACAATTATAATTTTTAATGCTCAATAGTTTTCAAGATCTTTTTATTTACTTACAGCAAATGCTTCATGCACTTCCCAAACGTCGATGTCGTTCACTGTAAGACCCGCCTTCTCCAACACTTTAGGAGTAGCGTACGTTGGCCCTAACAGCAACTGATCAATCGGGTCTTGAGAAACGTACACGAAATCTCTTAAATACGCTTTTGGCTTCAGCCCTAATTCTTTCGCCCTTTTTTCTGTCATAATTAAACAAGCTGATGCTCCGTCAGTCTGTAAAAATGAAATATTAATTAATTATTTACTTAATTGTGAAAAAAAACGTACCAAAAATGAAGCATTCGCGGCTGTGATTGTTCCGTGCGGTTTCACAAATGCTGGTTTTAACTTTGCGAGTTGTTCTGGTGTAGATACTCGAATTCCGTTGTCTTTATCTACGGTTTTTTCAACACCGGGTACCTGAAAAAACATAAGTTCAATCTGATAATATTGATTTATTTATTGATTACTTTATACTTTAAATGGAGCTAAATCTGTGAAGTGTCCTTTATCTTGAGCTTGTTGAGCTAACATGTGTGAACGTAGAGCGTAATCATCTTGTTCTTTACGAGTAGCCCCGAAACTAGCAGCTAGTCTATCAGCTGAATGTCCCATCGTTTCCCCTGAACTGAATTCCGCTACTGCTGGAAGCTAAAATAAATAAATCATTTAAAGTTCTGTAATTATGGTAAAAGTACAAAAATTTTGATCCCCTAATTTATTACTTCTGGAATAAAGTAGTTTGGACGTATCTGTGAAATCAAGTTCAGCTTTTGTATCGGGGTTTTTGCTTTCGTTGAACGTAGCATTAATGATCTCATTTTACGATTATGTCTGATTGGTACATCTGACATAAACTCCACACCTCCAGCAACGATAGCGTCATAAACTCCGCAAGCTATTAAACCAATACCTGGAAAATAATTAAGTAATATACATATTATAATAATAATAATAATATTAATAATATTTATTCAAAGTACAGTCGGGTCTCGTTTATTGTAACGCTCGTTTATTTTCAACTCTCGTTTTATCGTAAATGCCGACTTTCGTTTATTGTAAATTTTTTCTCCTCCTTCACCTCCCACCATTCTTGTACATACATAGTCTCTATAGCTACTTGACCAATCAGCGTTGACATCACAGAACGTATTGCCAACTTAAGAATAGTAAAAAATGACACTTCCCGATTAGACAAAATTGTCTGTGATAGCTTTTTCATGGTTTTGCAATGTCGAATTTGTACTTCTTTGATTGTATATGTTGTTAAAATATCAAAAAATACAAAGACAAGAATAAATAAAGGATTTCTTGTATTTGATATTCTATTATACATTTATAACATTTGAATACATCTTCATGGTGATGTCAATTCCCGCGCCAACGCTGATTGGTCAAGGATCTACACATAATTTGGTGTGAGCCCCTCTCGACTTGAAATAAACGCGCGTCATATGATTCAGAAGGTTTAAAATAAATGAGTCCCGACTGTAATCATATATAATAATATAGAACATCTCAACAACAAAATTAATTAAATTCAAATAAAATGCAATTATATTATAACAAAAATTCACTCAATGAATATAAATTTTTCAAAATTAAATATAATTTTAATTCTTTCTTAAAATTAGTAATATTCAGATTTTTAATGCTATCAGGAATGGTGTTATATATTTTGACAATAGTATTGAATGTTCCTTGATAATTTGGCTTTGATAACTTTTAAGTCGTCTTTATTTCGTCTATGGTACTTATGTGTTGGTAAATATTCTGCAAATATTTCCGGATTGGATTTGAGAAAAACTGAACACTTGTATATGAGTATGTTTAATAGGGTCAAAATGCCTAGTTTCTTGAAAAGTTTACGATATGACTCACGTGAACCAACATTACAAATGATAAATAATATGTATATATAATAAATAAGTAATTAATATTCACAAACCTGTTGTCATCGCTTGATTAGAAGAAATGCACGCCATCGTCACTGTATGTGCTGGAGTTTTATCACTGAATCCTGCTGAAAGTGCAGCTTCTCTAGCGATGTTTGATGTTTTGACTTCTTGGATAACTGTACCATATACTATGTATTCTATTACTTCTTTAGATACGCCAGTTTTCTTTAGGAGTTCGCTAAAACGTAATAAATGATATTAAGATATTTTTATCAAAGAATATTTGATAAAGCTTACATTAACGAGTGTCTCGCCAAATCGTGGGGCATAAGTTTTGAGTAATCGGTACCAGATAATAAAAATGGTGTGCGAACTCCATCTACTAATACAATATTTTTCCCGGTCTTATCGACGAGTTGTTTCTTTGCCGAAAGGCTAGAACCGACGCTAAATGTTCTAATTGTACCTGTATTGAAAGAAAAATAATATGAAAATTCTTAAAATTACTTAAAGGGATCAAAGTTCAAGCCACTTATATTTTATACTGTTGCTAAAATCTCAGAAAGTACGTAAAATATTGTAAAATACTTACCGTATTTTAAATGTGTTGAATTTAGTGCATATGCACTTTTTGTAAAATTTCTTACAACGTTAGATGCCATAGTTTAAATAATTTTTAAAACTTTCTCTAAAGACAAGCTCTTGGTATGTTACCTGGACATCTAAAAAATATGATATCTGTCATTCGTGATAATAATAAGAAGACATTTATTGGTGCCATCTGTGGATAAACGCTTGAACTCAATGACAAAACTTAAAAATGAACTCGACTTCATCGATAAACAGCGGAAATTAAAAAAAAATTGAAATTCTTCACTAATTTTTAACAATGAAACATTTTGAACTTTTTGGTAAATAAATAACTCATTATAGAAATATATTATGTTATATTATTATTTACTCAGGGCCGTAACTACCACCGGGGCAGCCGGGGCAGAGCCCCGGGGCCCCCGAGTATAGGGGGCCCCCGAACAAGGAATGTACTTTTTTTTTTACGAAATCGAATTAAAAAAAGTTTTGAGTTAAACTCATTTTGATTCAACACGGACAAATTTTTTCAAAAACAAAAACCCAAAAAAAAAGCTATTTTCAATACATTTATAGAATTATCTTCAGCGCCATCCCATAGTACATAAAAATCTACAAAAAAAGAATGTTCCTCTAGCATTTGTTGCCCACAAAATATTTTTTATTTTTTAATGTGTTTATTAGTCGTTTTGATTTGGAACTTGTCACAATTACTTTTTAATAATCATAAGGAATATCTTTTCTCAAAATTTTATTAAAATCGCTTTACTATTGGTCGTTGTAAACCAAAGTACTTTACGTTCGTAATAAAATTATGAGATTTTTAAAATTTTAGTTTTATAGGAAAATTCATAACAAATTTTAAAATGATTTTTTTATTTTTGCAATCCGGCCAATAGAATTTATTTTTAAAAAAAACGTGCACAAAAAACCGTAAAAATGGTAGTTTTTACGGCCCTGTATTTACTTAACATTTGTTTATTATAAACGTGGATTGATCAACAGAATAATAAATTCTGATAGAAATAGAGAAAAATGTACATGCAAGATTTTCATTTTGACCTTATGACATATCTAAATAAGATGTATTTATGACATCATTCTGTTAGAATCCCTCTTCTTCTCCCAAGATAATAATCGGGTGCTTAATAATTAATTAAAGAACCTTTGATTGTATCTTTAGACTATTTGTTTATGGGGGGTGGGGGCTATCAATAATGAAGTAATCTTGCTAAAGAATTTTGCATCAATTTTATTAATTATATTAGTCGTTCGTACTTTGTAAATCTTTATGATCATTATTTACAATGCTAAAACTGTTTTCTTCTTGTTCATCCACAAGACCATTTAAAGTAGATAACATAGACATTTTAAATTGCCTTTGCCGTTTCGCAGTTAGCTTTTTAAAATCAGGTATCATGCTTTTAAAGAAACTAACATCAGGGTCTTCCGCATGTTCAAAATGCCTTGATTTCATTCTAAAGCTGGGTCCAGATCTTTTTTGAATATTCCTAGGTTCCTTTATTGGTAGTTTGATAATGTCATCATCTTCATCTTCCGAGTTATCTCTTGTCGTATCTTCGTCATCGTTTGTCGTGTTCCATTCTTTTTCTATTTTGACGAACTGTGGAGAATCTACTGAATTGTGTTCGGTCTTTTTGTGTTGACACATGAATTCCTCCAAGAATGACATAGAATCTGATAGATACCATCTCTTCTTCTTCTTGACAGTAGTGTTTCTCATGTCGCGTAAAACTCGGGCGTAGGAATTGCGCAAGTTGCTCCATTTGCTTTTACATTCTGCGACTGGAAAAATTACATGTAGTCAGGGCCGGATTTAGATTTTATCGAGCCCTGGGATACAATAAATGTAGGGCCTCTAATACAGGCCTGGTCAACCCAAACTGCTCCACGGGCCGTTTGACAACTTAAGATTTTTCGAGGGCCGCACATAAAAAAAATCTACATTTTTATAGTTTCTTTTTTGTACATTTTTAAAAATATCACTGGCTCTATTGGTCGGATTGCGTCTTGCGACAATATAAAATTAATTTTCTTCGTTATGAATTCACCATAAAACCGAGTTAATAAAACCTATGTTCAATAAATAACATAAAAAAGAGTAAAAAGACTGTATTTTTTATGCCAAATAATTTTTTAAAAGGCTAGAAAACATATTTAAAAAACAAAATTGACTCATTGATAACCTGTGGGCAACATATGGTTGAAGAACAACTTTTTTAAATTGTGCATATAAAAATAATTAAAAATTTTTTTGCATAATTTCTTCAATAAAAGGTTTTACAACGAATTTCGTACTTATTGTTTTTTTTTTAAATACTAATTTTTTGAAGTAGAACTACGTTTTCCCCGGCGGTAGCTTATAACTCGAGAACCACTTGTCCGATTTACGTGGTTTCTTTTTTAATTCATAGGTACATTCTCTGGCCAAGTTATAGGTTATATTTTGTTACGTTAGGTAACATAACAACTAAGCAGTGACGATAATAGTAAATCAAGTCGGAAAAATTTTTGCCGGCGCAATACGCTGCCTAAACCGTTCAATATTGAACAAAATAATGTAGTAAATAATTGTGTAGAATCAAAAGATTTAAAATAAAACCCGCGAAACCATATGTCTAACTTTTATATTTAAGCCACAGTCACTGCTTTTATGTTATAAAGAAAATTAAAAATATTTGGGTTCTGTTTACGTGGACTTATTTCATCGTCATAAGTACTTAATGTAGATATAATTTGCCCTTTACAGCATCCAATATGGTCTTTTGGTTTAGTAAATAACTTGAAATATACATACAGTAACATATTATTCGCGGCAATTCGCGCGAACTTTAATGAAGTGTTGCGGGGCAGAGGGAAGATTCTGCGCTCGGCCGGCAGTTGTTTATTTTGTTTTCAATTATTAACTTTTAAATTTAATCAGAATAAAAATTACAAATAATTTTTGTTCTGATTCGTTTTTTTTAGGTAATTTAGGTTTTGATTAGTTATTATTACGATAATAATTAATCATGTTTGTACTTAATTCAACTATATTTTTCAAAAACCCTAAACAATAACTTCGTAGTCCACGCGGGCGAAGCTAGTATGTAATGTACTTGTACCTATATAAAGGCCAATAGATTATAGATTTTAATGAGTTTTAACCTTCCATCCCTCAACAATTAAATACATGTGTATATTGTAATTTTACAACGATAATGTAGAAAATAGAGGAGTGGGGGGGGGGGGGGGCGCTCTGATAACGACTTTGAACGCAAATATATTGTGACTGAATGGTTAAAATCAAAAGGTCCTTAAACATTTTTTGTTGCATTTTATGAGACGTATCTAAAGACAACCCACTCATTAGGATAAATGAAAAAACATTTATATTATATATACTTTTCAATCTATGGGAAGGGGGTCAAAATTTTTTTTTTAATCTCCTCATTTATGTTTTTGGGTTATCAATTTAAGTCCGTATTCCAAATATCATTTTAATTGGTATAAAATTTATATAGATGGACGGACGGACAGAGCGAATCTATCAGGGTTCCTTGTTTTCTATGGAGTCCTAAAAAGTACACAAATGTTTAGGCCTAGAATATCATTAATTCATATTAGATAGTAAGAGTCTTCATCTAACAAACAACTTTTAGAACCACTGCAATAAACGATAACAACGTTCAGGAAAACTTTGGTATCTTTATTGAGTTTATGATTACATAACTCTGAAGGAAACATATGTATATTTATATAAAAAGCGCAGGAAAAAAGATAAGTTTTATAGTGCTTTTTTAGCAATTAGTAATTAAAGTACAACTTACTTTTATTTTCTCATGAATGTCAATATTCATGAGAACCATAAAATCAGGGCCCCATATGAAAGGGGAGGTAGTAGCTAACAGGACTAGCCTGGAGCTAAGGCGGGCCCGATGCGGCAAAAAAATCATTGGTTTGTATTTAATAATTATTAGAATCAACAAAAATAATTTTAAATCTTGTGCGTCAAAATTATTTGAATTGTTGCATTTTGTCAACAATTAAAAATATTCGAACAATTATCAAATCAAGTTTAATATTTACACTCGTATTATAGGTATACATACCTGTAGCGTTCATTAATGTGGCTATTTCTTCCCATAATTCCTCAACCAACTCTCTATTACTGTACTCTTTGAGAGTGTAATCATACAACGGTTTTCTAGCTTCGACATAAAATACAAGTTTTTCTGCATCAAATTCCATGCTTTGCTTTTACACAAACCGTTTGTTCTATCAGACAGTAAACAACGATGGCAGAATGACTGGTCCTGTTTCGATTAGCTCCAGACGGAATGTTTTTCTCGCTCTATCTCGTTTACTTTCCTATCGTGCTTGTTTTTTGCATCATTCGGCTTGCTCCGGGCTGTTCCGAACGTGAATAAAGCAACGAATCTTGTATATCAGAATTTAAAGCAGCGCGACCAAAAATTTTGTTTTGTTTTTATTAATTGTTGGGAAATAAATTGAATGCTTGTTGAAGTCTATAAAACTATTATTGATTTAACTTACTAGGTATTATAAAATTTTCTATTGTTGAAATATTTTAATTCAATAAAATTTGATCAATAACAACAATGTTATATATTTTGAAGTTAATTAACAATGAGTAACAAATTCTAACAAAGTTGTACAGCATAAAGTCATCTTTATTTCCACAGGTGTTAATTTACATCTTACCTCTAGTTAACTAGGGAATTTGATTGTGATGAGTTTGCAACAGTGCTGTTTGCATAAATTACCATTGCATCATCGAAAGCGTTGATAAAGCTCGGATATAGCTAAATGAAATACTAACTAGTTCTACATTATATTACTCTAGTGTCGCTAGTGGGTGATATATCATAAAATATAATATAGACAATATTTTACTTTAAACAGATTAATTAATACTTTTTGACGTAGAAATATGTATGTCTTTCCTGGAGGTAACTTGTGAGTACGAATGCAGGGATTTTATATCACACTAATACCTAGCTTACATTACCGGAACTAGGAATTGTAAATTTATCGACTTTTAAATTACTGGTAATTTGGTAAAATTGTCAATGAAATCTGAATTTCAGTAAAAAAATACTATTTTTGTTAAAAAAATGTTAGATTACCCTAATAATGTAAGAGATTGTGTTTAATCCTAGCAATTGAATACCTTTTTTTGCTCCCTATGTAAGATCTTATTTTCGCTTCTCGTATGTATATATCCTTCATTTTTATAGAGAAAACAACAATTTATTATTATAGCCCAGAAAAATAAAGGAAAAAATAGAAGGAAAATGTATGAGGTGCCAAATTTAAATAGTGATTAGAAAATGCCGAGATGTATACTTCCTGAAAACTTCCTAGCAAAGTTTGTTCCGGAACACCCCCAACCAAGGACCCAAAGTTTTGTTTTATAATGATTTTGTGAACACACTGTATCTAATTCTCATTTAAGATAATTAAATTTTGTACGACCGTTTTTTTTATTATTTTAACCAAAAAGAATTGTAAACCTTTCAAAATGGCGGGCAAACTAAAAATGTTACTTTAAAAATTAATATTTTTAGTCAGCCTTTTTCATAGGTATACACATATATTTTTGATCAAAAATGTGTGGTAATTAACTGTAGTGCATTAAATTGTCTTTCTAAAAAATTATAGGTAATATTTGAACAAATGCAATTTTTTATATCCTATATTACATACTGGAAGAATAAATACATCAAAACCTATTATTGAATTAATTTAAAATAAATATTAAAACTTGATGGAGTTGATCGAACATTCCGTTCATTAGATACAGTGGGAGCGTTCACGTCTGACCAAAAAACGGAACGAGCTTTGATTGATTAATACATGGAATTTCTGGTGGAATGTACCAGAAATCAAAAGAATGTCATTTTTTAAGCGTGTAAAGCAGGCCTGCACAACTCAAAATGTAAGGCGGGCCATAATACTTTATGAAAAACTTGTGCGGGTCGAAAGAAAATAGAACAGCTATTAAAAAAATAATATTATTTACAAATGAAATAAATATTTATATTGTTTTTCTGTATACCGGTTGTTTTTTTTTAAACTTTCCAGTGGATTATTTTCAAAATAACAAATTTTCAGAAAAAATATTTCGGAATAAAGTTTCATGGTTTTGAGAGGGCTAAATATTGACATTACCGTAGAAAGGTCACTTTGATGAGTTTTCAGTTTCAACGTTTCTTTTTCAAATCTATACCTATTTTTTTTGTTGCAGATTCTTAATTTAAGAGATAAAATAAACAACTTTTGTTTGAAATTTTTTTCTCAAAATGTGAATTTTATTTGATATGAGGCAAACCAAAGAAACATTTCTGGATATTCTATAATTTTTTACTCAAAAACTATACAATTTTAAGAAAAATTATAAAATTAAAACAGTACCTACTTAGAACTAAGCAAAGATTCACGACGAATTTTTTTATGCAACTTTTTTATAAAGAAAAAATTCTGAAATAAAAAAAAAAATTAAATTACATCTTTGCATAAATCTAAGTACTTTTTACTTCTTGCGATTATTAATAAAAATTAGTAATTTTCAAGTAAAAAACTATGGAAAATCCAGAAAGTTTTCTTTGGTTTGCTCCTTATAATAAAAAAATGACATTTTCAGAAAAAATGTTCCAAGCAAAAGTTGTTTAGTTTATCTCTTAAATTACTAATCTGCAATAAAAAATATATGTTTAGATTTGAAAAAGAAAAGTTGAACCTGAAAACCCATCAAAGTGACCTTTCTAAGCTCACTCCATAATGTCAATATTTAGCCCTTTCAAAACCATGAAATCTTTGTCTGATACATTTTTTCTGAAAATTCGTAATTTTGGAAATAATCCGCTGGAAAGTTTTAAAAAAACATCCGGTATATACCTTTTATAATATTATAAATCAATAAGCTAGGGAATATTACTTTTAATTTATAATATTACTAGCTGGGCCCACGCGGTTTCGCTCGCGTGGACTACGGAATTATTGTTAAGGATTTAAAAAATATATAGTTGAATTAATTACAAACACGATTAGTTATTAATGTAATAAAAACCAAATAACACTTAAATTACCTACCTAACAAAAACGAATCAGAACAAAAAGTATAAATAATTTTTGTTTTAAATTTAAAAGTTAATTATTGAAAACAAAATAAACAATTGACAATCAAAAGAATACCGGCCTGTTCCCTTCCCACTGCCCTGCGCTTCTAGTTGGTACGTTCCATCGCCATACACGGGTCACCATCGCACGAATAATATTTTCCCGTATAATATATTTCGATATTTTCTAAACTATACGACCAAATTGGATGCTGTAAATGGCAAATTATATCTACATTAAGTACTTATGACGATGAAATCATTTATTTCGATAAGGATTAATGTTTTGCATGTCATAAGTCCACGTAAACAGAACCCAAATATTTTATGTTTTCTTAGTAACATAAAACAGTAATTGTGGCTTAAATATAAAAGTTAGACATATGGTGTCGCGGACTTAATTGTAGAACTTTTGATTCTGCACAATTCTTTAATACATTATTTTGTTCTATATTGAACGGTTTAGGCAGCGTATTACAAAACAGCGCGCCGACAGCAAATTTTTTTCCGACTTGATTTACTATTATCGGCACTGCTTAGTTGTTGTGTTACCTAACGTAAAAAAATATAGCCTATAACCTGGCCAGAGAACGTACCTATGAATTAAAAAAAAAAAACTCGTAAATCGAGTGATAAGGTAACTAACGGACAGACAGACAGACAGAGAGACGTTGAGCTTTATATATATTAAGGATGCATTTTCACCAATGCATTCGCAGGCTGCAAAGTGGGTGCCGTATGTTGTGCAGGCCTGGTGTAAAGAAGAAAGAAATAAGTAACTAGAAAGAGATAGAAACTAGTGACCAGGCTAACCAAAGAACTTTTATGTTCACTTCATTTTGAGCGTTTCTGTCATAACACTAGTTTCTATCTCTTTCTGGTTACTTCTTTCTCACTTCCTTACACGCTTAAAAAATGACATTCGTTACATTTCTGGTACATTCCACCAGAAATTCCATGAATCAACCAATCAAAGCTCGTTGTTCACTGTTTTTGGTTAGTCGTGAATGTGACCAATATGTTTACAAAATCTTTGTAAAACAAAACTTTGGTCCTTTGTCAAGGGTGTTCCGGGGCCTACTTTTCTAGAAAGTTTTCTAGAAATATACATTTCAGTATTTTATTATTATCTACTCTCAAAATTCAGTACCTCATACATTATCCTAAAATTCAAAACTTTATCGTAATGTAAAAATGTAATTTTTATGTATCTATAAACATTTAACATTTTCCTATATTACGTACTGGAAGAATAAACACAAACAAAATCTATTATTGAACTAATTTTTATAATAAATCTAAATACTAGATTACTAGACTTTATGAAAAACATTTTAGCTCTTTCCGATGTTTGTGTGATTAATAATTTCAGTGTATCATGTTACCAAACACAAGACTCAAAGCCAAGTGTATAGGTAGAGGTAAAGGTGGTATTATGGGCACTCATTTTGTTTTTTTACAATAAAAATTACAATAACTCTTCAATCAATCTGAAAATTGAAAGAAATCATACTGTGACATTTGGTTAACACATTATGTTGTTATTTATGTCATAGGCCTACTACTTAATGAGCTAAAAAAAAATAATTAAACTAAGTACTCATCGAGAAAATTCCGAGTTGTGCTGGTAATATGGGCACCATGGTAAATACCGAAATAAATCTATTTTTTTGGTACAAAACAAAGTTTTATTGTGAAAAATTACAAAAAATGGATTTTTTCCTGGGGTTAGTTGTTTACGTGGCATCTGCAATAAAACAAAATATTGAATTTTAGTGGTTGTAATATAGGCACCTTACAGTAGGGGTCCATAATACCAGCACAAAAAATGCCCAAATTACCACCCTCACCATATTGGAAAACAAAAGACCACCAACAATTAACTTTAACCTCAAATCGCTAAAAAATTACTGTAATACAATCTTAGTATGTCCATAATATATAGTATGACTAATATCATGCAATTAATTATGTATAATGGTTTTAAAATCAGTATAAATATTTACTTTCAAAGTTTTCGTTAGAGCACAAACACAAAACTTGTAGCAACTCTTTAACTGAATGAGATGTCGACGCCAGCGCTCATACATACTTTTATATGAACTACTACTACAAGTTCAGGCCGTTTCCTCTAGAATACATTTGATTCTTCTTCAGATATTAAGGGTGCCCATATTACCCTCAGGTGCCCATAATACCACCTTTACCTCTACTGCCTCTACATATATGAAATTTTTTTTCCGTACATAACTAGATATTGCAATATTTTCGTAAAATGATTATATCTAGTGAAAAGTTCGATTATTCCAATTTTTAATTTTTTGGAAAGGCAATTAAACGCACTACAATTAATTACAATACTAATTCACTTTTGGTGATAAATAATTGTATACTTATCAAAAAGACTGTCAAACTCAAAATTTTGCATTTTTAAAGTAATTTTTTTAAATTTAACCGCCATTTTGAAAGGTATACAATTTAAAGTTATTTGTTTTATTAGAAACATGAGTTCATGATAATTACAAAAAAGAAGCCTGTCAATCACGAAAACAGTCAACCTTGCTCTTATAGCGGCCATAACTGGTGCCAGTACCTTATTATATAGTGTATAAGAAAGTAATAGAGGCCCGGTTCCATCTTTTATGTTAACAAAGTCACCAAGTTTAAGTAACTCACAATGTTGTCGGAATTAAAACGAAATAAATATTATTGCAGGAAAAGTTCGTGGAGACAAGCGTCCCTTTGAGAATAACAGCACAAACTTTGTTGTTTAGATGTTGTGGTTTTCCTCTGTGTTTCCAAGAAATTGTACACTGCGAGTTTCACAAGTAGGGATATGATTTAACTGTTTTATTATTTCTTCCGTGCGATGTTGGCAACGTTTTGTAATCTCGTTTTATATTATGTGTATTCAGCAGGCCTGGGGCCTAAAGCATGCTCTTAGCTGACTGTTTGATGTTCTGAAACTTATCGACTGTGAAAAAATTATAAGGGAAAATTTGAAGTCTTTTCTTAATTTTGAAGCTTTTGAAAATATATGATTAATATAATAAGAATTATTAAATGTTATTAAAACTAACTAAATACGCCTTAATTACAAGAAAACAATGTTACTCGACACGTGTTCACAAGAAGTCCTCATCAGTAGCCTAAGGGTCGATCCAGACTATCGAGCCGGTCTCGCTTCAATCAAATATTAAATCACAGTTCATTTTTTTGGTTCAGTCTGTTATAATCTGCGTTGTTATTATTCATTAAGTAGTCATCATATTCTAAAATATATTTAAGACTATTCACAGTATGAGTACAATCCATGCCAGGTTCGATCACACTCCAGTAAAATATTCTTCTATATTAAACTCTATCGGAGCGTGATTGAACCGAGACCTGAGCGATAACTACAGTGTGAATGATTTTATTGTTTATTTATATTTGATTGGATCGAGACCGGCTCGAAAGCGGATCGATAGTGTGGATCTACGATATTGAACTGTAAGGGTCGATCCAGACTATCGTGCTAGTCCCGGTCCGGTCTCGCTCCAATCAAATATAAATATACAATAAACAATGAAATCATTCACACAATAGGTATCGTGCCGGTCTCGGTCCAATCACGCTCCGGTACAGTATTTACTATACTGAATATTTGACTGAAGAGAGACCGGACCGAGACCGGTACGATAGTGTGGATCGGCCCTAACGGAGCGTGATTGGACCGATACCTATACAGTGTGAATGATTTTATTGTTTATTTATATTTGATTGGAGCGAGACTGGCCCGAAAGTGGTTCTATAGTCTGAATCAAACGTAATAGTTCCAGATTGATGATGACTTCTTGTGAAGTCGAAACAAGTGTCGAGTGACAGGGTTGGGGGGTCAATAGCGTTACTTACATAAGGTTTTTTTCTAATTATTTTTAAAATACGTTAATTGAAACAATTTTCGACTTTTGTAAATACTTTTGTTAGCTTGACGTTTTTTGAAAGATTACAAACTTAAGCAATTTTAGTGACAATACAATAATATTGTACCGTCGAGTTTGTATGATGATGAAGTTGATCATATTTTTAACTTTTTAGTGTGCTACTCATAAAAGCCTGAAACTCGCACTGAACTTATCAATCATTTTAATTAAATATCTTATATAAATATACCTACATTAACAGTAACTAAAAAATTCTATAAACTATATACACTTAGAAAGCAAAATTAGGCTGTTAGCGAGAGTTAAGTTATTAGGTCGTTACAAAAATAATGCATGTTTTTCCTATGCCTAGATTTAGGTACTATTTTCTTTTAAAGTTGTCTCCCAAATAACTAAGTGTTATTTATCATTTTAAAGATTTTTTTACTGACTTCCTTTATTTCTTTGAACATTTTTCATAAAATTTCATTTTCACCTATTTTAAGCTGAAAAAGATGTCGAGAAAGATTTTACAAAAATTTATTTTTATGAGCTAAAACTCAGCCGCAGTGCAATGCAAACGGCTAGAAACATTAATAAAGTCTGGGGGCAGGGGTCCATTGATGAATCCACGGTGCGGCGTTGGTTTCAAAAATTTCGTGTAGGTGAAGTAAATTTGGAAGACCAAGAGCAGGGGTGAGGAACTTTTCATAGAAGGCCACATTTAAATTTAAAAATAATAAGTAGGCCGCATACTTACCGTCTTTCTTGAAATATTCTTCGTCCAGGGCCGTAACTACCATCGGGGCAGCCGGGACAGTACCCCGAAGCCCCCGAGGTTATGGGGCCCCCGCAGCGTAAAAATTGGAGGAAATAAGTAAATAGGAAAAATTGGAGGAAATAAGTAAATAGGAAAAATTGTTAGACGTAAGTTAGAAGCAAAAAAAAAGGTCTTCAATTTTTCCTTTTGCATATTCTGGGGGGCCCTCAGCCACCTCTTGCCCCGGGGCCCCCGAGCTTCTAGTTACGGCCCTGTCTTCGTCGTGAAATGTATCCCCACTAGGAAGTTCATATCAAATAACTTCAGAATATACCGGATATTTACGTCTGTATACTGTGACGTCATTATTTTAAATTCTGGGGAAGTTTAGTTAGTATAGTTTTATTTAATAACCACAAGATATTACAATATACATAATTAGTGCGATTTGAAATATAATTCCAGTATTAAATTATTGTAGATTAATTGTTCAAACATTTTTATTTTTGTCTCTTGGCAGAATAAAATTAGAAATAAATTGAGAGAAGAAAAATTATATATTATAAATAATTGAAATATTTACCGGCCACAATGAATTATCGAAAAGGCCGCAGGTTCCCCATCCCTGACCAAGAGGGTCGCGGACGTCCTTCTGCAGTTGATGACATGTTGAAAGCTATAGTAGAAGCTAACCCATATACAACGGTTGGAAAACTTTCAGAAGAGGTACCAGTAGACCCAGGATTTCAAATTTTAACCATTTTTAGAGCCAAAAACCCACCTAATGGACCCTCATCCTTATAGTAAATAAACAACAAAATAATAGAAGTACATAAACACGGGAATTAATTGCACAATCTGTATGATAAGTTTGCAAATAGACAGTTTTATGTAGGACAATATAAAATTTAAATATTTATGTAAAATATAAATAATTTTCGGAGCCCCAGAGGTTCTCAAGGACCCGGACCATACGGCCCTCCTACCCCCCTTCTATCTGGTCCTGAATATAGAAATGCTGATTATGTTTTACGATTTTTGTTCGATATTGTACTCACTACATGATCAAATAGAAATTTTGAATATAAATTTCCCTGTCTTTTGAACATGGTGAGGAAGCAATTTATGAGAACTACACGAGAGAACGACCTAAAGTAATATAACAAATACTTACTTAAATATTATTTGACCGATAATAGACGTGGGACGTGGAACGAAAAGCAATTATAACACAATTACTTTAAAGTAGTAATTAATTTTAATGTCTGTCATATGTTCGTAGATATACCTCTGGTGTAATAGAGAACGCACACCGCAGGAAATTACACTGACACGTTACAAATTTACAAATTAACTCGTTATATGCAATGAATAATAATAATAACATAAACTTGAATAACAGTACCGACTTCAAATGTCCATTTAATTTTAACATGCAATTATGTACACGAATAATCAACAATGGTTTAACTAACGAGCGCCATGGGTAGTCGGTAGTGGAAGGAAGATAAATATGTTCACAAGGAAGTGTTTATTTGTTAACACTAATCTCAATAAAAAAAACTTCTTAAGAAAAAAATAAAACCGACTTAAAAAAAATACTGATATGAAAAGTATATAATTAAATTTAACAGTTTTTGAAGTCGGTTTTATTTTTTTCGTAAAAAGTTTTTTATTTTTCCCTTTTGAGTGGCATATCTTTGAAGTCCATGGTCGAATTCTGATAAAATACATGTGTGTTTTACAATAGCATGCCATGAGATTAGATAGTCGCGCTGCTGAAAGTCGCTAGTGTGTAAAAGGTTTTATAACCGACCATACAAAAATAGATATGGTACCGGCACCAGTCTTGGATATGATCCAAGTAATGACTATTTTTTAATGAAATGTACTGAATTAGAAATATTTGTTGATATTTTATTACTACCATTTCTGAATTTTGATCTATGTTACAGCCTGATTTGATGACAATCAGCCAATAGGTGTCAAAATGGTGGACATTTAAACTAATTATTAGTATAATTTATTTATTAATTATTATATTATCATAGCAACTGCTTTACCATTACTGGTTTTACTTTACCAATTACTGGAGAAAAAACATAAACAAAATAAAAGACTATAATTTAAAAAACAAACTATATTTGCGGGCTTTGGTAATTAAATTCATTATATAAAGAGTTACTTGTTTTATTAGTAACATGAGTTCATGAGAATTACAAAAAAGAAGCCCGTTAATCACAAAAACAGTAAACCATGCTCTTATAGCGGCCAAAGTACCTTATATACCAATATTCTCGAATTGAGAACATCCTCCTTTTTGAAGTCAGTTAAAAATACGATTTCGATGAAACTTGAACCAACATGTTCCGTTATAATCTTTTGAGTAATGTCAGAGGGAAAAACAGTAAGGAAAAATGTTACGCAAGCTAGAGAAAAATTACAAAAATATCATTGATAAATCATAAATCAAACAAAATCATATTCCGAGTTATGGCTCTTCGACTTACGTCGCCTCGAATTTTGCTGTGTTTGCTTCGGAGTTATGTATTAAGGCTGCATACGAGATGAGACGAGACGAGAGTTGGATAAGTCGCGTATTTTACAAGTGACAGTCTCGTCTCGAAAAAATTATACCCATTTCGTACACGTGGCCAAGACGAGATTGATACCGAGGCCGAGAAAAATCTCGGTTCTAAGTAAATTTTTTTGTAAAAAATGTTTTTTACATAAGAATTTTTGAAATATGTATTTTGAATCTTTATATTTTGTTTCAATTATTTATTTAAAGGTAATTATCAAATAATTTTTTTAATGAATTATTAATAGTTTTTTTAAATCCGACTCAATGAGACATATTAATAAAGTTAATATCGTCTCGGTCTCGTTTCGTTCGAATTTAAGCCAAAATGCTCTCGCCCCGTTCAATTTTAAGACATTCTCGTTTGTTTCGTTTTGAGGAAAGTCTCGTTTTGGCTAGTTTTGGCTTTGTGCCGCAACCTTAATAAAAAAATTGGTTTTTAAAATCTGTTATTAGTTTTTCAAATCGTTTTGGCTACTTTTAGCTCTATTGCGCAACCTCAATAAAAAAAAAATAATTTTTCAAATTTTTTACATTAATGTCTGGGGGTCATAATTTTTCATATTCAGTTAAAATTTCAAGTTTCTAGCTTATTACATATAGTTTACAAGATATTTTACTAAGACTGGAAATGCCACACGGACAAAGTGAGGTTAATAAGGTTTCTTTGAAATCCTAAAAATTGAAATTACTGTAATTTGTTTAGTGAACGTTCATTAATTTATCCTTTCCTTCCCTTAAAACTTATGTAATTAATTACAATTATTGTTATAAAATATATAAAAAAAAACTTAAACAAAATATAAATCTTATTATGTAAATAAATTTTCAAGACAATGAATACCAGACATACATTTGCATTTTTAATTGAGAAAAATAAAATATTTTAATTAAAGTAATCATACAAAAGAGAATAAATTTAGCTCCATTAACATTTTAAAAGATTAGAAACAGTAAAGCATAAATAAATCTCGTGTAAATACAAACAATAAAAACATAATTGTAGTAATTATGAAAATAATCTCCCAGTTTGTCTGGAGCCAACACTGGTGAAACTTTTAATCATTCAACAAAGATGTTTTATGGAACGGTAACTAAATATCCAAACCTTGTCTCTATTCACAACGTTCGCCGCTAGATGCCAGTAGTGTTGTTACACTATGCATAGCGTCCTGTTTTATGTAAATGTAACTACGGAATGGTTTACTGCCGGTATAGTAGCGACCGCGCTCTAGTCACATCGCCCCGCCGAGCAATATTATAACATAATCCTAATTAATTAACTGAATTAAGAACGGTGGTTTTGTTGATTATTACGTAAATAAAATCACAGCTGTCAGAAATTGCCTCTTGGGAATGCTGACAAGTAAATCTTTTTAAATTAATGGGAGCTTGTTTAGCTAGATACTAAATTGTCATAACTGCTTATAGTTTATTACTGCGCCCTAAGTATTAAATATTTTTAAAATACTATATTATTTTTAGTGCATTTTTTGCTCACATACATCAAATGTACTGTACTTATAGTAATCATGGATTTCGAGGAAATTATACGTAAGCGTGGAGAGGTGGGGGTAATTTTTCATTGTAATTATAACAAATTCGGTGGGGGGAGGGTAATCCCTTACCTATCCTAGGGTATGCCACTGCTTCTCAATTTTTTAAAAATGGTTAAGTATTTACTACGTGGACTGTTTGGAGCCACTTACAGGTGCATTTTTGAGTTAGAAAAAAATATAAAAATATTGTCATATGTCATATTATTCCACAAGTTAAAATGATATTGTTGATTTTAGTATTTGTCATTGGTAGTCCCATCAAAGCATCGTTACCAATTTTTTTTTCAGATTTTTTGAGCCAATTATTACCGAGTTAGGAAGGGGGGGGGGGGGGGGGGAATAAAATACTGCTTGAAGCTCCCTGCTGGCACTATTTTTAAGTTAAAATAAAAATAAAAAATAGGATCAAATTCTACTAAGAGTTCTACATTTTTGATTTAGAAAAAAATAAGAAAGAGGGTCAAATTCCATTGGATTGGTTAAACATTTTGACATGCCACATACTTTGGTATAAAAAAGAATATTTTTTTTACCTAGCTCTCGTTCTTTACTGCCCCCTTTTATCATAAATTTGTACATCTTTTACTAGAGAGCATCATTAAAAATTTCAAGTTTCTAGCTTATATAGTTCACGAGATATTTTGCTTAGACTGAAAAGAACGGATGACAAAGCAAGATTAATAAGATTTCTTTGGAACCCTAAAAATATGGTAGCCACATCACTTTATTTTATGGTAGTGTTTTTTTTGTAATTTACACAGTTCCACAAAAAGGAACTTTTCTCTTAACCGGCCTATCTTTTCCTTACATAGTTTTGGGCGCTGAAATTTCAAAAATCTGGGATTGAAAAAATTCCAAAAAATTAAAAAAACCTACCACTAATTATAAAATCATTTATCGTTGTATTTTTTCTATAAAATAAACCTTACAAAAATGTAATCATGTATTTTCTTGATCGATGAGGGTTTATGTGGGTTAAAAAACCACCCCAAAGCTCTCCCATGGGGTGAAATCATCCCCAAAATATTAAGAAAAATGAAACTATTTTTCTAAAATTCCATATAGTGCTATTTTCGATTTTTTAATATTTTGGGTTTTTTTCAACCCCTAGGGATAATTTCTTGAAATTTTCAAAAAATGAATAGCGATGCTCACTTTGGTTTTTAATGACGAGTAATTTGGTACCTGTAACATACTTACTTAAAATAGGCTAACTTTGCGGTCACTCTTTAAATCACAACTATTGAACAGATATTAACAGTGGCGTATTTACCATGGGGCCATGGCCTAGGGCGGAAGGCTGAGAGGGGCGGCAGATTCTTTAGTTTCTTTTAGTTACAGAATATTACAAAAATAGGAAAACAAAAAATTAGTAGTAGTGCGACTAAAAAAAAAAAAGGTCCCCAGTTTTTAATTTATGTATATTATATTTTGTTCTACATCACTTATAAAAACAGTTATCACTTTTCAGTTCATATAGTAATTCTGACTTCTATCAAAAATAAATTAAATTTTCCCTTGGTAGAGGGGCGGCACTTAACGTAAATACGCCACTGGATATTAATAAAACTTGTTTGTTAGTACGGCCTGACTAGCAGATAGTTTATTTCTTAAAAATATCTCATGAATGACGCATGAAACATGAAAATTGTATAAAATATTTTTGTAAGCATTAAATTTTCAATAAAAAAAGCCATTACAAATTTCGTTGTAAAATATTCCCTTATGAAGATATATATCTTTTTACAGGATTTAGCACAATGGAGCACTGCACCATCGCGTGGCAGACGTTTTCTAATAGGTACGTCACAATGAAACTAGAAATAAGAAATGTTATAAAGGTACATAAATTTCGTACTGCAACATAACATACATAATATATCACATTAGTTCTGGCTTCCTTTAATTTAAGATGCCACTCAAATGCCAAATTATTGTATTAAAGTGAAAAAAATGTTGAATTTTTTATGGAATGTAGGTAAACGTATTTTTAGAAATTAAAAAGATATGCTTGGGAAACAATAGAATATATATTTTTTGTGGGTAAAGTTGAATTATAATCTTCTAGTTATTATATTTGAATGGTATAGGTATTTGTATTTATTATCTGTTTTACTGTCTTTACCACATGATATGTGGTATTTCGATGCTTAAATCACTTTTAATGTCCGGTATCATAAAGGACCTAACAAATTTGTTAGCTAGCAAGCAGTTTCAACTGAGATATCAAACATATATGACAGTTCTTTTGGAGTTTGTTGATGACTTTGACAAGTTTCGCGCACGCGTTGTAGGTAAATACAAACGGTATTAAAACAGTGGTGATGTTATGAAAATTATTTTGTACGGTCAAAGATGCCAACTGTGTTACAATTAGTTGAAGTGTCACTGCTCTAAATTCTATAACTAATCCATAGATACTAGTACAGTATTAATACCCCATTTGAATGTAATTGCTAGCTAGCAAATTTTGTTAGGTCCTTTATAATACCGGACATAGCACTAGCTTTTAAACTTAACCAATTTGAACATGAAAATGTATCGAGGAGATTTTTATTTAGTTGCACATACATTTTTTTTTACCTAAAATCTAAGTTAGATTTTTATAGAAAATTAAAGTTGAATTAGTTGCAAATTAAGAAAAATTAAAAAATAATTTTTTGTACTTAAAAATTGCAAAGAAAATATTTCGAATTATAAAATAAAATAAAATAAAAAATAAAAGGCTATAATTTAAAAAACAAACTATATTTGCCAACTTTGGTAGTTATATTGATTAAATAAAGAGCTAAGTACTTGTTTTATTAGTAACATGAGTTCATGAGAATTACAAAAAACAAGCCCATTAATCCAAAAAACCGAAAACTTGCTTTTATAGCGGCCATAATTGGTGCCTTTACTTTATAAAAGAATGTAAAGTTTTTCGAAGCTGCGACCATGTAAATATATTTAAATTTATCATTTTTGTTCAAACAAATATGATAATATTTTGTCTGTCAATTCAGAACATTTTAAAGACACAAGGATTTTTTCAAACCCGCATGCAATATATCTCCTCGACATTTTTCACGATTCAGTAGCTGAAAATGTTGATATGACAGGGAAAAAAGAAAAGAAAATAACATACAGTATCATCATATCATTTTATTCAGAATGTTATTCATATGGAAAATTATCTGAAATAAAGAATATTGCTGCAAGGAAAAAATTATTAGAAGAAATACATCAAATGTGAAACTATGAATATATGAACTAGGTAAAAAATATGAATAATACAAAGTATGTTGTATTTTCATAATGAAATAAAATAGTTTAGGCTTTAGGTTATGTGATAATTGATTTACAACAGGCCCGTATTAAGAAAAATTTATTAAAATATATAAAATCAAAAGGTAGTTGTGATATTGACGTATTTTAACATTTACTTTGGATAATTAGGTCAGGTACGTATTAAGTAAAAAATATATTTTTTAATAAAAAGATTCTGAATTTGAAATAAACGCGGGTGAAGAATTTTTAGTAGGCTTTATATGTACAATATAATACGTTTTAATAGATTTTATTAAAACCGTTGTCTGTCTGTTTTGTTCGAAAATTATTGAACCGATTTTTATGAAACTTTCACTGTTAGGAAGCTCAGAATCAGTTAAGGTTATATTATATCATCACGCTATCCCGTCAAGGGGCTTAGCAGTGACATTACACACGTATGGAGAGTTATCGAATTATTACTGAACCGATTTTAATGGGGTATTCACTGTGTTCAAACAAAGATGGCGCAGTTGAAAGGTAGAATTCATCGATTTAAATATTATAAAGTTTTATATGTGTCTTATCTATTTATTTCTGATCCTATTTGAGATACGATTTATATGGAATTTTTAGGGTGTGTATGATTCTAAGATCTTTAATTATTATTTTTCACTGAAAATTAAGGCAGTTAAAGAAAGTCGCAATTGAATTATTTTATTATATATTTAATTGTTCATTATACACGTATAAGTGATTTTTAAAATATACCGAAAATTACAAATTTACGATTTCAATACTACTGTCAAACTATTTACTAATATTGATCAAAATTCACAATTATACAATTGTAAAAAGGAATTTATTTTTAATATAACACTACAAAAATGAATTCACTAAAAATTATATATTTAAAAATTGAACATAAAAATATATATATTCTGTAAACTTGATTACATTTTTAATTAATAATTAAAAGAAAATATAGAAGGTAGAATTATTTTTAATACAAGTAAGTAATCTTTAATTTGAACTAAATTTAAGTTTTACGCTTTGTTAAAAGAAACTTTAGTTTAAAAAATTATAACTAAAGACAACTAAATATCCGTTTAAAATCTATTCGAAAATAACATTTAAAAATATAATATTATAATAACACTGAAACATGAATATATGTAGAATGTTTCTTTTTATAATAGTTTTCAAAAATATTCGTGTTTCTTTTTTCAAATGACACATTATTTTAAAGTTGTGTGATTTTTTTAAATTTATTTATGCGATGATTTTAAAAGTGTTAATGCAACTAAAACCATACTGGTTATATTGTAATGTCTTATATTAAATTAGATATATTAAAAATATATCTATACGTATAAGTTTATACTAAACACTATTTTTTTATTTTGAAAAAAGTAACATTCATAATTTATTATTTAATTAGATTCACAAAAAAGCATGCTTTTGATTTTTTTCTGATTTAAAATAAAAATAAAATAAAAGTTTTATATTCTTGTTAGATGCAATATTGTAACAGAATATTAAATATAATTTAATATTTAAAAACTACAGACATTTAAGCTTTCCATTTTAATCTAGTGAATGCAAATTTTTTAACTGTCACAACATCTATCTATATGTATATAATTTTATTAAAATGCACAAAAAACTAAAAATACAAACTTTATTTTGACTTGAATTACTTTGTGCGGACTAGAGTTTAATTTTATTTTAATTTCCGGTATTGTTTTACCTTTTTTCTGATTCCCAGAAAACATTATTATTAAGTATTTTATCTGTTATTAACAAATTTTACGATTATTTAAAATTTTTAAATAATTTCACTGTTTTTTCTTTGTCTGTGGTTTGCTATACAAAATATACTGTATAGTTTATATATATTTTTATATTAAAACTATTTTAAATGCTTGGAAATTATTTTTAAGGTTAGAAAACCAAACTCTAGTGCGAACGGTTTGACATTTAGATGTCGGCCATCTTGTTTACTTTGAAGGTCGAGTGTAGGGTGAACTACGGTAGCGCGACGATTCGTGGTGGCGTGTGCTTGAACTAGATGTTGGTTTGTAGCTCTTCCAAGAGCGATGGCTAGTTTCTTTACATGTATTAAAGAGAGAGAGACATCAAATATGTTAGATTTTTACGGTTATAACATGTTTTATATTTATTATTGCTTTTTTTACTGATTTTTTGTACGAACATTTATTTTTCAAATGATTTTACTGATATTTTTAACACATGAAATGTTTTGTAGAACGAATATTTTGATGATTTTTTTTGCATAATTGAGAAATAGAGATGCTCAGAAGCTACGATTTCGTTTCAGTTATCGTTTAAGGCATATAAAACAAACAGCTGTCATAATTCAATAAATGTAATGAATCTAAAAAATTTAAACTAACAATGAAAAATGCTTTGTTGTTTTTGACTCTGGCATGTTGCCATCTTGAAAAATGGCGGAAATAAGATTAATTGTAATATCTTCTTTCCAGTTGGTTCTAGGAGATAACTAGTTTATATCATTATTATAGATGAAACGATTCCGTACAACTTTTGTCTCAAACTTTTTTTAGATTAAGAAGTTTTTGATCTATAGTGGCCCAAGGCAGATAATAATTTACGAATTTTTAAAAATACTTGTTTCTACAATTTTTTTAAATTTGATCTGCTGTACGTCAAAACCCGTTCAATTAAAAAATTCTGAAACAAAAGTTGTAAGGAATTGTTTCTTTTATAATATTGATAGTAACAATTGAAATGGATATATTACGAAAAAACTTCCGTCATTTTTTAAGATGGCGAGGCGCCAAGGTCAGACACGAAATTACGTCACTCTTTCAAATAATTAAATTATCGTTTTGTGCCAAATATGCTTCGGCTAATCCCTATCCATAAAATTTTCAATATTTAATTTTTTGTAAGGAAAACAGACAAAACTTTTCATGTGTACAATTATTGTAAATGTCTAAAAACGCAATTTTGTTTAAAATAAACCAAATGTTTGTTGGTTTAAAATCTTTCTTACGGTTTATGTATGCAATATATTTGTGTGTGACATATTTAATAATTACGCCGGCACTTTATAAGATCTGTCACAGTTTATTATTTTATATCGCAAATACGTTAAGGTTTTTGTCAATAATTTTTAAAATTAGTTAATATTTACATAATATTTTTGATGTACACTAAATATTTCATTCAAATGTTGATTATTTTTAAAATTATTGTGCTATTTATATACTGCTACGAAAGCTGTATATATAGATACGTATTTTTGTAAACATTTAAATTTTTTTGAGCTATCACATTTTATTAGTTTACAACAAACACTGTATTTTAAATATTTTTGTCGATGGATATTTAAAATGATTAACACTACATTGTTAATATTGGTACTTGTGTTTACCAGCTGTGCTGAAAAAAATTTGATTAGAAATGTATCTAAAGAAATCATTTTTCACGCCTTTTTTCTAAAATGTATTTTCTAATGTGATAAAATTATGTATTTTTATAAAAAATTAAATTAACAATATAAAGTTAATATTATTTGCAAATAAAAATAAATACTTATGTATATATTTTGTCATTACTGATCAATTCAATTGAATTTTAAGAAAAAAAGCATGAAAATGAGGAAAAAATAAATAATATAAATAAAAAATAATTGAAGGAAAAAAGAATGTAAAAAGAGGAAAAAAATCAAAATCAGGTAATTATTTTTGTCATTAACCTTATGTTTTATATTATACACTATCATTTAAAAATATTTTTAGGTTCATTATGAAAGTTTTTTGAAGAAAGAAATTATTCATTATTTAGGCAATGTACTGTCCAGGAAATTCGATTTTGTTGGCAAAGTTCAAAATGGCGATCAAAACATGAAGGTTTTTCGGGTCATTAATTTAAAATTCCTTACAAGAATTTCAAAATTCAAATAATTTTACGCGAAACGCACATTAGGCTGCATCCCCTATGTCGTAATCAGCGAAGGGCCAGATATTTATACTTTATAACATTTAATATGTTAAATGTCAATGACTCACCAAATGTTTTCCGTGGGGGGAGGGTTGGATATTAGAAACGTTATTTAAAAAAAAGATAATAGCAAAAAAGCTCTTACTATTCTAGCGACACAATTTTTTTTTACAATTAAAACTTAAAATAAATTTTGCCCACAATAAACAAAATTTATTTATAGAAAAAGTTGCATTTAATTTTTAAATGTTTGGTGTATCTATATAAACATATATTTTAATTATTTAAAAAACTCTATTAAAATAACGTAAGTTCCTATTATATAAAAGTAAACAATAGAAATAAGTTCTTACCATAGGGATCAGCTGGTTCATGATATTTTGATGAACTTGGATAATATTCTGGTGGATCATACTCGTCATCGTAATGATGGCTGTAAATAAATATAAAAGAAAATATGTGTTAATAATCCGCGGACAATTATCTAAATATTGGGATGTTCGAAAAGTTTGTAGGTTTATTCAAGAGATGGCTTGGACTCGCGTAGATGTGTTGTCTTTGATATAAAGTTATGGGTGTTATACAGGGTGAGGAAAAATAAATAAATCGAAGGGATCGAAATGAAAAGCTTTAAGGTTTAAAAAAAAAACTCTTATTAGATATGAGCAATGAACATGGCCTTTGAATGATCATGAAAGACCTCGTTTGTTACTGTATCTAAATCAAGAGTTTCGAACCGGAACTGAACCGAAAACCGTTATTTTTGGCCGGAACGAAAACCGGAACCGAACCGAAAAAAATATCGTTTTTTTCGGTTCGGTAGAGGTAAAGGTGGTATTATGGGCACCTGAGGGTAATATGGGCACCCTTAATACCTGAAGAAGAAGCAAATGTATTCTAGAGGAAACGGCCTGAACTTGTAGTAGCAGTTCATATAAAAGTATGTATGAGCGCTGGCGTCGACATCTCATTCAGTTAAAGAGTTGCTACAAGTTTTGTGTTTGTGCTCAAACGAAAACTTTAAAGTAAATATTTTATACTGATTTAAAAACCATTATACATAATTAATTGCATGATATTAGTCATACTATATATTGTGGACATACTAAGATTGTATTACAGTAATTTTTTTAGCGATTTGAGGTTAAAGTTAATTGTTGGTGGTCTTTTGTTTTCCAATATGGCGAGGGTGGTAATTTGGGCATTTTTTGTGCTGATATTATGGACCCCTACTGTAAGGTGTCCATATTACAACCACTAAAATTCAATATTTTGTTTTATTGCAGATGCCACGTAAACAACTAACCCCACCCAGGTTTAGGCAACGTATTGCAAAAGAGCGCTTTTTTTTTGACTTGATTTACTATTATCGTCATTACTTATTCCTTATGTTACCTAACGTAACAAAAGATATACTAAAACCTGGACAAAGAACATATCTATGAATTAAAAAAAACAACACAAAATCATATAAGTGGTTCTCGAGTGATAAGCGTACTAACACAGACAGACAGACGTCACGTTTTATAATATATGTATTTAGATTAGCAATGAGGTTTGCGTTTACCCCACTTCACCATATAACTACGAAATTTTCTCAAGTTTTCAAAACTCTACGAATTTCCGAACAACCCGATGTATATAAACATTTATATTTTACCAACCTGCTGGAATAAGCGCTAATAGTAGGTGGAGGTGGTGCATACTCTACGTACGTCGCCCTTTCCGCGTGGTGATGATGTTCCCGGTGTCCGTACGGGCCCTCGGGGACCGCAGAACTCGGGTCACCGTATCCGTAGCTCTCTTCCATGGCAACGCGTGCGCGGTCCAGGATAGACATGATCTTAGCCTTGGCGGGCATCACGCGAGGTGACCCTGCACCGCCTGATGAGCCAGGCGCTGGGGGACGGCTAGGAGGGGGGACGGGGCCCGCGCGGACCATACCCGGAGGACGGGCTGAGGCGACGCGCATTGTTGGAGCTGGTGGACCACCTAGTAATGGATATTAAAATTGTATTGTAAAAATCTTATTGTGATTAGTGATATGAATATATTCTAATAAATATACATACATACATATAATCACATAATTCGCAGCAACTCAGTACCATAACATGCTTTTCAGTGGTGTGTTTGAAAGTCGGAGGTTTCAGACCCCGGGAAAAAATGATAATACAGTGGTGGCCCGATAATTAAGAACGGTGCTAATTTTTGCAGGCAATAAGTGTTTGTAGTCGTTTACTTATCAATAAAAGGATTAAAATTTTGTTTAGCACGTGGCCTGTTATTCCAGATAGAAGGATTAACTATCTGCATATCATAAACACTAGCATAGCTTGTAAAATTCCAAGAAATTGTTTGTGGTAACCGATTTCGGGATTTTTAGTCCTGGCCTGCTAATTAAGAACGACATGTTTGCCCCTCAGTTCTCAACTGTCTCTCGTGCCGAGTGCAAGCTGCTTTTCATACGTGATTCAAATTTATTCGAAAGACAATTTTTTGTGTGATTTAAGTTTCAAAATGGGAAGAAATCATAGTTGCGATGAATCCACGCGTCGGATCATAGTGACGTTAGTTTTTGAGCAGAAGTGGAGCTATAAAAAAGTGGCTGACCACCTCAAATGCTCGAAAACAATGGTATTTAATGCTGTAAAGCATTTCAAAGCTCATCAGACTTGGAAGAACGTCGACAGAAAGAAGAGACATCGAAAATCTACGCCCCGAACCGACTCTAAGATCGTGCGGCTGGCTAAAGCTAACCCAAAACTGTCGTCTTCCGGCATCCAACATGAATTTTTTGGGTCGGATCCTACAGAACTTGCAGCAAGGACATTTAGAAAAAGATTGAACGAAGCGAATTTGTTCGGAAGAGTGGCTAGGCAGAAGCCACTAGTGTCCAAACGAAACAGGAAGGCAAGGATCAATTTTGCACGAAGATATCTAGACTGGACTGTTGCCCAATGGAAACACATTCGGTGTTGGGTGGTCATCTCACATACTGACGACCATCGGAACCAATCCTAATAATTTTAGTCTCATCAGACCACAATATGTGTTTCCATTGGGCAACAGTCCAGTCTAGATGTCTTCGTGCAAAATTGATCCTTGCCTTCCTGTTTCGTTTGGACACTAGTGGCTTCTGCCTAGCCACTCTTCCGAACAAATTCGCTTCGTTCAATCTTTTTCTAATTGTCCTTACTGCAAGTCCTGTAGGATCCGACCCAAAAAGTTCATGTTGGATGCCGGAAGACGACAGTTTTGGGTTAGCTTTAGCCAGCCGCACGATCTTAGAGTCGGTTCGGGGCGTAGATTTTCGATGTCTCTTCTTTCTGTCGACGTTCTTCCAAGTCTGATGAGCTTTGAAATGCTTTACAGCATTAAATACCATTGTTTTCGAGCATTTGAGGTGGTCAGCCACTTTTTTATAGCTCCACTTCTGCTCAAAAACTAACGTCACTATGATCCGACGCGTGGATTCATCGCAACTATGATTTCTTCCCATTTTGAAACTTAAATCACACAAAAAATTGTCTTTCGAATAAATTTGAATCACGTATGAAAAGCAGCTTGCACTCGGCACGAGAGACAGTCGAGAACTGAGGGGCAAACATGTCGTTCTTAATTAGCAGGCCAGGACTAAAAATCCCGAAATCGGTTACCACAAACAATTTCTTGGAATTTTACAAGCTATGCTAGTGTTTATGATATGCAGATAGTTAATCCTTCTATCTGGAATAACAGGCCACGTGCTAAACAAAATTTTAATCCTTTTATTGATAAGTAAACGACTACAAACACTTATTGCCTGCAAAAATTAGCACCGTTCTTAATTATCGGGCCACCACTGTATATAACGATATATTATAAGATATGTTCGCATATCGTTATATATGGTAATATATTAATTTTTGAGCCAAAAATATATTACTATATGTCGATATGTCTGATAATGTATAGTAATATCTTAATATAAAGAGCTTAAAATATATTGTTATATATACTTATACAAAGAAATGTCTGATAATATATGGTTATGTCTTAATATACATTTATTTTAAATATATATTAATATATTAATATATCTCATAATATATAGTAATATCTCAGTATATATCAGTCTACAGATGCAAGAATATATTATAATATATATTTATATATTAATATATCTGATAATATATAGCGATGTCTTAATAAATATATAAACTCTCAGAGCTCTAAATATATCGTAATATATATTAATATATTGACATATCTGATAATATATAGCAATGTCTTAATATATATATATCAACCCTCAGAGCTGAAAATATATCGTAATATATATTAATATATTGACATATCTGATAATATATATCGATATCTTAATATATATATCAATCCTCAGAGCTCAAAATATATCGTTATGTATATTAATATATCGTTATATATATTAATATATAGACATATCTGATAATATATAGCGATGTCTTAATATATATATTAACCCTCAGAGCTCAAAATATATCGTTATATATTTTAATATCTAGACATATCTGATAATATGTAGCGATGTGTTAATATATATATCAACCCTCAGAGCCCAAAATATATCGTTATATATATTAATATATAGACATATCTGATAATATATTATCATACCTTAACATATATTAACCCTCAGCTCCGAAAATATATTGTTATATATATTTGCACATAGATATATATGATAATACATAATCATACGTTATAATATAATAATAATATACATAATAAATATATCAGCCATAAGTTCTGAAAATATGTATATTGTTCATACTACTTTTTTTTATTTTTGTTGTTAGTGCCCTTCTAAATGTTACCAACCTCTAATTTAGAATATATCATAAATAAATATAAAATATAATGTTAGTATGGATATGTAATTTATATAACCGTATTTTTCAACGGTTTTTTAAACTGTTAGCTAGGAAAATAAAAATATCAGCAAAAAACCTACATATTGGTCATTGAAGCTTACTTTATAACATCTATAACAAAAAATTATACTTCAATCTCGTTCACCGCAAATATTTTTTTAACATTTAAATAATTACTTTTAAGGTATCCATTTTGAAAAAAAAATATTTGTTTATCCGCTATACTGAAAAAATGGCTGAAACACACTTTTTAAGCTTCAATAACTAATAATGTTTATCGTTTTTTAAGTTGATACCCCTGGAAAATAAACATTTTGCAATACAGAACATTCCTCAGAACAAACAAATATTAAAAGGGTGTGGGGGGCAAAACAACCCTCTATCTTTTAAATGGATTAAATTATAAACAAGGTTTATATATATTTTATGTATATGTGAATTTGTTATTTTAACAATATGGGCCTTAAATATCACTTAATACGTGTCTGGTCTTTTTTTCATTTTATTAAATTTAATAATAATATCTTATGTTTCTATGCTGTATTTATTGTAAATATTTAATTTTTCTGTTTCGCTTATACTTATTCATTACAGAAAATCGTAAATATCTCGATTCCTGTACTGGATAGAGGGTTGTTTTGCCTCCCACATCCCCACAATCCCGAAGTATTTTTCCCGCCGGATCGATTGAGACCAATTAGAACCGTTCATCTGTGACAGTGGGCGAGTTATGAATTTATTAATTAATTTAATACACGGGCCTCAAATATCACTCAATACGCTTCTCTACAATTTTTTTAAATTAATTAAATTATAAACTAGTTTTCTATACAGTATATATGTATTTGTAATATAACAATACGGGCCTAAAATATCACTTAATACGTGTCTGAACTTTTTTTAAAAATTAATTCAATAACCTCCCACTATGCATCATAATTATATTAATACGTTAAAGTACAGGCAGACAAAAGTTTAACTGTAAATTTTTTATTTTAATTAAATCTGAAATTAAGCAATTACAAAATACTGTTATTAATCGTTAGTTGCAAATAAGAAATGCAATTTAATTGTTAATCGTCAATTTTTCAATCAAATAAAAAAATTTACTAAATAATGCCCAACTCTCTAAATGGATAGTTTTACATCAATAAGGAAATAAACTTTTTAGGGATATTAATAGATCAAACATTAATATGGAAGGGGCAATAAACTGCATTACAGCCATATCCTCAAAATTTGTGTACGCACTGTAAATAAGTTACAGAAAGACTGAAAGACCACTGTTATGTTTGTTTAAAACTTCTGTTGTACATATAAAATTAGTTCGACGCATGTGCGGTAGTTGACAAAGGGAAGCCATTTTCAAGATAATCAGAATGCTGTCATTAAGTTAAGACATAATGTTAAAAAGAAGTATAAATAATAGTTTTAAAAAGTGTATAAATGTTAAAAAAGAGTAAAGAAATTAAAATTAAATGAAGAAGAGTATTTTAAAAGTGAATATAATAAAAAGTAGTTTTATTAAAACGTGAAAAGTGGTTATGTGTAAACAAATATAATAGAAAAAGCCAGTAATAGAATATAGAAGTAAATATTATTATATATATATGTATGTAGTGAATTAAATATAAGTGAAATCATTAAAAAAGTATAATAATAAAGATTAAAGAATAAATAAATATTTGAGAGCAGCAGAAATATGATGCAAGAAGAAGTAACATTTTTGAAGTATAGAAAGCGATGCGTTAGAAAGAGATGGTGCATTAAATACTTGTGAATAAAAAAGAGACAGCGAATGCATTAAGTGCGTACAAATTTTATTAAAAGTATAAAACATATATAATTACTTATAAAGACAAATGAAATGTTGAAGGGACTAATTACAAGAATTGGAAATTTATAACAATATAAAGAAATAAACAAGTATACAGTGGAAAATTATAAACAATTAACATTGCAAGAATATGTAATAAGGGAACATAGTTTTATTTTAATACAAGTTGTTTGCAGAGGGGAGATACTCGTAGTGTCGATTAAGATAAGTCAATATTTATAACAGTTAATATTTTTTTATTTATAAGAAAAGATTATAAATTTAAATATACAGGCACCAGTCTGGGACATTTTAAGAGCAAGTTTTACTGTTTTTTGGGATTGATGGACTTCTTTTTTGTAATTCTCATAAACTCATGTTACTAATGAAACAACTAACTACCCCTTTATTAAATCAATTTAATTACCAAAGTCCGCAGATATATATTCTTTTTTTATAGCTTATTATTTCGTTTATGTTTTTTCTCCAATAGTGAACAACATAAAACCAGTAATGGGCACCCAGTGGTGAACACTTGATCAAGTTATTAAATTTTTTAAAATTTTACTCTCAATTCATACAAAATCGTAAATACCGATCACTAATTTTTCATTTCTTTCTTTGTATATTTTTGATATAAAAAAATTAATACGGGACGATCCAAATTATTAAATATTATAATTTGATTTAATTTTATCAACTTAAACAACTTTTCTTAATTTTTTTACATCTTTGTGGATAAATTTGTAATATAAATATCATAAAAGAAATTCTTAATTTCATTATAACAGTTATTTTAATTCCATAAAAATGTTTTAAATATATTCACTTCACTAATCATTTACATAAAAAATACATTTTTCTTGATAGTCTGCCGTTTATTTGTCCACTATTTTTAAACAAAATGATGAATTGTCAAATTACGCTGTAAGACAGTTATAAAAAATATAGATTAATATCCAGTAACGGCAGTAATCAAACATCAACGGATATTTCTATTTCAGTACATTTAATTTTAAAATATTCACCACTGCTGTGTTGTCCTAGACTGGTGCCAGTACCTTTTAAAAAAAATTTGTTATTAAGAATTTATCTTATGTCCGGTATTATAAAGGAGCTTGTTAATTTACAAGCTTACAAAAACTTTCAATTGGGGTATCAAACTTATATGACAGTTCTATTGGAGATTTTGACAAATAGTTGCATAGGAAGTAAAAACAAAGGTATGATACCTCGTTTGAAAGTGTTTGCAAGCTTGCAAATTTTGCGAGCTCCTTTATAATATTGGACGTTAGTGTGTATTTATAATATTTTACTTTTATTGAATTATTAATATAAATGAGATATATTTTTTAAATACTTATTATTATTGAGTATTTGCTTTAATATATGGAATTCCATTAAAACATAGTTTTTTTTTATATACTTATCCAAAAAATTAAAGGAACAAACAATTACAATTTTTTTAAAGTGTTTTTTGAAGAGCTGTATCTCTGTGAAAAATGGTCGTATCGAAATTAAAAAAAAAACATTTTAAAGCTTCAAGTTTCTAGTTTTGAGATTTTTTAGCATAATTTTATTTGAGTAACGGTTATCACGCAATCATAAGAAATAGTGGGACACAAAAATTTTTCTATTTTTAAATTTTTTTAAGGGTCCACAGGCTCGGGAAATTTTTTTTTAGTTAAACCAATGCATTGGTCAGTTAACTTGTTTATTCAGCTTTAATTTGTTTTTGTGTTTTGGTCCCTCTCAATTTTTTTGCCGAGATATCTGACTTTAAATGAAAAATTATTCTTTTGTATTCGATTATCAATATATCAGCAACTAATGATTAAACAGTAAATTTAAGGGCACTTTTAAAAACTTGAATACATTTCCTACAAGACCCTTTCTTGACTTTAGAAAAAACAAAATTTTTTACCCTCACCATTAGTTTGAAAAAGTACAAAAAATTGACTATTTATGGTCTTTTAGTAAATCTATCGCTACTTTACAAATATTGATGGGAAGACTAATGTTGCCAGGTGTTTTTACGACCATTTTTCACAGAGATACAGTTCTTCAAAAAACACTTAAAAAAAAGTTGTAATTGTTTGTTCCTTTAATTTTTTGGATAAGTGTAGATATAAATCAAGTTAAAAACAAATTCAGTATTTTTTAGTTTTTAAGATTATAACTTTTTTATGTCTAACTTTATGAATGTAGATTTGTATGGTATTATTTATGAATATTTTCACAGTATAATAAATTCAGTTCAGGGAATTTGTATTTTTATTTTATAAAACCCATTTTTCTATTTTCATTATTTATAGGTCCAGTACGAGTTCCAAGGTTCGTGTGTGTGGACGATTTCCGTTGGGGGTGTCAGGATATATAATAATTAGTTGGATCCCCCAGCATATATTACAAAACATAAAAATACATTTTAATAAATTATTATATATGTCAAGGTATAAGTATATATTATAATATATATTTATATCTTAATATATATAACAAGGTATAAATATATATGATAATATATGCTCGAGCCTGATTTTGGCACGATCCGAGAATATATTTGTATATATTATGATATATATTAATGTCTTAACATATATAACAAGATATAAGTATATATTATAATATACACTAATATATGCTGAGGGCCTGATTTTGGCACGATCCGAGAATATATTACTATATATTATGATATATATTTATATCTTAACATATATAACAAGGTATAAATATATATAATAATATATTGTCATATATATATTAACATATTAATACATTACAATATATAAAAATATAATATAATATATACCAATATATTCTTGGATCGTGCCAAAATGAAGCCCTCAGCATATCTTACCGGTTGGCTCTTATAATATATGCTAATATATTATCATTTTTTCCCGGGACAGAACAAATATTTGAGGTCCTCATTTTTTTTTTATTTAAAATGTGTACAAACATTACAAATATTTTCAATTGCGAGAGTAAAAAAAGGGTTTCACCAAAATTATTTGAAGAGCAAAAAAGGTCTTCAATCATATATACCTACTATTTTAAATTTTTAACTTTTTTTGAAGATTTGAATTCTATGAGAAAAGCTACTTTTTCCTGAATTTATTTTTCTGACAATGTTAATTTCTTATTAATATAAGAAATTAACTTAATTGAAATTAGATTTATTTAAATTAATTTTGATTAATATCAAAACAAATAGAACAAAAGAGTCTCGACAGCGTCGCCAATTTATAGCCAAATCGGCCTTTTAATAAGATCATTTGCGTGTTATTTTTAGCAAGTATAAAAAAATTACCATTGAAATTGAATTGAATGTAATAATATAAATTATATTTAATGATATTGACTGATAATATCAGAAAATACGACTATGAGCGAAACTTGGCTACTAAACTTAACAAATAATCGATTCGCGCTGACCAGACTCTTACTGGAGTGACTCAAGGTCTGGCTACTTCAAAAATAAAAGTTAGAAATACGAAAAAAAAAACACATAAAAATCACCACCAAAACCTAAAAAAATCTGAAAAACAACCACATTTTAATTTAATTACACAAAAAAATAAAATAATTTCCATCACCCCGAAACGTAGAACAGTACAAACGCCGAAACCTTCAATAAACTGTGGTCATATAAATATCTCACCTGGGTGCTTGCTAGCTATTTGTGAATTAAAACCATTTAAAGCAGTTTGTTTCATCATGTGCTGTTGTTCGATAAGAGCTATCAAAATCATGAAAATAAAAATAATAATAAATGAATCTGCAAATAACTATAACTATAAAATAAAGAAAACCGTAAATTTTCCACATACACTTTTAGGAATTAAGGAGGAACACTCCTGTGATGGGTAAAAACTCGATTTTTTAAAGATATTTCCTTAATTAATAAAAAAAAGTAGATGTATTCAAAAATATCTCAAAAGAACATTGACAATAGGTATGATGCCAGTAACAAAGTATCACTGAAATTATGATTTTAAATAATGAAATAAGTTAAAAAGATTCTAAAAAATGTATTTATTTTTATATTAATAGCGAGATTAATATGATTTTTGTTAAAATAAAAACGAAAAATACAGCAATCCGCCATGTTTGATAAAACACCAGTCAGAGTGGATGACGTCACGGCTACGTAAACGTCATTTTTGTTTGATTAATATCTGCACTGTTTATAAATTATTTTGTGGTTTTAAATTATCAATTTGCTGTTTTGTGTTACCAAAAGTAAAACCGAGAAACATTAGCAATGGAACAAGGATTTATTATAGTTGACAAGGAGTGTTTACATAGGCGTGACGTCAAAAATGCGCCATGACACCTGTGAGCGTTTTGGCGTCAAATTCAAAATTAGTTTTAAAAGGGTCAATTTTTGTGATTAAACCTTTATTTTCTGCAGAAATAAACATTTTTTTGGAAATAATTCTGATTCCGGTGTAGGTACTATCATTTGGAATAATTTCCTGTAACATTTGAGTATGTGGGTTTACCTCTGAGGATGCTGCCTGCCGGAGGCGCGCTGCGTTTGAACCCGCGGACCATCTCTTTCTCGCCACCGGGCACCGCGGGATCTCCGGACATAATCTCCATCTCCCGCATCTGCTCTTGCCGGATATTGTCGTTGTTGTCCGGGATCAGGTATTTCCGCACTTCCGCCAGAGCGTACGCGACGCGTGCATGGGCTTCCGCTGGCGGGCCTATTGAAAATATCACAGGTTTGTTTGATTTATTTTACTATTTTGTAAATGTAAATTAAAAAAAAGTATTTAGCACTTTTAAGTCCCACTTTTCTGTGTAAATAGTTTGAAGATGATTTAATGCTAGAGTGTCTTACTACATGTCAATTATTAAAGTAATGACTCAGACCAACACGGTCAACGATTACCGTTCCAAGATAAGTTCTGGTTCAGTAGTTTCTAAGATATATAAATAATCGTAGTTACCCGGGAAAAAATTTCAGATCTGAAGTGATCTCGGTTGATCTTCATTTTGGAACAAATCAGATCTTTGTAAATAAATAAACTTTTGTCTACTTTAAATAACAAATACACATATAGTACCTATATAGAAACCTTGTTTATAATTTAATCATTTAAAAAAAAATTGTACAGAAACGTATTGAATGATATTTGAGGCCCGTGTATTAAATAAACTCATCCCTTGTCACAGATGAAGGGTTGTAATTGGTCTCATTCGATCCAGCGGGAAAAATACTTCGGGATACTAGGGGTGTGTGGGGCAAAACAACCCTCACTCTAGCACAGGAGTCGAGATATTTACGATTTTCTATAATGAATACCATAAGTAGCGAAACAGAGAAAAATTCACCTAGTGTTCCGAAGTATTTTTCCCGCTGGATCGAATGAGACCAATTACAACCCTTCATCTGTGACAGGGGGTGAGTTGTGAATTTATTTATTAATTTAATACACGGGCCTCAAATATCATTCAATACGTTTCTGTACAATTTTTTTTAATTGATTAAATTATAAACAAGGTTTCTATATAGTATATGTGTATTAATTTGTTATTTAAGGTAGACAAAAGTTTATTTATCTACAAAGATCTGATTTGTTCCAAAATGAAGATCAACCGAGATCACTTCAGATCTGAAATTTTTTCCCGGGTATTTAGATTTAAGTAGTGTCTTTAGGACTCCGATGATGATAGCATTGCTATTGAAACACGTGTAAGTCTAAACTCTTACAATTTTGATGGTTAGGGGATTTGTATTTGATAAGTCATAACCATAGTTTTTGTCTGTTGTTTGTTATAATTCTCGTTAACTTAGAATCTTGTATAGTCTTTGACACGACAGAAGGTCTTAAAAATCCGAAAATCATCAATTTCTATTTCTATGTGGAATTATTACGTGACAATGTTTATTTTGCGGTTTCTTTCATACAGCGTCTACGTAAAGTCGCCTACAAATAAAAACGCTTTGGGAATAGGGTCCACGTCTACGTAATAAACTATTGATAATAATTAAGTTTTATATAACGGTATGGAACCCTCAGGGCGCAAGTTTTACTCGCACTTGTCCGTCTTTATTAGAATATAGTGAAGTGAAAGTTAGTTCAAAATTGATTACATTTATTTCACATCTTGTAAGTATTTTTTATGGTTCATCAATTGATCGTCAACAAAATATCTATTTTTTGTATTTTGTTTACGTCAATAGCGGTGTAAATCTTCACTTGTTTATGTCTCAAAGAATTGGTTCCATCTATCTCTGTCATGAAGTTATGTACACTAAAATATTTAATACATGTTTTGACAATCGACTTTGATTCACACCAATGTTTTAACTTAAATAACAACTATTAAAAGTTTTTATTTCTATACATACCTACATTATTTCAATCAGAAAACTTGTTTTTATTTCTTTAACCAAAACATTCGTTAGTATTTTGAAATAGGTGTTTTTCAAGATTTTTTTACTCTAAACCTTTTTATTAAATTAATAAGATGGAATTTAGAAATTGTCAATTTATTATTCTTCGTATAATGTACCAGTCATTTTATTACGAAAATCATTTACAATTAATCTAATAAATACAAATATTTTGTTGAAGCAGATTTGTTTATAGGGTAATAAATAACATTTTGTGCACTGTTAAAAAAATAAAATGGAGCCAACAATGCTATGCAGTTGGCCGATATTAATTTAAATGAAATAAATTGTATTTATGATAAATATGCTTCCTTTGAGGCAACTAAAAGAAAAAAAAAGTTACGTTGAGCTAACTACGCCGCGTAGTTGTACTTGGTTGCTAAATAACATTCACGCGCGAAGTGTGTTTTCACTTTCTATATAGGTACAGCCTCCAGTAGCTTGTATTATGATTAGAAGTGTACCGGAATTCATGCCTAACGTCACTACTATTATATTTTAAATATAAATACATAGACTATTATCTTAAATTAATGTAACATTATTCTATATGGTATTTCTTTAAGAAAATAGATTCAATTATAAAAATTGTGTTTTCTACATATTCTGCAATTTTTTCAGCTTCGTAAAACTATTATTAGCTATAATTTCGTTAAATTATTTGTATAGCAGATCTTTTCGATCGAATGTAATTACATTTATAGTGTCAATAATAATAGAATATAAAAATAATAATAATATACTAGTACCTAATGAAAATAAAATAATCTCTTAAAACCTACATCGTGAGTTCCGGCCGGAATTCCGATACATCTCTAATTACGATCTAGTTAATCATCTTAGGGACATTTTAATAATGCCCTATCTGCAAGATCAAGACCAGCAGAAAACGCGGAGCTCCATCCCGGAATACCCGGCGCTGTCTCTTACAAGAGGACCGCCGATGTTTATTCAATTTTAATACTAAATTGATACAAAATCATAGTCCATTGAGCTAAAAAAACTGCGGCCCGATGCTTGCCGTTAATTTTATTAAAATAATAAGATGGAATTTAAAAAAATATATAAAATGCATTTTAAAAACATTGTCAATTGAATATTCTTCGTATATCGACCAGTCATTTTTTACGAAAATTACTTGCAATTAATCTAATAGTAAAAATATTTTGTTGAAGCAGATTTGTTTATAAGGGAAATAAATAACATTTGTGCATATAAGAAACATTGTGCAAATAGTTTAAACAATTTAAAAACAATAATCAAAGTTTAGAATAAGTTTTTTACCCTTCGTCGCCTACGTAGCAAGAACTATAAGCAATATAGGATAAAATACCTCAGGACCTTTTTTGTAGAGCACAAAATTATCTTCAAAAAGGCATATTTCTAACTCTTTTGGCTTATACACGAGAGACGCCCGAGCGACCGCGTCAAAATGATGTAACTCGATTAAAAATTTAAATATTCATAAAAAATTCACTGATTTTTTAACGTTAATTAGAAGCTTTTTTTATGAATTTTTCGATTTGTAATGTACGAAAATCTAAAAATGGTCTTTGTTGATATTTTTCATTATAGATTTTTGTCTGCTGTACAATCACCTAAAGCACATATTTCTACATGAAGATCATCACTGAGGTGAGCGTATTTTGGATCCAGGCTGTTCCGGAGTTCTTCCTCCTTAGCACGGTCCTTCATTGAACCTCGTCCAAGCACAGCCATCTTGCACATTGTTTCTTCTTGTAGGCGTTTCATCGAGTTACCTTTAGGACCCAGGAGTTTACCAACAAAGTTGAACTGAAATAAAAAGAATATATATTAAAACTAAAATTTCACCACAGCTTCGCTTGCATGTGTTTAAAATCTGCTCAAAAAACACAAGAAAAATACTCGTATATAGAGATGATTTACAACTTTTGTAAAAAGAAATAACAGTAGATCGAGGATGTTTTTTTTAAGTAGAAAATTTTATGTAAATATGTCTGGAAATTCCTGGTGAAGGAGCTACATACTCGTACTACCAAAAATGATTCCCAAAATTAGCGTTAATTTAATATTTAGCGAACCCTGAAATTTGATTTTATTATTAATAAGTATTATCGATTTTCAGTATCAAACAATAATAATTAGACCAAGGGTATATGGGGCCAGGGAGCCCGCAGATTTTTATCAAGATTTTTTTTGTTCTTTAATTTTTTCCCGAGTTGGGTTTTTGAAGATTATATGCCACAAAATACAGAAAAATATACTATGTCCATTTGTCATAGAATCAACCGTTTTCCAGAAATATCGATAAAAAGAAAATATTGCGGAATTTACTTTACTCGTACATGGATACTTCAAATTACACGAAATAAGTTTATATTCTTGTTCTATGATTAAAAAGAAAATAAAAAGTTAGTATAAATGTATCTCTAAAACTGCATCTTTATCAACAAATAGCCATTTATATTTTCGTTTTTTAGTCAGAGTTTGTGTAACAGAAATACAACTGGCTAGAAATTCATGACGACAAATTTTAGGAGGTATATTTATATTAACTTTTTATCTTATTTTTAATCATAGAAAAAGAATATAGGTAAGCTTATTTATTGTAATTTTAAGCATCCGTATTAAGTAAAATTCTACTTATCGATATTTCCCAAAAACGACTGATTCTATGTCAAATGGACATAGTATATTTTTGTGTAATATAATCTTCTACAAGAACCTGATTCGAGAAAAAATTAAAAAAAAAAAAAAAATTTGATAAAAATCGGTGAGTCCACTGGTACCATACACTCCTTTTCTAAATTATTATTGTTTGATACTGGAAATCAATAACACTTATTAATAATAAATCGGTTATCAAATTTCATAACTGGATCACAATGGGTTTTCTAAATATTAAATAAACGCTTATTTTGGGCAAACATTTTCTCGATCTACTGTTAATTTATTTTACACTAGTTGTAAATCACTTTTAAATACTTCTATAATTAGAAAATAGTAATAACATGGGTCTACTTTTAATCAATTATCATATAGTCTTACTTAATATGGGATCTTAAGCTTTTTAACGATGAAAATATTTTCAAAATCGGTTTAGTAGTTTCATATCAATTCGGAACAAATATATACAGAAATAATATTTGTCAAGTGTTGAATTGTCAGCTTTCATATGATACCCCACTCACCGGGATTGAATAAGAAAATGTTTTTTGGTAACCCATTTGCTCCCCTTAAAAACATTAAAACTTAAAAAGTTATTTTTATAACTCAGGTGTATTATTGATCCATCATTTATTTTAATTATACCAAATCTCAGCTTTCTAAGTCAAACAGTTCAGTAGAAGGGTGTGACAGACAGATAGTGTTGATTCCATTTTTAGGGTTCCGAAGAAACCCTATTAATATCGCTTTGTCGTCCGTCCGTCCTTTTCACTCAAAGCTAAATAGCTCGTAAACTATATAAGCTAGAAACTTGAAAAAGTGTAAAATGACACCCTCTAGTAAAATATGTACAAATTTATTGAATAAATAATTTTTCAGAGGGGGCAATAAGAAGCTAAAGCTAGGTAAAAAAAATATTTTTTTATACCAAGGCATGTGGCACGTTAAAATGTATAACCAAACAAGCGGAATTTGACCTTTTTTTATTTTATTTCTAAATCAAAAATGGTGCCTGTAGGGGGCTTTAAAGCAAATCCAAAAAAAAACAAAAAAATTGTATACCACGTCAAAATGCACGTCTCAATTTGTAGAATATGCCCATATTTTTTATTTTATTCTAACTCAAAAATGGCGCCTGTAGGGGGCTAAAAGCAGTGTTTTATTTTGTCCCCCCCCCCTCTATCTCTGTAACTACTGGCTCAAAAAATCTGAAAAAATTTTGGTAACGAGGTTTTGGTGGGACTACCAACGACAAATACTAAAGTCAACAATATAATTTTAAATTTTGGAATTATAGGGATGGCGACATAAATTTTTTTTTGTTGATATCTAGGCATGTGGTATGTCAAAATATAGATCTCAATTAGTAGAACTTGACACTTTTTTATATTTTAACTTTAACTTAAAAATGCACCTGTAAGTGGTTCCAAACATTTCACCTAGTACGTACTTCGGAACCCTTATGGCATACACTCGTGTATGTCTTGCCCGAATTATTCCTATTTCCGTATGAAACTTTAAAAAACTATTAAAATATAAAATACTTTCATTGTACACAGCCTACAGATTTATATTTCAGCATTGAAAATATATGTAAATGTCAAATTGTCTCATCGTTTTTGGCACGTAAAGTTTTTTCTTTATCACTCCAATTAAATTCAACAAATAAACAACATTTTCTTTTTTAATAGTTCTAATATTGACATTCGTGATAAATGCATTCAGGAAACTGATATTTAGTTGTATGGTAATTATCAAGTGATTGTACAAAATATTACAGCGTGTAAAAATATCGTTACTTATCACAACAACAAGTTAAAATAAGACGGTAGATGACAGCTATCTTTCTACACTTCACAGGAATGAGACAGTGCCAAAGATTGCGTCCGAGAAAAAACAAAAAGACGTGTGCACAATTTACACGCTGCCTTAAAATAAATATTAGGGTCGCTAAATATGGTACTTGGGCTATCTCAGGTTAGGTTAGGTTAGGTTAGGTTAGGTTCTCATTGAAAATAGAAATGCAGTTAAAAGCTCTGTGGAGATAAGTTAAATAATATAATCGTTTATTGCGCATATCCAAACCATTTCCTTTTTCATGGCCCACTGTGTTGCACTTGAGTAAGTTTTAATTCTTTTTAATGAACTAGAAAATCGTTCTGGTGATGAGATTGCAACAGGTAGGACATATTACGTTTATCATTAATAGGAGGGAAAAAGAAAAATTGTAAAAGAACGTTTTCTAAAACAGTATTTTCATAATTAGGTTGTCATCTTGTCTCTATAAAGACTTATTTTTTTACACATTTTAACAATCTTTTAATTTAAATATTGTACTAGCTGTTACCTGCGACTTCTTCCGTGTAGAATTGGTATTTTTTTAAATCTAATCAATTTTTTCGGGATAAAAATAGCCTATGTCCATCCCCAGGATGCAAACTATCTCCCTGCCAAATTTAATCAAGATCGGTTTAGCGGTTGAGTCGTGAAAAGGTAACAAATAGACAGACAGTTACTTTCGCATTTATAATAATAGTATGGATTTTACAGACATCAACGAACTTTGATGAAATACTTATTCCAACCCTTAAGTGGGAAAAATCGATATTTCATGCTTTTTTTTAAAATATACCTACATATCCAAAAGTATGTTAAACGTTTTTCTTGAAACGACTTTTTTTTTTTTTTTAATGAACCGATTAAAAAAAAGGTTTTTTCTTAACTTTCGTAATCACAGTGTCTAACAATAAGTCTATGCGTAGCCGATTTTTGAAATTTTGATATTTACTATTTTCTACACTGGTTCAATTAAAAAAGATGTTTAAAATGAGAAAAAAAAATCGAAAGCGTCGCAATTTTGTGAAAAAAACACGGCTACGCGCAACGATAACTGCATTCATATAGATATTGATAAAAAAAAATTCCGATAACCCATTCCGAAATGCCATGGAGAAAAATATTTTTTTGGTCGTCACATCGATTCTCATAACATTGTAAATTTTTAATATTTTTCAATAAAAATTAATATTGAATAAGTTGAATATACACTTAATAAAATGTCCTTTACTCGATTCTAAAATAATTAGTTATACCTGCGAAAAAAAAATCTATAATCTCGGTGTGAAACATCATTTCTACAACTGGCATGCTATCTAACATAGTCCCTCGCCGCGTCTGTTTGTCTGTGCACGATTTTGTCAGTAACTACAGAACGGATTTTATTCCGGTTTTCACTAATGGATAGAGCTTGTCACGAGGAAGGTTTAGGTGTATAATTTGCTTAAATTTCATGATTCATGAAATCGGAAAAAAGCAACCGTCGTGCTACATAAACAGTGATAAGTGAAAACAATGTTTAATAGGTTTATTACAGATTAAATTTAAATCCTCGGGTAACACCGGGTCCAAATCGTTAGTTAGAGATATAATAGAGACAGTATTAATGTTCATCCCTGGAAGGTACTTGGACAGGATGCAAATGGAGCAAATACAAAATGCATTAAATGCAAAATTACAAACTTCGCATTCTATTTATACATAAGGCAAGTGTATAATATTAAAGACAAGTAGCGAATAATGACATTAGCAATGTTCCACTTGGATCGGTGTTGGTTGGCATTGGTACCGGCGACGTTTCTGTAATTAGTCTCAAATATTGAATGCGTGCTTAACGTTATCAGCCTTCATTTAGCTGACACCTTTTGTGCCAGCTAAAATAACTCAAGTAATTAATTTTCAATTTGTGATAAAATCTTAAATGATGCTAATTACATTTGTTGGGGGCATTTAAAGAGACGATCTTCCAAAATGTTTTCAGACATAATTGATAGCGGTTTTATTTATTTTATAAATTCACTAGCTGTTACCTGCGACTTCATTCGCGTGGAAGTTAGGTTAGGTAGAAGCTGTTAGACATGAAGAAGAAGAAGAAGAATAAGGATAAGAAAATTAGGTAATACAGATTTCTGTTATAATAGTTGATAAAATATTTCGCGCGTAGAAATGTCACACACCCATTTTTTTATCTAACAAATTTTTCGAGATACAAAAGTACCCTATGTGCTTCCTTGGGATGCAAGTTATCTCCTTGCCAAATTTAATCAAGATCGGTTCTGCGATTTAGCCGTAAAAGGTTAACAAACAGACATACAGACAGACACACTTTTGCAATTATAATATTAGTATGGATTAAGTTATTATTCTATGTGATATTCTGTAAATCTTAATAAAACGGCCAAGTGCATGTTGGGCACACACTTGAGAGGGTTCTGGAACCATTCTCACTAACATTTTCTATCTGATAATACGTATCAAGTGCTATTTCATATTAATTAACGAAAGATGTAATTTATATAATATTTATTAAAAAAAAGTTATTTATTAATTTATCATAAACTATATTTGCTACAGTGTTCGTTATAAATTTTATTGAAAATACTAATTAAAAGCCACATTCTTTTTTTTGCATCGAAAGTTTAGAAATTAGGAGGGAGGACGCTCTGATAATGACACTGAAAGTAAATATCTCGTGACTGAAGGGTTAAAATCAAAAGGTCCTAACATTTTTTGTTGCATTTTAGGAGATCTATCTAAAAACTCATCACTCAATGAAGTGAAAAAATTTTTGTAAAAAGGGGGATTCAAATTTTTTTTCTTCAAAAATCTCATCATTTTTGATTTTGGGTCATCAATCTACGTACGTTCACGAAATTTCATCTTTATAGATATATAATAAAACGGGCCAAGTGCGTGTTGGGCACGCACATGATAGGTTTCCGTAGTCATTACGATTTATAAACAATAATTATTTCAACGGACGCTCTGATAACGACATTTAAATGCAAATATATCGTGACTGAAGGGTTAAAATCAAAAGGTCATAACATTTTTTGTTGCATTTTAGGTGACCTATCTAAAGATACCCCACTCAATGGGTTAAGTGAAAAAAAATTTGAGAACAATTTTCAGTCTATGGGAGGGGGTCCAAAATAATTTTGACAGTGTTCGTTATAATTTTCAGTGAAAGTACTAACTCAAAGCTACATTCTGAATTTTTTTCAGATTTTTTGAATAGATAGTTTAGAAATTAGGGTGGGGGGGACGCTCTGATAACCACATTTAAATGCAAATATATCGTGACTGAAGGGTTAAAATCAAAAGATCAATTACCAAGTTTTGTTGCATTTTGGGAGACCTATCTAATGATATCCCACTCAATGGGTTAAGTGAAAAAAAAAGTGAGTTCATTTTTCAGTCTATGGGAGGGGGGTCCAAAATAATTTTGACAGTGTTCGTTACAATTTTCAGTGGAAGTACTAATTAAAAGCTACATTCTAAATTTTTTTCAGATTTTTTGAAAAGATAGTTTAGAAATTAAGAGGGGGGGGGGACGCTCTGATAACGACATTTAAATGCAAATATATCGTGACTGAAGGGTTAAAATCAAAAGATCATTTAACATTTTTTGTTGCATTTTAGGAGACCTATCCAATGACATCACATTCAATGGGATATGTGAAAAAAAACTGTGAGTTCATTTTTCAGTCTATGGGAAGGGGGTCCAAAATAATTTTGACAGTGTTCATTATAATTTTCAGTGGAAGTACTAATTAAAGGCTACATTCAGATTTTTTAAATTGATAGTTTAGAAATTAGGGTGGGGGGGACGCTTTTATCACGACTTTGAACGCAATTATATCGTGACTGAAGGGATAAAATCAAAATGTCATATTGCATTTTTTTATTGCATTTTAGGAGACCTATCTAAAGACTCCCCACTTAATGGATTAAGTGAAAATTTTTTTTTGAAAATACTTTTCAGTCTATGGAAAGGGGGTCCAAAAAATTTTTTTTTTTCAAAAATATTATCATTTCTGTTTTTGGGTTATCAGTCTTCGTCTGTATACCAAATTTCATCTTAATCGGCTTAAAATTTTTGAGGACGGATGGACGGACGGACATGGCGAAACTATAAGGTTTCCTAGTTTTCTACGGAAACCTAAAAATGAGAGAATAAGAGGGTTGTGACATACATACAGACGGACAGAGCGAAATTATAACGGTTTATACTTTTCTACGGAACCCCAAAAATGGTATTTCTTCCCACCGTCAAAGTAAAGTAATTTTCTAATTAAATAATAGCCCACTTCTTCGAAGCTTGACCACAACAAAAACTGCATTCATAAGAGGGGATGGGGGTAAGGGTTGAAAAACGTAAACTTTTATAAGACAAGAATACAAACGAGCAATGATTACGATAATTTCTTCTAAACTGCATCATGAAACTTTTGTCCCCGTTTTTCAAAACTTAATATATAATTTTCGTCTGCAGACAAGTATAATGCAGTAGAAAAACACGCACAGAAATAGGTCAACTGACAAACTCTCTATCCTTCCACCGACTAATGAAAAATAAACGTTGACACGTTGCTGGGGAAAAAATTGTACACAGACCGGGACCTTTTTTGCTTAATTGGAGAAATTCTAAGACACTCGATGAATGAGAGAGAATGAAACATACGACAGATACCACTGCAGCAGCGGCGTGTCAAAGTGTTTTTTAAATAAACCGCGCATGTTTTTTTTTACTGTTTGCTTTTCATCATCTCTTTTTTTAATTGGCTTTCACGCCATGCTTCGGAAAATGGTGGATCAGTGGTAACACAGAGAATAACTGCGTACATATAAATTGAAAAAGTGCTGATTTTGTTGACGTTTTACATTTTTAAAACCTGATAAGACATTATTCGTTGGTGATTTAGTATCTTAGACTAGAGCTGGGCGCATAACCCGACAACTCACGACCATTTTATTATTCCTAAACGGTGAGATATTTAAAAAAAATGTAATAATTCGGGCAAGAGATACACGAGTGTATGCCATAAAAGTTCTGAAGTACATACCACGTGGAATGTTTGGAACCACTTACAGGTGCATTTTTAAAGTTAGAAAAAAATATAAAAAAGTGTCAAGTTCTACCAATTGAGATCTATATTTCAAAATAAATTAAAATCAAAATAAAAAATTCTATGACGCCCCTCCCTATAATTCCAAAATTTAAAATTATATTGTTGACTCTAGTATTTGTCGTTGGTAGTCCCGCCAAAGCCTCGTTACCAAATTTTTTTCAGATTTTTTGAGCCAGTAGTTACCGAGCTAGAGGTAGGGTGGACAAAATAAAATACTGCTTTTAGCCCCCTACAGGCGACATTTTTTAGTTAGAAAAAAAAAATATGGTCAAATTCTACTAATTGAGATGTACATTTTGACATACCACATGCCTAAATATGAAAATAAAAATAAATAATTCTATGAAGCCCCTTCTTATTATTCCAAAATTTAAAATTATATTGTTGACTTTAGTATCTGTTGTTGGTAGTCCCACCAAAACCTCGTTACCAAATTTTTTTCAGATTTTTTGAGCCGGTAGTTACAGAGTTAGAGGGGGGAGGGGACAAAATAAAGAAAAAATATGGTCAAATTCTACTAATTGAGATGTACATTTTGACATGCCACACGTCTTGGTATACAATTTTTTTGTTTTTTTTGGATTTGCTTTAAAGCCCCCTACAAGCACCATTTTTGATTTAGAAAAAAAATAGAAAATGAGTCAAATTCTGCTTGTTTGGTTATACATTTTAACGTGCCACATGCCTTGGTGTAAAGAAAATATTTTTTTACTTAGCTTTAGCTCCTTATTACCCCCCTGAAAAATTATTTATTCAATAAATGTGTACATATTTTACTAGAGGGTTTCATTTTACATGTTCAGTAAAAATTTCAAGTTTCTAGCTTATATGGTTTACGAGCTATTTAGCTTTGAGTGAAAAGGACGGACGTGAGATTAATAGGGTTTCTTCGGAACCTTAATAACAAAAATTACTCGTACTCATTTAGAAAAAAAAATTAATTCTAATTTTAATTGATATCTTAAACAGTTTGAATAGATATTCAAATAATAAATTAACACTTTATACATAGGTGTCCTAAAAGTTACTACCAGCTAGTTAAAATAGATTTTGTTTTTAATATTGAAATTTGTTAATAACTTTTTTTTATTTTAAAAACTATTGTTTTGTTGGGGTTGCTAAATGATAGATTTAGATTCAAGAATAATAAAATAATTACACTGTATGCGAGTCGTGATCGAGCCACGTGCCCAGCTTTATCCTTTTTATATATATAATACAACGTTTAGTTTTTACGATGCAGCATAGTAAAAATTCACCAGATCCTTTACAATCTATATTATCATTAATATGGAGGAATTACAAAATTGTCTCCTGTTTTAAGAATACTGAATCAAGTAGTAATATTTCTTGAAAAATTGAGTGATTGTTATGAAATTTTTTTCGCCGCAATTTGTCAAACCCTGGTTGTTGCTGTTGGAATTAATGAATTATTAATTATTTGAATTTATTGTTAGATCAGCTGACATTCTATCTAATACGTTAATAGTTTCTTATTATCGAGTAAATAAGAATTTAAACCTACGTACTGGTCTTAAGAGTAATAAAGTTTCATATCCAGGGGGTAAAATTGCAATCTTAGTTTTCTAAAGGTGACATCTGTTAACTTTCTTTTCAAAACTCTTGAAAAGTTAATTTAAACTCTTTCTATAAAATTAAACTAAGCGAAATAATTAAAAAATAATAACAACGTTGCAGTAAAACGTTCTTTCATTAAAAAACAGTAGGTGGAATGAAAAAAAAATGAATTCTTGACAAGTGTTAAATGCTGTTCTTGAATGATGAACGCCAAAAATTGTTGGTAGGAACTAAATATTCTATATACATAATAATTATAATAATATTATTTTTCATAATAATCATAAATTGGTATATTGATTTATATAAAAATCCTTAATTTCGATAAGAGGGCGTCCATAAGACAAAACACTACTCTCGATAACTTGGCTGGGGGCTGTTAAGGATATTTAGTATTTCACTGACATAGTTATCAAAATGAGGGTGGGGGGGGTAATGCCCTAAAAAGCACGTGATATATAGATGCCATCTATAAATTATAAACAAAATAGAGATAATTATATTATAAAATACAAAATATTTTGACTTTAAAAGTAAAGTTTTTTTAGTATATAATCCATATATGTATATTGTAAAGCTCAACGTCTCTCTGTCTGTCTGTTTGCCTGTCCGTTAGTGCGCTTATAACTCGAGAACCTCTTATCTGATTTATGTGTTTTTTTTTAAATTTGTTACGTTAGGTAACATAAGAAATAAGCAGTAACGATAATAGTAAATCAAGCCGGAAAAAAGTTTGTCGCCAGCGCGCTCTTTTGCAATACGCTGTCTAAACTGGTGACTGATTTTATGTTAGAAAGAAAATAAAAAATGTTTGGGTTCTGTTTACATGGACTCATGACGTATAAAACAATAATCCTTATCGAAATAAATGATTTCATCGTCATAAGTACTTAATGACGATATAATTTTTTCTTTATTGCATCCAATTTGGTCTTATAGTTTAGGAAATAACTTATTGAAATAAATAATATGTTACCATAATATTATTGAAGAACCGTGTTGGGTGTGGGGCAGGAGGGAACGATTCGCGTGCGCTTGGACGGCATTCGGACCTTTTTGATTGTCAATTGTTTATTTTTTTTCAATAATTAGTTTTTAAATTTAAATAAAACAAAAAATATTAGTACTTTTGTTCTGATTCGTTTTTGTTAGGTTATTTAAGTGTTGATTACTTATTATTACAATAATAACTAATCGTCTTTGTACTTAATTCAAGTATATTTTTCAAAAATCCTAAACAATAATTCCGTAGTCCACGCGAGCGAAGCCGCGGGCACAGCTCGTTTATTATAAAGTAGACATTAATTACTACGAAAAGAGCATTGCAGACAAAAAAAGGTAAATTAAAAATTAATAGATGTCTTTAAAATAATTATAAAGAAAGACTATCTACTCTCGTCTATCATTTTGGCGTAGCTTTTTTATGTAGACATTTTCTCTTTCATTTTGACATCCCTGTACTGTAACAGGACCTCTAATTAATGAAGGAATTAACCGTTACATAAATAAATATAAAAAACTTGAAGTTTTTTACTGCATACTTTTTGTATCGTTAAATTCCTTTCCACGGTTTTCTCTCAATTTTTGGTTTCGTGGTAGATTTTTTTACATCATTATTATCTCTAGTTGTTTATACTAAATGTTCACTATTTTTCTTATTTTTTGTAAAATATTTTTTACTTATGTTAGAGTTTAAAAATATCTTAATTATACTGAAACTACATGTTTTATTGTGAATAATATTCATGCATATAGTTTATCTGCAAGTCTTCCTTTCAATTAGGAGTGATGGGTGATTCATTTGATTTAATTCACTGATTCGCCTGAGTCGTTTAATTAAGTTTTGAATAATTTTTGTTTTTCAGTTGATCCGTTCATCGTATACAGGGTGTTCAATATAAGCGTGAAATGCATGAGGAGTTTATAAACGGTAAGAGATACAGAGATGGGATGAGTATTACTACATCAAAAAATATTAGTAATTCTACGTAGTTTAGGCGGAATACCCAAAAATCTGAAAATTCTTTAAATGGCTTCAGGTAACTTTTTTTGTTAAAGTAGACAAGTACTTTTGGTTTCCGGTTTCTTGAGGTACTTTTTTTGGATTGATTGGTGTATTTAGAATTTTTATATCACTTATAGTTTTCGAGTTACAAGCCCAAACTTATTTTTTTGTGGGTCACTAAGTTGGCTTTAACATATTTGAACGAGTTTTTTAATCTACTTTACAACGATATGTGACTTGTCATATTAATTTTTCGAAAATAAGTCAAATTAGTAACTACAATATCCATCCAAAAAAATCCTCTAAAAGAAAAATATCTCAATTCAGCATTTTAAATGGGCCCCCAAATTCAAATTTGTTTGGGCTCCCATAAACTGGAGGGGACGTAACATTACATATTCAAAGATCAGAATTGAATCAATGTTTGATCAAAATCGATCCCGAAGATCAGGGGTCACCGAACTTTTCGAGAAACGGGCCGGATCGAATTTTTTTTAAACATGGGGGGCTGGACGAAAAATACATTTATTTACATGTGCAATTAGCTATGTAATAGAGTATATATCGCTTATAATGGAAAATATCTATTCAAATGTAGATAAATACATACAGGGTGTCCCAAGACTGTGTCAAAGTTCAATATTTCATTTATTATAACAAATGGAAGAAAACTTTAAATACAAAAGTTGTTAGGTTAGACAAACCGCATATTTTAAAAATAGTTATATTTATATAGGGTGTCCCATAAGTGCGTTACAAATCAAAGTTATGTTTTTTTTAAATACAATGCGTATATTTTTGATTGATAATCTAAAAGCATTTATTTTTCTGGATATTTTGATATAAGCATGTGTAGGTTTATACTGAGCGGTTTAGAAATTATGACCATTTTTGTAAGAAAATTGGGTTATTTTCAACACCTTGTAATTTTCTAATTACCACAAAAAAACTTTTGTTTTCTGCTAAAAGTAATGGCATATGCTCTATTATTGCGATATTACATCAAACATTTACAAAATTGTATTCTTTGTACAGGATGTATCAAAACTCTGAACTTAACTTATACCCTATATAAATATAACTATTTTTAAAATATGCGGTTTGTCTAACCTAACAACTTTTGTATTTAAGTTTCTTCCATTTGTTATAATAAATGAAATATTGAACTTTGACACAGTCTTGGGACACCCTGTATATTTACATCAAACCCTTGAATTATATAAAATTAATATTTCTTATATGTATAAAAAATATTTACATATAAAAATCAGGGGCCGGATGAAAAACTTTGGAGGGCTGGATTCGGCCCGCGGGCCGTAGTTTAGTGACCTCTGCCGTAGATTAGTTAATAATAATAATAATAATAATAAAACAATAGTTCACGATTTAAGTCGATTCTCAATCTTTAAACCAAATTGCTGAACATACAATATTGCAATACTAAAATCAAAATTATTGGAAAAAAGTGATAAAATAAAATAAATTTGAGAACTCACTTAAAAGAGAATACAAAATTTTACGTCAAATTTTTTGTAAAAAATTACAAAATTATTGCAGTTTTTATTTAAATTAATCATCAAAACAGGGACATTTTTTCGACAATTCTAAAGAGCTGTTTTTTAAACACCTGTCTCTTTAAAAAATTGTGCTCGGGTTCTAAATTGACGTTTAAACTTTGTACCGTAAAGTTGGCACATTCGCGTAATCGCGTCTAATATTTTACTTTCCTTTGTTTTCTGAACAAATATTGTCACACTGTACCGTCATTATTTTATTTAAAAAAAGTTATTAAATCTTTTATTTATTTTTGCAGATAATTACACTAATGTAAACTGGTGTAGGTAAATGAGAAAAAAAAAACATTAAATCAAAAAATAAATTAATCCGGATATATTTTTGTAAAATTCTGTATCTATACTAACATTATAAATGCGAAAGTAACTTTGTCTGTCTGTCTGTTTGTTACCTTTTTACGGCTAAACCGCAGAGCCGATCTTCGTGAAATTTGGTAGGGAGATAGCTAGCATTCTGAAGGACATAGAAGCTACTTTGTATCTCGAAAAATCGATTAGATAGAAAAAATGGGTATGTGTCAAGGTTAGTAGTAAATGCACAGGTTGCCTCAGTGGTTTTAACCGATCAGTTTGGGCACCCCAGATAATGTATTTTCTTCTTCTCGTGCCGAGTTATAAGGCTACATTTGTTATGATTGGTTACATCATTCCCTTTTTCCATATTTGGGCACCCCAGATGACGTATTTCCCTCTCTCGCACCGGGCTACTGAGGCTACCTTGTACTTTACATCCCATGGGTGTGTGTACTTTTGTACGCGTGATAGGTTATACTTTCTTCGCGTAGTGACATCTAGCGTGCAAATGCGAAACCTAACCTTACTTAAATTCCAAACGGACAAAGTTACGGGTAATAGCTAAAATTTTATTGTTTTCGACCGACAATATTGCTTTAATATAGTTGGATTAAGATTATATATGTTATATTATATTATATTAAGATAATATTGCTATATAAAACAAGGATTATCTTGGTCTAAGATAGTTTTTTCCTGTATATGGAAAGCATTATTTTCGTTAGTCGAAATGTGTCCTTTGGATTAGTAAAAACTTGATACAACTCACTTTTGGATGTTCTCTAACAGGTACCAGAACTTTGACGCTAACTTTGATGGGTTTTTCTCTGTAGATGTCGACATATTTGTATTCTTTCAGCGGAGCTTTTCCGATTTGTTGAACTTTTGCCACCTCTGAAAAAACGAAAGGAAATTATTAATATAAATATTTTATTTGACAAACTTTTAATGTTGTAGGTTATCATATATTTATTATTTTATTTATTTATTTAGGCAATGTTCTAATTTTATAGTCGATAATAATTATTACTTTTGGGGGAATTTTATAATTTAATTAGAAAGTAGTTGGTAACGGAAGAATTTATTTATGCTAAAAATATACAATTAACATTTTTCTCTAAAAATCGATCCATTCGAATTATTTCGGGGGTCCGATCTTTCTTCATGACCCTGAATGTATGAACAGATTACGACAAGAACAAATATATCCTGATTACTAAATGATTGATAAACTATAAAATTACAATTACTCCACAATTTATTTTAAGTAGTTCTCAACATTTGGCAGCAACTCTAGGATGTCTTGAAAGTTTGTAAAACATAACTGGTGAATAAATAAGTTAATATATAACAAATATAATGTATATTAATCAATCACAGACACGCACAAAGTGAAAACCTCGCATTTAAACATAAAGTTCACACGATTGAGGGGATTTTCTGGGTTAAAACATTGTGTGAATGGATATAAACAAGTTATGTGTGTTCACAAATTGCAACCATTTGTCGACGTCACACGCTCTGCTGCTAGCTAGAGTATGTGTTTGTTTGTTTGTTTGTGTGTGTGTGTGTGTGTGTGTTATATTTGTTACCGCTGTGCTGTGCGAATAGGAGCGGGAAAAATCGACAGTGTAATAGGTAGTTTTTTCGTATTAATGTTTTCTTTAATATAAAATTTGGATGATAACACTAAATCAGACGAGCTTCCCAGCCATGGCAGGTTCAAATACTAAAAATAAATATTTCTAGTTAATTTAATCATTTGACTGGAACGGTTTTTTTTCAGTTCAAGTGACAAAAGTGGCAGCAGCAAATTACCGGAGGTTTTCGAAGTCCATTTCAGTAGTTATTTTGATACTTGAAAGACGCCGCGCCATTTTGAATCCGTAATATCGAATTTTATAATTCTGATGTCAGATTTGGATTCAGCATCATTAAAAATGGTAGTAGGTATACCAAATTTTGTCCACATCTTTCAGAAATTGTCAATGTTATTTAAAAATATACATATATTATGATCAATTGCCAGTTTTTTCAACTTTTTTTTGTACATATATGATCCATTGCTAGTTAAGGGGTTAATTATTTTTAAAATTCATTCCACAAGTTACAAAATTTTGTTTTGTATAATTTAAGAAGCGAATAAAAACATAAAAAGACTGATGTACGGTATTATAAAGAAACTAGCAAAATTTGCTAGCTAGCAAGCACTTTCAAATGGGGTATTAATTCTGTACAAGTATCTATGGAATTTAGAGCAGTGACACTTCAACTAATTGTAACACCGTACAAAATAATTTTCATAATATCACCACTGGTTTAATACCGTTGGTATTTACCTACAACGCGTGCACGAAACTTATCAAAGTCTTCAACAAACTCCAAAAGAACTGTCATATAAGTTTGATATCTCATTTGAAAGTGCTTGCTAGCTAGCAAATTTGCAATACTGCCATAAACATAGATATAGTGGACCTTGTTGCTCTCCCAGTAATACCTTAAGATCCCGTTTTATCCGAACACACAACTCGATCTATATTTTTGAAATCGGTGTATCCCTTAGCAGTACATAACGTGCGAAACATATGCGTACTCTGCAAACTCCGACGTGCGTAAAGAGGAGTGCGTTGTTAATCAAGAATGCAGCCGAGTTGAAAATTGTGCAGTTCCGTTCGGGAGAAATTGTATTGCGGTGTTAAACATCCCGGCCAACTACTGGAAAGAACACCCGTGTCATTTGTTTTTATATGCTAAATTTTCTGTAATAGCAAATTGAAGTTTTCGCATCGATGCAACCAGTTTTGTAGTGCTTTTTTTTCTTTTTGTTCGAGAGTTTGGGATTGCTTGATGTTAATAAGCCAATGTTTTTTATAAATTGAGATAGAGATTTAAAATAGATTAGATTTAAATATGCAATAACATATCAAAATATGACTAAAAAGGCTTGGATGGATATGCAATTTTGTTTCGATAACCTGAGGTTCCAAACAGCCTATGTAGTACGTACTTCGGAACCTATATGACATACTTTCGTGTATATCTTTACCGAATTATTGATAATTTCGTTTGCGATATTTTTGGAATTATCAATATATCGGTTTATAATTTGGAAAAAAGAATACTTATTTATTGACTATATATGTAATGCAGAGTTGGGTATTTTAGTTCATGACAGAGAGTGTTCCCTATAGTTCAGTGGTCTTTAATGAACTAGTTCGTTCTTCTAGTTCTTTTAGTTCATAGAATTTTTTTCCGGACTATACGATGACAATTTATTGATTTAGATATATTGGATTGTTGGATTTTTAATGTATAATTAAATTTATGAATAGTAATTTTGTATTCGTTATTAATTTATAGACAAGATCGATATATATTGGCATTTCTTGTACTGTAATTTAAGCAATATATTTCAATTTCACTAAAATCTGTGATATTCCTTTTTGTTGATAGTCATAAAATAATATAAAAATCACGTGCTTTTGACATATTGCATTATTTTGAACAAATAAATTCAATACAGTATATCTTTAGTAAAATAAATTCAAAATTGGTAATAAAGTATTGAAAACGTAAATTATTAAACATAAAAATCGTACAATTTCATTTTTAGAACAGTGTATTTGAAGTGTATCGGGAACTATTGAACTAAAAGAGCGGAGCGCATTCCTCTAGTTCTCGTGTGGGAGCGCTCTTTTGAACTAGCTCGTTCGTGAACTACACAAGTCTAATGTAATGTATAGGTACTTGAATCAAAAGTTAGGGCATTCTTCATATGCCCTCTGATACTTTCCACATCTCCATAAACATTGTTTTTCGGACATAAAAAGATGTAAATAAATATATCATTTAAATATATGAAGCCATTAAACAATCAACATAGTTTGACACAAAATACACTACGAGTGTTAAAGTAAGGGCAATGTATCAAAACGTTACATTCATTGACGAAGTATAAATCTTTTCGACACTGGCGTATAGGTGTCGACACCAGCACAAAACGAACTCTAAATTATCGCTTGCAACGTCCCCTTTGTTCTGACATGAACCCCCTCCCCCTCGCCCTTTCCAGTTAACCCGTCATCTGTGACGGTGAAAAATTTACCTCCAATTCGTGATTTATTATAACTATTGGTCGGTATGATTGGTGAAAAAAAGAACGCTCTGTTTCATTTCGAATGGAATATGAAGTTGGTCCCCAGATGAACGAGATCGTATTGTAATGTATCCATTAATTATTGCAGATGAGGTTTTCGAAAATTATTAATGGGCGTGTGTCATTGTTCGTGCGAACGAGCAGGATTTACGAATGTTTCCGATTATTTTATTTTGAATCGCACGACACTAGCAAAAAATAGAATCTTAATAACACAAAGACACAAACCTATACAGCATTAGCAAAGTAAAAGATCACTATAAAAGATATATTTGTATTTCATCTATTAGAAAACAGACGGTTCTAAATGTACTAAAATAAAATAATTTTTAATTAATAAATGTACTGAATTAGAAATATTTGCTGATATTTGATTACTACCATTTTTGAATATTAAACTATATACATTTAACTGTCTTACAGCGTGATTTGATGACAATCGGCCAATAGGTGTCAAAATGGTGGACATTTAAACTAATTATTAGTATAATTTATTTATTAATTATTATATTATCATAGCAACTGCTTTACATAGAGTCAAATTTTATGATTCTTTCTTTTATTTATTTTGTGTCGTAGTACTTATCATTTTGTAATTATTAGTGTCCATCACTGCGTGCTTATTACTGGTTTTACTTTATCCATTAAAAGGCTATAATTTAAAAAAAACTATATTTGCGGACTTTGGTGATTAAATAAAATTACTAGTCAATCACAAAAACAGTAAACCTTGCCCTTATAGCGGTCATAACTGGTGTCAGTACCTTATATAGGTTCTTAATTGTGATGAATGCATAATTACATATTCCCATTTTTTTCTTATTTTTCATTATTACTTTTTATTCCTAGAATTATTAATAAATAAATAAATAAATAAACTCAATAATTCCTGCATCAACGAAAATTAGCACAGTTAGCTTTATACCAAATTTTAAGAAACCGATGGGCGTAGTCTACCATAGACTGCAGAGGAGGTTTGACAAATAGTGAAAAACTGTTTTTTTGCGAATAACTCCAAAACGGCGAATTTTATTGAAATAGGATTCACATAAAAGCTGAAAAAATGTAACTTTGTGAGTTATGAAATTGCCTGTTTGGTAATACAAGTATATACATAAATATATAACTAAAATCGTCATTTTTGGCCCTCTTATGTTACGATATCTCGAGAACCTGAGCTAATTAAGCAAATTTGAGAACGGATTATGTTTCAGCCCGTCAAAAACCTTCGGTATCGTTTATTCAGGGTTCTGCAGCAAAACAAAAGTATTTTTTGTTGCTCAGTTATTGTTATATGATTTATAAGCAATATATCATACTTAAATAATCTCAGTTAGTTCGGACGCTCGATGTAGTACTGTATAGATAAAAGCTCTTAACGTCACATGTAAGTGACGTCACGTCTTATAATAGACCTAGTATACTGTTTGTAAAGCACAATTGTTTTTCTGTTGATGTAAGGTTCTAAATATATACAGGCTTTCATTATATTTTAAAATAAATACGTATTTTACGACTCATGATTTTAAAAAATAGTAACTTATGATATTAGTTTATAGAGCAGAATTTTGGGAATTATCTACATGGAAAAATATAATTATATAATTAATTAATGCCCGTGTGAACTCATACGATTTTATTTTGGATCATTTGAGTTGAAATATCAAGTCATTTTTGTGGCGTTTATTAATTGTTTCAGTCTTTTATGCACTGTGAAACCTATAACTAATTGACTAAATAATTGATGATTTCTATTTACATTCGTATGATAAGAATAAACACTTTCATTATTTTTTAAATATTATTTTTGGGTGTATAATATTTCATATTTTGTCAGTATAAACTGGTATTTAAATTTTTTTATTGAAATTTATAACTGGACTATGTGACATAAAAAAAGTAAATTTTATCGAAATTGGAAAGAGCAAGTAGAAATGATTAAATTGGAGACGAATAATTTGTCTATCCTTTAGATTGGCATAGTTTTTATAAAATTAGCCAATTTTTAGGGATAAGAGAATAAAAACGATTTAAATTCACCCGTTATGAAAATTCAAATATATTTTTTTAAATCAATGTTTTTTTCTTTATTTTAAATTGGTAGATAATAATATGGTGAATAAAAATTCCCCTTATCTTTAATATTGATTCGAGTGATATGATCATTTATATTCCATTTAGTTTATTTTTCTTCTTTAATTTTTCCCTTACAACAATATTGCATTAAAACAAGGTGCCAAATACATTTGCCCGTAGCTTTTATCACTTTGTTTTAAAAGAAAATACATCAACATGTTCTTTCAATTTCCTGCCAAAAAATACCGGTTTACTCTAAAAAAATAAAAACTATATTCAATTTACTTCCGATGATGCCGGAAGTTGGATTAAAATGATTTATAGGATTTTTTCATCACAATTAAAAATATAAAATTATATAAGGTACTGGCACCAATTATGGCCGCTACAAGAGCAAGGTTTACTGATTTTGTGATTGACGGGCTTCTTTTTTATAATTCTTATGAACTCATGCTCCTAATGAAACAAGTAACTCTTTATTTAATTAATTTAATTACCAAAGTCTGTAAATATAGTTTCTTTTTTCAAATTATAGCCTTTTATTTTGTTTATGTTTTTTCTCCAGTAATGGATAAGGTAAAACCACTAATGAGCCCACAGTGATGGACACTTGCTAATGATTACAAAATGAATAGTACTATGATTTTGACACCTATTGGCCGATTGTCATCAAATCACGCTGTAAGACAGTTAAATATATTAATATTCGGAGATGGTAGTAATCAAATATCAACAAATATTTCTAATTTAGTATATTTAATTTAAAAATAGCCATTACTGAGGTCATATCCAAGACTGGTGCCAATACCTTATATTGTTAACTAGATGTTTTTGAGATCATTCAGCTAGTTTAGACACTTTTGTTTCGTGAAAAATTAAGTCATTTTATCTCGTCTCATACAAGTGACCGTGACCGAGAATTTTTATAAAAAAAAAAAATATATAATATATAAAATCCGGATTTTGATGGAATTATCCATTCCTGAATCCATTCTGACTATTTTCGCCATGATGTCTGTGTGTCGGTCTGTAGACGCTGTAACTCAAACACGACAAATCGTAGAAGGGTGAAATTTTATATTTACGATTAATTTTTATCTGGGAAGAAAACTTACTATTTTTGAAAACGATCTTTTAACCGGATACGGATGTTTACAGTTATGTTGATTTAAAAAAAAAATGTCCAAATTAAAAATTGTAAGTGATATTATTATTTATAATTTATGTTCTATTTATTTAGAAAAAAATATTGAAATTATAAAAAATTAGTTAGTAGAGAATATTATTTTTTATAATTTATGTACTATTAATTTTTATTCTATATTCTTTCAATCTTTATTTTATTAATTTGTTAGTATTACGTATAAGAAAGTCCCGTGGCTCCAATGGCAGACTTGTGTAAAAAACGAATAATATTTTTAACTTTAATCATTCATTTAAAAATTAGTATCAAATAGTCAATTTTTACTCATTATTGATAATCTTTTAAAATCGAGACTCTCGACGAGACTTATACCTAAATAAAATTTATATTGTCTTGTCAAACCTTCAGACGATCTCGTCTGAATTTAAAGCATTCACGTCACAGTCTCAATCTCAAGAAAAATCTCATTTCGGCATGCACTCTATATTTCTCAACCAAAACCAATACTTTTCATATCACTAACGTCATGAAAAATGAGTATGTGACTTTTATAAAATAAGTAGGTGGTATCTAATATTACTAACATATAATTTAAAGAAGAACATTGTTTTAAAATCAAAAACGATTTGATAAATATAAAACCACAACATATATAAAAGTATTTATACATAATCTCTTCCCAAAATTACGATCGGTAATTTTGTATAATATATTTTCATAGTTTAATCCCTTTTCTCTTCGACTGGCCACTTGGATAAAAATATAAACGTAAAATGATTGAAACAGTCTCATAAAGTTAACAATTTATGCTTTTTAAAAGTACAATCTTCAGACGTAAAGTGTAAAATATGTGTATGATGTAAACATTTTAAATTTCTTTACATTACTTTAAATATAAGCCGCCAAAAAAGATACACAGATGCTAAAAGATTTTTAGTATGCTTTAAGTAAGTTTGTATACATAATATGTTGTTTTTTAAATGTATTTAAAGCAAAATTAAATAATACATCTTTCAGAATGAATGTAATATTAATGTTTTTAATCAATGATTTTAATGACATATTTATAATTTTGAAAGTATTTTTATCTCCTACAATTTTCTGAATCAAAGAAAGTATAAATTATACCATATTTGTTTTTTGTAAAAATATTTTTATTTTATTGATACTTACAAGAAAAAATGCTTGTACGAGACGAGACAAGACAAGGATTTATAACTGAGTCTCGTCTCTGTAGGGACGTCTCGGCGCGAATATTTAAAAGAATTAAAAAAAAATGTATAATTAATATAAAAACAGAACGGAATTAAACTAACGAAAAATGTGTGTAAAAAATGACACTGAAAAATAATAATTAACAAAAATGTTTTATGCAACAACATTTCTGAAGATAAAAGATTTTAAAAAACAAAATGTATTATGAAAATAGAAATTTTATTTTTATATAATTAACAGGAACTACAACAGAATATTTTTTTAATGGTCCATGAGAAAACAAAACTTTTAAAATTTTAATAATGCCAAAATAAATAATTAAAAATGTAAAATAAACTAATAAAAATTATTGGCATTACTGAGAACATTAATCTTGGCTCATTTCAAAATAGTTTCTCGAGAGTCCTGAAGATGTTGGCCGAGATAACGACCAAAACGACACGGTTTTCATCCAGAAGTCAAGATTAATTTCAAGATAATCGCGGAAACTAAAGAGCTTTTTTTTTAACTTTTTACCACGTCATTGTTTTTGTTGAAAAGTAATCTTGCTCAATTTTGGTGTTTCAAAACCACTACAATCCGAAAAACTTATTTTTAGGAAAATGTCAGTTTGCCTGTCCGCGAGACAAATTAACCCCATAATCTCGGAAAAAAATCAAATTTTATACGTTCTTTTATTTGACTGGTGACGTCATTTTAACCCAACTTTGGTTTTTTTCTGATTATTTATCGTTTAAGGACCACGCCCGAGTATACTCGTGCAAACTTTAACTGTAGAAAATACCACTCCCAAATATACAGGTTGAGTCATTTTAATTAACGCAGTCAAATATCTCGAAAAGTAAGCGAAATTGAGAAAAACGTTTCAAACAAAAGTTGCTTGGTTTCAAGGGGGTCAAACAATCGTGACCTTGCGGTTGACCTTCAAACCATTTTCAAGGTAAAATCAAGGTCGACTTTGATTTTTTAAATAAAAACCTTTATTTTTTATTGCACATTCGTATTCTACGTGAAAAAATTAGTATCTTTAGTAGGAAAATTTAAAAAAAAATGCTTTCTTCTCTCGGTAGAGGGCGCTGTAAGATTAATCAACATAGTCAAATATCTGAAAAAAAAGTTGCACCTAATAGCCTATTAAAGTCAAACTACTTTTAGCATTACCCAGAAACAATTGTTAAGCTAAAAGGTAATTTTAAGCAGCTGTTGTAGAAGGCCCAAATGTGAGAGGCAAGGGGACTCACATTAAAAAAGCACCCCAAAGGAAACATACAACTACTACGTCCTCGCCGTTGTTTCTGGGTAATGCTAAATGTATGTTTGACTTTAATAAGCTATTAGGTGCAACTTTTTTTTAGATATTTGAGTTCGTTGATTAATCTTACAGTGCCCTCTACCGAGAGAAGAAAGCATTAAAAAAAATCCTACGAACGATACTAATTTTTTCAAGTAGAATACGAATGTGCAATAAAAAATACAGGTTTTTATTTAATTAATTAAAGTTGACCTTGAAATTTTGTTTGAAGGTCAACCGCAAGGTCACCATTGTTTGGCCCCCTTGAAACCAAGCAACTTTTGTTTGAAACGTTTTTTCCAATTTCGCTTACTTTTCGAGATATTTGACTGCGTTGATTAAAATGACTTAGCCTGTATACTGGGGTGAAAATAAATACTATTTTTGGTAAGTGGATACGAGACAAAAGACAGCTGGGATGATTCAAACAAGGACCCCCCATGTTATTTATTTTGTTATATCTTTTTTTTAATGAATTTCTTTTATTTATTGAGCCACACTATGCACCATAATATCAACTTTCAGTCCCATTTTGGGGCCGAAATGACTTTTATGATGGATATATTTAAATACAAACCGAAAATTATTTTGCTAGAAATTGGAAGCGTCCCATTACAAACGTTTTAAAGAAATACACAAAGGTAATGGATTTGCCTTTTTAACTTTTATTTTCCATTATAACTGAGGACGAAACGTTGATTAAAAATGCAAAATAATTGTACAATAAAAAAATGCGTGTCTGTATGGAGCGGTTGGTGGGGAATGGTGGTAAAAGTGGGGGGCGATTATTGAATATTTATGATTGATTGATTGCAGACCAGTGTTTGGAAGTTACATGATAATTCCTGGGTAGATATAAACAAATAGAAACCGCCTACGTCAAATTGGAAATTTAAATTTTCACATAAATCCAGTGCCCGTTTGAAGCAAGCCTCGCAGCTGTTATAGATGTATTTATTTGATATTTATGCCATTTCGGCCTGACATCTATTCGAAACTTTACAAATGGATAGAATTAATTGTTTCGCCTCAATTTGTAATTCAGTTAGGGCCCGTAATGTTAACTTATGTACATAGATACATAAAACAATTTAAATATATTAATTTGACAGGATACACAACATAAAATTAGACCGTTTAGTTGATTTATATGTATTATACAAATGCTCACTGTATTTTAATGACTTTTGTTGGTAAACGGTGAAATATATTTTATAAACTTTGTTAAGAATGCATTGCGCGGTTAAACTGTACCAAAAAATATTTAAATCTAGATAGGTAGCTATGGATTTATTATATCAAAGAATGAAATGAAATTGTTTGGTTATAAAATGCATACATTTTAATCTTTTTTTAATGTACTAAATGTGCAAAATTGTCAATTTTTACTTACTTATACGACCATATGTATTAAATAAAGATAATATAAGTAATAGGGGTGTACCGGAATTCTCGATTTTATTCCGGTTCCGGCCGGATTTTCCGGAATTTTTAAATTGTATTAATGAATACTACTAAGAAATTCATAAATAATATACGTTGTATTTGTTTAAAAAATCAAAGATAAATATAATAATTGTGATGTATAACAATATTTTATTAGCAAACATTTTAATGGAAACAATCATTTCATAACACAAATGCCGTTTTTTAACATTTTGTGCAGCAAAAGTATGATTGTAATTATAACATTAATTGACCTTAAAAAATAAGTAATTTTTTTTATAATGATATATTAACAAACATGCCATTATATTACGGACATTGAACTGTTTAATTATACAGGGTCATATCAGGTGAAATAAATTTGAACAGATCGAGCAAAATATTTCAAGAACATGTTTCCGGAAATTCTTCGCAAGAGAACTACAGACTCTCAAATATTTTGTCTAAAATTAGTTTTTATTTAATATTTTGAGAACCCATTGTGAAACAGTTATGAAATTTTATAATCGGTTTAGTATTAAAAAAGTTATTAATACTAAACCGATTATAAAAAGAAAGATCGAGTGAAAATTTTGAAATCATAGAACAATTTTTCTTTAAAAAATGATCACAAAGCTTTTCGTATTTTCGATAATAAAACAATTCATAATAAAGATACAACGCATTTTATTCATTATTGAATTAAAATCACAATTGCCATGGAAAACTAAAATGTTTTTGTAAAACTACAACAATCACTCGAGTGCAATATTAAAAAGTCAAGTAAGCTTTGGAAAAAAGAATACTTGATGTTTAAAATTTTTATATTTATTAAAATTCGTTGCTTATTTTGTTAATGTATAACAGCAATGCTGGCTTTAGGGAGGGAGGCTGGGCGACTGCTCTGGGTTCCAGTTCAGAAGGGGCGGCGGATGGCTACATGGAGAAAAACTTTTAGGAAAAAAAAAACTAGATATAACTGGGCCCACTGGTCGGACTGGCCCCATATATCCTTGGTCTACATAATCTATTTAAGAAATACCATTAAAATATTAATTTAAGATAATAATCTATGTAAAAAACCATACATATATTATTTTAATTATTATTATTAATTAAAATAGAACGTTTTTAAACAAATTCCGGTTCTGGACAGATTTTTTTGTGAATTCCGGAAATTCCGGTTCCGGTTGGGATTGAAAATTCCAGTTTCGGTACACCCGTAATAAGTAAGTATATTGTTAACTCGATTTTTGTAGAATTCGAGATTGATTGACTTTGAAAACATTTTGTGTTTTTTTTAAATTATTTTTGAAACAGGGTGAAGTAGAAAAAAAGATTCAGATAGAAATTATAGAGAATTTTAGTATCTATAATTTATGTCCTGTAAATTTATTTCTATCTTTTATTAGTTAGCCCAAAGATTGTTTTAATATAATTATAAGCACATACACTGTACATTCAGTAAACCGTATAAGAAAGTCCCGTGGTATCAATGGTAGCTTTTTACAAAATACGGTACTAAAAAAAAATTAGTTTCAAACTTGCAAATTGTTCAAAAAAGAATTAAAAATAAAATTAGCTAGAATTGTTCTAGATTCTGACCTAACAGTACAAATGGTATTAGAGATTATACATGTTTATAAAAACGAATACAATGCGGGTGAAGCCGCAGGTGGGCAGCTAGTTTATATTACCACTCTAGAATAAATTATTTTCAAATTTTTCACCCACCAAATTTCGTTGATTAATAGAACATATTACAAGTATTCAGTAAAAAAAGAATTTTAAACATTTAAATAATTTTATCAAAGTATATTAATCATAGTTGTATTTACTTAATGTCAAGCGTAACTTTCAATGCCAATATTAACATTTTCCGTGACGTCAGAAGTGAATACTAAATATAGATTTATATAGACATAATATTCTTGTCTATATTTTCTCGTGATTTTGCGGTTTTTTGAGAAATTGTGTCTCGCGCTGAAATGACAGCAGTATTTTCTTTGACAATGCCGTGGTATTCATAAAGATGTGAAATGCTCGTAATATATCAAAGGACCCTCCTCTTTAAGTCATTCAGTAAGAAAAGTCGCGGTTTCGTGTGAGATCTTGTTATTTAGAATACAGTTTTCTTCTTCCTTCACAATAGGTGTCATGAATGACAATGGCGGAAGTATGATATGATTTATTTTTTACCTCTAAAGGTAACTGTGTAATTTTCTTAACCCTTTAATAATAGGCATGATGCCAATAACAAAGTATAAATGAAATAATGAATAGGTTAAAAAGATGTATTTATTATTATATTAAAAGCGAGATTAATATAATTTTTGTTAAAATAAAACCACAAAATACGGCAATCTGCCATGTTTCATGAAACATCAATAAGAGTGAATTATGTCACGCCTTAGTAATTTTTTTGTTTCATTAATATCTGCACTGTTTATAAATTATTTTGTGATTTTAAATTATCAATTTGCTCAGTTTTGTGTTACCAAAACTAAAACCGAGAAACGTTAGTGATGGAACAAGGAGTGTTTACATAGGCGTGACGTCAAAAATGCGCTATGACACCTGCCATAATATTTATTCATCAACTATTAGATATAAATAAATCAATCAATATTGATGTAAAAACTATGGGATTTAAAAAAACTGCTAGTTAGGTATATTTATATATTATGTATTTTTTCAGATATCGTCGCTAATTGATGAAGTTTTCATATTAAAATTAGTTTAACAAAACGGCGTGACTAATTTACATAGAGACTAGCTTGAACTCTGGCGTGGCTTGATAATTAGAACCCTGGCATTGGCGAGACAGGGTTGCACAGAATTATCGTTATTTTTTTAGAATAAATAAAAAACTATATACTTACGCTACTAAAAATACCTGCGTTTTAGTAAATTCAAGAACCACTGTTTTAATGCATAGAGCTGTGACTCCTAAGCTTATTTTGTCGCGGAACCCTTACATTATTTTCAAAAATTGCGGAACTCGAACCATATTTCTATTTTAACAATTTGATTCAATTTTAAATGAATAATTTAATTAATTTTTTTAGTGACAGTTCTATTTCTATGTATTTTGAGGCACTTAATCCAAATTTGAGGTCAAAATAGCACCTCATCTGATTCGTTTTGAACATAACCTCAATGTTCGAGGTTATTTTCAAAATGACCTCAATTCGAATCCAGTGTCTCACAATACATATATATATAATGGTCCTCGAAAAAGTTCTGTGTTATTAATGGGATAGATCGAAAAAAATCACTCGAAACTGATAAAAATCTCGATGACTTGGTTTCAATTTCCACGAAATGAGACTGCCAGTTATAAAATTCGAAACAGAGACGAGATTTAAGTTACAGAAGTCGAGACGAGTCGACTACATTAAGTTAACAACAAACAAGTTACATACAAAATCAATAAATCATATCCCAAATAAATTTAACATACAACTCATAAATATATGTACCAACAACATTGTACAACAACATCGTTCATCCCTTGTGTACGAACGTCCAAAATATATAAAACGGTCCCGTACTACTTTTCTCTTTCTCAAACGGTCCATAACTCATTTTGGCATCTGCCGATAGATGGTGCTGTATGAGAACTGTCCGCCGGGATGCGTTCAAAAGGTTTCAACCATATTGAATTCTCCACACGTTCGCTCCACACTAGGTACTCTATACAGAAGAGCTTCGTGTTTGGTGGTACTTACATTGAAAGGGCATTTTGCAGTATGACTTAAATACATGGAATTCTTTGTGGATTTCAGAAGAATATGTTGATGTTCTATATTAAATGACAGTTGTACAAAGGCTAAGCATGCAAAATATGCTTTTACATAGATTCGGCTGATTTTTTTTTGTCACATTCTATTTTATTTCAAAAATTTAGTTTTCGAAAAAAAACATTTTTTTTTTGATTTTTTGATAATCTGTCAATCACAAGCACCATCAATTTAGATTGACAATTATCAAAAAAAATTAAAAAAAAAAAAAAAAAGTTTTTTTCGAAAACTAAATTTTTGGAAGCTAATAATTGGTTAGATAGAAAGATAAATAGAATGTGACTTCAAAAAAAAAACAGCCAAATCTATATAGAGGCATGTTTTGCATGCTTACCCGACTATAGCCTTTTATATAGGGGCTTTGAGGAGTGGAGATTCACACTATGGAAGGTACTAGGGCATGTAAACCGGTTTTAACCGACACCGGTTAACCGGTTTTTTGTTAAAATTTACCAAAACCGTAAAACCGGGTTTTTCCCGAAAAACCGAAAGTCAATTATATATATATTTTTTTGTTTCTTTAAGTGACATAATTTTATTTTTTTACTGTTATTCATGAAGTATTTATGTTGTGAATTTATTTAAATTAAAAAAGGGGGGCATCTATAAAATAACGCGTAATGTGTAAATAAAAATATTATAGCGGAGTAAATGGAATTTGAGGGTCATTCCTGAAGTATATAATAATATGTTAATAAAGGAGATTATACCATTTCCAAGTTCAAATTTAGAATAATAAATTTCAAATTGAGAATTGTAAATTCCACATTTGAGATGAAAATAAATAAACAATTTATTTCAATATTATATAATGTTTTATAAAACAAAATATATTTGCTATAGCTGCAATTATGGCCTCCACATACTATCACGAGCTCCTGTTGAATTATTGGCGAACCCCATAAGAAATTTTTTCTTGTCCAGCCTTTTTTTCGGTCATTCAATTAATAATTTAAATACGTAAATATACCATTCGCTGATTTTTATTTTTGCTCGCCGGGCAAGATCCCCCTTAATCCTAGACTCCCAGGCTAGAGCCTTCTATAGGGTTGCAATTATTATTTAACTTATTATTGTTACGAATATTAATTAAGTTAACATACATTGTATATTAAATATTTTTAATTTCTTAATTTTATTTAAAATCAGGCCCTCAATTATTTACTATTGTCCAAATTATCAAATCATAATTAATGCATCATATAATTATATATCATGAGTGACATATCGGATATAATTAACAATAATTTTCGTGATATTTTCTCGTACAATATTTTTTAGCTACTGTAAACGAAACTCAGTTTGAGTCATATTTACTGTCTTCACCTATATCACTTTTAATACTAGCTTTTAAACTATCTTTACCAATTTAAAATTAACAGTTCCCAATTTGCAGTTGATAAGTCTCAATTTGAAATTGATTATTTACAATTTGAAATTTTGAAATTGATTATTCCCAATTTGAAATTGAATAGTATCAATTTGAACTTGAAAAGGTATAGTTAAATAAGTTTTATTTTTTTAATATTAAAATATTATTTTATTTAAATAGTTTAAAACATTTTTTAAACTTAATTGAAAAACCCGACTAAAACCGGTTAACCGGTTTTTCACTTTATGAAAAACCGAAAACCGGTTTTTGAAATTTTATCGGGTTTTTGTATGCCCTAGAAGGTACCATATGTCCAGCCAGGTTCACAGTATGGAACATCTACCATAGAATTATACTCGCATAAGTATTATGTACTAGCTGTTACAATTCATTTTCGGGATACAAAGTAGCCTATTGTTTTACTCAGGATGCAAGCTAATCTCTGGCAAATTCATCAAGACCGGTTCTGCGGTTTAGCCGTGAAAACAGACAGTTATAAAATAGTCCTCAGTACCTCGACCCTTTTGTAAATTTATTACCATATTTCTGAAACTTCGTGAGTGGCTTCTTTTTTATGAGTTTAACAACTTTTTTATTTGCGAAGATTCTTAAAAATGGGGCATTTTCGAGCGTGCAGCTGCGGAATTTTTCGGGCGGTGAACTGGAAAAATGGCCCAAGATATTTGTCGGAAAAAATGACATCAACGGTATTAAAACAGTGGCGACATTATGAAAATTATTTTGTACCGTTAAGAGTCTGTGTCAGTTGAGGGATATTTCAACATAGGGTCGAGTGGGGTAAATATGAAACACGAAAAAAATGGGGTAAAAGTGAAACAAGCTTGCAACTAAAAAACTAATTTGTTTATAGGAGAATTATAAAAACTGACATCATCATTAAAGGTTTGTTAAAGCGACCTGAAAATATGAATCGCCTAATAAGTGATGTGTCACCCCTACATATTTCACTGTTAGTCGATGTCAAAACGTGTGAATTAAATTTTAATTCTTTGCACATAACTTTCTGTCTGTATAGCTCAGATATTAATTAAAGTTACAATTTCACATTCATATTCTAGAAAAGTAGAACCACATGCTAAGGTGAAGAATTTGGTTCACTTATAAATGATGCCTCAAGTAAAGAAAAAAAGTTACCCGTAAATAAATCTCAAGAGCGCAAGAAGAAAGTAACTAAGAAACCGAAGATATTCATATCGAAGATGATTCTGATGCCAGTTTAATTACTGTAGCTTTGGAATATGGAAATTAAGTGAGGATGGATAGTTCGGGGATTGAAATAAAGATCGGAGATTATATTTTAGTTTCAAAGGCGGCAAACAAGATGTTAACTATCAATATGTGTGCACTGTTTTACAAATAAATGGATCTGAAATAGAAGTTATGGATTTAAAAAAAGTCAAAAACAAATGCGACTTATTTATACTCTATTTCATTTAAGAATGCAGTGTTTGTCGGGGTTTTGACGGTACGAATCGTGCATTTTACCGTCAAAAACCAAGATAACCACTGCATTCTTAAATGAAATAGAGTATAAGTTAATCAAGACAGATATATCCACTGTAGATCGTGCGAATATAATAGAAGTACTTCCAGTTCCAATATGTATCTGCAGGTAGAGTGCAATATGTTTTTTCCAAAACCAGTGAATGTTGATGAATGTTTCACTTTTACCCCATTATTTTTTAAAATTCATTTTCGGTTTAAATATTTATCTGATATTTTTCAACTTTGTAGATGTACCTACACAGGTAAAAAATTGATTTGAGCTAAGAAATCATTGTTTTATATATAACAAAAACAATATTTTCTTAATATAAGTAATATACTCTTAATCCAACTGTAATATTGTTTTTTTCCAACAATAATATAGTTGGAGTAAGAGTATATTACTTATATTAAGAAAATATTGTTTTCGTTATATGTATATAAAACAATGATTTCTTGGCCCAAGTTATCGTTTCTACCAGTGTATGTAGAATGATCTTAATAGTAGACATTGTAAATTTTATATTATTAATAACGAATTTTCTGTTTACAACAATATATTATTTTCATACATATTCTGAGTTTTTTTTGTGATTCCCATAAACTTTTAATATATTTCTTAGCATGCTGGGTACATAACCTAGTAAGGTGCGACACATGTTTCCTATGCAGTTTTAACCGCTTGTTTAATTTTTACTCAGCAAATATCAATGTAACGCCTTCTATGGAAGTTAGAGGCCTGTTTCACTTTTTCCCAAATTAGAGGTTAAAAATGAAACACTTTTTTCATTTTTAAAGTCCGTGTTGTATCGTACAGTTCAAATGACGAAATTATTTAAAATTGTTATTCATGTGCGCATCTAGTAGAAAAAATTAAATTATGAATTTGTATCGTTAACTGTCAAAAAACATGAAAGATTTGTATTTTGTTTCACTTTTACCTCAATTGACCCTATGTGGATTTGAACTAACGCGGCAGGGTTTTTGAATTGTTACATAAATTCCAACCAAATTCTTTGACTTTTCCCTGTCTAGCGAAAATCCTCGATTTTTCCTGGTTTTCCAGAACTTAGCCACCCTGATAGATTAAAAAGACAGTATATTTTTTGGTACAAAATTTCCCGATACATTTTTGTAAAAAAAATGTAAAATTATTGTAGTTTTTATTTAAATTAATCTTCAAAACAGGAATATTTTTTTCTATAATTTCAGAGAAGTGCGTTCGACAAAGCAGTAACGCATACTGATGGCACGGTATAGAGCAGTTTTTGTTTAGATTGTTTATATGTCTCTATGACCAGTTTAATTTATATTTGATTAATAAATTAAGAATGAAAGTCACATTTAGATCAAATATTTTAAAATAATTATGAATTAATGACATATAAAAGACATAACAAATTGAAGAAAGTTTTATATAGCAAATTGTAAATATAAATGTCAAAACAAGATCAAATGCATTCCTTGGTTACAAAATTAAAACACTTAGCTGTGATTGGTTACATGTGTTCGTACGTTCATAAAATTAGAATATGATGTTGACTATGACGATAATATTCTATACAAATATTGAATAGACTCGAATTAAAATATGATGTATTTAATAATTACTTACAATAATATTTATTTGTGGATTGTTTTTTTGCATTAGCCAGTGTCGTATGGAAATTTATAATTTGACTTTGAACCGGAACTTACAAACAGCATTACTACTTTCTGGTTCACATAATTTTTTTTTACAGGAAAATTACTTAAACGATTTTAAAGGGACTTTCACTGCTCGAAAGCCTAATACTCTAGAATTGAATTAAGGCAGTTAAATATTAAGTAAAATTTGTAATTTATATTTTCTAATAAATATTTAATTTACAAGACCTAAATAGGTTAGGCACGTATTATGAAAAAATTATTACGTGTGCCTTATTATATAAAACAAATCTTTTCTAAACATTTGTATCTGTTATGACTAGAGATCGGAAAAATAGTTGTTATTTTCAATGAAATAGTTACTAGTTAAATTTTTTTTTTGGTAAATAGTTTTTTTTACGATTTAATAATAATTAGTGCAAACGAAGCAGTAAAAAGTGTCGCAAATAGTTTTAAAATAGTTGGAAAGGTAGTTGCAAATAGCTAATTTAAAAAATGTGTTCAATCAAACCAGTTTTCTGAAAACGGTGGAGATATGTAATAAAAATTACAATAAATGCATTTAACGCAATAGTTGAAAAACTATTTTTCCAATCTATAGTTATGACCTATCAGAAATTTTATTTTAAATTATTTTCTTACAAAAATTGTTTCTTTTTTTTCGAATAAATAAAAAAATGAATCGAATCGAATAGAATATAAATCATAGATCATAATATTCCTTTTACCTAAAATATTTTGTTTCAGAAAAAAAATCAAAACATTCAAAAATTGACATTCGTTTCTCGTTGTAAGATCGTTTTAAAAAGTCCTTGAAGAAAACTAATTCTAAATATATAATGTCATCCTTCTATATATTGTTGTTTTTGAGTTAGAACGTCTACAGATCGACAGACGCACAGACATCATGGCGAAAACAGTCAGATTTAAAATGGGCATTTCCATCAAAATCTCGGGGAATTTCAAGTTCTACATAAAACTGAGTAATTCAGGAAATAGATGTTGCTTTTAATTTGTGCTAATAACCTAACTTGTGTATCAGAATAAAAAAAATCGACATCCTTAAAACCGTGTCACGAGTGGTACGTTTTTCTTTGTCGAATAAATAAATCTGAAAGACATGTTGGCTGTTACCCAGCGCAGACGACATAGTGTCTAGCCGATGTATGTATGGGATCTAATAAGATGAATAAGTACACAGTAAGTGTAAAAATAACGTGCATGCTCTCCACTCACCATTCACTACTAGTTGGTTATTTAATGCTCTGCTGCTTTTAAACTAAACTTACAACAACTTTTGTTTAAAATTGTTTTTGTGTGTGCTCAACACATCATTATTTTTAAAGATTTTCAAGTAAGCATTTTGTAGAAAGAATTGTTTTACATCGATATAACTGAGTGAACTTTTAAATTATGATTGATATGGGTCGCGATGGTAACGACGCGTTCAGTGGTATAAATTGAAACTAACGCAATCGGGTCAATTGTTATCTAACCTAATTTAATCGGTGTTTAGTAAATATTTAAATTAGTGATTATATACGTTATACAATATATTATTATGTCCGATATTATAAAGTAAGTAATTGTAATAATTTTCATAATATCACCATTGTTTTAATACCGTTGGTTTACATACCACGCTTGCGCGAAAATTGTCAAACATTTCATGAAACTTAAAGAGAACTGGATCTTGGCTTCTGGGTGTAAGCCGCATCGGTTTGGTCGTGTTAACTGGTTCGGTCAGCGGTCAGTGGTGGCTACGTTTGATTGTATGAGATGTTAAAATATCAAAAAATACGAAAACAATAATAAATACAGGAATTTTTTGTAATAGATATTCTATTATACATTTATAACATTTGAATATGTCTTCGTGGTGACGTCAATTCCCGCGTCAACGCTGATTGGTCAAGGAGCTGATGAGACTACCTTGTCTTTATATACCTTGTACTACACCAAACATTGCAATAACGTTTAATATAAATGTAATTGTTTTCATACTGCTCAGTACAGACTACAGACAAAAAATGTAATGTTCACCTGTGCGGAAAAACTTATTTAGAACATTTCAGATACTACTGCCCCAATAATTCTTTAATATATACAGGGTGTAGAGTGTAGAAGTTAACTATGGTACATTCGGAAATTAATGTTTTAAGGTATGTATGTACAAATATTTATTCTCCTTGTTCATATTATAACAAACTCGTAAAAAAATATTAACATTATTAATTTCATTGGTGACATTTAACTATTCGATTTTTATGTTTTTGATAACTAACTAATATTAGTCTAGGGAAGTTTTTTAAATAGAAATATAATTTTTATGAACATTTATATAATTTATAAATTATTTGTACTGTTAATCCGATGTCAGGGGCCTCAGGCAGAATAAATACCCCCCCCCCACCTTATTTTTTGTAAAGAAAATATCAATAAAAATAGTAACATTGAAAAAAAATTCTTACAATTTATAAAAACCTTTCACATAATTTTGGTGAATTACATACAATTTTTAAATTATTTCCTCAATTCGAGGCATTTGCCCAAATTGCAACTGTATAACGCGCTATTGAGAACTTGTGTTTTCAAACTGATAGAAAATTTAAACCAAGCTTCAACTTAGCAATTATCATTAATTTACAAATTCACAGTAATACAAACAGGAATAGAATAAATATTTGCATGGTTCCATAATAAAATTCTACACCCTGTATAAAACTGTTAACCACTTAGACCACAACAGTCCTTTCACCTCCAACCAAACATCCGTTAGATGTGAGATCTCCGACACCGGTCTTCAATATCATCCGGCTTTTATGAGCTAAATACACAAGACGGAAAAACGGATCATGGATTGCAGCCCGACCGCAAATTTCCGGTTACAGTATCCGCCTACGTATTCTGTGCGAAGACGTTACACCCCTCTCCCCCACCCACTCACCTACCCACGTATTTCTCTTTCTAACCCTCTATCGCGGTCATGAATCTTTTTGTTAATTACATGCTTTTCTCACAACAGTATGTAAAAATTCAGTAATATAGATATCATTAGAATATAACGCGTTTTTTATGACCGGAAGTGGGAGGGAGATCGTGCTAATAACCTGTAAATTGTGTACTTTAAAACAATATAAGGTAAAGGCACCAGTTATGGCCGCTATAAGAGCAAGTTTTCGTTTTTTTTTTGGATTGATGGGCTTGTTTTTTGTAGTTCTCATGAACTCATGTTACTAATAAAACAAGTAACTCTTTATTTAATCAATTTAATTACCAAAGTCCGCAAATATAGTTTGTTTTTTAAATTATAGCCTTTTATTTTGTTCATGTTTTGAATTATTATATACTTTTCAGTATTTTTATTTTTTTCTTGTTGAGTGGCTTATCTAAGAAGTCCATGGTCCGATTCTGATAAAATTTATATGGAACCACCTCGGGAGTATACTCTTTCAAACAAAAATAAGCATCCAAATCGGTGCATTTGTTGTAGGTAGGTATATGTAATATGTTTTTCAATCATTGCTGATGTTAATTCAAAATAGACATCATACAAAATATAAAATAATTTTATATGCTCATATAAAATTAGCCAACCGTCTACAAAAGCTGAATTCTTCAATCGATATAAATAGAGGTAGAAAATAATAAAGATTAAAGTGTCGTAAATTTCTATTATTTGTTAGCTGCTGACTGGAGGAGTTAGAAGTTATAAGAGAGTGTGCAGTGTAGGTTTACATAATATAAAATTTAATGTTTCATAAAATACAAGCGTGAGGAAGTCCTGTTTACGAGGGGTGGTCACTTTAAGAAGTTTTACTCTACCTATATTAAACGTATAAAAGCAAATCGTAAAAACCTGAAATTAAATTATTTTAAAATCTCTTCGTTTCAAGAAGTGAGACAGAGTTTTGTTTGTAATTTTTTAAAGAGGTAGTAAAGTCAAAAGTTTTGGCTTTCTTTGTTTTGTTAAGGTATTTTTCGGGGAATAATTTCAACAAAAAGGCAAAATCCCTTTACTTTTGTGCGGGGTCCTTTAAGTATGTATTAATTAATTTTTGACATTTTTTTTATTGGCTTAAATGATGTACAAACTTCTTAAAAATGATATTCAAAAGGAATTATAAGGAACGAAACAACCTAGATGGTGAAAAATGAGTGATAATGAGTATATGGTACTGTAAAGGGGCATCGTAATTCGGTCTCAAGTTAAAACAGGAGCAACATAAGCAATCGGAAACCGCCAAACCGACATAGTCTCGAAGAAAGGTTGGAACTAACGTCGACGTTTGCATGTAACATAGTAAAATATTTTCAAACTTTAACTTCATTTTTATCGAAACCACATTTTTAAAAACTGCGGAGAACGTATCTTGGCCATTTTCCACCCGATTGACTTGAAATTTTAACTGTAACTTCTTAGATAGATTTTACATCGAAGTATCTATACTCAATATTTACGATTGGTTAACAATTACGGTTTTATAAACAATTTAAGGTCGTTTTTTTCGTCAGAAACGCGAATTTTTGTTCAAAGTGATACATAATTTGCAAAAATCAATATTTTTTAATAATCGCGTGTACTTCGATGAGAAAACTCAATAAATAATTATAAATTATTTTTTTGTTCTGGATTTTGATCCATGGAAGTTATGTTTTCCGCAGTGGAACACATAACAAAAAAGATGCACTCATTGTCAGTGTAGCAACGCTATTTTGTTTTATATTTCATTAAAAAAAATTATTTTGTATGTTTTGAGACATGGACAATAAACCCTCCCCCCTTTTTTATTATTCTAAAAATTCTAAAAAAGTATAATTTTCCAAAGTGACGATTAGATGTAACCTCTTAAATAATTTTAAATATTTTATCAGAACAAAATTCGCCAACCCCATCATCAACGATCCCTATAATCATCCATTTCAAACGTCTTAGATCCGTCAGCATCAATGTGGTAAGATGCAAATTCGTGCTCTATCTAAGAAATGTAATACGTCTATAATTCAACATTACGTAATCCCCTTCGTCAAATGATAACGCAGTCGCTCCGGGCACAGCCGTCGTGATTCCGATAATAAGACGTCAATATCATAGCCCAGTCAGCCGGTTTAAATTAATAACGATATTAATTAGCTTACGAAACCTATCACAGAGGCTGAATTCAGCTCATCTGCTAGATTTTGATGTAAATATTGTTTGGCATGTTCCTTAAGATGAAAGATTCGAAGCAAACTTCATATAAGGTACTGGGATAATACGGTACTTATTTAATTAAATATACTAAATTAGACATAAGGTACTGGCACCAGTTATGGTCGCTATAAGAGAATGGTTTACTGTTTTTGTGATTGACGGATTTCTTTTTGTTACTAATAAAACAAGTAACTCTTTATTTAAACAATTTAGTTACCAAAGTCCGCAAATATAGTTTGTTTTTTCAAATTACAGCCTTTATTTTGTTTATGTTTTTTTCTCCAGTAATGGATAAAGTAAAACCAGTAAGGAGCACGCAGTGATGGACACTTACTAATGATTACAAAATGGTAAGTACTATGACAATTCAAATTTGAAACAATGTAAATCAGCTGCTATGATAATATAATAATTAATAAATAAACTCTACTAATAATTAGTTTAATGTCCACCATTTTGACACCTATTGGTCGATTGTCATCAAATCACGCTGTAAGACAGTTAAATGTATATAGATTAAAATTCAGAAATGGTAGTAATCAAATATCAACAAATATTTCTAATTCAGTACATTTAATTAAAAAATAGCCATTACTGGGGTCATATTTAAGACTGGTGCCAGTACCTTATTTGTTGATATTTGATTAGTGCCATTACTGAATCATAATAATTGTAAAACAGCTTAATTTGATGACAAGCGGCCAATAGGAGTTATAATGGTGGAAATTTAAACTAATTATATTTTATAACTTTTGTGTAGTAGTACTAATCAATTTGTAATCATTAGCAAGTGTCCATCACTGATTGTTCATTACTGGTTTTACTTTGTCCATTACTGGAGAAAAAATAAATAAAAGGTTGTAAAAAAAAATTATAATTGCGGACTTTGGTAATTAAATTGAGTTAATAAAAAAGTACTTGTTTTATTAGTAACATGACTTCATGATAATTACAAAAAAGAAGCACATCAATTCCAAAAAATACTAGGTACACTTTGCTCTTAAAGTGGCCAAGACTGGTGCCAGTACTTTCAATATCTCATAAATCATAGTTACACCCCTGGGCCTATATATGTAATATTGAAGATTCAATTTTGCATCAAGGATGGTCAATTAATGAAGGCACGTGGTAAACGTGGAGCCCATTCATTTGTGAAAACAAACAGACTGTTATAGCAGATCACGTATTAAACATAGAAACCGTGTTATCCTGTATCATCCAGTATATATTAATTTCCAAGTGTTTATAGACACAAAGGGTTCGGCATATGCAGTAATGTTCTAGATTTTAATTTCCTATCTCCACACTACCATAATGATTTTAATTATAGACATTGTCGCAAAGGTAGCTACTATTAATTACTTTTGTTATGTAGTATGATATAAATAGTAACTAGGTTTACACGAAGCTAAACGTCGATGTTAACAGTGGTTTGTTAACGCCAGTTATGAGTGTATGGGTATTGTTTAAACAAATTTTACCTGTATACTTAAAAAGATTAATTTAATAAGTTTTTGATATATAATTCAGGGTTACCCATAGATATTGAGCATTTATTTAAACATGAGTAAAAATTCTAGTTTAATTACTAAAAAACATGCTTTTATGACTAGTGCATTAAAAAGTTAAAGATATGAACATCTAATAAATGCATGTAAAAAGATAGAATAATGGTTCATCTTCTATTGACTTATGTGAACCAAATTTTACACATTGATCACGTTCACGACTGACCAAAAACAGTGAACAACGAGCTTTGATTGGTTGATTTATGGAATTTCTGATGGAATGTACCAGAAATTTAAAGAATGTCATTTTTTAAGCGTGTAAGGAAATGAGAAAGAAGTAAGCTCCAACATGAGATTTATTAACAGTAACTAAATATCGTGTTCGCCATTAGCATCTATGTACATATTGTTAACTATAATCAAATTTCGTTATCTATAAATAATAATTTCTTTTCTCAGTGTGCTTGCAAGCTAGATTTTTTTAGCTTATCTGTAATACCGGATATTAGTATGGAAAAAATGCACGAGCATTGATATGAGATTAAAAATAATTACAGGCAGGACCGTACTTTGGAGACCACTTTTATAGCACATCTTTAATATTGATGTAACCGAGATGACATATACAGGCTGGTCCGGTTTGGGATACATATATTTTAGGAGCTGATTCCTTGGCTCATCGTGAGTAAAAAATTGTACGGAAAGGGAGGGTCTATCTTCAACACCCTCTGAGATATGGATGTTTTAAAAGTTCCTTCAGAGTAGTACTTATAAACAAAGATTATCTCATAACTTCCAAAGTAACGTGACTAGACGAGTCAGTTTCATAGGTAATAAACTTACATATTGTTCAGCATTAGCGTAATTGTTGGCCGTGACATTTTTCTCCAAAAGTAGGTACTTTTTTGTATGTGGTATTTTTATCATTATTTTGGTATGTCATAATGTTTCCCACAAATTCACCACTCAAAGTTTGTACCTGGGTCTTACAATTTTCCAGTTATGAATTTTTCTAAATTGATCCCAAAGTGACTATTTTCATACAAAATTTTGCTTCCTCGCAATATCGAAGATACGAGAAGCTATGTGATCGTTTCAGATTGAGACAAAAAAAAAGTTCTCCAATTTCAAAATTTTAAATTGATTTATCCGTTTCACGTCAAGACAAACACTTTTCGTTCCGTGTCTGTCTGTCTGTCCGTCCGTCCGTCCGTCCGTCTGTCCCCTGAATCCTTGTCACACGCATAACTCATGAACCACTGAACCGATATTATTGAAACTTGGTCGGATGTTTGGGTTTGGTTTGAGGACGGTCCCATTTCAAAATCATCAAAATCGTGTGTAAGGAGGAGGGGTGACACCCCAAAATATTTATTTTTTCAAGATATCTCAAGAACGACACATGTTACGAGAAAATTTTATAGAATATTTTTTGTAGAGAATTAAATTTCCTATAATATGGGTCTACTACGTTTGTTGTAAAATATTCCCTTACACAGATTTATCTAAATTAATTTTAAAAATTCGTGTTTTGTTTTTCTAAATTGATATTTGATTGGATATATTAAGTGTCATTTTGACGTTTTAAATGTCACTTTGGCGTTTTAAATGTCACTTTGACATTTTAAATGTCATTTCGACATTTGCATAAATTTAGATTTAGATTGAAATTGTCAAAAAATTAAAAATATATGAAAAAATATTCAGGTGCGTTTTAAGAAAAATTTCGAACTAAGATTTTTTAGTAAAATTTGTATAAAAATTAAATGGTTAACCAATGCCAGGCAATTTATCTGAACACTATCGGTTTTAGTGAATTTAGCACGAGGAAGCACTGTGCATTTACTTGGCAGATGTTTTTTATTTATAGTTACAAAATTTTAATATTAATGATAATTAACTTAATTTTAAAACTACAACAGGTGCTCAAAGAGTAATTATGTAATTTTAAACAAAACAACTGTATCATTTAATAGGGTAGGTAGCAAAATAGTCACTTTGGGGATTAATTTAGATAAATTTATAACAGAAAAACTGTAAGACTTAGGTTCAAACTTTGTGTGGCGAATTTGTAGGTAACATTATGACACATCAAAATAATGATAAAAAATACCACATATTATAGGTTCTTTTGGAGAAAAATGTCATTTTCATAAAAATTTTCAAAAAATAAATATATTTTTTGACTTTGATGAACAATAACGCTGAACTTGAAACACGACTAGCAATAACGCTAATACTGAATAATACGTTAGTTAATTACCTACGAAACTGACTCATTGTGCTTGTTGTAGTTACGTTACTTTGGAAGTTATGAGATAATCTTTGTTTGTAAGTACTACTCTGAAGGACCTTTTTAAACATCCTGTAGCTCAGAGTATGTTGAAGATAGACCCCCCTCCTGCCCGTACAATTTTTTACTCACAATGAGCCAAGGAATCAGCTTCTAAATCTGTATCCCAAACCGGACTACGCTGTATTCTTATATATATTTTCACAAATAAATCAAACAAAAAAATTACGCCCAATGTAATTTATAATGCAAGACAATTCAACACGAACAAATTATATAACAGTTCCATTTATAAACCAATGATTTATACTATTCCATCTCTCTCTTTCTACACACATACATATATAACAAATAACAACAAAATTATTGCGTCAATGGAGAATGTCGAGGAAGAAACGGACAGATGTTATAGCGTAATGTAAATTGAATTAATTCAAAACTTTAATCTGATTGGGCAGATTTCCAAGCTTGCAAAGCCCACTATTAAGTGGGCCCGTTAATGGAAACAACGATGCTCGATCGGAGTAACTCGTTAAGTACATGTCTTACACGTTGTTTTCAATGTGAGGCTTAATTTGGATAATCCAAATCACCCATTACTTATTACGAATTGTTAGTGTTGTTTTTTCGGTTAAAGTACTCGCACCAGTCATGGACTCTTGTATGTACTAAATTAGTAATATGTGTTGATATTTGATTACTACCATTACTGAATCATAAAATAAATACACTTAATTGTAAAACAGCTTAATTTAATGATAATCGGCCAATGGGTGTCAAAATGGTGGACATTTAAGGGGTTACATCTAATCGTCACTTCGGAAAAGGAGACTTTTTAAGAATTATTTTTAGAATAATAAAAAAGTAATTAAATGAAATTTGGAGTGTCTCAAAACATACAAAAAAATGGATTTGCGGTCAATTTATCGTAAAACAGTTTATCGTAAACAGTTCATCGTAAAACAATTTACCGAACGAACAATTTATCGTATGAACAATTTACCGTAAGAACAATTTATCGTAAAACAATTTATCGTAAGAACAATTTATCGTATGGACAATTTACCGTAAGAACAATTTATCGTAAAACAATTTATCGTAAGAACAATTTATCGTATGGACAATTTACCGTATGAACAATTTATCGTAAAACAATTTATCGTAGAACAATTTATCGTAAAACAATTTATCGTAAAACAATTTATCGTAAAACAATTTATCGTAAAACAATTTATCGTAGAGCAATTTATCGTAAAACAATTTATCGTAAAACAATTTATGTATTATTATTGTCACAGACTCCACTGGACTTTCTTATACGTATTAAGGTCAAATCAATTATGAAAATATTATATAATATATTATTATATAGAAACCTTGTTTTCTAATTTAATCAATTAAAAAAAATGTACAGATGCGTATTAAGTTAGATTTTAGGCCCAAATTATTAAAATAATAAATACACATTACATATAAATAATATATATAAACCTTATTTATTATTTAATCAATTAAAAAAAATGTACAGAAGCGTATTGAGTAATTATTGAGACCCGTGTATTAAACTAATTAATAAACTCACAACTCGCCCCCTGTCACAGATGGAGGGTTGTAACTGGTCTCATTGGATCCGGCGGGAAAAATACTATAGGATTCTAGGGGGATGGGGGGCAAAACAACCCTCTATCTAGCACAGGAGTCGAGATATTTACGATTTTCTGTAATGAATACCATAAGTAGCGAAACAGAAAAATTCAATATTTACAATAAATACTGCATATAAACATAAGATATTATTATTTAATTTAATAGAATGAAATAAAAAGTTCAGGCATGTATTAAGTGATATTTTAGGCCCGTATTGTTAAAACAACAAATACACATATGTACATAGAAACCTTGTTTATAATTTAGTCAGTTAAAAATAATTGTACAGAAGCGTATTGAGTGATTTTTGAGACCCGTGTATTAAACTAATTAATAAACTCACAAATCGCCCCCTGTCACAGATGGAGGGTTGTAACTGGTCTCATTGGATCCGGCGGGAAAAATACTATAGGATTCTAGGGGAATGGGGGGCAAAACAACCCTCTATCTAGCACAGGAGTCGAGATATTTACGATTTTCTGTAATGAATACCATAAGTAGCGAAACAGAAAAATTCAATATTTACAATAAATACTGCATATAAACATAAGATATTATTATGTAATTTAATAGAATGAAATACAAAGTTCAGGCATGTATTAAGTGATATTTTAGGCCCGTATTGTTAAAACAACAAATACACATATGTATATAGAAACCTTGTTTATAATTTAGTCAGTTAAAAATAATTGTACAGAAGCGTATTGAGTGATTTTTGAGTCCCGTGTATTAAACTAATTAAAAACAACCCCCTTACTCGTATAGGTGACGTGTTAATTACGATTTTCTATTATGAATAAATAGTGAAAAAGAAACAAAATCAATATCCACCTCTTACACAATAATAATATACCTTAGATATTATTACTAAATTAAATAAATTTTAAAAATGTACAGATGTATATCAAGTGATAATATAGGCCTGTATTCTTAAAATAACAAATTCACGTATACCTATTTAGAAACATTGAATATTATTTAATCGATTTGCGTTCAATTTATGGTAAACAGTTCAATGTAAAACAATGTTATATTACATTCTTTCATCACGTGACAGAGGCGAGTTTATTAATTAAACACGGGCCTCAAAAATCACTCAATAAGGTTCTGTACAATTATTTTTAATTGACTAAATTATAAACAAGGTTTCTATTTAATATATGTGTATTTGTTGTTTTAACAATACGGGCCTAAAATATCACTTAATACATGCCTGAACTTTTTATTTCATTCTATTAAATTAAATAATAATATCTTATGTTTATATGCAGTATTTATTGTAAATATTGAATTTTTCTGTTTCGCTACTTATGGTATTCATTACAGAAAATCGTAAATATCTCGACTCCTGTGCTAGATAGAGGGTTGTTTTGCCCCCCATTCCCCTAGAATCCTATAGTATTTTTCCCGCCGGATCCAATGAGACCAGTTACAACCCTCCATCTGTGACAGGGGGCGAGTTGTGAGTTTATTAATTAGTTTAATACACGGGTCTCAATAATTACTCAATACGCTTCTGTACATTTTTTTTAATTGATTAAATAATAAATAAGGTTTATATATATTATTTATATGTAATGTGTATTTATTATTTTAATAATTTGGGCCTAAAATCTAACTTAATACGCATCTGTACATTTTTTTTAATTGATTAAATTAGAAAACAAGGTTTCTATATAATAATATATTATATAATATTTTCATAATTGATTTGACCTTAATACGTATAAGAAAGTCCAGTGGAGTCTGTGACAATAATAATACATAAATTGTTTTACGATAAATTGTTTTACGATAAATTGCTCTACGATAAATTGTTTTACGATAAATTGTTTTACGATAAATTGTTTTACGATAAATTGTTTTACGATAAATTGTTCTACGATAAATTGTTTTACGATAAATTGTTTTACGATAAATTGTTCATACGGTAAATTGTCCATACGATAAATTGTTCTTACGATAAATTGTTTTACGATAAATTGTTCTTACGGTAAATTGTCCATACGATAAATTGTTCTTACGATAAATTGTTTTACGATAAATTGTTCTTACGGTAAATTGTTCATACGATAAATTGTTCGTTCGGTAAATTGTTTTACGATAAACTGTTGTACGATAAACTGTTTACGATAAATTGTTTACGATAAATTGACCGGAACCCAAAAAAATGTATTAAAGAAAATAAAAATAAAAATGGTGACTTATTAAAAAATATCAAATTTTGTACTTCGATGTAAAATGGCTAAGATACGTTTCCCGCAGTTTTTAAAAACGTGGTTTCGATTTAAATGAGTTTAAAGTTTGAAAACTGTTTTACCTACTACATGCAAACGTTGACGTTAGATCCGACTTTTTTCGAGATTATGTCGGTTTGGCGGTTTTTAGTTGCTTATTTTGGCTTGAGACCGAATTACGGCATCTCTTTACATTACCATATACTCATTATCACTCATTTTTCACCATCTAGGTTGTTTCGTTCGTTCAGAGACACCTTGGAAGTGGTTTTACTTTGTCCATTATTGGAGATAAAACAAACAAAATAAAAGGCTATGTCTTAAAAAACAAACTATATTTGCGGACTTTGGTAATTAAATTGATTTAATAAAGGTATATACTTGTCTTATGAGTAACAGGAGTTCATGAGAATTAAATACAATAAAGAAGCCCATCAATCCCAAAAACAGTTGATCTTAAAGCGTCCAAGTGTAGGACCTTTAGTGGGGATTAGAGATACTCATAGTAAGTTATTTTTAGCAATTACAAATAAAAATTCAGTTAAAATTGAACATAATGTAATAATATGAAATATATTCAGTTTAAAAACTGCACCTTTATTAAAAAAACTCTATTCCGACTCAAAGGAATCTCATCTTGAATACCTCTCTCCCCAATCCCAAATAAAATATAGAAATTTGATCACATAACTTCATCCAGCATCAATATAAATTCGTATTACCTTAAAAAAGGTATATTTTGAAAACACGGTGTTAATTTGGCAGCCCTGGTAGCACAGACATTATTCGCGTTTTATGCATTTTGCCAAATGGTCGATGGCGGGCGGCGTCGAGAGAAATATCCCGTCTGATATACGACATCTTGTTGCGCAAACTGCACTTTGATAACAAGCACGTGAATTTCTTATGATTTGTGCGCAGCTTTCTGTTTCTTACATTCGCGGTAATTAATGGGCATAAATCATAGCGTGCTTATATTTAGATGTTTCTTGCATGTATGCAGTGGAGTGTGCTTGCGAACGTAAATGGAGATACTGAGGACATTGGCGTAGCGAGCATAATTGGCACCCCCGAAAAACATATAACTACACTCATCCAAACAATTAAAGGAACAAGAATTTGGAAATCGGTCCGGTAAAACGGTTCGATGGATCAATTTCAAAATTTACAGGACTGTTGGGGGTACATTAAGCTGTAAAAATACCTGGCAACATTAGTCTTCCTATCAATATTTGTAAAGTAGCGATAGATTTACTAAAAGAACATAAAAGGTCATTTTTTTTGTACTTTTTCACACTAATGGTGAGGGTAAAAAAATTTTTTTTTCTAATAAAGTCATGAAAGGGTCTTGTAGGAAATTTATTCAAGTTTTTAAAATTGCCCTTTAATTTACTGTTTAATCATTAGTTGCTGATATATTGATGATCGAAGACAAAAGAATCATTTTTAATTTAAAGTCAGATATCTCGGCGAAAAAAAATTGAGAGAGACCAAAAAAAAAAACAAATTAAAGCGGAATAAACAAGTTAACTGACTAATGCATTGGTTTAACTGAAAAAAAATTTCCCGAGCCCGCGGACCCTTAAAATTTTTTTAAAAAATTGGAAATTTTTTGTGTCCCACTATTTTTTTTGATTGCGCAATAACCGTAACTCAAAAAAAATTATGCTAAAAAATCTCAAAACTAGAAACTTGAAGCTTTAAAATGCTTTTTGTTTTATTTCGATATGACCATTTTTCACGAAGATACAGCACTTCAAAAAACACCCAAAAAAAATGTTTAATTTCTTGTTCCTTTAATTGTTTGGATGAGTGTATATTATATATAGAATATCGTCGTCTAAGAAGCAACATAACATAACTCATTTTTCTTTATATTTTAAGTTTTTAAGGTTTCTTATTTGTTAGAAAATTGTCAAAATATTTTGGACACTTTTTTGGTCTCGTTTTATTTACGAAATCAGTTTAAATTTTGACGAGACGGGACCGTAAAATAAATAATAATTATCATCATTATCAAATTAAAAGAATGATTAAATTATATAAAAAATAAGTGATGCAGAATAAAAAAAAAGAAAAATATAAAATATACAGTATGGTTTTATGAGATCTTCATAGAAATAAAGGATACAAAGATAAAAATTCAGCGTATAATTTAACTTTTTTAAATACATTTGCACTTGATATAAAGAACAAAAATTAGAGTCGTTGAAGTTTTTATAACATCCTTGGCCACTTGGCAAAATGCAGTAGTGTCAGTCTGGGTAAGGATAGACAAATAACATAATTCTTTTTGTGCATTATAAATCATTTCAAGTTGTTGTTTTATGTTCATTTTAAATCTAAAATACAAACATTAAGTGATTTGATAAATGTTTTTTACTCTCAACCAGAATTTATTGCGGACATTATGACTGTATTATTTCTAAATTAGTATTAAAGACTCGAGAAAATTAAATTGTTTACAAATATTATTACTACAGCCTGGTTTTGATAATTATCTTATTTTCAAGCAAAAGTACCTTTATTTATTGTTATTTATAAATTAGTTATTAATTTATGCTAATTCTTAGTATTGTTATATCAGTAAAATGAGACTCAAACCACATAAAATTAATTTTACTTTTTATTTTCGTTTCTAATGATTAATTTGTATCAACGATTTTTAAAATTTAAATATGTAACATCTAAACCGGTAGGTGGCGCTGGAGTCGAGGGTATTTACAAAAATGTGTATTTATGGTCTGATTTTTAAATAAATTATTTTTGAGCAAGTCTGTAGAAAATATAATGCTTTATAGAAAATATGTATTTTATGTGGTATTATTGTCACAAGTTTAGGTGCGCGGATTACAGGTGTAGACCATTTTCAATAGGGTCTATAATAGCTGAATTTGATTTTTATTTCAAATGAATTTAACTATTATGTTTATTGATGTATACTTTCCTATACAACACTTAATTTTTATTGAATTTTTTGTATATTTTGTTGTGGAAAAATAAACAAAGTTAAATATCATTTTTAGACGCTTTATTGCCATAAATTCTAAATTAATACAAAAATAGACACTATGTATCTGAACAGAAATATAAAAACAAAATGTTATTTATAACTAATATAGAAATACACAAAAAGTGGCGTGTGCCTCACCCACGTAAGAGCAAGGTTGAAGTGAAACTTCTTTTGTTTTCATTAATCATAAAAATTAAATAAATAAAGTAAACGATTATTAAATTAATAATCAAACGTATTCTTTTAACACAAAAACGTCATACAAAATACCAACGTAAACTGACTTGTACGCATTCATTCATCTTTCTCTTGTACATTTACTTATCTCTCACGCATAACCGACGTAAAGTGACTTGTACGCATGCACTATTCATCCTTTTTTCTCTCCTTCAGTGGCGTAGATGGCATTTTGCGATGGGGGGGGGGGGGGTGATCAATAACAAAAATAAAGTTCGGGGGCCCCCTAAATATGCAAATTAAAAAAAAGTATTATTTTTGAATTTAATTAAAACTACATTATTTATTGAATGATCTTTTTTTTTTTTGATCATATAGTTATATAAATTGTAGTTAGTGTACCTTTTATTACTAAAAAAAAGGTCCTCCAAGCAAAAATTTTGCAATTACTGAAAACCTTTTTTTTTACCATTTTTACTATTTTATTCATACTACATGAGTTTATACAATTGTCTCTCTGTTAAGTTTTCTCATGATGTAAACTCATGGGGGGTGATTGATCATCTTGATCCCCCCCCCCCTATCTACGCCACTGCTTACTTGAATAATGTTTTCACTCAAAAAAAGTTTTAGGCAGTCTATTTCAGATATCGCTTTACGCGCGTCACGTTTAGAACCGGGTACAAGTTTTATAATATTATGAGAATGCATGTGCAAGTCAGGTGTATTTTTTTCCCACTCAGTCGTTTGGTCTTTTCCAAGATAAAAATTTGTACAAATATCTTCATTGTCTGATAAAAGCTCTTCTTCCGATGAAATTTCTTGTTCGGATTCTGTGTCGTGGTCCAATATTTCCACAATATTTTCATCTACTTCATCTTCTTCATCTAAGAGACTCTCTTCGTCGCTTGTTAAATCTTCGAACCATGCCTTCCACTTAGTTGGATCTTTACTAGTCTCGATACGACGTTTTTTTGACTCAGACATGCTGATGTCTGAAATTGTAAAATATAATAAACGCCGATAAAATAAGAACCACACATACTTACAAAAATGATGGAAATAAAAAAACGGGTGTGTGTACTTATATACACGCGTTAGAAGTTATACTTATTTGGCGTTGTTAAAAAACAACTACGAAAAAGTAATCTCAAATATTTTATGAAATTTATCAAAATATGATTCCACAAATTTTTAATTAATTTATTTTAAATATATTTTATGAACAGAATATTTCTTTTAAATATTAAAATTTTAGTTTCAGAAAACACATATTTGAAACAAGAAAATAAGGTACTGGCACCAGTCTTGAATATGACCCAAATAATAGCTGTTTTTAGCCTCCTGCTGGTTCTATTTTTGAATAAGAAAAAAAATATAGTCAAATACTACTCATTGAGATCTACATTTTGATTCGCCTTGGTATACATTTTTTTATTTGCTTTAAAACCCCTTGCAGGCGCCATTTTTGATTTAGAAAAAAATAAGAAAGAAGGTCAAATTCCACTAGTTTTGTTATACATTTTGACGTGCCACATGCCTTGGCTTAGTTATAGCTCTTTAGCCCACCCCCTGTAGTTTTTTTTAAACATGTTTTACTAGAGAGTACCATTTTATATGTTCAGTAAAAATTTCAAGTTTCTAGCTTATATATAGATATTTTGCTTTGACTGAAAACGACGACAAAGTGAGATTAATAAGGTTTCTTCGAAACCCTAAAAAATAAAATATTTAAGTTATATATATTTCAAAATTTCTTTATTTATTATACAAGAATAAATAGAAAAAATATATTTTATAAAAAATATTCTAACGAGACCGAGATTTTTCTTGATATTGACTTTATTATCGTCTCGGTCAAGTGTGCGAGATGAGTTCGGACGAGATGGCTTCATTTTTCACGAGAAGAGATCGAGACAATACTTATAGTTGTTAAATTCGAGATCTAAACGAGACTTCAGTTTCAAAAACTGAGACGAGACGAGATTTACCAGACTGTCGGCTAGTCGGAGATTTTTTTTACTTTCAGAAATGATCAAACAGTTTCCTACTTTGATATGGCGAATGAGGTAGCAAATTGATATAAATATTTAATAAAATTATATACATACACAACCTATTTATTCTAAGATGAAACGTCGACAGAAAAAAAATCAACAGAACTAAAAATAAATGTAATAAATTGTTACGACATATCAGATAAAAATATTTCGATTTAAAAACAATTTTTCACGCGTAATAGTCGTATAAATATTTTCCAATGTCGGTACCACCTAGTTACGTGTTGATTCTATAAGCGTATATTTTTAGCGTGACATTTTTGCATTTATTTTTAATAAACGCAGTCTCAACACTAATCTATGACTACCAACTGTATTCGTAAGTAATGTCCATTGCAAAATATTTTAATGATATTGACACACTTACACATATTATATAATAAATTCAGTGTATGTACAATTATTTATTGCACTATTTTAATTACTTTACAAATAGGCAGGAAGTAAGGTGACATCCGTTTATCATATTTTTTATACCGAGAAAATTATCTTTTTATTGCGCAGAAAATTATTTATATATAAATCTTATGAACTGATAAATCAGGAAGAGCTAGTGGATCATTTAATTTCTGTTATATATTGCAATGGGCGTTATACTTCCGTCCCGGAAACCCTAAAAGTGAAGTTCTTTTGTCCGTCCATTCGTCCGTCCGCAGCGTAATTAATGAACCACTGAACCGATTTTAATGAACCTTGGTTTGTTAGTTGGGTTTTATTAGTAAATGATCCCATTAAAAAATTATCAAAATCGTGTGTAGGGGGAGGGGTGGTATCCTAAAACTTTTATTTTTTCGAAATATCTCGAGAACGACGCATGTTACGTGAAAATTTTATAGTATCTTTTTTGTAGAGCACTAAATTTTCTATAAAAAGGTCACTATTATTACAACTTTTGTAATAAAATATTCCCCTACGATGATATTATCCCTATGTTTTCTAAAATTGAAACCACTGTTTTGGATCACGTGTTTTTTTACAAAGCAATTAAATGTCATTTTGACGTATTAGCCAGTATAATACTATGTGTCAATACATACGCTTATATTTACATTTCAAACATGGGTATAAGAAAGTAAAAAGTTTTTTTTTTTTTTTGAAATTTTAATTAGATTATAGTAACTAAATTAAGAAACATGTGCACAAAAAATTGATGCATTAACATAAAAAAACAGACGAAATAATAAGGAACGTTAAAAGTTCAGTTATATGGTATTTAAAAAGAATTGTTTGAAGTATAGGTGCAATGATATTTTTTTCCTAATAATTTCTAATAAAATTGTATAAAAATTAAAAGGTCAAACAGCAAATCATCTGAATACTTTATTGGTATTTATTAAAATTATTCGATAATTAAATATCTTTGATGAATTTAGCACGAGGCAGCACTGTATAATCATTTCACAGATGTTTTTTAACCGACTTCAAAAAAGGAAGAGGATCTCAATTCGGTTATATAGACATAGATATATATTTTATGTACATAATACATATGTTCAAGCATAACTCCAACAAACATGCACTGATTTGGACGAATTTTGTTTGTTTGTTTGTGAGAGTTTACTCCCGAGGTGGTCCCATATAAATTTTATCAATGAACTTCGAGATACGCCACTCAAAAAGGAAAAATAAAAAACTTAAAAAGCGCTAAAAACATGGAGCCAATAAATCTGAAATGGCAAATGGAGTTGAGTAAGGGTTCATTTGAAAGGGCTTTCCTAGACGTAAACAACGCGGGGTCGCCGATGTCTCTACAATTTTTTTGAGAAAAGCTATGATCATTTGAGATTTGGTTAAAATTGAAGAAGCATTACTATCATTCTTACAAAATACATCTAGTCCAAGGATTATCCGAAAACGATTATGACAGAAAAGTGGAATTTTTTGACACAATAGTGACACGACTTGCTGACAATCGTGTTTTTCAACTGGATTTGTTTTTCATTTTAGTAAATTTTTGAAAATGCATTCAACCTAATCTCAATATAAATGTTCAAATGATCATTACTCTTCGAAAAAAAAAAAAACTGTAGACTTCGGTGACCTCGCGTTGTTTTTGATTCGGAAAACCCTTTCAAACGAGCCCTCACTCAACCCCACATGCTATTTAAGATTTCTTCCTCCTCCCTCCCCTCTCCACGTCCGCCGAGGTTTTGAAGGTGGGTGTTTTTGTGGTTAAATAATAGACTTTGTGATCCCATTGCATCACTATAAATTTCAATCCTATATTTCAAACCATTCATATAAGTTGTTTAGGTGGCCCGGAATTTTGGAAGGCGCTGTATATTTTCATTGCTTCAAGTTTTTTTTAAGTCGGTTTTATTTCTTTCTTAAAATGTTTAAACGTAACCGAAAACCGGAAAAACCGTTATTTTTTGCCGAAACGAAAACCGGAACTGAACCGAAAAATAAATATCCAGGGTGTTTTTTGAAAATAAAATTCCCTGACTTTTCCCTGATCACAGATTCAAAATTCCCTAACCACTCGGAGGCAAGAAATGATCGAGGGACCCCTAGAATGTGCAAAAAAATTTGAAGACCTTTTTTTGTTCGCCAATTTTTTATACACTTTTTTTTTCTTCTTCACTGACTTCCCAGAATTTATAATAAATTCCTGACTTTCCAAAATTCCCTGTCTTTTCAGAATTTTAAAGAAATTATCTGACTTTCCAGACAGTGGACACCTTGATATCGGGTTTTTTCGGTTCGGTACATGTTAAAATATGCGCGTTAACATGATCTTACTCCCCACTTCAGTTGTTCAGGCCGGGCTATCATACAAGTACCCACCATAAAATGTTCTAAATTATGGTAGAAAATTAATTTTTAATACAAATAAAATAAAATAAATTAATCACTCGGAGTTGAACCGAAAACCGAAAAAACCGTTATTATTTTCGGAACGAAAACCGGAACCAAACCGATATATATTTTTTTACTCGAACTGGAACGTCAACCGAAACGAAAAAAATAACGGTTCGAAGCCCTGGTTTTTAAGACGGCAGTGTTATTCAGTTCCAACAGAATTTCAAAACAGTTATTATTTTTTAAATACTTGTCACTCAAAGTGGGAGACATGTAGGGCTCTTAAATATGTTTACGATCATTTCTGTCGTATAAATATCAATTTTGGCCTGTTGCATGTGAATAAATCACATAGTTTTTTTGCAACACGATGTTAGATTCCAAGAACAACACTTGGTACATGCAAGTGCAAGAATTATAAATAATTTTACTAGGCTACTTTAGGCTGTCCAAAGAGACGGTAACGAAAAGTTATGGCTTGATGAATTCAAGTAGGTAAAATTTTATGTGGGTAGGGGAAGTATTTTCGTGAAGATAATTAACCCATTAACACCCAAAAGAAAATGAAATTAAGTACACATACAATATATTTAACTAAATATTACAACATAAACTTTTTTTTAACATTTAGAAAAAAAAAATAACGGCGTGTATTCGAGCGAGTAAATTTGGCAGATATGAAGTCTATTTTGTGTGAGACTGCTTTTGTGATATCATTTTTTTTAGATAAATTTCATTTAAAAATCAAGTTATATGTATATTTAAGTTATTCCATATGATTTAAAAAAAATCGAAATCACATGCTTCAGTTGGGTAAAATATATTAGCATAAAACGTACCTGTGAAACGTACCTCTATTCATATACAAATAATTCGCAGCAATTAAAACACGTTTAAATACTTATGAAACTTATAACGTTAACAGATTTTGTTTGTTACACTACTAGCATCTGATTTTTAAGGAAATATTGTGAATTAATATCCATAGAAAGCAGCACAAATTATAAATATCGGTATGGAGAACCATACATGACTTCCATGTTCTTTCTATCTTTTTAAATAATTTTTAAATATACATTTTTTTAAATATTTTATTTATATAACCTACTACTATGAACATAATATCGTAATACATTAAAAAAACATATATACTTACAACGGTTACAGCTCTTTTTGCCATTTGTATATAAATATTAGTTTTCTAATGTCAAAAACATAATTCACATTCGTAGAAAAACTAATTTGACAATTTGAATTTAGTTGCATTTGTTTCCAAGGCAACATGAATTAATGACATATTAGTATTTAAAATTGAAATTTTAAGTGTGTTTTTCACCCCTTTAATGGCTGTTTAGGCACGTACAAATAATAAATGTCCCTTAGATTCAATTGAACTGCAAATGCACCAAATCTTATCAAAATTAGTGAGATAATACTCGCAATATTCACTTTTTAGACGAAAAAAGTTACAAAATTTCGAATATTTCCAAAACCTCTAATCTGATTAGCACCAAAATCAATAGGTCTGGAGTACTCACTGAGACAAACATTTTCCCCAAAAATAATTCAGATCGGTGCATTTTTACAGTAGTTATCGTGAACGAAAGAAAATTCTACATCCGCACAGACACACGGACACACAGACACACGCACAGCCTCCATGCGGAAATTAACTAAAATACTTCCATTTCTTTCAGAACATGGAAGTAAAATGAGGTGTATACGGCGGGCGTTAATGGGTTAAGCTGGGTTGAATAAATTCTGATTTATTTAAAAAATAATAATAATTATTATTTTTTAGAACTTTTTTAGAACTGCATGTCGAGACGAGACTTTTCTAAATCTCGGTCTCGAAACGAGATCGAGACCGAGACGAGATTGTCTTAAATTTGGACGAGACCGTCTGAAATTTGACATGACATGAGCGAGGTAATATCAACTCTCTCGCCGAGAGTCTCGGTTTTAAGATTATCAATAATTAGTAAAGTTTACTATTTGACATTAATCATTAAGAATTAAAATATAATATATCTATAAAAAAGTTTTATATATTTCAAAAAATTCTTAATATCTACTATATATAACGAAGTGTCCTCACTCACTGATAATCATTTTTTTGACCATTTCCACTCATCGGAGAACCTTGAAATTTGGTATATATATTCCTTGGGGGTAAAAAATAACAACTAGTGGGCCTTTTTTGAAAAAGTTTATAAATAGGGTGACAAGGGGCCCCCAATTTTTCAAAAAAAAAGTTAGAATTTTTTTATTATTTTTTTTATATTCCTTGGGCGATATAATGTAAGGTTCAAATTTCAGATTTAAAAAAAATGAAAAAAAAAGGAAAAAAAAAGTTTTGATGTAAAAAACTATCAAAACGAAAATCGATTTTAGATTTTTTTAATTTTTTTTAAATACTTTGGTTAATTGACAACCATGAACCCGTGTCTGATTTTTGAAAAAGATATGTTAAAGAGGAGAAAATAAACAAAATACGTTTACATATAATGCGCTTTAAGCATTTACTAAATTAATTGCAAATGTCGTAACTATGGATACATTATATTTTATTGATTATTTTTAAATGTCAGTCATTTAAAATTTTGAAGTAAATGTGTTTTATATGAAGAATAAAATATGACAAAAAAGAAATATAAAGAACATAACGAATGAAAAATATGCACAACTCTAAAGTAATAAATAATTAAAATTATCGTACATAAATTTGTCAAAAAAATTGAAGACAAACAATCACAGCATTCGAATGACTAATATTCGGCATAACATAGGTAATACATTAAAATTTAAAACTTAAAGTTATTGATATATCAATATTTTTACCCACATAGGTATTTTATTGTATTAATTGTATAAATAACATAACATTGTCGTAATTTTAAATGATATTTTGTTTAATTGTTGTATGAATTTGTACATCTGTCTCTGTGATCTGAACATCGTGCGTCTAAAAGTGACAAAGTTAATTCAATTTACAACTATATTTGATTTAAAAAAGGTTCATCAATTTTAATACAACATATAGGTAGGTATATAATATTAATAAATCCATACTAATATTATAAATGCGAAAGTGTGTTTGTCTGTCTCTCTGTCTGTCTGTTACCTTTTCACGGCTAAACCGCTGAACCGATCTTGATGAAATTTGGCAGTAAGATAGCTTGCATCCCAAGGACGGATATAGGCTACTTCATATCTCGAAAATGCAACCCTTAAAAAATTGCAAGAGGGTGGAAAAATTTTGATTTTTTTTAGTAATTAATATTTTACCCCCCGTTACTAATGAAGGGTTGTAATTGGTTTTATTCGATCCGGCGGGAAAAAATACTACGGGGATGGAGGTTTTACGGGGAAAACAACCCTCAATCTCGTATAGGAACCAAGATATTTACGATTTTGTATAATGGAAGAAAACTAAAAATAAGAAAAATTTAATATTTCACCCCCTGTCACATATGAAGGGTTGTAATTGGTTACATTCGATCTGGCGAGAAAAATACTACGGCAGAGGGGTTATTAGCGGGACAAAACAACCCCTTATCTTACATAGAAGTCAAGACTTATAATATAAATGCAAAAGTGTATCTCAGTCTGTCTATTTTTTACCTGTTCACGGCTAAACCGCTTTACCGATCTTGATGAAATTTGGCAGTAAGATATCTTGCATCCCGAGGAAGAACATAGGAAATTTTTTTTAGTAAAACATTTCACCCCCTGTTACATATGAAGGGTTGTAATTAGTTTTCTTAGATCCGGCGGGAAAAATACCACAGGGGTCGGGTATTTATACATGGGGTATATAGAAGAAGAAAAAACCTATCTCGCATAGCAGTCGAGATATTTGCGATTTTGCATAATGAATGAAAACTAAAATATAGAAAAAATTTATATCACACTCTTACATATGAGTGGTTGTAATTAGCTTCACTCGATCCGGCGGAAAAAATATCATTAAGATGGGGGTTACAAAATTTACGCGAGCGAAGTCGCGGGTAGCAGCTAGTAATATATAAATTTTCACGAGATGCGACAAGGCACATCTGATTTTCGTTTTTCTTAAACTTCACTTATATACGGAAATAGATTTTGTTGTGTCGGTTTTTTTTTATGTATATAAAAAATAAATAAGTTATAATCATTAAAAAAAATACTGTAGCTGCTAAATATATTCACAAAATAAACAATAAAAAAAAATTAATTTTAAAATAATAAATCAAAAGCTATCTAAATTTTCGTTGTAGGTATAATTTCATCAAACATCGGAAACTTTGTTGGATAAATTAATAAAGATGTTTACACGAACACAAAATCAAATATTTCATAAAACAGGCTCTTTAAATATTTTTTGATAATGAGGATAAAATTGTGTGTCAGCTTTAATAAAAATCAACAATGTGATAACATAAATAATTTCTGTAAAATTATTATTTTTAAAACAAGTTTATGTGCTGTATCAATATATTTTTGGCAACTTGTGAGAAAAATTCCATAGGAAAATAAACAAAATTAATGGCATGGTAAATCATTTTTAAAACTTTCAACATGTATAAATCTTTTATAATATAAAATAATTTGGGAAGTATTTTTGTTTTGTTAATGTGAAATATATTATTATTTAAAAATTCGTAAAACATTTTATAAAAATGTTTATGTTTACTAATACTTATTGAATTATTATAAAATTATCTGCATTTGTTTTTAATTGTATATTATATCCAAAACGCCGAACAATAGCTGCATTACAATTGTATAGATAATAAAATATGCAATAATATGTCAGATAATGTATAAACAAAACAAAATAATAAATAACTTGTTTATGAATTAACTCGTTCAAAATTATTTAGTTTAATGCAATTTTGCTTTATCAAATTTGCAATAATATTGTGAATTTTTTGATAATACTCTAATAATTAAATAATACATGTATATTATGTAAATAAATTAAAATAAAGTGCAATTTGTTTAGATACACAAATATATTTAACAAAAAAATGGCCGGCATTTTTGCGGTCACATGGTATTTCTTAAAGTATATAAAAATATATAATTTACCTTGATCGACTAATCTAGCAGCGTTTGGGAACTTTCCTTGATCCAAAATAATTTTCTCAGCTAACAATTCGCGTACATATTCAGCTGCCTTTTGAGATGCAGGGTTAGATTCATCATTTTGGTCGTCATGGTCCCTTTTATTTAAACTATCGTCGTTATTCATGTCCGACAAACTCTTTCTTTTAAAATCACTTGAGTTAGACCCTGAATAATTATTATAATCACCGTTTGAATCGTATTTATCGGCCATTATATTAGATTTCAATAGAAAATTGACAAATCAATACAACCGTTCAACACTTATGACAAACAGACGCCATATGTAAAACCGGCATCAGAGAGATGCGCACGCATGAGCGTTTGTGTGTCCTTGTTCACCTAATTGTATCATATGTATCTGTCTTATTTTTGAGAGCAACACGTGGCTTACAGTATTTTTATGTGCATTTGATCCTTCTCTTATGCGTGGGATAGACATGTGTTTATCTCAGTATTTGAAATTGTTGCTCTACCTACTACAATAATTTGTAGAACATTATAATAGTGGTCTTCAAAATGTTTTACAAAAATGTTATAAAAGTTTATTAGGTAGATAGACATAGAGAATGGACAGTGCATTCTGTATTAACTCAATGGTGTAACATCTGTTCAAAAAGGGAGAGAGAGAGATGCAGTGTAGTTTGAAATATATCTACCTCTTTTTCTAAGAATCTGATTGGTAGCTTACTATAGTTCAGGGTAGTATTTCTATCAGATATATTTTTGTATATCTATCTTGTGATTTTTGTGCAATAAGTTTTTATTAGAAAAGTAAATAATATAAACAATAAACATACTATAATTTCCGGGAAAATAACATTTTTGCTACCGAAAATATTAAATATATACCTATTAATAAAAAATAGTTTCAAATTAATTCCCATGTGGTTGCTACAAAATTATGAGGTGTGAGGTGGATTGCACTTACAAACAGCACATACAAGATTTACTTAACAAAATTTTAAATATTTTTTTTGATATTATAACAAGATATTAAAATTGGTGAAAGAAATTCGAAACTTATATTATTTAGAAATCAATAATTGTTTCTTTTTTTAAATAAAATTTTTTATAACGTTAATTATTTTAACCTCTTTATATACATATAGTATAATAATATCATATATTAATCAACAGTAGATTATTATATTATGATAATATCTATGAATATTTTTAATGTTCGGGACTAAGAATGAAATAGTTACACTCCTGTTTAAAAAAGGGACAAGTATATTCTAAACCTGTTTCTATCTCTTTCTTTTGACACGGCTCTGCTTTCGGGTCAGATGCCTGGTCCATTCTCTATGTCTATGATTAGGTACATAGTATAGACTCGAAAAAATCACAATTGCCATGGAAAACTAAAATATTTTTGTTAGTCGAGGTGTCAGCCAAAACTACAACAATCACTCGAGTGCAATATTAAAAAGTCAAGTAAGCTTTGGAAAAAAGAAAAGTTGTTGTTTAAAATTTTTATATTTATTAAAATTCTAGTAGATTTTTTAAAAAAAAAAAATTAAGAACAAAAAAAACTAGATATAACTCAAAGAGAATAGATTGAATCATAGATACTATCTAAACTTAGCTTATAGTATTAAGATAATGCAGTATTGTTTATGATTCATGCACTATAATAGTAATGTATTGGTACTTTAATTTCGAGTATAAGGCATTCTTTTATCTGTAAAAATGTATACCATCTTCTCTATTATGAATATGCCTAGATGCTGTTTGTGATTTATCACATTTATTATTTGACACTAGAAATGTAATTTGATTCGATCAAGAAGAACGTATGATACACAAACAATTTAAAAGAATCGATCTTACGAAACTGTAAAAATTACAAGATTTGTAAAAAATAATATTTTTTATAATATAATGTAGGACTCTACGCCTCTACTATTTATAGAAATACCATATAAAGTAATGGTATTAATGTATTAATTTAAGATAATAATCTATGTAGAAAACATACATACATATTATTTTGTTTTAGATATTATTATTAATTGAAATAGAATCTTTTGAAAAAAATCCGGATTTTTTTGTGAATTCCGGCGATACTGGTTCCGGCAGGAATTGAAAATTCCAGTTCCGGTACAGCTCTATTATTTAATTAATTTAATAACCAAAGTCCGCAAATATAGTTTGTTTTGTAAATTATAGCCTTTTATTTTGTTTCTCTAGTAATAGATAAAGTAAAACCAGCAATGAGCACGTAGTGATGGAAACTTGCTAATGATTACAAAATGATAAGTATTACGACACAAAATATATAAAAGAAAGAATCGTCAAATTTGAAACAATGTACAGCAGTTGCTATGATAATAATATAATAATTAATAAATAAATTATACTAATAATTTGTTTAAATGTCCACCATTTTTACACCTATTGACCGATTGTCATCAAATCACGCTGTAAGACAGTTAAATGTATATAGATTTATATTCAGAAATGTTAGTAATCAAATATCGATAAATATTTCTAATTCAGTACAACGATTTGTAAATTATTCAACATTGAAAAGGTCAATGTTTTTTGAGTGCGAAAAACTAGGTACATACAAAAAGTGACAATATGAACTATAGTTTGAATCTATATACAAAACCAATACAGAACAAAATAAAAATTTATATTCCAAACATTTCACATCTCTAAAACTTTCCTGAAGAATGATGATATGTCAAAAACTTACAAACATGAAACAACTGCAAAGTTTTTTGAACAATGGCGTTTTTTTGGACAACGCACTCCTGGATATTATCGCTAAATGTTCCCCAAAGGTGTCTTTGATATATTTCTACTAAAATTCGCGCAGAGGTGTTCTGTATTTGAAAATATATATATATACAATTATTCAGGAAATGGTTCTATGAATGATTGTCCCCTGAAGTGGAGTTAAAATGATAACGTTCAATTTATATTTATTACGAGTATAAACGTAATCTTTTTGTGAAACTATTTTTATTATAATTAAAATAAAGTCATTTTATGGCAGCAGTTACGGTAAAATCGTCAAAATAACGACCTTGCAGTTAGTTAGGTGTTATGTATAAAGATTTTTAGTATTCATGCCGATGGTGATATGAAAATAAATTAAATTGTGACTATAAAAATAAAAATATAATTTCAAAATTCAATAAAAATGAACTACAGTACCTACAGTATTGGGGTTACCATTGCTGTAACCAGAAGGTGGGGGCCAAGGGGTCTGTTGCCCCGGCAGTGGTGTAAGTAACGAGAGGCCAGTTAGTTCATTGTTTTACAAAAAAAAAGAATTTCCTGCATCACCTTGGTTACGTCACTAGGGTTTATTTGTCTATTATTCCGACACCGGTCACAGAAGCATGAACTTACTATTAACAACAAATATAAGTACCTTTATACATACAGGGTGTCAAAGTACAATGTACAAGACTGTGTCAAAGTTCAATATTTCATTTATTATATCAAATGGAAAAAAACTTCAAATACAAAAGTTGTCAGGTTAGACAAGCCGCATATTTTAAAAATAGTTACATTTATATAGGTGTCCCATAAGTGCGTTACAAATCAAAGTTATATTTTTTTCAATACAATGTATATTTTTTTCATTGATAATCTTAAAGCATGTGTGGGATTACACTGAGCGGTTTAGAAATTATGACCATTTTTATAAGAAAATTGACATATTTTCAACACCTTGTTATTTTCTAATTACAACAAAAAAAAATTGTTTTCTGCTAAAAATAGTTTTGGCATATGCTCTATTATTGCGATATTACATAAAACATTTACAAAATTGTATTCTTTGTACAGGGTGTATCAAAACTCTGAACTTAATTTTTACCAAAATTTTCAAATGGAACATCCGTTATATTTTCAAATTTTCGAATTACCTATTCAATTCTAAACACGTTTTATAAACTATGTTTATTACCTAAATCCAGCTGTTAAAAAGTTATTAATTTAATTTGAATGATAGGTTACAACTTTGTATTTAACGCCACTGGTGGACATTTTGAACAAAGAAATTAATTTTTGTGTATCATTTTGTTTATTTAATTTCTAGATTTTTATGTTCTTAAAGTTTGTTAGTTCTAACGAATTGTCTTATGGATTATAATAAAGTTGTATTGTTTTTATAAAACATGTTAAGATTTTAAAAATCTTCCAAATAATTATTTAAAGGCTAGATTTAGGTATAGAACATAGTTTATAAAATGTGTTTAGAATTAAATAGGCAATTCGAAAATGTGAAAATATATAGGGTGTTCTATTTGAAAGTTTTGAAAAAAATTAAGTTCAGAGTTTTGGTACACCCTATACAAAGAATACAAATTTGTAAATGTTTTATGTAATATCGCAATAATAGAGCATATGCCAAAACTATTTTTAGAAGAAAACAAATTTTTTTTGTTGTAATTAGAAAATAACAAGGTGTTGAAAATATGTCAATTTTCTTACAAAAATGGTCATAATTTCTAAACCGCTGAGTGCACCTTTCAAATTGAAATTGTGGGCACCTTTTTACGGGGTTTCTTTTTTTGTAAATACTAATATAAAAACCAGGGTTAAGTCAAAATATGCTACATTAAAAAAGAGAACAAAAGAGGACATTTCAATATTAAAAAAGAAAAAGAAAGATCATTGCTCAAAAAGAGAACATGTTCTTTTTAAAAGAGATATTCTGGCAACCCGAGGTAAGTATGTAATCCCTTAAGTCTAGCCCTATTTAGAATATATTTTTCCCATTAAAAAACTTTTTAGTGATTTTATATTTTGCACATAGTGCATTTTAATGTTTTCTTCGATGAGTTGGCAACATTGAAATGCTGAAAGTTCAGGTAGAATAAAAAACTTGAATATTTACCTGGAGCCATCTTAAATTCAGGTCGGGTCTAATATCATTCTAGATCTGAGGTCTTCCGGTCTACAATTTTCATTCCCCGAGGTGTTTTTGCGTAGGAGTTTGTTTTCAACTCCTTAACTATTGGAATGCAAAAGTATTTGAAAGTTTATTGAATTTCGATACGCCGGGTTTCATAAAAAAGAAACAATATATATTCCGTCAGATATATCGTTGCGTCATATGCAGTGACGGTTCATTTGAAATTTCTTAGGGGTGGATTCTACAAAGAGATGTGGCACAAGGGAAAATAAATCCTTCCATATATCAAAATTGAATGTTTGGTAATTCAAAATTAAAAAAAGTAGAATAAAAAAAAGTCATATAAATATTAAATATATCTAGTTCTTTCTGCCCCCTCTGATTAAAAATTATGGTGTTGTTTTGTCTCCAGAGGTAACAATGTTCCTTCGTTACTGATTAAAATGGTACTTTTTGACAAAATTAATACGGGAAAAACCATCAATCAAACTTAATGGGGAGAGGTAGATGGTTATGTTTTATATCAATGCAATTGTTAGATGTGTATAATACTGTATAACCTCTTTACATAACCTAAAAAAATAAATATCAAAACTATAATTTTATTTTATTATAACTTGGCCAATATTAAAATAGATTTTAAATTAATAAAGGAAAATATATTACTTATGATCATAAATAAAAATGGTTAAAGAACGCATTTAAAATCAAAATTGACTCGTTGGTAATTTGTTAGCAACATATGGTAGGGGACGTTATTTTTTTTATTGTACCTTCTTTTATGTACTTTACGATCGTGCTAAAGAAACATCTATAAATATTTTTAAAACTTAATTGTTTGCGTTTTTGCTTTTGAATTTTTTTCCAAATTTGCTATTTTCTGCTTGATATTATTGATTTAAGTATATAAAATATTTAATTTTTTTTTAATGTACATTTTAAAATTACATAAAATGTACAATACAATACAAATTTAGAAAATGATGCTTGTATTATACCTATAAAATTTATGTATGTACATTTACTATAAGAACTAATCTGACAAACATTTTAGCGTTCGCAAAACATCGACAAAAAATTATAACTTTTACTACCCGGCAATCCGGTCCCAACGCCAGCCTACATAGTGTTTATTTTATAGCTTTTATTATTCATTTCTTGTACGTTGGTATCCCTGTTACATTTTAAAAGGACTCGTAATACTTCATAGCAATACCAATACTCGTTCATTTTTTTAAAGTTACCTACATTGTCCAATGATGATAAGAATTAAACTTACTTATAAATCTTATTTTTTTTAGAACTCACGTCAGTAAAAAAATATGTTTGGTAAATGTATTGATTAATTAATATTAATTAATAAATACAGGATATCTATAAAGGTTTGATCCATTTGTGGTGGAAACGTAAGTATTATATTTATAATTTTTATTTTGAGGAATGTTAACATTTGATAATCGGTTTAATATTAATGAGTTTTATCGATTACTAGCAGTGCCCACGCGGCTTCGCTCGCGTAGACTACGAAATTATTGTTTAGTTTTTTGAAAAATATAGTTTAATTAATTAAGTACAAACACGATTAATTATTATTGTAATAATAACTTATAAATACCTAAATTACCTAACAAAAAGAAAAAAGTACAAATAATTTGTGTTCTGTTTAAATTTAAATGTTAATTATTGAGAAGAAAATAAACTCAAACGATCAGCCGAGCGAATCCGAATATCTACCGAGCGTAAGCGAATCCAGTCTGTTGTACATCGCTTCGATGCGGCACGACACCATACATTTAAAATATTACATTTATAAATTTATTTTAAGATATTTTCTAAACTATACAACCAAATTGGATGCTGTAAAGGGCAAATTATATCTTCATTAAGTGCTTATGACGTTGAAATCATTTATTTCGATAAGGATTAATGTTTTGCAGGTCATAAGTCCATGTAAACAGAACCCAAATATTGTATGTTTTCTTTGTAACATAAAAGCAGTCATTGTGGCTTAAATATAAAAGTTAGACATATGGTGTCGCGGACTTTATTGTAGAACTTTTGATTCTACACAGTTCATTAATACATTATTTTGTTCTATATTGAACGGTTTAGGCAACGTATTACAAAACAGCGCGCCGACGGCAAAATTTTTTCCGACTTGATTTACTGTTATCGTCACTGCTTAGTTGTTATGTTACCTAACGTAACAAAATATAGCCTATAACCTGGCCAGAGAGCGTACCTATAAATTAAAAAAAAAAAACACGTAAATCAGATAAGTGGTTCTCGAGTGATAAGCGCAAGAACGGACAGACAGACAGACAGACAGAGAGACGTTGAGCTTTATATATTAAGGATTATCAGTATCGACCAGTAATTATCAAGTACAAGGGTATATAAGGTAAATAAAAAAAAAAAGAAATATATTGAAGAGGTCGGTTACTCCATACATTCCTGGGCTAAATAACTATTGGTTGGTACAGAAAATCGATAACACTTATTAATATTTAACCGATTATCGAATTTCATAACTGTATCACAATGGGTTCTCCACTAGTTTAGACTAGGCGTCGAAACATCAGCTGTTGTGTGCTACTTGTTTAAGGGTAGAGTGCTCTAAGAGTGCGCGGGCGATAAGAGTGCGCACTCGTCATATCTCGAGATATAGTATTGAATTGCAGCCAACTTCAGTTCCTAACTGTCCAAAGTCACACTGATGAAGTTTTGTCAGAACAAATCAAATAATACGGATACCCAGTGCCGGATTAAGCAAGCGCGGGGCCCGTAGCAAATGTTATAAAGATGCCCTTGGTATTGGCGTCACTAGGGGCGGGGGTGAAACTCGGGGAGTAAATCGATAGCTTCACCCACTCTCCCCGAAAAAAGTCAATATGATTGCTTTAAAAAAATAGGTAAATATTAAACCATAGACATAGAGCATGGACCGCGCATCTAACACGAAAACAGAGCCGTGTCAAAAGAAAGAGATAGAAAATGGTTTGTCCTTATTTAAACAGAAGTAACTATTTCTTTCTTATTAGAAAAAGAGATAAATATATCCCAAACGCCACCGTATCTCTCTTACTGTTTTGAAGAAAAATTACACCATTTTTTTCGGGATACATCTATCTTTTTTTCTAATAAGAATGAAATAAATGAATTATAATAATAATAAAGGCAAGTATATCCTAAATAATTTTCCATCTTTTTCTTTTGACACGGCTCTGTTTTCGAGTTAGTCCATGCTCTATGTCTATGGGTAAATAGGCTTTATTTTTTAACAAATAAGACAGGTGTCACCCCTTCAGGTTGCCACCCGGGTAAGATCGCCCCGCCCCCCTACCCACCCCCTAACTACGCCGCTGACTGACTTGATTTAAAATATACAATCCTTAAAAAATTGATAAGTTAATAAAAAATTAAGGGATATTTTTTTGAACTCTTTTAACCCTTGGTAAAGAACGGAAAGGAAAGCTAAAATTTGTTGAAATTTTTATTCAAAAATTAGAAAGCGCAAACTTTTAAATTTGCTTTGGAACACGCAAATCAAATGAATTTTCGCGAAAATATAACTATTTGAAAATTTGAATTTTTTGTTTTGCTTTTTTTAAATTATCTCTTAATTTTTTTGAGGTGTGTATAATAAAACACCACTTTTACAAACAAAATTTTCTTGATTTGATTTGAGAAAATTTAGAAAAATCGATTAAAAAAATCAAAGATCGGAGATTCAAAAATCGATTTTTCGATTAAATCAAATCGAGATGGGAAACTCTAAATTTAAATTATTAATTACTGTAGATTTGTACACCCCGTATTAACCATTGGACGGTAAGTGGTAAGTCCAATAAGAGATATTTTTCCGCAAAGTCGCGGGGCCCGTAGCATTTGCTACTCCTGCTACGTTGTTATTCCGGCCCTGTGGATACCAGGTAAATTTTAAACATATACTTTGTTTTGCTAAAATATTTCGACGTTCTGGAAACTGTATACAGTTTGTGTTTATGCGAATATTGTCTATAGTCTATTAATATATTCGGCTAAGCATATAAAGTACGATAACTTCTTTGTTTTAACGAGGGATGCGACCCATATAATATCTACGAAAAATGTACTAAGCGTGTAAGAGTGCGCGGTTCTGTGAAAAAACGAATCTCGTTCATGAATTACACATCTCTACAATACAGCATTTTAACCGCTCGACCACATTATATTAGTACATATGAAATATAACAATTTTCAGGATTAAATACCGTAATTTAATGAGTATTCAAATAAATGCTCGAACACGTGTATTTTTATTTTTAATCTAGTTTAACCTCTCAGAAGCTAACTGAATCCTTCATCCAACAACTGCGACATTCCATTGTGAGTAATTTACAACGAATGTAAAAAAATAATATAAGAGGTGTGTGCCTCACCTGCATAAGCGCACGTTTGAAGTGAAACTACTTTTGTTTTCATTAACCATGCGAATTAAATAAATAAAGCTAAATGTATTAAATGAATAATCAAACGTATTTTTTGAACGCATTAACCGTATATAGGGTAAGACTCATGGGCGCCGGCAGGATTTCTTTCAGGGGGGTGCATCTAGGTATATAAAATTAAATTTATTTAAAATTCATATCACGCGGGTATTTTAATATGCATCTGTGGAACGCAGCTTCGCCTGTGAGGATAATCACGCCTCTAGCGGTTGAAAATAAAGAAATGAAAATTTTATTTTCGAAAACTATATTTTTTTGGAAGCTAATATTTGGTCAGGTTGAAAGTTACATAGAATGTGACTTCCAAAAAAAATCAGCCAAATGTATGCAAAGTCCGAATTTGTATGCTTACCTGGCTATAGCCTTTGAGAAAAATAAAAAGTTTTGTGCCAGGCATTTCTAACAGGCATTGAAATGGCACAAATGTATTTTTCAATAGAAAAATATATAAAGTTTCATTTGGTCATAGTTTGAAGCTGTTACTCAATTGGTATATAGTAATGAGTAAAAAAAAGTTGTATTTTAAGTTTTGTGCGCGCGCACTCTTACACTCCATACATCATTTGTCGCAGTTTACTTTTTGAAACATAATAAACTCTTCTAATTTCAGAATATGTATAAAATGTTGAAGACAAGATGAACGAAAATATTAATAAAAATTTCAACAAAGAAACTGTTACGAATATTCGAGAGACTACCGCAATAAATGATTCAGATTGTCAACATTTACATATATACAGTCGCGAAGGTTCACAAGAAATAAACAAAGTTGTTTATTACAATTACACGTGTTCAAGCATTTATTTGAATACTCATTATTAATTACTGTATTTAATCCTGAAAAATTTTATATTTCATATGTACTAATATAATGTGATCGAGCGGTTAAAATGCTGTATTGTAGAGATGAGTAATTCATGAACGAATCGATTCGAGTCAGTATTTTAAAATAGAATCGTTATTTTTTTTTTTTTTAAACTATATTGTAAAATATAAAAGAAAAGATTCTCACAATATATAAACAAATTTTTTATGCGAGTAAAAAACAGTATACAAATTTTGTAAGTTAGGAGTAAAAAACAAGGTCATCAATTATTAATTATTTGATTTTGACTTTTTTTTAATAAGTTCTAGCTGGAATTCAATAAAAAAAAGGTTTTCAATTTTTCTTTTTGCATATTCTATATCAGTAAAAACGATTCTTATTACTGAATTGATTCAAAGGACTCGAGTCACTAAAAAGACTCATTTTCCCATCTCTACTGTATTGGGAACGTGGCGAACTGTGGTTCGAATCTTGATTTAGCAATTTTTATTTTTTATTTTTATTTGCAATTGTTTTTTACTTTTTCTTAATTTCTTGTACATGTTTCGGCTATCTCGCGTTTAAAAGTTGATTTTTTTAGGTAAAATATATTATTATCGATAAAGTCGATAACACATGTTTCTGGATTAAAATATAATATGTAGGTAAATTCAATGAATTATTTATGAAATTAGATTCAATTATATAAAATCTAATTTGTAAAAAAATTAAATATTAATAACACAGGCTTACAAAAAAAAAAAAGTTTATGAATATTTAACGAGAACATTGTATTCTTATGTATTTTGACGCCCTGAATCCGATTCTGAGGTCCGTTGACCTTGGTTAGCTCAGTTTCAAGGTCATTTTAAGGTCAAATTTTAAAAAATGGCTAAATGATTCTGGTAAAAGGTGATATATAGGTTTTTCTGGTCGCTGATTTTGTATTTAACGTCCGTTGACCTCTGCGAGGTCAGGTTCAAACCTATATGTACTGTTTCGAGCGATTTTTCCAATTTTTTTCTTGAAATGACCTTAACCTTATCTCGAAGAGGTCAACGGACGTCAAATTCACAATTAGCGACCAGAGAAACCTATATATCACCTTTTACCAGATTCATTTAGCGATTTAAAAAAATAAAAATTTGACCTTGAAATGACCTTGAAATTGACATTGTAGGGGTCTAAGAACCTCAAATTTTAATTCAGCGACCTCAAAAACCTATATATACTGTTTTGTTAGTATTTTCGAGCGATTTTTCCCACTTTTACATTTAAATGACCTTGAACCTGACTTCGTAGAAGACAACGGACGTCAAATTCAGAATCAGCGACCAGAAAAACCTATATATCACCTTTTACCAGAATCATTTAGCGATTTTTAAAAATTTGACCTTAAAATGACCTTGAAACTGAGCTAACCAAGGTCAACGGACCTCAGATTCGGATTCAGGACGTCAAAATACATAAGGATACAATGGTCTCGTCCAATATTCATAAACTTTTTTTTTTTGTAAACCTGTGTAATTAATATCCAAAAATTGAAAAAAAAAATTTATATAAAATAATTAATATATTGTTATATATCTACGTTATTAATATTTAATTTGTTACAAAATAGATTTTAGGAATGAATCTAATTTCATAAATAAATCATTTAATTTACCTACGTAATAAATTTTAATCCAGAAACATGTGTTATCGGCTTATCGATAATAATATATTTTACCTAAAAAAAATCAAAGTTTAAATGAGAGATAGCCGAAATATGTACAAGATAATAATAATAATTCAGGCAAGACATACACGAGTGTATGCCATAAGGGTTCCGAAGTACGTACTACGTGAAATGTTTGGAACCACTTACAGGTACATTTTTAAGTTAGAAAAAAATATATAGAAGTATCAAGTTCTACTAATTGAGATCTATATTTTGACACCCCACTTGCCTAGATATCAAAATAAAAAATTCTATGACGCCCCTCCCTATAATTCCAAAATTTAAAATTATATTGTTGATTTTAGTATTTGTCGTTGGTAGTCTCACCAAAGCCTCGTTACCAAATTTTTTTCAAATTTTTTGAGCCAGTAGTTACAGAGTTAGAGGGGGGGGGCAGAATAAAACATTGCTTTTAGCCCCCTACAGGCGCCATTTTTGAGTTAAAAAAAAAAAAATATGGTCATATTCTACTAATTGAGATGTACATTTTGACATACCACATGCCTACATATGAAAATAAAAATTTAAAATTCTATGACGCCCCACCCTATAATTCAAAAATTTAAAATTATATTGTTGATTTTAGTGTTTGTCGTTGGTAGTCCCACCAATACCTCGTTACCAATTTTTTTTCAGATTTTTTGAGCCAGTAGTTACAGAGTTAGAGAGGGGGGGACAAAATAAAATACTGATTTTAGCCCCCTACCGGCGCCATTTTTGAGTTAGAAAAAAAATAAAAAATATGGTCAAATTCTACTAATTGAGATGTACATTTTGACATGCCACACGTCTTGGTATACAATTTTTTTGTTTTTTTTTTGGATTTGCTTTAAAGCCCCCTACAGGCACCATTTTTGATTTAGAAAAAAATAGAAAAAGGTTCAAATTTCGCTTGTTTTGTTATACATTTTAACGTGCCACATGCCTTGGTATAAAAAAAATATTTTTTTAAACTAGCTTTAGCTTCTTATTGCCCCCCTTGAAAAATTATTTATTCAATAAATTTGTACATATTTAACTAGAGGGTGTAATTTTACATGTTCAGTAAAAATTGCAAGTTTCTATCTTATATAGTTTATGAGCTATTTGGCTTTGAGTGAAAAGGACGGACAAACGACAAAGTGAGATTAATAGGGTTTCTTCGGAACCCTAAAAAGTAAGAATTATTATACGTTAACGTATTATACAAAATATCTCAAAATGTCTTGTTTTTACAACACCGTGATCACTAACAGTATCGATGTCTATGTTGTCCTGTAAAATGTTCTCGATGAAGGTTACGACCTATTGGAATTAGTCTATCAATATAGAGCTATCAATACGCACAGTAAGCCAATTAGAATTCTCTAGACAAGCCGTGTAAGGGGGCAAAGTACATTATGCTATTTATTTATTTATACTAAGATTGAGTTATAATCCGGGTGTATATAAAAAAAGTGTGCTCACACGCGTTAGATGTTATACTTCTTTGGCGTGATTGAAAAACAACTACAAAAAATTAACCTTAAATAAAATATTTATTTCAAATATAAATATCTTAGTCAGCCAGTGGCCAGTTTACTGGCCCATTTGAGTAAACATTATTATTATCAGACCAATATATAATTAATAAATTAAAAAAACTAATAACATAAACATAAATCATAAATATAACATTTGACAAAATCTAAATGTAATGCTAATTTAAACATAAATAACAAAATAACCTGCATAAATATTGCAAACGCCACCAAAAATATAACGCACTTCGAACGTATATGATAGTGACAAGCTACGGTAGTGTAAGCCACTGAGAGAGTGAGACCGTTATGTATTTTCATAGGCAGTTTTATCTTCTTCGTTCGGTTCCCCCGAGTTTACTCGAATGAGCATTTCACCTCCGAGCCTGACGCATTTGATTTATTCACTGGACAGGAAAAAATGTGTGTGCGGTGCACCTAAAGAAGTATAACTTCAAAAATGTTAATCGAAAACTCTTTTTTTCCAAAACACGTTTATCATTGCTATCATAGCACTAGCAGATGGTAGTTGAATATTAATCATTTCAGTTTCATTTTGTCTTTAATTTTTTTCGTTTTTCATATCCGTTAGTGGAAATGTGGAGTAGGCTTCGCAAAACAAGATTAATTAGTAAACTTTAGCCACAGGAATCCTATTTCATTTCATTTCTGTTTTTGTGCTTAAGTGTTACGATTCCGAGTCGAAAACAAGATAGAGTATGTTTGTATATAGTAAATGACTATACTCTTGTACCTACTGTGTAATACTCTTTTTATGTATCTACTATTTTATAGATACAAAACATGTGAAATGTTATTTTTTAGAAGGAATTAGGGCTACATGTCGAGACGAAACTTTGAAACGATGTTGAGACTTGACTTGAATTCGGACGAGATAAAATTTTTATTTTAAAGTCTCATTGATAGTCTCTCCGAGAGTCTTGGTTTTAAAGATCCACATAAAAGATATTGTACTTTTAACCGGACTGTTTTTCTTACGTATTTTTGGGCACGAATTTGACAGTAAAAAGCTGACTTCCAAAATTGTTTGAAATCGTCGAAAAATTGCAAAAAATAAACAGAAACTTTATATCAATTTTAATTTTAATTGTGATACATTTTTTCACCAAATCTAATGAACATTTGTGATCAAAACTTCGATTGTAAAAAAATCTAAGGGCGGATTTGGAAAGTTGAAAATATTTTTTTCATTACTCGATCAAAAAAACTGAAGAGAAAAGTCTAATCTATATATTTACAAAAGCCATTCATTAGATTTGGTTAAAAAATGTATCACAGGCCATGGATGTTATCAAAATTGATATAAATGTTATATTTTTTTGGGGGGATCAGTGATCTTTTTTTAATTGCCAAATTAGTTTTCAGCGCCCAAAAATACGTAAGAAAAACATAGTTTGGTTAATGTTTCTTTTGTGGGGCTGTGAGGTCAGTAAAAATATATTGTTTGATAAATCTTTAAATCTATAATTAAAGTAAAATATATTTGATTCGTTATATTTCAATTTTTTATTTGTTTATTTTATATAAGAATAAATGGAAACAATTACATGAAGAATCATATCAACGAGACGAGACTGTCAGTCGTAAATATCGAGACTGAGACGAGACTTTAGTTCAAAACCGAGATAAGATAAGATTTTTTCTCGTGTGAAGCCCTAGAAGAAATATGAAATCTATTTAAATCTCTATTCAAAAATCACCTAGGTACTCTGTTATTAAATTGAATTCTTTGTCCCATTGCTACAATTACCAATAAAAACAATTTTTCACTTCACTTTACTTCAATAGTAAAATCATACTATACATTTACAAGTTTTACTATCAATGATTTAAGAATAAGAGTATTTTAATGTCCAGCGGCGGATTTTACTTTTTGGTGCCCTAGGTTTTTATAATGAACGGAGTCCTAGTTTTTCTCTTTTTGTTGTTTATTGTTAAACTTTCAAAGAAAATTATTGCATTGGATTTTTTTCGTTTTTAATTATGTTTTAAACTAACTTGACCAAATATAAATGCATTAAGCATTTGTAATGGCGCGAGATTAATTTGTTTTTTGATTGACTAGCACCATAAAATTGAGCTTTGTGTAGAAGATATAATAGAAAATAATATGTGGTACATATGGTAGATAGTATATATAACATCTCTGCCTATGTAACATTGTTCCTTTGCTTTGGACTTGAGGCGAAATTTTACGCTTACATAATATACTATTTAATATTATTATTGTTAATAACATCTCAATTAATAGAAAATATTGTTTTCACCTCGATTTGCAAATATTACAATACGTTTTTATTATAATTCTCATCATTAAAAAGTGTTGAAACCATAATGAAGTGATCATAAATGCTATAAGTCCTGTGTAAACATATAATTTTTATTCAAAAGTCTAATAACCGAAATAGTTCTAACTAGGAAAAAAGTAATCTCTTTTTATGGTGTCCCTTAGATTAGGAAAGACTATGGATACATAACAACCAATGCTAGTCCGTATATGAAAGTGTTACCAAAATTTGTCGACGGCCATCTTTTTGTAATTGTCAAAATCGCATATTATCCCATAGGCGTCAGTTGAAAATTTATAATATGCAAATATGCTTTAAATTACAATTGAATTTAGTATGTATGAGAGATGATAGTTCCAAATTGACATTTTTCTGTTAATGAATTATCACTGAAATATTTTTAAACTCAGTATAAAACATTTATTATTAATTAATTTTTATAATTCAAAACAATTGATATTTATTTTAAAATTTGAATGATACGTCAATGATCCGTGGAGTGATTTTTCGTGGTGCGATATGGTAACAACGCTAGGTAGGTAATGTGTTATTTGTCCTTTATCTTTCCTTGTCTAAGTAGTGTTCCCTCTGTGGTGATGCCCTAGGGCGGTGCCTAGTGTGCCTTATTATAAATCCACCACTGTAAATATCCCTACATAAACTAGAATGTATAGAATTGTTAATAGATGTTTCTACGTTGTAAAACTGTAGTTTTATATAAATGTATGAAGACTGAAATATCAGTTTTCATACATTATGAACTTTAGTTTTATGACATTCTACATATTATGTAGGTACGTTCACATATATACGAAATCTATTAAGAATTCTATACATTCAAGTATATGTACAGCTGGGTACAAAAGTGTATTAAAACAACTTTAAATTTTATAAATAATGCCCGGTATTATAAAGAACTACCTATCACCCGTGACTTCGTTTGCGTGGAATACAGGTTAGGTAATACAGATTTCTGTTATGATAGTCGATAAAACAGGTTTTTAGTTTCGCACTTGCACGCTAGATGTCTATGCTAAAAATTATAACCTATAATTGGTGCAAATGTTACACACCATAAACATAGAGAATGGACCACGCATCTGACTCGAACACAGAGCCGTGTCGAAAGAAAGAGATAGAAACAGGTTTGGAATATACTTGTCCTTTTTTTAAACAGGGGTGTAACTATTTCATTCTTGGTCCCAAACATTAAAAATATTCATAGATATACTATATGTATATAAAGAGGTTAAAATAATTAACGTTATAAAAAAAATTTATTTAAAAAAAGAAACAATTATTAATTTCTAAATAATATAAGTTTCGAATTTTTTTAACCAATTTTAATATCTTGTTCTAATATCAAAAAAAATATTTAAAATTTTGTTAAGTAAATCTTGTATGTGCTGTTTGTAAGTGCAATCCACCTTTTGTAGCAACCATGATTTAAAACTATTTTTTATTATTATATATTTAATATTTTTGGTAGCAAAAATGTTATTTTCCCGGAATATCCGTTCATAATTTTGAAAATTTCTATCAGATCAATTTGAGTTTTTTTTAAAATTTCCTCGATGAAATATGAACCATTAAATTATGTTTATTGTTTATATTATTTACTTTTCTAATGAAAAACTTATTGCACAAAAATCACAAGATAGATATACAAAAATATATCGGACAGAAATACTACCCTGAACTATAGTAAGCTACCAATCAGATTCTTAGAAAAAGAGATAGATATATTCCAAACTACACTGCATCTCTCTCTCACTTTTTGAACAGATGTTACATCATTGTGTTAATACAGAATGCACTGTCCATTCTCTATGTCTATGTTACACACCCATTTTTTTATCTAGTAAATAGTAGTCTATGTCCTTTCTCGGGATGCAAGTTATCTCCCTGCCAAAATTCATCAAGATCGATTCAGCGGTTTAGCCGTAAAAAGGTAACAAATAGACAGAGAGACAGAGACACTTTATCGCTTTTATAATATTAGTATAGATATTTTCAAGATGACGGCAATAGCATTGCTCTGACTTTTGGGGGGATTATCAGGGATTATTAGTAGAACATTTGTATCAAAAATCATTTTGACTCGAATTAATTCCTAATCTGCTTTAAAGAACTCCACACAAATTTCATTAGGGTACAGTAAAATTGGCTCAAAAGTTCTTTGTTTGCTGATCAAAAAATCCTATCGGCACAAGGTCCAGAATGGACATTTTTTTTAATTTTCAAGGTCAAAGGTTAAGAAGAAAGAATAAAATTGCTAAACCTCTAGTATGGTGTAGTTTGTAACTTGCTGATAAAACTTCCTAAGGGCACAACGCTTGACAGTTTTTTAGTTATTCAGGTTCAAATGTTAGGAATGTAAATATCTGAAAAATGAAGGTTTACAGTCTTTGGCTAACACTGAAGTATGGTATATAGTGACTTGCTGAGATTCCTTTTGCTTCCTTAAATTCTAGCCATCGTCAATTATTTGAATACACGTGCTTTTTCTTTAACATTAAAATATGTCATTTTTGACGTATGAAAATAATACTCAAAAAAATTTAGAATGACTATTAACAGTATTATCAAAATTGTCTTTCTGTGGTCTAATGGGGGATTCGCTCCGGGCCACGGTTGCCAAAGTAAATTTTTAAACAATAAGGACTTTTTCTCTTCAAAAATTTTATAACACCAGAACTATTAAATACACATTTTTATTGTATTAATATTTTTTAAATCTGAAAAAAGTATATGGAGGTGGGTCCTTAACTAACATTCCGCCCTGGGTACTAATCTTTTCTAGTCCGCTACTGCTTGACATGTTTTTTTTACGAAGTTTTTTCATTTCTCAAATTTAAAATTTATACAAATGTGTTTACTCTTTCTCATTTCACTAATTCTAGTTACTGAGATAATTTAATAATATCATTTCAAAAAAGTATTATGTTAAAGCTGCCCACTTTGTGTACCCAACTGTACATTTATATATAAAATACTCAAATTCTTAAATCATTGATACACGTAAGTCTAGTTTCGTTCGCAAACAGGTCAACTAAGATTTTAGTGTTGTAAGGTCCGACCAGCATCCGATTTACGATCTATCAGGATTTTACGACGAGTTCTTCGTGAGTGGCGCTTTTACCCTCACCCCTCCTCTTCACGGCAAGGCGTCGTACTACGCATTATTTATTTATCACGGAGAGGTAGATACCGCTCTCTCACGGTCGGATTTAAACGTTCTGTTCAAGTCTTAAGCAGCGTTGTGCATTTTTACTCCACCGGGTTTTGTCTATTCATGTAGACGTGATGTTAATGTTTAAACATGTTGCAGATTTATAAATATATGTGTATGTGTACGCAGTGCACAAAAAACTGTAGGGGAATGCGTGGTCGATCGAAAAAAGTATTGATTTTTAAAGTTATTTTAAATTTAGCAAATTGTAGTTTTTTCATGTCATGATTCTTTATATACAAATTGAAAAGCATTAGTTTTACTTTCTTATACATGATAATTAAATATAAAGAAATTATATAGAATAAAACAAAGTTCCTCGCCGCGTCTGTCTGTCTGCGCCCGATTTTCTCAGTAACTACTGAACGGATTTTATTCCGGTTTTCACTAATGGATAGAGTGTTTTACGAGGAAGGTTAAGTTGTATAATTTGTGGATATTTTATGTCAGGGGTTATTTTAAGATAATTTTTCAACTGCAAATACCTTTTTTGATCTAGATTTACACTTTTTTATATACCTATATATTTTTTTCTACTTGCAATTTTTCAACTACACAAATTTACATTTACAACTGCAGTTTTCATTTTTGGAATTGCAGAAACAAGCTACAAATACACACTTATCGTGTTGCGTGGTTTTTGACGGTAAAATTCACGATTCGTACCGTCAAAACCCCGGCAACCACTGCATTCTTAAATGAAATAGTGTATAGGTTTGACCATAATAATTAACCGTTAAAAAATTATCTACTAGATAGAATTTGATATTCAGAAAGAAATGCAGTCAGATATTACCTATGCAGGGTGTACAAAAAAGCCCGGTACTCCGGAATAACTCTTTTTCTTTGCCTTGAACCAAAAAATGTTCGAGGAAAAAGTTGGTTGGTTTCGAGGATAGGATCGTTTGTACACCAAACTACCCCTCACCCCCTTACGGGAAGTGGGGGTGAGTTAAAATTTTCAAATGGGAACCCTTATTTTTTATTAGCTTTATCAAGTTCTCCGATCGAAAGTAAATATCTTTTGGCCGAAACTTTTTTTTGTTGGGGCTAATCCTTCGCCACTAATGAGCATAAAACAGCAAAAATCAAAAATGTTCAAAAATCAACTTTCACTCCCCGGAATAACTCTTTTTCTTTGGCTTGAACCAAAAAATGTTCGGACAAAAGTTGCTTGGTTTCAAGGGGAGGATCGATTGCACCCCCCTCCCTCTCCTCTCCCATTCCGGGGGGTGTGGGTGAGTTAAAATTTTCAAATGAATATCCCTATTTTTTATTCTCTCATGGAATTCTTCGAATGAAAATAAATATTTTTTGTCCCATTTTTTTCTTTTCGTGCTCATCCCTTGTCGCTAATTAGCTTCATACATCAAAAAACAAAAATGTCCAAAAATGAAATTCTGAGTAATGTAAGCATGGAACAAACACGTGAGGTGAGGTTTTAAATACATAAATGAATAAATTTTTAATAAATAAATAAATGCACTATCAGAAGAGGAGAGAATATCTCTCTTGATGATGCGAGGTTGGGTAGATCAAGAGCGACCTCCCCCTGAAATCAAGCAACTTTTGGTTCAAGGCAAAGAAAAAGAGTTATTCCGGGGAGTGAAAATTGATTTTTGAACATTTTTGATTTTTGCTGTTTCATGCTCATTAGTGGCGAAGGATTAGCCCCAACAAAAAAAAGTTTCGGCCAAAAGATATTTACTTTCGATCGGAGAACTTGATAAGCTAATAAAATATATAATTTGAAAATTTGAACTCACTCCCACCTCCCGTAAGGGGGCGAGGGGTTGAAGAGTGGTTTGGTGTGCAAACGATCCTCCCCTCGAAACCAAGCAACTTTTTCCTCGAACATTTTTTGGTTCAAGGCAAAGAAAAAGAGTTATTCCGGGGTACCAGGCTTTTTTGTACACTCTGTATATCACTGTGGTGTTGCTAGTTCTATGTCGATAACTTTATACACAACAGACGTAAATGGTAAATACATTATACCAATCCTTAAAATTTGTTAAAATGCATTTTTTACACGTTCTTGGAAAAGACAATGCAGTCAGGAGACCCTTGTAAGCGTAAAGTTTCTAAAAGGGTCCTTTTTATTGCAACAAGATATACTGGTGTTAGCACCAAACTTAAAAATTTCACAAAGATAAATTTTTTTAATCCCGAAATCACGGTATTAATGTGTTTCTAGTCCCGGGATTTCGAGATAAAATTATTAGGCGATATTCCGGGATTGCAATCCCTAGTTATAACAGCATGCGTACCATAATTGAATTAATTAAATAATTTATGAGCAATTTTTAAGTTACTAAAAAGAATGATTTTTTTATAGGATGTAATCAAAATTCATATATGAACAAATTAATCTTTTTGGAATTAATAACCGACACTTTTTTTAATTAGCAACATGTGGCAAAAATAATCTAATATTTAATAGTATTCGATTATTAAAAACTGGATTGGACTGACCGAGTTTTAATTAAAATATTAAATAATCTATAGAATATAAAATGTAAAGAAAAATCTATAAATACGAAATTGAGGTTGTCAAAACATCACGAAAAATTCAAACTGTAATTTGAGCTATATATAAATTTGTAATTGACAATTTATATTCATGTTCGAATTTCTATACAGGAGTGTATTCGGATTTTATGTTCAAATATGTCAATGTAATTAATTTATAATTCTTATAGTTGACCTTGTCAGGGTCAGACTAGACAACTCTCTAAGGCCCGTAATTTCCAGGGGCCATGATTTTCAAAAGTGGTAGCCAAATTTTTCAGATATTAATGAGGATAATTTGTTAATTAAATTCGCTTTAAAAAATATTTTGGATTTTGCTTTATTTATGAAGCCCGCAATTGTTTAGGGCTCTATATTTTCTTAGTCCATCTTTGGACCCTATATCTACATATTTATAAAATGAAGTTTTTGCAGTTATTTATCAATCTACAACATATATTCTTACTTCTATATAGTAAGAAAAACACTAAACCGATTTGTATGAGGTTTTCAAATAATATTTCATATTTTCAGTTTTACGAGTTTTCGCCTATTATGTGTGCATTAATGCGCGGCAATCGTATTAATGAGGATAATTTGTTAATTAAATTTGCTTTAAAAAAAAATTTTGGATTTTGATTTATTAATGAAGCCCGAAATGAGAATCTTGTTTAGGGCCCTATATTTTCTTAGTCTATCCCTGGACCCTATATCAACATATTTATAAAATAAAGTTTTTACAATTATCTATCAATCTACAACATATATTCTTACTTCTATATAGTAAGAAAAACAATGAACCGATTTGTATGAGGTTTTCAAATAATATTTAATATTTTCAGTTTTACGAATTTTCACCTATTATGTATGCATTAATGCGCGGCAATCGTATTGTTTTTCACTCGTAAAGGCAGAAATACAGGAATATATAATTTATGTCCACTTATAAATTGGTACTATTATGATTCAATATTACATATCGTTGCCAATTAGCGTATAAGCGCCCGCATGTGGAACGTACGTTTTTACGCGCCCATAACAGGCACGAACGTTAATCGTTCATTCATTCCTCCGTACTGTACCCGTGGGGGATGTATTTACTCGCTATGCGTATCTGTTGTGGGCACGTAAAAACGTACGTAGCGCGTGCGGGCGCGTGTATACTAGCTATACAAAATTCACTGTATTTTTATTCGAGCAAGTAATTTTTTTCGAAATAAAATCGTTTTTTTTCTTAATACGTGCCTGGCCTAATAATTCAATATAAATTGGTTTAATAATATGGGTATCACAATTACATTTGCTTTTATTTTAATGTATTTTATTGAAATAGATATAAATTTTCCTAAATATATTCAACTAGCGTATTGGACCAGGGCTTTCCCGGGGATATAAATTTTATCGCTAACTATTTACGTAGCGGACGTGAGTATGTCTTTCCAACGATTATTTTTTATACGATCTCGTGAAATTTACATAAAATTATACACCTAAATGTTCCTCGTAAAACATTCTATTCATTAGTAAAAACCAGAATAAAATCCGTTTAGTAGTTACTGAGAAAATCGTGCACAGACAGAGAGACTTAATTTTATAATTACAGCCTAAATAAAAGTAAATCTAAGGTTTAATGCTTTCGATGAAGGAAATTATTATCAGATTCGATTCCATAGTTGTCTTGACAAGTCAGAAAAATCTAAAAATTATGAAGATGGTTATTTTGCCTATATAGAAACGGATAGGTTCCAAAAATCTAAATTATTTTCACTGTACAGACAAATAGTGATTACCGAAGGTTCGGTTACAGTTTAGGTTTCGGTCAAGTTTCAGTTTTGGCCGCTTGTACTTGGCTCCATTCGTATGATTCATAACTTATATGTAAGGTCATGGAGGCAAATAAGGCCCACCTTAATTAAAAATGCTATTTTTCGGATAATAAGTAATTTATGTATATTAAAAAGGTTATGTTAATGGTAAGCTTTGGTTTATTATTAATCTAAAGAAGTATGAGAACCAACTTTTCTTAAATTATTTTTTCATTTTTAAGACATCTTAAAAAAAGTAACTTTGGGCCTTATTAAACTATAGTGGTATAAGGCCACTTAACTAAATTAAACATTTTCAGATAATTGTAATGTTATTTTGTATGGGAACTATGTTTTAATCAACATTTGGCGTAATGTTTGCTTAATTACAGTTAATAAATAAACAATTAATAATTTTATTTTAACATTTATTTTTTATCCAGACCACGTTATTTCTTCAATGTAGATAATTTTTTTATAGAACTATTAGTAAACAAAAATGACATACCAATCTAGAACAAAATATGTGATCATAAATTGTAATAAATAATAAAAAGTCCAATCTTACTACTACGGATCATGCTACTACGGTATATTTTATTTTATTTTATAAAACAAAAACTTAAAAACAATAGAAATCAACTTTTTATCATGTCCTTTAAGGGTCGAACAAATAAGAAACAAATAATACATAAAAAATTTTAACAAAAATTAAGATTATTTGTTGGTTGTTTTTATAAAATTAAATATTCGTTACCATCTCTCGCAACAAACTCAGAAATACCAAAAATTTAGTTCGGTGAAAGACGAGTCGGTGTGTAGTTAGCTTTGTATAAGTACCTTCTATGTGTATATAAAAATCCAAACCGATCCAACTATTGCAAATTTGTTTTTTTTTTCACATGGGCCTTATTTGCCGCAGGTACTTTAAATGTTTTGAGTTTATTTTAAGCTACTAATGGTGAATTTTTAAACGCGTTTCAATTTTCTAATATCTATACTATTTTTTTAACCAAAAATAAGCAATAACTTAAGAAAACCTTTCTCAAAAATACTTTTAAAAAGATTCGGTTTCGGCTGAAACTGACAATGAGATGAATATCGAAATTCAGTTTTAGTTCAAAAATCGATTTCGGTTCGTCACTACAGAAAGAGCCTGCAGATTTATGTATGAGTATTGATCATCATCATTATAATATATTGATTAATCAATTGAGAATTCGCAGCAACCGCTCTACTACAAATTTCATTACGCATATTAAAACATTTGCAGCAATTGATCGACTGCAGACATTTGCGAAACAATTTCCAAACCACGCAAAACAGTGTCGGACTGGTAGTTAATTATTCACAACGGTTGCAGTTCTCGATCTGTCTGCTATCAGTCTGGAACGTACAGGCCCGGCGGCAGTGCATATTTCATGTAAGGAATAATGCATGGCCAAGTGGAGATACGTGCAACAAAAACAATTTATGGCGTTTGTGGTGTATTTGTATGTTGATCTAAATATGCTGTATGTTTTCCACCATAGCAACAGTGGCGACGCTAGGGGGGGGGGGGGGTGACACCCGGGGTGGAAATCGAGAGTGTAGGTAAAAAATATTTTTTTTACCAAGGCTTGTGGCACGTCAAAATGTATAACTAAACCAGTGGAATATGACTCTCCTTCTTATTCTTTTCTAAATCAAAAATGGCGCCTGCAGGGGACTTTAAAGCAAATCTAAAAAAAAAACAAAAACATTGTATATCAGGGCATGGTGGTGTCAAAATATAGATTTAAATCAGTAGAATTTGACCCTATTTTTATTCTCAATTCAAAAATGGTGCCTACAGAGGGCTTCAAGCAGTCCCTCCTCTCGGTACTCGGTACTACTGGCTCAAAAAATCTGAAAAAAATGTGAATGAGGCTTTGGTGAGACTACTAACGACAAATACTAAAGCCAACGATACCATTTCAAATTTTGGAGAAATAGGGAGGGGCGTCATAGAATTTTTTATTTTTATTTTCATATCTAGGCATGTGGGGTATCAAAATCTCAGTTATTAGAATATGATACTATTTTTGTATATATTTTTTAACTCAACACTGCACCTGTGATTCCAAACAGTCCACGTAGTATATTCTTTGGAACCCGTGTATATGTCTGGACCGAATTTAAAAAAAATAAATTGGAGGATTATCACACCCCATATAGAATTTCAATGATCAAAATTTTTTTTACACATTTCACTCTGGAATCTTAAAATAACCGAAACAATGAGGTAAATAGGCTTTATTTTTTAACATATTACACGGGTGTCACCCGGAGTGGCCCCCACCCCTTTAGCGACGTCACTGCATAGCAATAAAGTTTTTGTTTTCAAAAACAAAAAATTAAAATTAAAACAAACCAATTTTTAAATCAAGCGTTAATTGAAAAGCAGCTCTTACCCGCGACTTCGTCCGTGTGGAATTTAGACGAAATACAGACTTCTGTTATGATAGTCGATAAAACAGGTTTTTTGTTTCGTATTTGCACGCTAGATGTCATTACGCCAATAAAGTATAACAAAAGTACACACCCATTTTTTATCTAATTAATTTTCGAGAAATAAAGTAACCTATGTCCTTCCTCAGGATGCTAGTATCTCCCTGCTAAATTTCATCAAAATCGATTCAGCGGCTTAGCGGTGGAAAGGTAACAAACTGACAGACAGATAGACAGAGACACTTTTGCATTTATTACAATGGATGTACTAAAAAGTAGAAAATAATTCTTTAGCATTCAAAGTATTTTTAGGTTTATATGACTAAAAAATAAAAACGAGGTGCTCATGAAGGAAAATGTATGGAAACTAGTTTCTATATCTGGTTCCAGGAACGTTAGCTTTTGTAAAATAAGAAAAATAAGTATGTATTAACAAAAGTGCAGAAAGAGAAAATCTGAATAATAAAATAAAAAGTGTTATTTTTGCATGAAATGATGCAATTAACAAGAAGGGACATAAAACATTATATTATATTATTTGGTATTATATTATGTTATATAAATATTTAATAGAAAAAGAGAGTGTGTGTCTTTGACCGAAGTTATTTCAAAAACAACTAAACCGATTTTGGTGAAACCTGCACCAATGTGTTCCTTGAAATCTCAAAATTTCTATAGGGTACATATCATTACGCTATCACTAAAACAGCTGAGTAGTGAATGTTTTTTTTTAATTCCCGGGTATCACTTGGTGCTATCAGCTAGTATTATATAATGAATGTACCACTGGACTTTACAGAGTATGAATACATTTCTGCATATCTGCACACGACTGACGATAATATCATTGTTATAAAAGCCAGTACAATTTCTATTATTTTATAATCTATTGATGTAAATTTCCATGGCATTAAAACTGCAGTGATTTTATAATGGCAGCTAGGGTTTACCGCAATATGTGGTTGGGAGTAGGAGGCTTGTGGGGTCTGTAATTAAGCTGGTGTCAAACAAAACAACGCATGGGGACAAATACAATGTTAAATAAATATAATCAAATTAACTGTTTGTAAAAAATATACAGTTGTATTGACTCTTTAAATAGTGGATGGAGCCACGTTTAAAGCAGTGGTGGAGTTTAAAAAAATACCAATCGATGCACAAACGACTATTTTATGTGTAAAAAAACAGAGGATGAGGAAGCATTTCTGTTTATACATATTATCATAATTATCCATATGCTATCCATACTAATATTATAAATGCGAAAGTTTCTTTGTCTGTTTGTTACCTTTTCAAGGTTAAACCGCTGAACCAATCTTGATGAAATTTGGTAGGGAGATAGCTTGCATCCTGACGAAGAACATAGGCTACTTTATATCCCGAAAATTTATTAGATAAAAAAATGGGTGTTTGATATTTGTATATACTTATTTGATAGGTTATACTTTTTTGGCGTAGAGATCTAGAGTGCAAATACGAAACTAAAAACCTGTTTTATCAACTATCACAACAGAAATTTGTAATACCTAACCTAAAAATAGCTAGTCTTATATAATTATAGTAACACTTTTGAGTAAACTTAATAATTTTTAAAAAATCTTTGTAATTCAATTCGTATCGTTCCGTCAAATAAATGTTAATGAAAATAAAATGTTTAAGAAAAATCTATTATTCGACAGCTGCCAACCAATTTTAGTGTAAAATATTTTTTTTTTTTAAATTATTAATTTTTAAGAAAAAGTACAAGCTTTGTAATCAGATAAACCAATTTAATAGTTTTTCTTACGAAAAGATTGGACATTGTTAGTAGGTTACCTACTTTAAATTTCAAAGTAGGGAAATCATTTTTTGTTAAATATTTAGTTTTATAGGTGTCCAACCTTTTGAACCATCTGGGCCGCTAAACATAAGCCCAATTTACTAAAGGCTGCAGACCAGAATATACAAAAATAAAAATGACCTTTTTTTTTTAGTTGCGCTAATTTTAATGCAGGTTTATTATTATAAAATTATTATTATTAATAATTTTTTTTTCGCGGGCCGCACCAAAGAACCTCACGGACCGCGGGGTGGATAAGCTATTTTATACAATGCCAATATAATATTAGGAAATGTATTATATAAAAGATAAAATTATATTATTAAAACAGATAGGTATTATTTAATTAATTTTAAGATTTACGGCCTTTATTGTTAAAATAACATAATAACATAAACAATATAATAATAAATAAAATAAAATATTAAGTATATGATTTAACATTGTTAAAATAAAAAAACATATAGAAATCTTAGATATTATTTAATCATTTAATAACGTATTAGTTCAAATGTGTATTAAGTAGGATAAATAATTCAGTATTGTTGATTCAAACCTATTAGCTATCGAGAAAGACCAAGATTTTTGTATTACATATTTGCGTCTGAAGTATTTTATAATATAAAGTAATGCAACATCTTTGCCTGGACTAAAATTGGTCGGTTCACCCTATTTATGTTTATATTTCATACATTACAGGCTATATCAGTTAGGTAGTCTATACAATGCCTAGGAAATGTATATATTTAAATTCATTTCATACATTGCCTGGTGATTTAAGGCATTCTATAGAATATCTAGGAATTCTATACATTGCCGGTAACATATTATTATATACTATAGAATATTTCGGTTTTGGTATATAGCCAACCTCCTTAAAATTAATACCTTACAGAAAAGTCTAGAGTCTATCCAATTTTTCAATAGTAACATCTCGTATAAAACGAGATACATTTCTTGTCAAAAATATTTATTATAATTGCAAGCATTTTAAATTATTTATCACAAATGAACTCCTAAGCACTTTGCCATAAATAAAAACATCTAACACGGAAGGCATTTGGCGTACCACTAATGATACTCTTCTCTAAATAAGTAATAACTAAAGGCCAGCTCGCTGTTTTATCACTTCGTGAACAAAAAGAATCACATGTGAGATACCTATGGGTATAGTGTATCAGAATATTATACATACAGAGGTTGGCACAATACCTACATAAGGTAAATGTTTTTTTAGGTTTGATGGGCTTCTTTTTTGTAATTTTCATGAATTCATGTCATTAATCAAAGAAGTACCTCTTTATTAAATCAATTTAATTACCAACATTCGCAAATATAGTTTTTTTTAAATTATAGTCTTTTAATTAATACCAGTAATGGGCATCCAGTGATGGACACTTGCTAATGATTACAAAATGATAAGTTCTACGACACAAAAGTTATAAAATAAAGAATCGTAAAATTTGAAACAATGTAAAGCAGTTGCTATTATAATATAATAATTAATAAATAAATTATACTAATAATTAGTTTAAATGTCCATAATTTTGACATCCATTGGCCGATTCATCAAATTAAGCTGTTTTACAATTAAGTATTTATAAATTATGATTCAGTAATGGTAGTAATCAAATATCAACAAATATTTCTAATTTAGTACATTCAATCAAACAAGAATCCAACACTGGGGTATATCCAATACTGGTGCTAGTACTACTATTAATGCCATACTACATGCATTAATAAATCTCAAGAATTTAACATTAGAGAAATTATTGAATTTAATTTTATTAAAATGTTTTTTTTCATGTGGATAAAAAACGTATCATGTTTGGTGACATAGTACTTTGGAACTATAAATCACACAAACATCAGATCGGTCTTAAAATGTTTGCTATTAGTGCAGTATTCAAGTATCAAATAATAACGACAATTATTTTATTATAAACAAACTAAAAACCCTTTAAGTATATAAAAAAATTGGTAGATATATTTAATATAAATATTTAAATTTTACAAAATTAAATCTAATTAAATATTTCGCTTCTTCGCCATATCCCAAGGATAGGGGATGTTTCATATCATTTTTGAAAACAGAAAAAAATTGTTTTGTAATTTCAAAATTTTCACATGATCTTTCCGTTTCAGGTCAAGACAAACACTTTTGTGTCTGCTGTGTGTTTATCCACCCTCTGTCTCCTGAATCCTTGTCATGCACATAACTTATAAACCACTGAACCGATATTAATGAAATTTGTTCTGTTGGATCTAGTAGTAAAAAATTCCCTTACGAACACATATCTCTATCTAAAAATTGTTCGATGAATAACAATATTTTAAAAAATTTAGCACTACATTTTGTGGAGAATTGATTGGGAATGTTTATATTACTTTTAGTTTCCGTGATACAAGCCCTAACTTTAGTTTTTCTTATGGGTCACTTGGCAAATGTTTTATTTATTATTTCTTCTATCACTACAATCACTTACGTATTTTTATTTTATGATATAAATGTTTAAAATAGGTATAATCGTTGTTAATTATTCCAAATGTAATTTATTGATTAAGGTTTCAATGATTCAAATGCCACAATTTCGATTTTTTGGACTTTAATTATACATATATACATATATATTAATTCTATCAGGTAAATTGTTCCACTTACTCTATATTTTTGATGTACTTTACTATAGCTATATAACAAATAAAGTAGTAGGTGCTTTTATTTTTAAATGCCACTTTAATGTCCGGTATTATAAAGGAGCTAGCAAAATTTGCTAGCTAGCAAGCACTTTCAAATGATGTTTCTAACCTATCTGACAGTTCTCCTTTAGTTTTATGAAATGTTTGACAATTTTCGCGCACGCGTGGTAAGTAAACACCAATGGTATTAAAACAGTGGCGATATTATGAAAAGTAATTTGTACGGTCAGAGCCGCCAACTTTTTTACAATACGTTGAAGAATCACTGCTCTAAATTTCATAGCTAATCCATAGATACTATCACAGAATTAATACCCCAATTGAAAGTGCTTGCTAGCTAACAAATTTGCTAGCTCCTTTATAATACTGGACATAAGACTATTTAGTACAATGTTTTTAAATTTTGTGTATAGATACATTAGATATATTAAGGAATAACTTCAACAAATTGCAAATATTTCTAAGTAAAATTAGAAACGTGTATACATCCTTATTATAAAAAAAATTTGAGAAGCACTGGAATCTTAAATTTGATATTTATTATAATAGTCGTCATAACTGAAGGAAGTTAAAAATGAAAGTTTATCAGAAAATTCTTCAACATTCATTACAATTAAATTTAATAACACTACAGGAAATGTTTTGGTTAAATGACATTCAAGTGGGGGTGGCATTTTTTAGATGAAACAACTTCGATAAAGAATTTGATAAGAGGCTGACTGTTCTTGTTAGGGTTTTTTTGAACAGCAAAAATGATTTCAGAGTGTTATTGTTTTATAAAACTTTATTGTCATTCATTTTTTTCATATTTCTGTTTTTATTATCATAAGAATCAAAATTTAATAAATAACAAATATTAAAAGATAATATTATGTAATATTTTTATGATATATTTAGCTGAAATTTGGTGTACTTATACATCTTGGATGACTTTTGCACTTTTATATAATATTAGCTGTGCCCGCGGCTTCGCTTACGTGGATTACGGCATTATTATTTAGGATTTTTGAAAAAATATTCTACACAATTCTTGACTACATTATATTGTTCAATAGTTAACGGTTTAAGCAACGTATTGCAAAAGAGCGCGCTGGGTGCAAACTTTTATCGTCACTGCTTATTCCTTATGTTACCTAACGTAGCAAAATATATACTAAAACCTGGGCAAAGAACATTATGAATAAAAAAAACAAACACGTAAATGGGATAAGTGGTTCTCGATTGATAAGCATACTAACGGACAGACAGACAGACAGAGTGACGTGTTGTGTTCTATAATATATATAGATATTCAAGATGGCGGAAGAATTTTTTCATTTATAATTTTTTTTAAAGGCGCAAACAGGGGTAGATACGCGATGAAAATATTAAAACTTAGTAATATTAGGTGGCTCAAAATCACTAAGGTTGCGAATTTCAAGATTGGTTTTATGACAAAAAAAATTGCAAGCTATAATGATGACTCTTAGTTTATACTGTCGCAAAATTTGTATATTAATAAACTTTGACAGGGCAGCGCACAGAATTCTATACTTTTTTGTAATATTGCTTTTTAGTGGATATTCTGCAAAAAACTATCATTTCGGGAACGTTTTTCTAATTGCAAGCTATAATGATGACTCTTAGTTTATACTGTTGCAAAATTTGTATATTAATAAACTTTGACAGGGCAGCGCACAGAATTCTATACTTTTTTGTAATATTGCTTTTTAGTGGATATTCTGCAAAAAACTATCGTTTTTCTAAGTTTGATAAAATGAACAAAAACAAAAAAAGTAAATAATTTAAGCTTTGTTTAATAACATGGGTATATTATGTATCTATATTAAATAAACAATAATGAAAACAATACATATAAAATCTTCTACAAGCAAAATACGTCAAAAAATAAAACAAGTTGCTATTATTGTGCATAAAATTTAAGAAATTTTAAAATATCCAAAAGTCTTACAATTGAATTAACATTACATGAACAGAATGAAAGTTTGTTAATGTAATAAATTATGTATTTTCTAAAAAATAGCTCAAATTATGCGTATTTTATTGAAATTTTGTAATGTTCCCGGAATGACAAAAATGTTGGCGGAATGATATCATAAGGTATAGTAAGGAAATATTTAAATTATAAACAACTGTTTAAATCACAAAGTTATTTATTTATATTGCCATATTGTTTGTACTTAAGAAAAATTACTCTTACTATTAATAAATTCTTATAAATAAGTATTTTGATATGTTCATAAATCAGTCTAGTGGAACTTCTATAATCATAGTTATAATCTTCTTAAAGTTTTAATCAGTTCTTACAATTTTAGTTTTTTGACCTAAAATTCACTAAACATCTACAAATAATGGAAAAAAATATAAGTAACGTTAGAAAATCAACAATAAATTCTGTAACAAACGACAAGTTAACTAAAACAAAACTTATTATTTTTCGAAAACATCAATATCATTATCAAAATAATAATATTCTCGATTTCGTTCTTTTTTCAGCAATGGTGTCGGAATAATACCGATTATTTGCTGAAAATTAATATATGACACATCCTTTGGTTCCAGTTTGAATTTTCTGATATTGTTACGCACAGATCTCAAAAAGGTTATTAAGATTTCCCCATCATAGTCATCGACACATGTCTGGCAGGTAGCAACATATCTAAAACAAATATTTGGCTTTTCAGTAGGAACTTTAACAAGCAATGTCCAGGAACGTTTCCGAAATGACCGTTCACGGAATGACGATTTCAAATAAGCGCGCGCTTTAATTATACGGCGGTCATCTTAAATGCGGCCTGACTTTGTCAATAGTAAAATATTTGAGGTTACTTTGTTATTTCGTGTCGTAAAAAAGAATTTCATCAATAATTAAAAGTAATAAACACGTTCCCGAATTGACGGACTATTAATGTACGCTCTACGAATAATGAATTGAAAGGTACGTACCACTTAGATATAATTTATTTGACGATAAATACACCGGCAGCCGGCTTTGTTATTGTTTTCCTCCTCTACTAACGTTTGACACCTTATGGCTGCGTTCACATAAAATTATTTTTGTTCGATTATAGATGCGTTCACTGAAATGATTTGTGCGCTATCGGACAAACTATTTTTGCATTTTTATAATTTAAAATAAATATCCTTTTAGTATCCTTTCTAAAAACTAGATTTTGTATAAAAAATACGGTATATTAAGTAATGACAGGTGTTAAATAATTTAAATTTTTCATTAATATTTTGGACTTGTTATTGAAGATCGTACATTTGGACGTGTTCCCGAAATGACTTTCTATGCATGTATATTGATATAGTTTAAAATTTACTTCATTTATAAATTGTATTGTTTGATGTACACTCAAAACAAGTTAGTTGTAGTATTTTATTAATTTTATTTTCTCAATAAAGTCAAGATTTAAAACAGTAAATTGCTAGCGAAGCCAATTCTGCACCTTGGTGATTTTGAGCCAGGTATGGTTTTTAATAGTAAACACAATGAGGAAAAGTGTGGAATTTTTGTAATAAATAACAGTGCTTAAAATACGACAAGCGAAGATTTTTTTAAAACCATTAAATATGCTCCCTACAGTTCAGTGGTCTTTAATGAATTAGTTCGTTCTTCTAGTTCTTTTAGTTCATAGAATTTTTTTCCGGACTACACGATGATAATTTATTGATTAAGATATATTGGATTGTTGGATTTCTAATGTATAATTAAATGTTTTAATTAGTAATTTTGTAGTACTATTTTTTTCATCAAACAATAGAAATGTAAACTGATGCAATTTTTAATCCGTTATTAATTTATAGACAAGATCGATATTTTTAAAAGTATTTATTTGCAATAATCTTTTATTTTTTTTAAATTGAACCCTCGATATATATGAAAATTTCAAAATATTTTCAATGATACATTATTTATTGTATTTTAATTTAAGCAATATATTTCAATTTCACTAGAATCTGTGATATTCCTTTTTGTTGATTGTCATAAAATAATGTAAAAATCACGTTCTTTTGACAGACATATTGCATTCTTTTGAACAAAAAAATTCAATATAATATATCTTTAGTAAAATAAATTCAAAATTGTTAAGAAAGTATTGAAAACGTAAATTATTAAACATAAAAATCGTACAATCTCATTTTTAGAACAGTGTATTTTTGAAGTGTATCGGTAAATATTGAACTAAAAGAGCGGAGCGCATACGAACTAGTTGTTTTAGTTCTCGTGTGGGAGCGCTCTTTTGAACTAGTTCGTTCGGGAACTACACAAGTCTAGAAGATACCTTTCCGACGATTGTTTTTTCCGACTTCGTGAAATTTACGTAAATTTAAGTATCCAATAATTCCAATAATTTACACAAAATATGCACAAATTATACATCTAAATATTCCTCGTAAAACATTCTATCCATTAGTGAATAATGGAATAAAATCCGTTCAGTAGTTATTAAAAAGCGTCGATTACATTGAGCGAGTTTACAAGCTACAAGCCAGCGAGTTTACAAGCTGCTTGTAACCTCACTCTTGTCAGTCAGTGTAATCATGTTTACTAGCTATAACAAGCTGCTTGTAAACAATCTGCTACAAAAGTTGAAAGCCGGGCTACTTTATTTGCTAGCTAGTTGGCTTGTAGGCTTTTTAACTCGTTAGCTTATAAACTAGCCGTGTGTCATCATAGTAGCTAGTTCACTAACAGTAGTATCTCGGTGATTCCTGGTTTCAGTATCTACAAAATGTATTCACAACACGTGGTTTACTCGCTAGCTAGTTGGCTACTGAGCGAGTGGAAAGTTTTGTGTGTCATCATCACTATCTTACTATCTGACTCGCTCACTACTAAACAAGCTGGCTTGTAGCTTGTTTACAAGCGAGCGAGTCAGATAGTAAGATAGTGACGATGACACACAAAACTTTCCACTCGCTCAGTAGCCAACTAGCTAGCGAGTAAACCACGTGTTACGAATACATTTTGTAGACACTGAAACCAGGAATCACCGAGATACTCGCAGCTAGTTCATTAGCTACTATGATGACACACAGCAAGTTTACAAGCTAAGAAGCCTACAAGCCAGCGAGTAAAGTAGCCCGGCTTTTAACTTTTGTAGCAGATTGTTTACAAGCAGCTTGTTAGCTAGTGAACATGATTACACTGAGCGAGTTTACAAGCAGCTTGTAAAAAAGCTGGCTTGTAGTTTGTAAACTTGCTCAATGTAATCGACCCTTTAGAAAATTGTGCAGACAGAGAGACAGACGCGGCGGAGGACTTTTTTTATACTATGTATAGATAATGCTACAGTAGTTAGGCTATTTTGATGATTTTTCTAAATTTTTTACTTGCTGCTTTCGTATATACTTCATTTGAGTGTCTCCGTTATGGATGTAGACAGTGTACATATATCATAGACATAGAGCATGGACCGCGCATTCAGTATTAACATATTGTAACATTTCTCCAAAAGAGTGAGAGAGATTCGGTTGCGTTTGGGATATATCTATCTCGTTTTCTAATAAGAATAAAATAAACACTCCTGTTTAAATAAAGACAAGTATATCCTAAACCAATTTCTATCTCTTTCTTTTGGCACGGGTCTGTTTTCGAGTCAGATGCGCAGTCCATTTTCTATGTCTATGGTGTATATAATATTTTTTTGACGCAATGTACAGCGGTGAAAATTTAGTGCTTAGGTTTTTAGAGCATCCAATCACACGAGCATTGAAATACACGCGGTTGAAGCCGTGGGGAAATTCTAATCCATACATAAATTTCAAAAACTTCTCTTTAAATAAATAAATTGCAACTGCAAAGAAATGTTCAAGTAACAATGAAACATGTTATACTTAAATACTATTTTCCACATTTTTTCCTAGACACAATAAGAATCATTAAAGTACCTCGCTGTAAGGAACATTCTTCATGTAGAATTACTGCAACTAACTGTAAAAATAGGTCTGCAGTTTTCAAGACGGAGTGACAATGATAACAAATCTTAATATAACCTCTGTCGGTAAAAAAGTAAATTTATACTCGAATCGAAGTTTAAATTCGTTGCAGAGAGTAGAGAAATATGATTATTTTTACTATGACCTAGTTTTGACGTTTATAGTACGTTTGGGAAGTTTTTTGAGTTGAATCCAGTTTATAATTATTAAAAGTTACTTCTTCGTGTTGATATACGAACTGCATATTTGTTTTAATGGCTATATTTTATATAAATAATCAATGTATTTATATTTAAAATATAATAGTAGTGACGTTAGACGTGAATTCCGGCCGGAATTCTGGTACACCTCTAATAGTAATAATCAAAGCGGTTGTTGTGAAAATGACATTTTCCGGGTGGCGGACTGAAAAAATGGCCCAAATATTTGTTGGACAAAATGACCAAAGGATTGTAAAAATAATTATTTAATAATAAATATTTTTTTCCTAACGTCTATAGCATTATATCTATAACGTCAATATCATTCGGTTTCGGCTTCGGCCAAAAAAAGACTTTTGATATCGGACACTATTTCAATTATATTGATAGTCTTTTAAAACGAAGACTCTCGACGATAGTTATAAATAAAATTGATATCGTATTGGTCTCGTATCTTCAAAATTCCAAACAGTATGTCTCGTAATAATTTAATGGTCTTGTCTCGGCCTCTTCTCGTTCAATCTTGTGTTAGCATGTAGTCCTACTTATGATTGTCAGAAACATAGTTTTGTAGAGCTAAATGAGGGTTGAATATCCTTAAGAAGTAATAGAATGAAATAGCCCGTTAAAAATTTACAAAAGGAAAATTAACTTGAAATCTAAACTGACCAAAACTAACAAATATTGCATATTTTTAATAAAAACCCACATACCAAAATATTTATATTACAATAGAACCTGAATAAAATTGCTTCAACATGTTTTTCTACAATCCATAATATTTACCATCCTTTAAAACCACGTCCAATTGTGCTTCATGTGAAAACTCATTCTTAAGTAAACACAAGTCGATGTACTCTAAAGTACATATTTATATACATATGTATGCATATACAGGGTGGGGTTTTGAAAAAAAGAATGGTTCATCCATACTAATATTGTAAATGTGAACTTAACATTGTCTGTCTGTTTGTTATCTTTTCACGGCTAAGCCGCTGAACCGATCTTGATCAAATTTAGCAAGGAGATAGTTTACATCTTGAGGAAGGATATAGGTTACTGTGTGTGTGTATCCTGAAAAATGATAAAAATACGAATTCCGCATGGACGAAGTTGCGTGTAACATATTGTTAATATTTTTATTTTTTGGTACATACATACCTAATAAATAAAATATTAAAATTTTCTCCATTATTTAACGGAAATACCCCTTCCCACTAATTACCTTATGTAAATATGGATGCATATAAAGAGTTATTAATAGTTAATTTTTAATATTTTATTTTTTGTGCACACCTATACCTACTTATAAAATATTACAAAGTTTACCTTATTTCAACAAAATTCACCATCTTCCCTATCATTGTTAGCTCACTGGATGTGCCACTGCCTTTATGACACTATTTACTTTGAGTTTATCTTGTAATTTTATATTTAAATATATATGTTGTATGTTACTACCTTCATTTAGTACACTTTCTTTTGGAATAACTTAATTAATATTTGTAAACAGAAAAAAACTACGTTTTATCTTTCATAAAACATGGTACAATAAAAAGCCTTTTTAAAATATACGGTTCTTTTGACAAAATATATGCATCAAGAGTTTTGATTGAAGTACATTTCATCATTCCAAAAGTGTCAAACATTTTGAATTAACTACTTAACATATTATATCATTCAAAGATATTTATGTAAAAAAGTGGTTTATGCCTCATCCACGGTTGAAATGAAACTTGTTTTGTTTTCATTAATTATGTGAATTAAATAAATTAAGTAAACGATTGTTAAATTAATAATGAAACTTATAATTTTCACACAAAACATCAATGTAAACTGACTTCTACGCATTCATCCATTATTTTCTTATACTCATCTCACTCTTACTCATATCTACGTATTATTAATATAAACAGTGTTGGCGCCACTGCCACTTAAATGTTGCACATCTGTTTGAAACCATATTAAACATGTCTTGTGCAGATTAAACCTTTGCAGGTTTTTGAGCGTCACTTGACTTATATTCAGTGTTACCAGAACGTACTTTTTAGTACGTTTTTCGTACTATTCATGACCCGACCGTACCAAAATCGTACCTCAGCTCTGACCGTACCTTTTGCCCCACAAAGATTTTTACAAGCTTTTATTCAGCTTCACTACGTAAAAAAATAATTTTTTATTATGAATAAAACCAATAAAAATAAAAGTAAAAACAAAACGTGCTTTAATTTTTCGTCTATATTTACTTTTCAGTATTTTTTTAACGAAACATAAAGGACGTTCCGAGGGGCGTCCATTAATTACTTGATAATTGATGTCTTTTAACACAAAATAAAATAAAAAATATAATTAAATAAAAAATAATAATTCAAATACATTTCTAACAATTTTAACATTTGTAGTATCAGGGGTTGGGAGCGACAAAAAAAGTTATTTAATCACAACAGTTTGAAACCGTACCTTTTTGTCAAATTCCGTACCATTTTGGTAAGCCTATCGTACTTTTTAGGGAGTTTATACTGACAACACTGCTTATATTAGGCACAGAGTTCGTATCTCTGTTGTTGTATCTCTGTTAATAAATATATTATTATAAAAAAATGTTTATTTATTTTAATATCTCAGCTTGGCGCGACACTACAGACTCGAATTTAAAAAAAAATATAGTTTACACCATTTACTTTAAGAGTATTTTGTGCCCAAAGACCGTCATATATACATTTACAAATAAGATTTTAATTTTAAATTCTACATTTACAAATGAGTTAAATAATTGAGGTCAAAATATTAATGTTATAATTACAACTATACTTATACCGAATAAAATGTAAAAAAGCTGCATTTATGTTATAAAATGATCATTTCCATTAAAATTTTTGTTAATAAAATGTTGTTATATCATAAGAATTATATTTATGATTGATTTTTTAAACATAAATAACGTATATTATTTATGAATTTCTTTGTAGAGAGTAAAGGCCTCTATACACCACCCAATCTGCAGGGCCGAATCGTCGGGAGGTAGAGTGGGGGTACTACAGATTGGGTCGTGTATAGGCAAATCGGACTGAATATTCGTGGAATATTCGACCCGATTTACCTGGTGTATAGAGGTTTTAATAATAAAATTTCAAAATTCCGGCAAAATTAGGCCGGAATTCCAGTCCTGCCAGAACTGGTCAATTCCGGTACACCTATAAAAAGTGATTGTGTGCTGGGCATTCGCGCTGTGATGTGTAAACAAATATTCATTTTTTATTTTATAGAAAAATAGGTAGGTATGTAATTATTTAATTAATTTAATAAAGAGGTCTGTATTAAACCGAATCACATATATAGCAGTTTCATGACCTTTCTTTTAATCTGGATTCATCGTATTATTTTAAATGTACACGGAATTTATACTCAGGCTGTATATACGCAAAACAAATCTATTAGAATGAAACAAAACAAGCGCGAATATAATACGCGATGAAATCAAAACAAGTACTCTGAAGATAACAGAGAATCGAAACAATCGCACCAACTGTGTAATATATTCAGCAGCGCAGTGTTGCCAACGGTCTCCCACGTCTTTAACTTTTATCTCGACGTGTGAAAAACTTTCAAATTGATTTATCACTATGTTTTCATGTGAAACATAGCCAGTGGGTAGGGAAAATGGAATTTTCACGGCGACACCAGACGTGCTTTCTTGTTTACCACACGTAATATTGTTTGTTTCATGCTTGGGCTTTATTTATTTCAGAACTTCTCTCCACAGTTTTTGATCGGATACAAATGAATATAACTGCCGATTGTGAAAAATTTTCAAGTAACCATTGACGTTTTAAGAGCAAGGTATACAGTTTTTTGGGAGTGATGCCTTCTTTTTTGTAATTCTCATGAACTCATGCTACTAATAAAACAAGTGCCTCTTTATTAAATTGATTTAATTATAAAAGTCAACAAATATAGTCTCTTTTTTTAATTATAGCCTTTTATTTTGTTTATGTTTTTTTCTCTTCAGTAATAGACACTTACTGATTATAAAATTCAATTGTAATTTAAGCATATTATAAATTTTCAACTGACGCCTCTGGAATATATTCAAGGAAATGGTATTCAATAAAATATGGCCGCCATCAAGTTTTGGTAACAGTTTTATGTATGGATTGGTATTATCCAAGTATATGTAATACTTTTTTAATAAGATACTCATTAGGAAGTGTCATTAGCGTCGCCACCAACTAATATCAACATGGTGGCATTTAAAAAAAATGATTCTTTAAGTACGGATAGTTGTTTCGATCAAAATTATTTTCAGTTGCATAAATTAAAGCAAACATTGGTAATTAGTAAATGAAATAACATATTATTATTATGAGAAAAAATTTAGGTAATTTTTACAAAAAATAACAATCATCGAACATAATTGAAAATTTTCAATTTTTTTTGGTTATAATGAGGTTTTAAGAGCTTAAGTTCAATCATCGATTCTTTATAATTAAAAAATTAAAATTTATAATTTTCATTGGATTTTTAATAGCACTTATCATCAGCTTTCAATGATAGGTAGGTACCAAGGTATATATGTTAATTACAAGGTAGCCACAGTAGCTTGGCGCAAGAGAGTGAAATACGTCATCTGGGGTATCCGAATGTGGAGAGGGGGAATGGTGTGTCCAATCATAACAAATATAGTCTTGTAACTAGGCGCGAGAAGGGGAAAATACGTCATCTGAAGTGCTCAAGCTGATTGCTCAAAAGCTACTGAGGCAACCTGTGTAACTGTGCATTTACTAACCTTGGGTAGTGGGTAGGTACTACCAACAAAAAATTAAATTTCTCACAAAATATTGACCGCCACTTTATTTTGGCACAAACACAATTATATCTTGTAAAGAAATTGAATAAAATTTGCTGGTTGGCAAGCACTTTAAACGGGGTATTTATTCGTGATATTCTTTATGGATTTGTTGAACAGTGATACTTGAATTTACTAACAATAAGACACAGTTGGTAACTCTTATTATACAAGTTATTTTTCGTATATGTACATATATCATCATTGTTTTAATACCATTTAAAACAAGGAAGATCGAGTGGCTATGTTTCTTATCTTGAATTCAGAAAAACTGTAGATATTCGTTTAAAAGAAAAGCAGTTTCCGGAGTTTTCTTAAAGAAAACCAACACATTTAATTAGTTTCGTTTTAAAGCAAACACATACACTCATCTCTTAATTTGGGCGGTAGATAGGTTCCAGGAAGTATCGCGTAAATCGAGCACTCCAAAAAGCAACTCAGAACACACTGTATTGGATGGGATCCAGTTCTAGGTTAATTGCAGGAATTGGGAATATGTCATTGACTCATGCAGTTATAGGTACATCGCCCGCTATACGAGTGATATCAAATATGTTTGATTTGGAGTAGTGTGAGTTGGGGAGGGTTCGTACATTTTTAATAGAAACATTAAAAAATAAACACTCAAGTTGTTTTTACTGGAAGTTTGGTCCTTTGTACATAATATAATAATTCGGGCAAGACATACACGAGTGTGTGCCATAAGGGTTCCGAAGTACGTACTACGTGGAATGTTTGTAACCACAGGTGCATTTTTAAGTTAGAAAAAAATATATAAAAGTGTCAAGTTCTACTAATTGAGATCTATATTTTGACACCCCACTTGCCTAGATATCAAAATAAAAAATTCTATGACGCCCCTCCCTATAATTCCAAAATTTAAAATTATATTGTTAACTTTAGTATTTGTCGTTGCTAGTCCTACCAAAGCCTCGTTACCAAAATTTTTTCAGATTTTTTGAACCAGTAGTTACAAAGATATAGATGGCGGGGACATGTAAACAATGCTTTTAGCCCCCTATAGGCGCCATTTTTGAGTTAGAAAAAAAAAATATAGTCATGTTCTACTAATTGAGATGTACATTTTGACATCCCACATGCCTAGATATGAAAATAAAAATTTAAAATTCTATCACACCTCTCCATATTATTCCAAAATTTAAAATTATATTGTTGACTTTAGTATTTGTCGTTGGTAATCCCACCAAAACCTCGTTACCAATTTTTTTTTAGCCGGTAGTTACAGAGTTAGAGGGGGAGGGGACAACATAAAATACTGCTTTTAACCCCCTACAGGCGCCATTTTTAAGTTAGAAAAAAAAATAAAAAATATGGTCAAATTCTACTAATTGAGATGTACATTTTGACATGCCACACGTCTTGGTATACAGTTTTTTTTTTTTTTTTGGATTTGCTTTAAAGTCCCTAGAGGCACCATTTTTGATTTAAAAAAAAAATAGAAAAAGAGTCAAATTTCGCTTATTTGGTTATACATTTTAACGTGCCACATGCCGTGGTATAAAAAAAATTTTTTTTAACCTAGCTTTAACTCCTTATAGACGATAATAAAAGACGTTGGTCGATCATCAGATCAATACAAATGAGAAGATCGGATGGTTCCATCAGTATTATACATTATAAAACCTCCCCGTTTTTATTGTATAAACGCTTCCCGGATGAAAATTTTATAAAATATTTATGTTTTGAAAAGATTGGAAATATAGAAAAACGAAAATAACACTAATCTATTCAAAATAACACAATTTGTTACTGTTTTTGAAATATTTTCGACAACGCACCAAAATTACTTTCACACATTGAAAATGAAAATTAATGAAAATTACCATCAAGATGACAATTTAAAGATTTAAACTGTTGATATGTTGTGGCGGGTGATCAGTACCATCTATTGGTGTTACACATATTTTCGTAGTTACGTTAGTACACTTATGTCCGGTATCATAAAGGACCTAACAAATTTGTTAGCTAGCAAGCACTTTCAACTGAGATATCAAACTTATATGACAGTTTTTTTGGAGTTTGTTGATGACTTTGACAAGTTTCGCGCACGCGTTGTAGGTAAATACAAACGGTATTAAAACAGTGGTGATGTTATGAAAATTATTTTGTACGGTCAAAGATGTCAACTGTGTTACAATTAGTTGAAGTGTCACTGCTCTAAATTCCATAACTAATCCATAGATACTAGTACAGAATTAATACCCCATTTGAAAGTAATTGCTAGCTAGAAAATTTTGTTAGCTCCTTTATATTACCGGACATTATTAATCCATCTGTATGAACGTTCCCAGGGTTCCCAGTGTATGAATCCTCTCCATCTCTCCCTACACATTTAAAAAAAAAAAGTTTTTTCTTAACCACGTAAATAGGGCACCGCGTAAGCCTAGGGATAAATGTATAATTAAAATCAGTTTAAGTACATTTCTAAGCAGCGAAGTAATTTCTGTAAACTGTCATTAAGGCGAAAACAAAACAAACAATATAATCAATAGCCGATAAAGCAGAACAAGTTTGTACCGACACGAGCTTAGCACGCGACAGTCTTTGAACAACAAGACCACAGTGCAAGTGTAGAGGATTTTGATTCAATTCCGGAACGAACTCGAAGACTGTTTACTGTTTAGTGCACACACACACATATAGATGGCGTTATCTGCAATCATCGTGATTGTTTGTTGTAATTGCGAGTACCAGTGGTGCGGACGGGCAGAGCAACACACGGACAAAACTGGGACTAAAATTTTAGAAAAAAAATATCGGTATGGAGAACCATACATGACTTCCATGTTCTTTTTATCTTTTTAAATACCTAATTTTTAAATATAATTTTTTTTAAATATTTTATTTATATAACCTACTATTATGAATATAAATTTCGTAATACATAAAAAACATATATACTTACGACGGTTACAGCAGTTATTGCCATTTATATATAAATATTAGTTTTCTAATGTTCTAATATCAAAAACATAATACACATTCGAAGAACAACTAATTTGACAATTTGAATTTAGTTGCATTTGTTTCCATGGCAACATGAATTAATGAGATTAATTAGTATTTAAAATTCAAATTTTAAATGTGTTTTTCACCCCTTTAATGGCTGTTTAGGCACGTACAAATAATAAATGTCCCTTAGGTTCAATTGAACTACAAACATACCAAGTTTTATCAAAATTGGTGAGTTAATACTCGCAACGTTCACTTTTTAGACGATAAAAGTTACAAATTTTCTAATATTTCCAAAACCCCTGATCCGATTTCCACCAAAATCAATAGGTCTGGAGTACTCACTGAGACAAACATTATCCCCAAAAATAATTCAGATCGGTACATTTTTACGGTAGTTATCGTGAACGAAAAAAAAATCTACAGACACACGGACACACAGACACACGCACAGCCGCCATGCGGAAATTAACTTTTCTTTACGTTTTGAAGTTAGTACAATCAGAATTTGTCATTTTCTCGGACACGATTTTCGATGGTATTACAATACTTCCATTTCTTTCAGAACATGGAAGTAATTATGTCTTTTATTTAAACATACAATATGTGTAAATTATTGCAATACTGATAGTAAATTGTAAAAATGGTCGAGCTTTTGTATATATTGCAAGCTTCATTTTTATCCATGTACCTACTTATAAATAATCGCTAGCTGGGAGATATTGTCGTATTATACTGTGCTTACACCAAAAAGACAAAACAGCAACACGGTGTTTTTAAAACAATTCGTATTTAAACATGTATAGGTTTTGTTTTGTTTGTCAAAAAATACTGTGTTGTGGTTTGTCTTTTTGGTGTAAACACGCCATTATACAGGATGATTCATGACAATAGATCGATGAAGTTATTTTAAGCAAAAAACTTTATGTAAAATGTGTCCAGAAATTTTTCGCAAGGGAGTTATAGCGCTCTAAGGATTTTGTTCAAAATGAGTTTTTATTTAATATTTTGAGAACCCATTGTGATTGAGTTATGAAATTCGATAATCGGTTTATTATTAACTAGCTGCTACCCGCGACTTTGCTCGCGTGGATTTCGAAACCCCCATCCCCATGATATTTTTTCCGCTGGATCGAATAAAACTAATTACAACCCTTCATATGTGACAAGGGGTGAAATATTTATTACTAAAAAAAATTCACCATATAAATGGTGAAAAGGTAACAAACAGACAGAGAGACAGATAGAGAGACAGACACAGTGGCGTAGCAAGCATAATTGGCGCCCGGGGCACGATGTCTTTTTGGCGCCCCCAAAAATAATTTTAAAAAAATAATAATTTTATAATAAATTTTGAATTGAAATTGGCGACTAAAAAAAAAAAAAAAGTTTTCAGTTTTTAATTTCTCTATTCTTATTAGTTAAAAACATTCTACATTTTCACGACTAAAAAAAAAAAAAGGTCTTCAGTTGCATATTCTGAAATTGTGTTTATGCTATGCGATTCAAAAGGTTCAGAGCCATTTGGCGCCCTTTTGTAAGTAGCGCCCGGGGCATGATAACCCCCCCTGCCCCCCCCCCCCACGCTACGCCACTGGACAGACATACACACTTTCGCATTTATAATATTAGTATGGACTAGTATGGATAAGCGTTATCGATTTTCAGTATCAAGCAATAATTATTTAGATCAAGGGTGTATGGGGCCCAGTGGGATCATCGGTGTTGATTTAGTATTTTTGAAGTGAATACTTCTTTAGCGAGATTAATGAATTGAAATGATCTTGACTTGACGTCGGTTATGCGTGAGTGAGATGAGTAAATGAACAGCGCATGTGTACAAGCGACAGTCGTACGTCAGTTATGCGTGTGTGTGTGTGTGTGAGAGAGAGAGAGAGAGAGAGAGATGAATAAATGTATAAGAAAAGATGGATAAATGTGTACACGTCAGTTAACGTTAGTGTCAAGATACGTGTTTTGTTTACGATTTTTGTGTTAAAATATTCATTTTAGTTGTAAATTTAATAACTGTCTACTTTATATATTTAATAAGTTTCATTTCAACCGTGCGCTTATGTGGGTTAGGTACACACAACTTTCTTTGTTTTTTAATGTATTCTTGAGTTGATTTTATGACAGAAAATACACCAGAATATACTTTGCTCATTTGTCCCTTGACAAGGCCCGGTTTCGCCAACCCCTAGCTACATATATTTATCCAAATAGCTAAAATTAAATGTCACCACGATTTAAAAGAGTTGTCTTCAGAGTAATTAAATAGTGGCAGATAGTTATATATTTGTTTATTAAAACCGACCATTAATGTCACTTTTCATAATACGTGAATACTTTTATTTTTTAAATAAAAGTTACATTCTCACTAAACGATCATCATTCAAAATGACTGAAAAGCATTTTATAAAAGACAGCAATAATCCCGCACTGAAAAATAGCGCGCTTTGAAAATAGATAAAAAACAACAATAAGTCCGGCCATTGAAAAGTGACATCATCGACGATTCTAGAATGTACAGTTTATAAAGTGTTATAAAAATTTGAGATATATGAGAATTTATTACCTTGTATTAAAAATAAATCTAGAGTGCTGTGTGTGGTTTTCCTAAGCTGTCTCGATCAATTTTATCTGCACATTGAAAAGATACTTACGATTAGATTATAGATTACATGAATTAGCAATAAATGAATCTTGTGAAATAAATTATTTGTAAATTATCATTTTGTCAATAATATCTTGTTATCTACAAGCTGCTGAAAGTGTATAATGTAAGTATATTGCAGAAACAAACACTGAAGTCAATAATACCATTTCAAATTTTAGAAGATTGGGAGGTTAGTCATCCCTGCTCTATGGTACACGAGTAGAAACATTGACTTGAGCCAAGTAATTTTTATTTTATATAAGGTACTGGCATCAACAGAGCAAAGTTTACTGTTTTTGTGATTGACGGGCTTCTTTTTTGTAATTCTCATGAACTCATGTTACTAATAAAACAAATAACTCTTTATTTAATCAATTACCAAAGTCCGCAAATATAGTTTGTTTTTTGAAATTATAACCTTTTATTTTGTTTATGTTTTTTCTCCAGTAATGAATGAAGTAAAACCAGTAATGAGCACGCAGTGACGGACACTTGCTAATGATTACAAAATGATAAGTACAAAGACACAAAAGATATAAAAGAAAGAATCGTCAAATTTGAAACAATGTAAAAGCAGTTGCTATGATAATATAATAATAAATAAATAAATATATAATAATTAGTTTTAATATCCACCATTTTGACAACTATTGGCCGATTGTCATCAAATCACGCTGTAAGACAGTTAAATGTAATAAAATATCAACAAATATTTCTAATTCAGTACATTTAATTTAAAAATAGTCAATACTGGGGTCATATCCAAGACTGGTGCTAATACCTTATAACGGAAACAATATTTTTTAATATTAGAATATACTCTTAATTCAACTATTTTATTGGTTTCGTACGATAATATTGCTTCAAAGAGAAAAAATAATATAGTTGGATTGAGTATATTCTTATATTCAGAAAATATTGTTTTTGATATAATAAAACAAGGATTTCTTGGCTCAATTCAATAATTTACCTGTGACTTATATATAGAAATGTGTGGTACTTTAGTACTTTTGTTAAAAAGTCACACTTCCCAATGATAAATTATATAATAATTTTAAGATGAAAGAAAATTAATTGACTATTTATAAACATAAAGCTATAAACTGGTGCCCGTTCCTATGTAGGGGTTGATGCGTCAATACGATTTGTATGTACATATATCTAGTTGCCGTTCCTCTTATTCCTAATTCAATATTACGCAGCTCACTTGGATGATAGCATACCTAGTTATTAAATTGTGGCAGCGCTAGCATTGCGGTTGGCCGTATATGATTTATGTAGAAAAGGCGCGCGGAATTTGAAAACGTTACCACAAAATTGCATTTATAAATTATTACGGTGCATTGAATCGTGCGATGATTGTAAATGCAGGTATTAGAAAATTTAGAAATAATTGAAAAACTAGTTATAAGAAGGGGGTGCTATTTAAAGTACACAAAGCTGGAGTGTGTTGGATTGGATCTATATAATTTTTAAAATTATTATCATTTGAAAATTACTGGACCGATTTTGATGAAACCTGCACCATCATGTTCCTTGAAATCTCAGAAGCGCTATGGGGTATAGATAATCATGCGATCACTCAAAAGAGTTGAGCAGTAAATAACTTAGCTGCGTAAGTAAAAAAATTCGCTCAAAACATACACGGGTGTATGCCATAAGGGTTCCGAAGTACGTGAACTGTTTGGAACCACTTACAGGTGCATTTTAGTAAAATATAAAAATAGTGTCATATTCTACTAATTGAGATCTACAGTTTGACACGCGTGTGATGTCACGTGTAATGTTTACATACTCAATATGTATATTTATTTACGAGTATTTCAATATATAATATTTATATATTTCAATATATAAACCATATAAAATTGGTTTTTCTGATTTAAATAGTACATTTATCACGGATTTATTTTAATTTGCCTGATACCAACAATTTTTTTTTTTGTATATATTAGTCAATTAAAGTCAATAAATAAAAGTAAGAGTCCTTTTTAATTAAAAATTAACTGATATTTTAGTGAAAAATACTTATTTCTTTATTTAAAATAATATGTCATTTCGTTGAAACATTATATAAATGAATGTCACTGCAACCGCAAAAAAGTTTTATTTTATGTGTGCAGTTTTTTCATTAAAAGGGCTAAATTTTTCCTCCCTTTGGCTATAAATATTGAAAGATTTAGGTAAAAACTTATTTTAATTTTATTGACTGTTTTTATTGCAAAAAATTTCGTGATTTATTACTTTTATCTTTTATCATTGCAGAAAAACTGAACGGCGTGGATTCATATTTTTATCTACACATACTGCATTTTGTTATAAGATAAATGTCTTTACAAGATTGAAGCCAGATGGAAATAGATGAGAATTTATTGATTTTGAAGAACTAGAAAACATGCTACGTGATTATTTTAATATAAGATACAAAAATATAGGATGTTCTATTTAAAAAAGTAAAGTTTTGTATTTATGAATTTTTTAAGTATTATAGTTTCTGAACGGACAATCTGTATAAAATAAAGGTGGAGCATGATGCTACCATTATATCAAAATAATAATAAATAATAATAAAGAAATAATAATAAAAAATAATAAATCTTCAAAATTAAATTAATACATAAGTTAATATTTTTTTGTACCTTATAATCGATAATGGATGAACGCTATTTATTTTTATCTCTCTAATAACTCCATAAAATAAATATGCAGTGTAATAACAACCATATTAAGATGTAAATGAATTATTCATTTCTCAAAACAAATAAATTTTATATGACATTGGAGTAATTAAAATCCGTAACAAACGTAAATAAATATCCTTGATTCAGCAATTTCGGTGTGCGTTTGTCTTTTTAATTTGTTTTCGTGAATGATTTATCTACAAAATATATCCTTAAGGAACATAATAAAATGAATAATTATTAATTGTTATATATACAGTTTGAAAAGTATAATTCCATAAACAACTTTATACTGTGTAGGTACAATTTTCCTGTTTATGCTTTCTTCGTATAAGTTATTGTATATATTCATTTTATTTAGTGGGAGTAATTTAAATGGGCTTTGTAAAAGTTATGTTCGTAACTAGCAGGACCGGTTTTAGCGAGTCTTTTACCCTAGGCGATATTTACCTCCCCCCCACATTAAGGCATAAAAAAATAAAAATAAAACCCGACTTAAAAAAAATCCTAAAGTACCTATATAATAATAAAAAACAGTTTTTGAGGTTATTTTTTTTAAAATTTTTTTTTATTAATAATTTTATAATCGTCCAAATCGGTGCATTTATCGGAGTTATGTCCGAACATACATAAAAATACATATATAATGTCGAATTGAGAACATACTCCTTTTTTGAAGTTGGTTAAAAATACGATTTATTACTCTAATAATATAGTTATACAAATGTATAATGAAAATTTAAAAAAATAGTTGTACGCCGTCCTTCCTAATTTGGTGCTCCGTGTTCAGTCGCTTAAACTTTCCTGACCTCTAACGCCGGTACTGGTAGCTAGAGGTAGGTTTATAAATTTACTACGGCAAGGTAATATATCCTCCCCCCACCCTCAGTCATAAATAAATTGTTTGTTTCACAAAAATTGATATTTAAAAAAAAAATTGAGATACGATATGTAAAAAGTAAAAAATGTGAAAAATGCGTAATTGATAGTTAAAAAAAAATAGAAAATATACGTATGTCTCGTCGAGTCTCAGTTATACAGAGTAACATTAATAAATAATAAAAATTTACTATTTGAAATTAACCTTTGATAGACCGGACGCCAAGAAACAATCCGTTTCAAAAAAAGTTAGGATTCATAAGAGTTGATGATTTTCATTCAGAAAGATGTAAAGAATGAAATTCTGAAGGTTGCCAAAAAAAATGTTCGTAACTTTTTTTTAGTAGATACGTATAGGTATATTATAACGGAGTCATTCCCGGCTTTATAATCAAATTTGTAAAAAAGTAGATGTTGCACCATTTTTAATTTTGATGAAAGTTTAGTTAGTTGTTATTATACGTATTAGTTAACAGAAACTGTAATTAGAATTTTTTTAATAATCATAGGTTGGGGGTGGTGACCCTTTTACCTTCGTAAGATACGTCGATTTTCATTAAAAAAATTAATTAATTAAAGTAAAATATATAAGATTGACTATATTGAAAAATTTCATTGTTAATTATAAATGGAAAAAATATTTCTTAAGAAAAATAAATTAACACGACACTGATACTTTTCCGGTCTCGGTTTCGTGTACGAGAGGAGACTTTCAGTTGTAAAATTTGAAACCGAAACTTACCCAAATCTCATCTCGTCTCGTGTGTAATGATGTAATCAGGCCCGGATTTAAGAATTTGCCGCCCCTAGGCAGTTTGGAAATTCCCCCCACCTCCAATCTTTTTGCTACGATTAATAAAAATAGAACGTGAACTGTCACCTTAGGAAAATTGCTCATTTCGCGTCGATTTTTGGAAACCCATTGGTCGGAAAAAATTCTTATAAAAATACGTGTAACACTTATACTTACTATAATTATCAATAACTGTTGCCCACTGTAGGGCATATAAGATGATTTTTAGTATCGATACTTATCGAATACTCGATATCAGGGAAACATCAATACATACGAGTGTTTCAACTCTATAATTATATAAGTAATACGCTTTTGTAAATCAATTATTTTCTCAATTTGGTGATTTTCCACTTATTATGTTGGTACGTGAACCAACTAAATAGGCAGAAAATCCTCAGATCGAGTAATCTAACTTAATTTAACCTTACATACATTCTTGGTTCCAATATTGACACAAGTGTCAAGTTCTCGTTCCTCGCGGGTAAATCAATTTTTTTTAAGTTCCCCCAAATATTTTCCGCCCTAGGCATCTGCCTGCATTACCTGTTTGGTAAATCCGGGCCTGGATGTAATGTGTAGCCCTAGTCACATCAAAATACAAACAGTTCCGTCTCTGTTGAAAAGCTTATTACTTCCACCACAGATAACAGCAAAATAACACTGCACCGAAAAATCTAAAAACACTTCCCTACTAAAAAAGACACACAGAGGAAAGCAAACGAAGCGAAGACGGTATCTGTACGTAATGACGTATAGCCGTATAATGAAACTAACTGGACAGTGTAGTTCGAGCGAGCGCTAACAGATGTCTCCCCGGAGGTATGTCCGGCCGAGCCTACCAGATCCTTAACGCATTTCTTCTACACATGCGGGATGGTGTAAGGTTGCGACATAGGAGATCATGTAGGCTGTGACCATGTGCTGTGCTACTTAATAGTTTTTAATGGACGTCTTAAGGAGGAACATCACTGTGATGGGTTGCAAAATTGATTTTTTTTCTTATTTAATTAATCATTTTCGGATTGAGGCTATGTTATTAAAGATATTATGTACTTTGAAATATGTTTATTATACAAATTTAAAAAAATAAGAAAAAACTTGAAATTAAGTTATAAATACATTAAAAAATTGCCTCCACATAGTACATACATTCAATAATAGTGGTTCATATGAAAAATAAATAAATTATTTTCTTAGTCAGTACCTATGTAGTCGTTTTTAAAAAAGAATGAATTTTGACAAAATGGCAGTTTTTGACAAAAAATAGACTTTAAAAAATAGTATTTTCCAATTTTCAAAAATCTCAGATTACGAAAATATTCGATAAAAAAATTAAAATTCTAAGTTTCCGTTTGAAAAAATTAATGCATATTTATTCATCAAAAATAATATTTTACTTTCTCTATCTTATTGGTCATTTTTAGTAGTTTGACTTGAAATTTTATGGAGATATTTTTGAATGCATATAAGTAGGTACTTTAAAAAAATGATTTTAAAAATATCGATTTTTTACCCATCATAGTGGGTTTTCTCCTTAAGACTGTACTGTCTGTTACAAAAGTAAGGAAAATCTACACGGAGAAAATTGAATGGTATATTTACTACATATTTGCAAATAAAAAGGTTCTCATATCGTAATATAACCTGAGGACAATGTATTTATTATTCCTAATAACGTAGAAATTTTATTTACTAAAAAATTAATAGTTGCATTTACTATGTAGTATAAAATTTTTATTACAAATTTTCCTATATAAACTATAAAGAGAAGTTCTAGGTGCCCGACTCTTCAAAATGTCAGTAAAGTTGAGCTGCAAAGAAAAAAAAATGAAATACAAAAATTTCTGATTTATGAGCGAAAACTTTTTTTGAAAAAAAGTTAACCCTGCCATTTTTGATTTTACAAAAAATGAAGGTTATGCTCCCAAATTGCTCCGATATATTCTTCACTTACTTATTCGAAATTATTAATATTGCTTCCTCGTCGAAGATTCGAGAAGCTTTGTGATAGTTTTTTAAAGAGAAAAAAAAATCTAATAGAATTTAAGTTAAGTTTTTCTCCATGCGGTCGTCCAGTCTTTTTTGAACTGGTCGTCCAGCCTCCTTCTCTAAAGTCGGCATTGTACTGTTATTCATTAACAAAATAAGCAACGAATTTTAATAAATATAAAAATTTCAAACATCAATCATTCTTTTTTCCAAAGCTTACTTGACTTGAATTTAATATTACACTCGAGTAATTGTTGTAGTTTTAGCTGACGCCTCGACTAACAAATACACTTTAGTTTTTCATGGTTATTGTGATTTTTATTCAATAATGAATAAACTGCGTTGTATCTTTGTTATGAGTTGTTTTATTATCGAAGTTACGAGAAGCTTTGCGATCGTTAAATTGTCTCCGATTTTAAAATTTTCACTCGATCTTTCCGTTTCAGGTAATAGACAAACACAAATTTTATAATCGGTTTGGTATTAATACGTGTTTAATACTAATCCGATAATAAATTTTCATAACTGTATCACAATGTGTTTTCAAAATATTAAATAAAATCTAATTTTAGGCTAAATCTCTGGGGATCTGTAGCTTCCTCACGAAGAATTTCCGGACACATGTTTATATGAACTTTTTTTCTTGAAATATTTTTCTCGACCAACTGTTCAAGTTTGTACCATCTGATATGACTCATCCTGTATATAATACCTCACCAATATTATTTTACTAATTTTATAAACGTTATTATTTTTAACTATTGTTTTAAACAAAAAATGTTTTTTGTTGAATTGAATTAAACTATGGGAAATTAATAATGCCAAATATTTTATTAATGTTTCTTATAGGAGACCATGTTAATTTAAATACTGTATTTTTTGACGTATAACTATGCATTCCCTGGCAATACTAGGGGATAACCTCGGGAGCACAAATTCAAAGAAAATATGTCACATTTTGAAAACTTATATCTCCAAAACTAATAATCGTAGACTAATAAATAAAACGCCAATAGATAGCTTATATAGTTGAATTTAAGAAACAACTTTAACCTTTCATATCTTAATCTTTAAATACATTAGCATAAAAAGTGTATTTCTACTTTTCTACGTTATAAGTAGAGGCATAGTTCTTACTGTGCCCCTTGACTTTTATTTTATAGAAAACAGTGAAAAGTTGTGAATTTGTTTTACATTAAAATTCTAAAAGTTATCAAAATTAATTGTAAGACTTAAAAAAACAAAACAAAACACATTTACATTGTGCAAAGTAATAGGTAGTACAGATAATTTGTATCAGATTCATGATTTGTCATTGTATTTTTAATTTTATATGTTGCAATGTTTTCTCCACGTAGTAATGTACTCAAGAAAATGTAGTTGTAGTTCATATATACTGCCCTCTCTCCCCCTAAAAAAATGTTAAAAAATCACCGAAAATGTCAATTAAAATTGATAAATAAATAAATAACTTGAATAATTCATATCTCAGCTTGGCGCGATCCTACAGACTCAAACTTTTCTTTTAAAATATAGCTTACATCATTAACTTTAAGACTATCAAATACCCTAAGACCGTCGAGACCTCCTTCCCCTATTATGAACAAATTAAAATTGATAAATCAACAAATAAGTTGATTAGTTAGTATCTCAGCTAATACCTTATTAAAGGTTTTCTGGGTTGCTGAATAAGTATTTGTTAGTTAGCAGCTATCAAATAATCGATTTTTTTTACAAATTAACATTGTTTATATTTAGCTATATTTTTTGCTTAATCGGGTTTAACTGATCGACAAAAAATTTAAAGATAAAAAAAAAGTTTACTCAAAAATTACAGCCTGTACACTGATTTGAACCAAAAAAGTGACTTATTCTCCATTGTCCGCCGCCCCACCTGGACTGGCACCCCGGGCGGTCGCCCTGGTTCGCCCCCTCCCCCCCTAAAGCCGGTACTGTATATATACATAAATTCATACATATGTATCATATATGCAATCATAACATGGAAATGTTGAAATATATTCCATGATGATTGCAAAACTGTATATTATATTTTATTAGTTTTTCTATGAATATTTAAGCTAATGATGAAGATTAGACTTGAATAAGTTTAACATAAATGTTCAGTAGAATATTATTTAGCAATACAAATTATACGAGTATACTTGGTGGATAAAAACCGTCTGCTCTTTTGCGACATAGTACTTTGGAATTATAAATTCTACGAGCTTTTTGTGATCTTAAAAATTTTGATATATAATTTAGTTTTATGTGTTGAAATAAATAAATAAGTAAATAAAATAAATTAATTTAGAGAAAAAGTACACAGAACGAGTGTTGTTTTAAAAATGTAATACAAATTTTTTGTTAACGTTATTATTTAAAAAAAATCGCCTTCGATTATAAAATATTTCCGATAAAAGAATCTTATTTTTCACATATAGTCCAGGCTGTGGTGGCTAACACAGATTATTTTTAGGTACAGTTTTGTTACTTACAGGATTTTTAGAAATATTGTTTGGAATAATACCCAAAGTTTGCTCCGATTTTGGTTGTCTGCGTCAGGGGTAAACCATGGCTCAATTGCAGAATTCAGAAAATCTGAATAATTTTGCAATTGAACCATATGGTTTACCCTTTTCTACTATGATTTACCACATTTCTAATAAATCCTGTAAGTAGCAAAACTGTACCTAAAAATTCCTATTTTAGGTACTGTTTAGTCTAGACAGCAAGGACTAATAGAATCAGATCCGTAAAAGAATTATAAATTCTCATTTAAGAGTCACTATTGAAAATAATAACATAAAAACACTCACAAATAAAAAAACATGAGTAACTTTCGTCTGAAAAGTTTTTTTGTAAACGACATAAAAATTCGTAACGTTTTATTTTGAACATCCGGTCTTAATTTACAGTACCAAAGTGCTGCGTTACCAAACAAAGTACTTTTAAAATTATTACATAACGAAATCGAAATATTTTGTACGTTTTAGTCCACGTACTACTTTTATTCAACAAACAAAAAAAGTCCCAATGACAGACAATAGAGCGACACATTAAAAATGCAGAGAACCCACCCCTCCACCCCCTCGCTGTTGTCGTTAGTTACAGAAGCTAAATACAGAGCAAGCACCTACGCTTACTTTGTTCCGGTTACAAACTTGAACGCTATTTGTGATTTTAATAATTCATGACTGGCCGAACAGAACTTTGTTTTTAACAGTGTTTACTTTTCCTGCAACAATGGTCACGGTGGAAAATGTAAAGCAACAATACGTATGTATATGAGTGTTCGTAGCATAGTTTAATTTGAAATTGTAATATTTTGATGCATGAAAATGTACTAAAAACTGTGTATAGTCAGCTGATTGTAAGTAATATAATTGGTTAATTAATGGTGGATTGAATAAAGCACAAATAATAACGATTCATTTATCGTGAATCATTTTACTTCCATTTTCTGAAATACCGTCGAAAAATTGTGTTCGAGATAAAAGCAGATTCTGATTGTATTACCTTTAAAACGTAAAGAAAAGTTTATTTCCGCATGGCAGCTATGTGTGTGTCTGTGTTTCTGGATGTAGAATTTTCTTTCGTTCACGGTAACTACTGTAAAAATGCACCGATCTGAATTATTTTTGGGGAAAATGTTTATCTCAGTGAATACTCTAGACCTATTGATTTTGGTGCTAATGGGATTAGGAGTTTTAGAAATATTAGAAAATTTGTAACTTTTATCGTCTTAAAAGTGAACGTTGCGAGTATTAACTTTGATAAGACTTGGTATGTTTGTAGTTCAATTGAACCTAAGGGACATTTATTTTTTGTACGTGCCTAAACAACTATTGAAGGGATAAAAACCATCCTCAAAATTTGAATTTTAAATACTTATTAATACGTCAATAATTCATGTTGTCTTGGAAACAAATGCAAACTACGAATGTGTATTATGTTTTTGACATTAGGACATTTTAAACATAAATGATAAGATTTTTGAAAAAATATTTTTTTGGAACCCCTCCCAATGGTGAAAAGTGTACTCAATTTTTTTTACTTATCATATTGATAATATGCAACAAACATATTTTAGCACCTTTTGATTTTGACACTTCAGTCATGAGATATTTGATTTATAAGTTGCTATCAGTGCCCCCTCTAAACTATCGATATAAAAAGTCTTAGAAAATTTCAGATTGCAGCTTTTAATTAGTACTTTCAATGACAGATATGACGAACATTCAATATACGAGTAATATTCCATTTATAGTACAATATATTTTTGTGCGTGTTAGTCAACTGGATCGCTTTGCTTATTGAACAACTCATGTAGAATTAAGTTAAAGTTATTATATTATGAATTATATACATGTACGTACATATAACAGAAATAAATATACAGTGCTATAAAATATGAAGCCATATCTCTGAAAGAAATATAAATATATTGAGAGTAATATTTTATAACAGTTTTTCATTCTAATTGTAAAATAAATACAGCACAGAAACATAAATATTTATGATATAAAACCATATAAAATATTTTTTGAATTGTAGAGTCCCGTACATTTTATTTAATTTATATAAATAATATCATTACAAAAAGTAAATATCATACGGGAATTCTGGGATTTCATATATCAGACAACACAGTAATTTAAACATTATTACATATATCATACATCAGTGGAAAGATTATGCAACGAATATTTTATTTCAATTTTAGTTCACACATTACTCGAGAAAATATTTGTACATATTAAAAATTTGTTGAATAGTTGATTGTTTACGCAAAGTTCAGTCCAATTTTTATTTATTTATACAAATAGTAAGCATTGTATGCGAGTTCAGGAACAAATTAAGACATTAGTACATAATAAATTTAATCAATATTTTTATATATATTAGATAGTATAGAGTGAGGTACGGTCCCCAAAAAGGGGCTGATAGGGCCATAGTCCGGAGCTATGGCGAGGAAAAATGGGTTTACGACAAAAGGCAGAATATCGAAAGGTCGAAATGAACAAAAGGCAGATATGGACAAAAGGTCGACAAGGACAAAAAGCAGACATAAAAAAAATATATTGTATAATATTATTTAATGTACTTCTTGTAAAGTTGATTGTAGATATTGGTGTCGATACGGGTGTCTACGGAGTGAGGGGGGAAACATTGAAGTTGTAAAATCGAAAATGTTAAATAATTATAGTTGAGAGCAAAAAAAACAACAGAAAATGCTCTTTTATTATTATGGTGACAACCTAACAGCTTAGGCAAATCAAATGACATTTTTTTATAAATGCTTATAAAAACAGTTAAATCATAGATTATATAAACTTAGTTTCCGGGCTGTTATCCACGTTGAGAGTCGAAATGCCAAGTTAGAAAATACGGCAACGCGGACAACATCCCGTTTATATGGAGAACAGCCTTGAAAGCCTATAGAAGAAAATAGTAGATTTTTTTCTGTTGTACAAATCTGTAAATCTGTAAAATAAGAATATTTTTGAAAGTTTTCAGTCTGTTTATTTATTCCGATTTGACAAGAACCTACTAAACCGATTTTTTTTGAAAGCCCAATTTTTTGGAATGAGGTTATTAGACCAACAAATTATATTGAATAATTGATATTTTCTAAAAAAACTATATACAATTAAAAATGATTTCAACCTCAACATGAGTGAAGTATTGAATATAAATATTAACATTACATACTATGGGAGTTCCGGGACGAACACAATGCATGTAATCAGCGTCATTACATATAGTAGATAGTGTAAGGGGGGGATTTCAAGACGGAGTAGTAGAAACGGAATGCGAATTTTAGACCAAAACGCGGCGTTCAAGTTCTTGTTAAGAAGTTTTTAACAAGACTTGTAGATAATGGCCTGTAGAGATGCTGGGTGTGGAATACTAATTGCCACTATAAGATAACGCTGTCCCTAGTCTGTGGGCCATTTAGCACATTATCACGATAGATAAATGACCGTATGTGTTGAAATTTGTATGTGTATGTACTAGACATTATTTGTACAGTTGTTAGTCATTCGATTGTTCTTGAGATTTATTAAAGATCTCGTTCCTTCTATCTCTCTCTACTCGTGCATATTAAAATAGAAATTCTTATAATAATATTAACATTTTTTTATATTTCTTCTTTATAATTCTTTTTTTACTTTAAAATTCTTTACAAATTTAATTTGCATTAATATAATTAATGACACTCTTCCAGTAACTCACATCATAAGAACTAAAACAAAATTAAAACCCGTAACAATGAGCAAAAAAAAAAAACAATAACAAAAACAAAAAACATAAAATCTCATTCTTGCTCCACATTACACATTTATAAACACACGCAAAATGTATCAGGAAAACGTTAAAATGTATATCTTTACAGAAAAAAAAAACAAGTAAATCCCATACCGTCGTAATCCTTGTTATGGTCGAGACCGTATGCGACCCTTATACCTTCCTATAGTCCTGTGGGATCGGGCAATGATCCCGGGAGCTGCCGAAAGCAAGGTCTTTGTTAAACTTCACTTGAGTGAATAGAATGATTTTCCATTTGAACTTCGTTAAAATTATGCGCTCTTTTAATGTCCTTTTATGTATTTTTTTATGTCTGAGAAAGTTGTTTTTTGTTTCAGGAAAACCAGTGTGTTTTTTTAATGGAAATCTTGATGTGGATTGTAAATAGTTTCTGTTAATTAAATAGGATGATTGTTTTTGTGTGTTTTGTTTTGTTTGTCAGATATTTAGTTAAATGTTTTTGTCTTTGTTGTTGTAGCAGTCCAATGTACATACGTTATACATACTTCTTTTTGGGTTCTAAGAAATTAAATGTTCTACATGTGAATGTACATAGCTTGAGGAGATTGTATTTTTTGTTGCTCATTGGCTTTTAAAGAAAATAAGGTATAGTAAATTTAAATGTAATGAAATAGGAATGGTAAAAGAGAATTATTTTTCCAGAGCTATTAAAAAATTAATGGAATTTTTTTCTTTTATAAAATATGAAACATTAATTAAGATGAAAAAAAAAACATTTCTAAGAATTTGAGGGTGAGTTAACAAAAAATTGTTACTGTATTTGCGGTTGGATTAATAATCACTGCTCAATAAAAAATACTTTTGTTCTGCTCCAGTCACCTGATTTCGGAGGTTTTTGGTATGCTGAAACCGAATCTGATCTCCTTTCTTAATTGGTTCAGGTTTTTGAAATATTCTAATCTAAAAGTCCAAAAATGGCGATTTTGACAATGTTTAAGAATTTTTTACGAAGACAGTAATTTTTTTGAACAAGAAAAAGAGTATCAATATTAATTACATATGCATAATTTATAATATTAAGTACTGGCACCAGTCTTGGCCTCTAATAGCAAGATATACTGTTTTTTTTGATTGTTAATTATTACCAAAGTCCGCGAATATGATTTCTTTTTTAATTTAAAGCCTTTTTTTTGTTTAAGTTTTTTTCCAGTAATGGATAAAGTAAATCCAGTAATAGGCACCTAGTGATGGATACTTGTTAATTAAGGGTGTGCCGAAATTAAAGATTTTATTCCGGTTCCGGTTTCGGCCGGAACTAGTAAATTCCGGTCGGATTTTTAAATTTTAATACTGCTTTCTACTAAGAAATTCATAAATAATATACGTTATTTTTCTTTAAAAAATCAAATATAAATATAATAATTATGATACATATAATATTTTATTATAAAAATGACAATAAAATATAAAAGCTGTCTAAAAAGCTCAAGAGGAGCTAGAAGACAAAAATAAAATATATATAAAAAAAAAATATTTTATTAGCAAAAAATTTAATGGTAACAATCATTTCATAACACAAATGCCGTTTTTTAACATTTTGTGCAGCAAAAGTATGATTGTAATTATAACATTAATTGACCTTAAAAAATTAAGTAATTTTTTTATAATAATATATTAACAAAAATGTCATTATATTACGGAGATTTTACTATTAAATTATACAGTGTGTCATATCAGATGGAACAAACTTGAAGTTGATCGAGAAAAATATTAAAAAAAAAAATTCATATAAACATGTGTCCGGAAATTCTTCGCGTAGGAGCTACAGACCTAAATATTTTGTATAAAATTAGTTTTGAGAACCCATTGTGATATTGTTATGAAATTTTATAATCGGTTTAGTATTAAACACGAATTAATACTAAACTAATTGTAAAAAGAAATATCGAGAGACAATTTTGAAATCGGAGAACAATTTTTCTTTAAAAAATGATCGCAAAGCTTTTCGTATTTTCGATAATAAAACAATTTATAACAAAGATACAACGCATTTTATTCATTATTGAATAAAAATCACAATTGCCATGGAAAACTAAAATGTATTTCTTAGTAGAGACGTCAGCTAAAATTACAAAAATCAGTTGATATGATATTTAAAAATTTTATATTTATTAAAATTCGTTGCTAATTTTGTTAATGTATAACAGTAATGCTGGGAGGAGACAAAATCTTTGAGAGTCTGTAGCTCCCTCATGAGGGATACATGTTTATATGAACTTTTTTTAAGTTTGTTCCACCTGATATGACTCTCCCTGTATGTCAATGATGTATGTTCAAAAATTTCCAATTGTTATGGTGTAAAAATAATACTTGTTCTGAATTTTTTAATAATACTGTAGCCCTATATATGTTTTCTTCAAAAACCTTTCCTGCCTTCGAGAATAACTTCTCCGAATAGACTAACGCATAGTAATCTGAACTTATAGTATTAAGATAAGGTAGTATTGTGTATGATACATGCACTATAATAGTAATGTATTGGTACTTTAATTTCGAGTAGTGGGCATTCTTTTATCTGTAAAAATGTATACTATATCTTCTCTATTATGAATATGTCTATACTCTATTTCATTTAAGAATGCAGTGGTTGCCGTGGTTTTTGACGGTAAAATGCACTATTCGTACCGTCAAAATCCCGGCAACCACTGCATTCTTAAATGAAATAGAGTATAGCTGATGCTATTTGTGATTTATCACATTTATTATTTGACACTAGAAATGTAATTAGATTCGGTCAAGAAGAACGTATGATATACAAACAATTTAAAACAATTAACCTGTAAAAATTACAAGATTAGTAAAAAATAACATAATGTTGGACTCTACGCTTCTACTATTTAAGAAATACCATATAAAATATTGGTATAATAATTTAAGATAATAATCTATGTAGAAAGCATACATTCAAATATTGTTTTAATTATTATCTATTTTAATTAATAATAATTATTTTTTTGTGAATTTCGGCGATTCCGGTTTCAGCCGGAATTGAAAATTCCAGTTCCGGTACACCCTTATTAATGATTAAAAAAAGTCAAGTTCTAAGATACAAAAGTTATAAAATAAAGAACCGTATTTTGAAACAATGTAAAGCATGATATAATAATATAATTAATATATAGATTACACTAGTAAATAGTTTAAACGTCTCCCATTTTGACACCCATTGGTCGATTGTCATCAAATTAAGCTGTTTTACAGTTAAGTGTCTATAGATTATGATACAGTAGTGGCATATATCATCAAATATTTATAATTTAGTACATTTAATTAAACAAGCGTCCAACATTAGGGTATGATCTAAGGCTGGTGCCAGTAAAACTAAGCCAAACCGTCTATTATAAATTATACAATTTTGTTTGTTTCAGTAAAAATATTAGATTTAATTAGTTACGTTGAAAACAACATGCTAGCGGTTATCTCAGTTTCCATTTTCCACAATACACTACAGAATGTAATATATGTTATGTCTTACAGTTAAGTCTGTGCTGCTCAGTATCTAGTAATAATAATAGTGTTCGTCAAGACGTAGAGAGGTTAGCTCTGGCCTCAGGTATATTGACACTCTAGCTTTGAAGTCAACAAGAAAGCTGGTCTCACAGAGAATGGGAAACATCTGCAATATTATCTTCATTATAATATCTGCATAATTATTACACTTTATTAACTTACCAACTTGTTTACTTTGTGATGTAAGTAGATGTATACATGTTATGTATATATATAGGTTGCAAGAAGGTTAATAATCACAACTTAACCTTTTTAGTCGACCATCTAGGGCAGCGGTTCATAAACTTATGTAGACCCTGTTTATAACAATTACCCTGCAGGGGTTATTTTAAGAAAATTTTACAACCTTATTTTTTTGCTCCATACTTACAATTTTTGCTTTTCAACTGCAATGACCTTTGTTTTTTGCATGACATTTCTTACATTTTTTTGTTTTTACAATTGCAATGACTTTTTTGCTCTTCATTTCTTACATTTTTTGCTTTTACAACTGCATTGACCTATTTTTTTGCTCCACATTTCTTACATTTTTTGCTTTTACAACTGCATTGACTTTTTTTGTCCTCCATTTCTTGTTTTTACAACTACAATGACCTTTTTTCCACACATTTTATTATTTTATTTTTCAATTTTTTGCACTTACTTTTACAACTGCAGAAACGAGCTACAACTACACACTAAAATAACCCATGTCTCTCTGACAGAAAATCAAAGAAGGTCGTTAGATAGTAATTTATCATTGGTAAATATAAATGTAAAAGTACTTTAATTTATGCCAAATTTGTTTCACGGACCCCTGGCAAAGTTCTGTGCACCCCCGGCGGTCCGGGGACCCTAGTTTAAGAACCGATGATCTAGGGTAAGATTTAGGGCTGCACGCTGAGGCGAGATTTTTCTCGGTCTTAAAGTTAAGAAGAGACGAGATCATCTGAAATACTGTTCTAACGCATCGTTCATTCTTGTTCACCACGGGGCCAGATTTGGACCAAATTTTGCTAGTCTTTAAAAAAAAAATGTAAACACATTTTGTCCATTGCTCATATCTCTGAAAGAAATGTGAGAAAAATGTAGTATTGTAATACCGTCGAAAAATGGTATCCGAGATAATGATAGATTCTGATTGTACTAACTTCAAAATGTAAAGAAAATTTGTTTTCCGTATGGTGACTGTGTTTGTGTGTCTGGATGTAGAATTTTCTTTTGTTCACGATAACTACTGTAAAAATGGAAAATATTTGTCTCAGTGAGTACTCTATAGACCTATTGATTTTGGTGTTAATCGAATTAGGGGTTTTAGAAATTTTGAAATGAAATTTTGTATCTAACAATTGAACCTAAGGGACATTTATTTCTTGTACGTGCCTAACAGCTATTGAAAGGGTGAAAACTACTCTCAAAATATAAAAAGTATGGTAAATTGGTCCACTCACTAAATTGGACCACCCTTATATCTCGAAAAGTAGTTTTCTGATTTCTTAAATGGCAACACCGTGCGATAGGCGCCTAACTTTCTTGCATATCGGCTATATTGCTTTCCTTGACATGTTGAATGTTAGTGTTTTGTTTCCATAAATGTAAATAAATGATTTTTGATGTAATTTTCAGTGATTCGTGCTAAGGGTGTAGTTAGTACAAAGGTAAGCATACAGCGTTTTTAATTTATAGTTGCAGCAGCAATTTAACAACAATTAACTATCATGGATTGGTTGGCGGCTTTGATCGGTTATATTTTTGTTAGATTTTTTTCTCACTTTTAACACTGTTGGTTAAAATGGACCGCACGTAGTTGCCATAACTGGAATATTGAAACTTATACCAATAATCCTGACATATGTGATGATTGTCTTTCTTGAATAATTTAAATGAAATAATGTAACGAGACTGATTTCTTATAGTTATTTGTTTTAATACTTATGATAAATAATTGTTTGATAGTCTGTAATTCATAAATATATATTATGTTTTGTTTACAGGTGTATTTTAGTTAATATTCTATTAAAGTCCAAATTAGCAACCTCGTGGTCCAATTTACAGTACCGGTTGGCTAAATTGAAACAAAGCTCCGATTTCACATTTTGTTGATTTTTGTCGAGTTTATAATATTTATGTTGATTAATACTTAATAAAAACAAAATCTATAAACTGCTGTTTCATTTCATAAAAAAATAATTTGCCTAAACCTAAAATTAGTATACTAAATATCTTAGTTAAAAAAATGGTCCAAATTAACCGACTTTCCCCTACTACTTAAAATGTCACTAATTCATAATTTCATTGACAATGTTTTTACTATAAAATATAATAACAGTTCACGTTTGAACAAGTTAATGTTTTCTATTTAATTTTAAGAAAACTGATTTCTTGTGTAATAATATTATATATATATTCAAATGGAGATAATACTGTCCATCCTTGTTAACTTAATGCATACATTTAAACAATTTACCGATACATTTTGCCTTTATTTAAATAAATGTATAATGTAGCGGAAAAAGAAAACGACAATTTAAAAGTTCTTTTTTCATCTTCAATACTGCCCTATTATTTTTACTATATTTGGTAGAACGTAAAATTACTTTTATGTTCTTCATAAAAAAAATACACATATTGTGCTTAAAGGTGAGGCCTAGATTTAAATTAAATGTAAATATTAAATTTTAAATTCAAATTTCTGTTTAGCAACATACGTTGCTCGCAGTTCAAAATGCAGTAACGTTCAAGAGAATGGTTTTTAAATTCAATTTTGATCAATATTGACATTATATGCCGATATTCATTTAAAGCGAGTTCTTTCCCAAAAGGGTTCCAGAGCGTATGTTAAAAATGTTTATTATATTTCTTATAATGTGGATTTTAGAGTGGTTTAAAGAGTCAGCGTTCTTTATTCTTTGTTTTTATGGATTCTTCTTTAAATTATTATGTGTTTGTATACAGGTTGAGTAAAAATATTGCTTATATATATTTTTTTAAATATACCTACATTATTATTTAAAAAATGTTTTAGTAAAAGTTTTTAATGAGAACATATTTTTTTATTGATTGTATGAATAGATCTTATTTTTTGCATACAACCCTGTAAAATTTTAATGAGATTGAAAACGAAAAATTTTGAGAAAAATTAACTTTTATAATCTCAGATCACATTAACTGATTAACTACAACTTAACCAAGTAAGCCTTGAAAAATGATTGAAACTTGTAAAACATCAAATATTTAAATTAATTTATTGGGTCGTAATTAGATTCTTTTCTGATGTTTTACAAGTTTCAGTAATTTTGCAAGGCTTACTTGGTTATGTTATAGTTAATGTGATCAGAGATTATAAAAGTTAATTTTTCTCAAAATTTTTCGTTCGCAATTTCATTAGAATTTTACAGGGTTGTATGCAAAAAATAAGATCTATTCATATAATCAATAAAAAAATATGTTATCATTTAGTCGGATGCCATAGCAACATAACTGATAGCAGCAATTTTTTTTTGAAGATTAGCATTACATAATAGGAGTAATAAAAATTTTCAAAAAAATTTCAAACACCTCATCGCGTTTGTTCGGGCTCCCCCCCCCCGTCACATATCAATCATATAAAGTTAAGTTAATTGCTCCCCCCACCTCCATTTTTGCGTACATATTTTATGGACGGACCCAAATAAATAATAGTTTAGACAGACTATAATGAAAACAATAGTGTACAGGACCCTTTTTGAATTTTTCAGATACATCGACTTATACCAAAGAAATTATGCAGACCATGAAAAATGTATTCCCAACAGTGGCCTAAATAATCTCAATTGACACATATAATTAATGATAAAAAATTGTAACCATTTTTTTCTTACTTTTAAATGACCAATAAATAAAGTGTAATTAATATTATGTCTTATTTTTAACAGTATGGTTCCTAAAATACAACCTTAAAAGTTTTAATTTTCACCAGCGCTGGAGGTATGTACCCCTTAAAACAATACATTTTTTAAAGATTTTAATTAGGAGTACTGAAACGATAAAAATTTTATATGCCTATTTATATATTAGGTATCGTTTCAGTATATATATTCAATATAGTTCCTAAAATACAACCTTAAAAGCAGAGACTTGAACCTGAATCCGAACCCGAACCGTAAACCCGAAAAAACCCGTATTTTTCAATAACCGCAATATCTCAAAGTCAACGAACCTGAATCTGAACCCGAACTTTTTCATGAATAACCGGTAACCATAAATTTTAAAAGGTTCAATAAATTATATTTAATATTTTAATATTTTTCTCCAAAAATTTTTCAAAGAGATTATAAAATGTACAAAAGCTGGAAATCTGTTTGAATTTTATGGTATGATGTGAGTTATCAAGTCAATTACTAAAGTTAATATATTTTTTACTTTTTTATTATTTCTATAACATAATTACATTTCAATTTGCAAAACAAATCTGAAAAATAGAGATTACAATCTTTAAAATGTAATTTTATTTTTTGCCCTCTTTTTCTAGCAATATTTTAATGGCTATCAATGTTTTTTTCCCTCTTCAGAAATTGTTTTATTTGTTAGTTATATTTTTTTTTTCGAACAAAATAATTTTCTTTCAATTACAAACTTGAACCCAAACTCGAACCTGAACCCAAAAAAATAACGGTTTTTGAACCCAAATAGTTTGCACCGAAATTTATATTTGAATCCGAATCGAACCCGAACTATAAATACAATTCCGGTTCATGTCCCTGCATAAAAGTATTAATTTTCACCAGCGCTGGAGGAATGTAATGTAACCTCTTAAAACAATACATTTTTTAAAGATTTTAATTTAAAGGCGTTTATTTTAAAAGTTGCCTAAGTCTATTTTTCACTTTTTTTTGTTGACTGCAGTAACGTGTATAATTAGAAGTAATCTATCATAAAAAACAATTTTTGGTTAAATATATTCAAAGGAAAATTTTTTTTTAAACACATTAATTTTTACACTTAATTTAAAGTTAAAAACTTTATTTTGAAGTCCACTTCAGTATTGATAATGTTGTTAATTTATCACAATAGCTGGAAAACTAAACCTTTTTAGGGAAAATGTTGGGTACTAAAGTTTTAGGATTTGGCGGGGCAAACCTAATGAAGGTAATAATTTTGACCTTGAGTGGAGGTTTTAAGCTCGTTTTGGGATCAACAAATTTTTTTTAAATGGAAACTTAGTTATTTTTTTGCAGATTTGTATTTTGCAGAAAAATAGAAATAAGTTTTGTCTGAAATTTTTTTTAAAAACTTTAATTTTACCGTAATTTTTTTTACATGAAAACTTTTTTGTGATCAAAAATTTTGAAATTATTATCTTAGATGTTTGAGAAAAAATGCAGTTTAAAAAAATAATTTTTTTATATTTCATAATTTTTTAAATAAAAAAAAAATAATAATTTAATGTAGATAACAAAATAAAAAAAAATATTAAAATTGGAATTTTTTATAAAATTTTTCAGACAAAAGTTATTTATTTTTTTCTGCAAAATACGAATTAAAAAATAAATAAATAGGTTTCGTTTGTAAAAGAGTTAAAAAGAAATAATATAAAATAAAGTGAGTGTTTTTTTTTCAATTTGAAGCAAGTTACAACAAATTGACTTCAGTTCTTTTAAATTTATAACAAATGTAATTGTTAATTTTGAATTCCATTTGTGGTAAAAAAAACACATATTATTAATTTAATAATTGGGGTTATTTTAATAGTAATTGTAAATTTAACTCTCATAGAAACACTTAATCAATGTGGCACATGGATATCTTACACGTATAGTTTTAATTTTATTGAAACGCAAACTCTTAAATATCTCAGTTTAAACATAAATGGACTTAGGCCACTTTCAAAATAAACGCCTCAATATTTATATATTAGGTATCGTCTCAGTTTCGTCCCAAAACATACAGTACATATTTCAACACTAATTTTCATTTATATTAATATCTCTTATTTACCAAACATATATACGTACAACAAGCTACTCTATTTGTAAGTAAAAACAATACACACGCGTCGCACATACATTCATCTCATAGGTGTACAGCATCCGCGCGCGGCGTCGCGGCGCTTCAGAGAGAGACAGACACAGTACCTAGCAACGGTCGTCGGAAAGTCTGCAGCATCACAGTCCCGGTCCGGTAGCCGAAGCGTCGAGACGCTTTCAAATCTCTTCTATCAATCATACATTCGCGAGATACAAACAAACCGGTTTTCCTAGTGAAGTGATCGCCGATACTTTACCCGGTCGCCCGTTCACGTTTTACCGGTCAAACGGTATATTGGTATATTTTATCGATATTTTCGTGTTTTATCAAACACCCAATCTGTAGAGTGGATTGATTCAATTAAATAATAATAATAATTTTAACGTGTGTGTTAGTTATTGATGTCATAAGTGTTTTTCTGTAGTAAATATATGTACCATTCCAATAGTAGTTGTCAATCGTAGATATCCGTGAGTAAATAAAAATATAAAATTATATTTGTATCTTTAAATATAAAGCATACTCAAGGCCAAAGTGGTTAAAAAAATTAAAAGCTTACATTTATAAATACGTATATTTTAATAAGATATAAGTGTTTTAATAAAACTTATTTTCGGTGAAATAAATAATAAATATATATCTATCTCTAACAATATAGTGTGTATTATTAGAACCGATATTAATAAAAGCGAAGTGGACACGATATATCTGAAGTGATATTTACAAAAAAAAACCCATATATCTTGTTACAGGAAATATAATATATATTTGTCGGTTGTGTTAAAAAGGCATTGATTTTATTGGACATTATTCGAAAGTATTGTGTGAAACATATTTAATAATATCTAGTGATATTTGATCCAAGTTATAATAAATATTAACGTAAGTATAAAATCTAGTTGAAATTGTTATTGCAAATGTATATGTCGTAAATTGAATTAAGAAATATTCAGTTTTAATGGATTAAGCCATTAAAATGATGTGTGTGTATTTTATGATAAATATTTTTCACATGTTTTTTAAAGTCGCTTACATGTGTTTTTTTTTATTTATTTACTTTTAAAAAAAATATTTTATGTAAAGTTTTTATGATTTACATGCAAGTAGAAATATATGAAATAAGTTTTAAGGAGAAACTAATTTTATGTAAATACCGTTAAAATAGACTTTAGAAAATTAAAATATTTATTATTGTAATCTCTACTTTTGAATGTTTTTTTTTATTATTATTTAAATTCAACAAATTAAAAAAAAAACGGACAGCAATTAATCGGAACCGGAAATAGGACATCAAGTGCGACGCGAATTAAAAATTAATAAAACATTTCATAAAAAGGTTTAGTTGCATTTTAAAGCTTGAAAATGCTTTTTGATTTTTTTACAAAGTTTAATTGTAAAATTGTATTTCCACGTTATGGCGGTTTTACACCAAAAATAGATAAAACACCAACAATTGTCATTTTTTTTTTTTAAAGATAACATTAAGTATATGTATTTTTCAATACGAATTGTTTTATAAACAATTGTTTTTTTTTTCTGTTTGGTGTAAAACCATCGTTAGAATATAATATATAAATATTTAAATTCGAAAACTTCTTTTTAATTCATTTAACATTGGTACGATTTTGAATTTTTGTAAATTGTAAAAAAATAATAACTTTACTAAATTCTACATATGTATAATGAAAGCGGGTGAAATATTTTCAAATATACATTCATAAAATACATTTTTTGTTTTCAAAAAGTTGAAAAAAGTATAATTTTTTGTTGAAGTTTTTTTAATAAAAAAAGTTATAAAAACTTTAACAAAAACACGTATTACATTTGTTATTTGAAATGACATCCTTTTGTCTAAATTAATTAAATTTTTAAAGGTTAAAACTCAATTAAAATTTATTCATTTGCTAAAAATTACCGGGTTTTCCAAAAAATATTTTTTTAATGTTTTTATTTTTTATTATTGTTAATCTGATATTGAAAACAGAAGTACCTTTATCTTTTCATTAAAATAAAACGTCCAAGTACGTGTTGGGCACGCACATGATAGGGTTCTGTAGTCATTCTCACTGCGATTTATAAAAAATACTTATTTATAAAAATTTTCATAAACTACACAGGTCTACAAAAAAAGTGGTCTCTGCTGGGGTACAGATTCAACTTTTCTTTTGTATTTTTTCCCGCTGAACACGAATCCGTCGTCATAATTGGGGGTTGATGAACAAAATCACGAGAAAACCTAAAAATACCGATAAAAACCATAACATAGGTCTAAAATAAAAGTTGTGTGTGCTGGGGTACATACCCAACTTTTCTTTTGTATTTTTCCCGCTGAACACGAGTCCGTCGTCATAATTGGGGGTTGATGAACAAAATCACGAGAAAACCCAAAAAAAACCGGTTTCTCGTGATTTTGTTCATCAATCCCCAATTATGACGATAGATTCGTGTTCAGCGGGAAAAAATACAAAAAAATGTTTTGATAGTGTTCGTTATAATTTTCAGTGAAGGTGCTAATAAAAAGCTACATTCTGGATTTTTTTCAGATTTTTTAAATCGATGATTTGGAAATTAGAGGAGGGTACGCTCTGATAACGACATTGAAAAGCAAATATGTCATGACTGAAGGGTTAAAAACAAAAGGTCCTAAGACATTTTTTGTTGCATTTTAGAAGTCCTATCTAAATATACCCTACTCAATGGATTCAGTGAATTTTTTTTAAATATACTTTTCATCATTTCTGTTTTTGGGTTATCAACCTACGTTCGTATACCAAATTTCATTTTAATCGGTATAAAATTTATATTGACATCCAGACGGACGGACAGCGAAATTACAAGGGTTCCTAGTTTTCTACGGAATCTTATAATCGAAATTACAATAAAAACACAAAAAATGAGTAAGTTTTGTTTAAAAATATTTTTTGTAGAGTTTACTTTTCGAAATGAAAACTCGTAATGTTTTATTTTGAACACTCATAATATCCATACTAATATTTTCAATGTAAAAGTAACACCGTCTGTCTGTCTGTTTGTATGTTACCTATTCACGGCTATCATGTCGTTGAGATGGATACTCAAATTCTTCAGATATTCCGATTTTTGTTAAATAGCGATCTACATAAGTATTATACAAAAAAGAAGTTTCAAATAAAAGTTATTCGCTACAAAATTCCCTACAACCTCCATTTTGAAAAAAATAACAAAATTCATTTGTTGATCCGATACGCTTTTATTATTATCCGCTACATTTTAATCAGCGTAACGGATAAACAAATGATTTTTTTTTCAAAATGGAGGTTGTAGGGAATTTTATAGCGAATACTTTTATTTGAAACTTTTTTTTGTGTAATACTTGCTATTAACTGTTATGTATTAATTGTTAACTTCTGTCGCGGACAACCAAAATCGGAGTAAACTTAGGGTATTATTCTAACCACATTTGTAACATATCCTGTAAGTAGTAAAAATTTACCTAAAAATTCCTATTTTAGGTACTTTTTAGCCTAGACAGCCTGGACTAATAGAAGGTATAATTTGGTTATTATTTTGTAAATAAGATAAAATAAATGTAAAAAATATTGTTTCATCTTTATGAGTGTGTCCAGTGACATGAAAATAATTAGAAAGAAAAAAAATAGCCATTAACTTTATTATGTTTACATATTTCATCATGCAAATTATATTTGCACAAAAAATTAATTTCTTCACCAATTTGTAGTTAATTCCCATAATTAAATGAAGTTAGATGAATATGATTACCATATTAAAACGATTTTAAATTATAAGTCAAATTATATTTGTAACCATACATTTTTGGAAAATAAAAATATATCATAATATATGAAATTTAAAGGTATCAAATGATATACGCGAGAATGAAATTGAAGTTAAAAAAATATTTTTTTATTTGTTTTTTATTTGGCACGATTAATCTGCCATACTAGTCGAACGGTTAGTGACGTCACAAGTCTGTATTTTTCGGATGTTTTTTATTTGATGCGTTTTTATACTGTGATACAAAACACCATTTATAATTTCTTCTTTTATGTATTTTAATTTTCATAAAAAAAACTTATAACCTTAATACGAAAGGAACTACGAGCACAATTTCTTAACCCTTTTAGTAGGCTGCATACGATAAAATACCGATATTGCTACAATATTTTCAAAAAACATTTGACATCAATATGAACATTATTTATTGGGGGATTATTTAAAAACGGATTAGCTTTCAAATCGCATATCGAAAACCTATCAATTTAATACTAAATCGAAAATTACGCTAGTACAAAAACATTAATTAAAAAGTGACCCATGAAACGTGTTCACAATGAAATATAATTTATATTAATTATTTCAATTTAGCGTGTAATTATATTTTGTTAGATGCGACATGTATTTAAAATATGTTCAAACAATCCAATTTGGATTATAGAAAGCCCACTACCTGTGTCACCATTCGCAGTAAAGAGGCGTATTTACTAATTTGACGCTCGTGCGCACTTTATTATTGATATCCTGATTTTTTACTTTCTTATACACATGTATATGAAATATACATATAGTATAAGTAAGTATAGTGAAGTCGATTTTTTTCGAAATCCGGATTTTGATGGAATTATCCATTTTGACCTTCCCTTAATCAATTCTGACTATTTTCGCCAGGATGTCTGTGTGTCCGTTTGTCTGTATAAAGTATAAATACGACAAATCGTAGAAGGATAAAATTTTATATTTAAGATTAATTTTTGCCTCGGAAGAAAACGTACTATTTTTGAAAACGATCTTTCAACCGGATACGGATGTTTACCTACGTCGATTTTTGAATTTTTCGAATTACTTTGAAACAGTACGAAATAGAGAAAAATGGTCAAGTTAAAAATTGTAGGTAATATCAATATCTATAATTTATGTTCTATTCATTTAGAAACGAATAAATTTATTTTATTTTATTATAATTCAAATGGTTCATAACAGATAAGGAATATCTGCCATGAGTGTCATGGGACTTTCTTATACGTATTACAGAGATTGATATGAAGTCAGTTTTATTTTATTTATTAAAAGTTTTTTTTTATATTTAAAAAATGCAAACTTATCAAATTTAATCTTGATTAAAAATTAGTCTCGCAATGTTACCATTAAAACACAAAATTATTTCCTATTCAATTATTATTAGTATAGAGCCAGTAGAAAATCAGTGTTATATTGAAAAAACTTCTGAACATTATTGTATAAAAAGTCGATATTTCAAGAACAGCACAGTACGTAGAATGTACAGGAAATGGATGCTTTACAAAAAAAAATGACATTTGATAAAAAATAACATAAATTTAACATACTCAAAGTATACAAGGGAAAGTCCATATCCACGTAACGCTTTTAGGATGGGGGAGGAAGGTACATATATGGCGTTACATGGGGGTCATATTCAAATGTTACGTAACATTCATTTATACAAATAAAATTAAATAAAAACAAAACATTAATGGTTGATTAATCAATATTTGTTATAAAGTTTACTTTATGTTGAAATAGTTAAAAAACATTTTGTTTTATATAATATACAGGTTGTCCTGTAAACATACCGACAAACTTTCAGGAGTTGTGAAGGACATTAAAACAATCGCTTTTTGTTAATAAATCTATGTTCGCAAACGAGCCGTTTTAGCAGTAGAGCAAAAGAAAGGACCTCACACAAAAGCAATGGGTTTTGCCTTTTGGTTGATTTTTTGTGTGGAAATATAGTTCAAAGTATGCTGATCAAAAGTTGTAATGGGTCCAATCTACGAAAATTCATAATTTCTGCTCCAGGGGGCATCAAAACATTTAATGTTTATATTTATATTTATTTTTATCTCCTAAAGGGTCAACTTTAAGAAAATTTTAGAAAGTATGAAAAGTTCTTAAAATTCTAGAAAATAGCGTTACGGATTTATTGATGTTTCCCAAGATACATATAAAATCGATTGTTACTATAGGATCAACGATTGAAAATTTAAAGAGTGGAGGGGGGGGGGGGGTATAAAAGATTAATTAATTTACCTAATCAATTTTAAAATTTGATATATCGAAAAAAATGAGTTATTTTTTATAAAAAAAATTAACAATTTTAGCAAACTATTGACTTTAATGGAAAATCCGTTATTGAAATTAAGCCACGCGTCTTTCTGTCGTTTGCATTTGCCAAAACTTGTCTGTTGTTATAAAAATACGTTTGTATGTGTACTTTATTTGATTGCCAAAATATATATTTATATATAGACTCTAACAAACTATTATATTGTATTTTAAGTATAGTTGAAGTTATTTTTAACTTCTTGTGTGCATATTGTGTGTCTTTCAGATCTAACATTTGTTTCTTGAAGACAGTAAATTCTAAATAATATTATAATTATATAATATATTAATTTACTTATTTTGTAAAAGAATCAAACCAGCATATAATTTCTGCTTATCTTTTATAAAATGTCAATATTCAACATATTAGTTATAGGACCTTTTGATTTTACCCTATATAGTCACAATATATTTGCTTTCAAAGTCGCTATCATCCTCTTCTCTTCTAATTTCTAAACTATCAATACAAAAATTTGAATAAATTTCAGAACTAAGCTTTTAATTATTACTTTGCATTAAAATTATAACGAACCTTGTAGCAAAAATAGTTTATGAAAAACTATAAATAACTTTTTATAAATCGTCACACGAACACGTACACTTTTATAGATTTCATCTTTTGTCTATATATGAAATAGCTCTTGATACGTATTATCAAGCAGATAATGTTAGTGAAAATGGCTATGAAACCCTACCAACACTAATTTAGCCGTTTTATTATCATGATAGTTTTGTTAATCCTTTGAACTCTGCGCTTCTAAGCAATAATTCGATATACGGGTCATTTGGGTATATTCTATACAAGCACTGTGACCTGGGATTATTATAAAATTTTTGAGATTTTATGAGGAAAACAATGTTATTTTATTTTATATAACACTTTATCATAGAAACATAAATGTTATGAAAAAACATACAATACAATTAAAAAGGTTATCGAAAGAATTTAGTAGATGCAGAATGATTCAAAAGTCTAGATTCAACCAGATATAATATAATATCTAATTATATCTGACCCTTAACGGAAATGTTTTAACCCTTTGAACCCTAAGCTCTTGAACTTACTGATAGCATGACCCTGAGCTCCTGACCAACAGACCGGTAACTAATATTCGCGTTCAAAGGGTTAAGAAAATTAAAACGTGCTAGTCTTCGTAACAAGCTTTAGAATGATTTAATTTAACTAGTATCTACAATGGTTGAAATTCGACCAATATTTTACCTGCCTTAACGGCAAAATACACACATGATTTGTTTTATGCACATCTATGGCACAGAACCTAACCTAACCTAACCATAGCATTCTCTACGTTTGACAGAAATCCAAAACTATTTATTTTTGCCGCTGTTGAACGATGCAAGGGGAAATAAACAGCAAGAGGGGGTATCATGTGTGTATGTTAACTTTATTTTTCCTGCCTTAAAGGTAACATACACACATGATTTTTTTTGTGCACAGTACCTTTCGAATGATATAAGTTTCATTAACTTTATTTTACCTGCCTTAACGGTAACATACACATGATTTTTTTGTGCACATCTATGGCACAGTACCTTTCGTATGATATAAGTTTCATTCATCTTTTTTTATAATAATTACTAAAAAAACGTACGACAATTTTCGATGCTCACGTATTAATATATAGATATATAAATAATTCTTTTGTTTATCTAAAAGCAATATAGTGTTTCGTACACAATATTTAATAAACATACTTTTAGTTAGTATGTGCCTGATACTTTTGTTTAATTGTATTTTTTCATTTTCTTATTTTGTTTGTTTGTTTGTTGTTGGCAGTCTTGGAGAAGATAAATTATACAAAACGAGCTGATGATTTTTTTCTTTGATTCTGTTTACTGATTGAATATAAATTAGATTATTTTTTATTTATTCGAAAAAAAACGGGACGCCGGGATGAAAATTAATCCATCAGCTTTTGTGTACATTTTCTCTCGGCAGGAACATTGATTGAGTGATGATTTTTTAAAATTATTCAAATTAACTTGTTTTTTTTTCTGTATTATCAATACTGAAAAGTACCTGCTTTTGTGCAATGTTTCTATTTATTTAATTAATTAATAAATTATCTTCTCATAATTTATCTATAGAAACATTTTAAAATATCGAAATTATATTATACAGTGTGCCCCAGGATTCCCTGACTTTTCCCTGACAATTCACTGACCACTCGGAGAAGTGATCGAGAGGCCCCCAGAATGTGCAAAAAAATTTGAAGACCTTTTTTTTGCTCGTCAACTTAAATTTATACACTTTTTTCTGCTTCACTGACTTCCCAGATATAATAAATTCCCTGACTTTCCAAAAAAATTTAATAAAATCCCTGACTTTTCAGAATTTTAAAGAAATTCCCTGACTTTCCCTGACCATTTTAGGCTTCCCTGACTTTCCAGAATGTGGACACCCTGAGTCGTAACAAAAGGTGTAATGAACAAATTGTTTTTCGAATTTAGGAATGACATTTGTGGATCGAGTCCAGCTTAATGTAAAACTGAGGGATACCAGTAATCAGTCCATTTGGTCCTATATAGGGTGTTTTATAAGCAAAGTTGAAAAAATTGCCAAAAATAGAGCACCTTTATATGAAATTTTGAATACAAATTTTTAAACTCGTATTTTTATTACCTTCTGTTTGTAAGCTTCATCGAGAGTTTCGGTCTTAAAAAATTATAAATGATAAGTAACAATTACTAATTGATGTTACTCAATAAATCAATAATTAAAATTAAATAAAAAATCATTTTTCGGTCAACGTCGAAGATTTTTATGAATTTACAATATGTTATAAAAGCTTTTGTAAGGATATGTTCCAGCATAATTTTAATTTTTTATAATTATTTATAAAAAAGTTATAACGTATTGAATTTTTTAGCTAATTTGTTTAATGCCAAATATCTAAAAAAACTGTGAATTTTATGCAAAATTATCAAGAGAGTTTTTTGATCGAAAAATACAGGATTATATAAAAAAATATTTTGAGACAAAATATTATTTTGTTTATTTTTTATAAAAAATAAAAACAAAAATGAAAATTTTAACAAATATTCATGCCACCATTTTTTTGAAAAAAAAATGTTATAGCTTATTTTATTGTAAAGATAATGCCGTTTGACTAGTTAGTTTACTCTTAATACTTTTTAAGATATACATTTTTAAGTTCAGCGCCGAGCGACGTGCCCGTATAGGAAATTTAGGCTAACGCTCGGACAGTGCGGGTGCATCGCTCAGCACTGCACATAAAAATTTATATCTTAAAGTATTAAGAGTAAACTAACTAGCCAAACGGTATTATCTTCAGAATAAAATAAGCTATAATATATTTTTTTTCTTCTTGTTAAAATTTTCATTTTTGGTTTTTATTTTTTACTAGCAGTGCCCGCGCGGATTCGCTCGCGTAGACTACGGAATTATTGTTTAGGATTTTTGAAAAATATAGTTTAATTAAGTAGAAACACGATTAATTATTATTGTAATAATAACTTATCAATACCTAAATTACCTAACAAAAACGAATCAGAAGAAAAAAGTACAAATAATTTGTGTTCTGTTTAAATTTAAATGTTAATTATTGAAAACAGAATAAACTCAAACAATCAGTCGAGGGAATCCGAATATCTACCGAGCGTAAGCGAATCCAGTCTGTTGTACATCGCTTCGATGCGGCACGACACCATACATTTAATAGGTATGTTACCTTTATAAATTTATTTTAAGATATTTTCTAAACTATACGACCAAATTGGATGCTGTAAAGGGCAAAATATATCTACATTAAGTACTTATGACGATGAAATCGTTTATTTCGATAAGGATTAATGTTTTGCAGGTCATAAGTCCATGTAAACAGAACCAAAATATTTTATGTTTTCTTTGTAACATAAAAGCAGTCATTGTGGTTTAAATATAAAGTTAGACATGTATGTACCTATGAATTAAAAAAAAAACACGTAAATCGGATAAGTGGTTCTCCAGTGATAAGCGCACTAACGGACAGACAGACAGACAGACGTTGAGCTTTATATATATTAAGGAAGAATATAGACAAATTAATATTTTGTCTCAAAAAGATTTTTTTATATAACTCTGTATTTTGTTGCTCAAAAAGCTCTCTTGATAATTTTGCGTAAAATGCACAGTTTTTAAGATATTTGGCATTAAAAAAATTAGATAAAAATTCAATACTTTTTTATAAATAATTATAAAAAATTTAAATCTTATAAAAACCTTTATAAATATATTTATTAAATTGTAAATTCATGAAAATCTTCAAGGCTGACCTGAAAAGTGATTTTTTATATATGGAATGACCCTATATTTAAAAATTTCTTTCTTTATTACGTCTGAATATAATATTTTTCGACAAAAAATTCAAACCAGACCAAGGCATTTCTTGGTCTCGGCCACGAGACGAGACAGGCAACTTTTTTTCCGAGATGGCTTCAATTTTCACGAAACGATATTGTCAGTAGTAAGATTTTAGACCGAGACGACACTTACCTAACTCTCGTCTCGTGTGCAGTTTTTTTACAAATACATTTGTGAAAATCTAATTTCAGTTATTTTCAACAAAGATTTTATCACAGTTTTCTTTTAATATCCGAAACTGTAATTATTTCAGTCTAAACTATTATCATGTCTTCTTCTTCCTACGCGTGATTGACAGGAGCGTAAACCTGTTCTTGTCGAAAGGGGGACTATTAATTTAATTATCAGTTTGATATAATTAGTCACAGGAGTTGGCGTGAACTGGGACTCACTTTTCGCGTGTACTCTTTTTGATTAATGGAAAGGAACTTGTTTCTTCTTCTTCTTCGATGAGAGAATACGGGCGATGATATGAATAATATAATTACACATCTGGTGTTAGTAGTTTGTGGCTTAATGGTTTGCATGCTAATCGCACGATGAACGCAGTGGCGGGTTAAGAAATTTTCCTTATAAATTTTTGGAATAAATTTAAAAAAAGTTAAGAATTATTTTCTAGTCTACGTCAGATGTATCCATGTAAACAATATGTGGATTATATTTTATAGTTTTTAGTTCTTTTTAAGATCATTTTGTTGTCCGCCTGTCTGTCCGTCGAGATCCCTTTTCCCAGGAACGGCTAGAGGTATCAAATTGAAATTAATATCAAGTCTTATAGTCCTGTAAAGAGCAAATTTAATCCTGTAAAGGGTTAATTATATCTACTTATAACGTTGAAATCTTTTATTTTGATAAGGAAATGTTTTGCAGGTCATTAGTCCACGTAAACAGAACCCAAACATTTTTAATTAGCTTAAATATAAAAATTAGATATATGAATATATCGCGAACTTTATTTTAGATCTTTTAATTCTACACAATTATTTACTACATTATTTTGTTCAATATTTAGCGGTTTAGGCAGCGTATTATAAAAGAGTGCGCTAGCTGCAAACTTTTTTCCGACTTGATATACTATTATTGTCACTGTTTACTTCTTATATTACCTAACGTAACAAACTATATCCTATAACCTGGCCAGAGAACATATCAATGAATTAAAAAAAAAAACACGAACATCGGATAAGTGGTTCTCGAGTTATAAGCGCACTAACGGACAGACAGACCTTGAGCTTTATATATAAATTAAGGAAGTAAAGAGTACTAAAGAGTACAAAATATCCCTTCAAGTAAGAGGAATATAGCAACTTTACTGTTATTTTTGTTATTTCGTTTTATCTCGAAATCAGAGTTTAACTTTTTCAAAAATTATAAATTAACATTTCAATAATTCAGTTTGTTTTCATTTTACTATTTAATCCTATTGTTTCGTACATAGAATTTTACTTTATTTTAATTTAGAATTCATTTTCTCCGCGTAAAAATTAAACAAAATAATATGGTAAAAATACGTTCGTAGGCCCTATTTATTTCCGATCATCCTGTATATGTTCACCGATAGCAAAACACTTGATGTACTTAACAACCACGAGAGAGACGATGGGGATTTCTTACTAAAGAATAGGTTTTGCTCTTTGACGATCCAATAAGATCTTCAAGTATCTACAATATCTGAAGTACCGTATCGTGTTCAAGATACCTGTGTTCTTTCGACTTTTTGTATATCACTATTTTATTATTTCTTTTCCACGATGTGATTATATTGTACAAAGATTTTATTCATTACACTGATTAGAGTTATATAGTTTATCACAATATCGGTGATAAGGATTTAATTATCTCTTAAATATAGTCTTTATTGGGTATAATAAAAAAAGGTACTGGTACCAGTCTTAGACGCTTTAAAAGCAAGGTTTACTGTTGTTGTAGAGAACGTTATTTTCTATAATTTATGTTCTATTCTTTTTTTGTATCTTTTATGAATTGACCAAAAAATGATAATTTTAGTTTTTATTTAAAAATTAAATAGATATTTAGAAATAATAATAAACAGTTGAAATATCAAATAAATAAGAAGCCCTTAACAAAACAACATTTTTTTAAAGATAAAAATTAACATGCCGATTTATAATAAAAACGTCTGTATCATGATGTATAAAGAAGTCTTGTGCCGACCAGGGCAGTTTATTTTTAATAACAGCAATCGTTAGAAAAATTTGATTTCTTAAAAATATTCGTTTTTAAGAAATCAAATTTAGTATACAGTATACCATGTAGGGGTTGCAATGATATATACGTAGGTAATACATCATAAAAACTTCAGTAGAATAACACAACATAAATCAGATACTAGATTAAAACCAGCATTCATAGCATTGGCAGTACATATAAATAGTACAGGATATCATTTTGATTATATATGAACAAACAAAAATTTTAGATTATGAAAGACATAAAGCTAAAAGTTACATTTCTGAAATGTTACACATAAAAAGAAACAATAACACAGTTAACAAAAAAACTGACATATCCACATTATCTACCATTTACAATACAATTTCAAATAATTAATAAATATAATTATATTTCTCATTTTAATATCAGTGTTTTTGATACTAAGTAACTAATTACCTACGTTATTTTAAGAGATTTGTTATTTTTTAAACATTCCCGTAGCTGAGTAGTTGACATTACGACATCTGTCTCAATTTTCTTTTCTTTTATAAAAGGTATATTTCTGAAGTTTCAATTTGAAACATCAATATTTTTACATTATATTATTGTATTTAATTGTTATTTATTAGTTATTTGTAGCCTGAGGATGAATCTGTAAATTTGAAAGCTTGCAATTACGTTTACGCATTTAAGCTGTTATCATTTATTAAAATATATTAAATAATAGGATGTTAATTTCATGACTCCTGCTTCGGGTGTGCATTATTTAAGTATATTTAAGCACAATTTTAATTGCTACAAAAGTACTTAAGTACATGTATATCTAAGATTATAACATACCCGACCCAACTGTCAGCATAATACGTATATAAAGACGCAAATAATAATCGATCACCATATTACTATTTGCATTTGAACACATTTAACGTACTATATCAATTCAATTTGCATCTGTACAATTACTCGCGCGGGTCTGGCGATACCTCTTTTACCCGAGCTTCCTTCGATAAGAGAGATTTCGCCGAGCAAAGCAAACTAGATGTTTATATATTCATGGACGTGCGTTCACATACACGGCCTACTCGAATTTAATTTATTTCATTGCATTTTGTGCAAATGTAGCTTTTCGGTGATTTTCGGGGAGTCAAATTGTAATTCGGTGTGTGAATTGTCTTGAGGTATGATGTTTAAACTAAAAATAGCTAAGTTATGGTGATATACAGGATGTCCCAGATCATTTTCCAGCATGGGGATCTCAGTATTTATTAGAGATACAGTTTTGTTTAAATGGGATGAATTATATGGAAGTAAGGGGTGAGTATTACTACATCAAAATATTTTTAAAATTCGATGTGGCTTAGGCGCTACATCAAAACTAACTAAAAAATTTTAATTTCTTTAAATGGCTATACATTTTTTTAGTAGATAATTAAGCGCTTTTTATTTGTAATTTTTTTGTTACATTTTGCTTTAGTACGTTTTTCTCGTATCGAGGTTCCACTATACTATGGGTTTCAGAAATTATCTGCCACTCTAAAGGTCAGAATCACTTACAACAGATTCAACAATATTGAAACAAACTTCATCGGTTATCTTTTTCTAGTGCGGAGGTTATACCGGGTGTTCCAGACCACCCGTCCTCTATGTTTTACGCCCAAACTATTGAAGATAGAGTTTTATGATAAAAAAATTACTATATATATCGACCCTAAAGAATGTAAGGAAAATATTTTCAACCCCCTAAAACTCCTCCTTGGGGGGTAGTTTGAGGGGTACATGCCCGTTTCTCAGCAAAATCAAATGGAACGGTATATCCAAAAGTAGATAATTTTAAAGATCATAAAAAAGTAAGAAACTTTTGTAGAAAAAAAATTTTCATACATTCAATTGTTTAGAAAATATGGCGACTTGATCCTAAATTTTAGGGTTTTACTAAAATTGCTCTAGTTTCGTTAAATATTAATGAAATTTTATTTAAAATTTTTTTTTTTGAAAGTAGAAATAATAAACTTTCTAATGATGTATGATTATTTGAGATTTGGATAATATAAAGTGTCATACGCGGCGTATCAAAAATTCAAAACTTCAATTAGGGATAATTCAAAATTTTTAAATGGAATGATATATCAATTAGTACTTTATCTTAAAAAATATATTTAAATTAACAACTTTTGTTAAGAAAATTTTAAATTTAAAATTATAATTTTTTTTTTTTTAAATAAAATTTATAATTTTCTTAACAAAAGTTGTTAATTTAAATATATTTTTTAAGATAAAGTACTAATTGATATACCATTCCATTTCATAAAAATTTCATTAATATTTAACGAAACTAGAGCAATTTTAGTAAAACCCTAAAATTTAGGATCAAGTCGCCATATTTTCTAAACAATTGAATGTATGAAAATTTTTTTTCTACAAAAGTTTCTTACTTTTTTATGATCTTTAAAATTATCTACTTTTGTATATACCGTTCCATTTGATTTTGCTGAGAAACAGGCATGTACCCCTCAAACTACCCCCCAAGGAGGAGTTTTAGGGGGTTGAAAATATTTTCCTGAATTTCTTTAGGATCAATATATATAGTAAATTTTTTATCATAAAACTCTATCTTCACTAGTTTAAAACATAGTGGACGGGTGGTCTGGAACACCCGGTATAGTTAAATCATTTTAAATAAAAACACAAATATACGTCCATTTCATTAATTAATTTTATATCAAATTTAACATATTATTTAAATACTAAAATTCGGAATATCAAATATTTATTGCAACAAAATGTACTTATACAATTTAATTTAATCGCACAAATATGAATACTATAAACGAGCAATGAGTTTCAAAATATCTGTATTTGTTTGGTATATGGAGAAATGATTTAAATATAATTATAATCAAATGGGAGGACCTACTAAGTTTGTGATAAACGAATTGAATGAAAACTGGTCGACCACTTATACGACTCTACATACGTCTTTATCAATATACATCATTGAAAAATGAAATAAAGAAAACAGGGATTACTAACAAATTTTTTTTTAAATCGTTTGAATATCATAAAAAGTAAACATTGAAGAAGTAATAGCTAGTCAATTGATATTTCACATTCAAATAAGACATACATACGTGTATTGAGTATTGAAAAGTTTTTTGTTCAATAATTTATCTGAACTTAGGGAATCGGAGAATAAAAGAAAGAATTGAACGAGTGCAAAGATTGGAGAACATTGAAAAATCCCATACAATCGTTTCGTAAAGTAAAAAGGACGAAGTGTTTTATGGAGAACTGTCGATAGATACCTGTGAAATAAACTGGAACAAATTGTTTTCAAAGAAGGAAAGCAATTTCAAGTCTAGATTATTTAAATTTAATAACCGTCAGTCATTTTAATAAAAACTAGACGATTTTCTGCATTTTCAACATATTTATTTGTTTGATAATGTGCATTGGTATAAAATGTGCATAGTATAAAGCAAAGTCCCCCGCCGCGTCTTTCTGCCTGTGTACGATTTTCTCAATAACTACTAAATTAATGGATACACATAAGAAAAAAACAAAACTGCGATTGCGGTAAAAATTACTTATTACTGCATTGATTTTAATAATAATTACCATATAACCTAAACTAATTCTTAACATTATCGTACCTTTTTAGCATTGAAAGTCCCATTAAAATCAGTTAAATAGTTTTCGTGTCAGATCGGAACAACAGACAACAAAAATGATTAAGATTTTGTATGTAAAAATATCTACCATGGGAGTCACGGAATTTTTTGTACGTTATACTAACAAACAATAAAAGATAGAATAAAATAAATGGGACATAAATTAAAGAAAATAATATTTTCTACAACACGTATGAAATTAATTTTGTCACCACTGAAATTTTAAATGACCAAAAAAATAATTCATTTGGCTCTATTTTTCACATATTGCCCCCTGGAAGCTTTGAATTTTTATTTATTTTTTGACATATAAGACGGGTGTTACCCCCTTGAGAGTGCACCCGTGGTTGACCCTCCCTAGCGACATTACTGAATGTAAAATTAATATATACATATATAAAAAAACAATAACTGCGAGCACCTATATGACATTAGTAAAGTTTAATTAAAATCGTATTTGTAGGATAGATGAATCATAATGTAGATATTAGGGCGCTTTTTTTTTGCGACTATTTTTTTTTTCACTCCCACCTCAAAATTTTCTTGGAAATACCTCAAAAAAACTCCCTGAAAATTTGAGCCCTTAATATTAATATTAAGTACTCGCTTTCAGCGTTTAAAGATTTCCCATTGAAAATACACGTAAACTTGAACTTTTTTTTTTTTACTTTTTATAGCTCAGAGGCATTTTATCCTATTTGAACGTTTAAAAAACCAAATTACGCAGAATTAAATGTTCTATAAAAGTATTTATTGCAACGAAACTGTAACTTACAAGGGTGAGACAGTACAGGTGATTAAAGTCAAATTTTTCATGAATTTCTTGTTTTTTCATTGTTATTTCATAAATGGCTGATAATACAGAAAAAGTTTAAATAAAAAAGTTGTAGCAAATTCAATTTTCTTCAAAAAAGATCCTGAGCATCAAATCTCTATTATTTATATTTTTCAAGATAATAAGCTTTTTGTTTTTTATGATTTACGATTTTCATGAATTCGCGACTCTAATTATTAAAAACAATTTTTTTTTAAAGTTATTATCTACTTTTTCAAAGTCAAGAAGAAAAGAAGAGGTAAATAACCTCAAATAGATGTTCTTTATGTTCATGAAAATCGTAAATCATAAAAAACAAAAAGCTTATTATCTTGAAAAATATAAATAATAGAGATTTGATGCTCAGGATCTTTTTTGAAGAAAATTGAATTTGCTACAACTTTTTTATTTAAACTTTTTCTGTATTTTCAGCCATTTATGAAATAACAATGAAAAAACAAGAAATTCATGAAAAATTTGACTTTAATCACCTGTACTGTCTCACCCTTGTAAGTTACAGTTTCGTTGCAATAAATACTTTTATAGAACATTTAATTCTGCGTAATTTGGTTTTTTAAACGTTCAAATAGGATAAAATGCCTCTGAGCTATAAAAAGTAAAAAAAAAAAGTTCAAGTTTACGTGTATTTTCAATGGGAAATCTTTAAACGCTGAAAGCGAGTACTTAATATTAATATTAAGGGCTCAAATTTTCAGGGAGTTTTTTTGAGGTATTTCCAAGAAAATTTTGAGGTGGGAGTGAAAAAAAAAAAAATAGTCGCAAAAAAAAGCACCCTAGTAGATATAATATTTCAATTAATGCAAGTACTTTATTTAAGAGATATGAGCATTATTTTTGTTAGTTTATATAAATCTTTTATTAAAAACAGTTATAAAATTTAAATATACGTTTGTCTTAAAAACTGACTAGTAAATCATATTTAAATATGGTTTCACTTATAACGCACCCATACATCATTTTAATGTTCATAGTTTCATCTTGCAAAAATTAATTGAGCATACATTTACGTTTTCACAGTTATTATGACTTTATTATACCTAACACATATAAATATATGTATGTAATTTAAAATAAAGTGTTAAATATAGTATTAAGTAGTCAATGAAATAGAAGTTATTAATAGGGGACTATAAAATAATATTAAATTACATAATGGCGCGCTATGACCGTTAGGGGCTCTAAGAAGGATATAACTTTGGGTCCCAATTCATGCTATAAATGTGTGGTATTAGTGCTCATGGGACTTTCTTATATGTAATACTGAAAATAAACAATGTACGTCAGTGGAGTCAAACTCATGTATGAATAAGAGCCACCAAATTCAATCTAAGAGAGTCCCTTCCCCCCTTTCCCGATAAAAAATGCCTCTCCATTTAAAAAAATAATATTTTTATCTAAGTCTGGGTATATTCGGAAATAACTCGTTTTCATATAGATTTTTTTTAACAAAACAATAATTAAAAAAATACACTGATTTTAGATATAACTAGCGGACCCGTCCCAGCTTTGCACAGGAGTTAATATTGTACCCCCTGTCACGTATGAAGGGTTGTAATTGTTGTTTTAGCTGACCCGGCAAACATTGTTCTACCCAAATAATAATTTGTTTAAAAATCAGACAATAAATACACATTTTCGTAAATATCTCAACTCCAGCGTCACCTATTATATACTGGGTAAATTTTTTGTAAAAATATTTCCTTCCACGCAACTAATATATATTCTGAATATGAGCCAAATCGGACCATAAAAACACATTCTCGACCCCAGCGCTACCTACCGAGTCCAAAAAAAGATAAACCTAACGGAGCACCAAATGAACATATGGTGTGAATATGGCTTTGATATGTCTAGTGGTTTAGGCCTGATGATTTCATGCACATACAAAAAACCAATGTTTTTGAAATATCTCTACCCCAGCGCCACCTTCCGGGTCCAAAAAATCTATAAACACATCGGAGCACCAAACGAACATATTGTGTAAATATGGATTTAGCTTTAGCTTTTAGGCCTGATGAGACCACATACATACGCATCAACGTTTTTATATATTAAGATAAAATGGTACAAGAAATTTATAATAAAAGAAATTAAAGAAACAGTTTATATTTCATACTTTTTACATTTCATTTTGTTATTTATAAAAAACAAATAGAAAAAAATAATAAATGACAAGAGTTTTAAAAATATAAAGTTTCATCACACTTCTAATTGTTCCCATATTTTTCTTATGTCTTAATCAACTTGAAATGTACTATATATGAAAATTATTTTATACGGTCAGAGTCACCGACTCTGTTATAATCAAATAAATTCTAAAACAAATCCATAGATAATAACAAAGAATTGATACCCCGTGAAAAGTGCTTGTTAACTAACAAATTTTATTAGCTCGTTTACAATATCGGAAATAAATGTTCTTAAATATCACAGGAACGTGAATTCTGGTTAAAATGTTTTATGGAAGGAACTGTATTTAACATTTATGCCAATTCGATATTTAAATGTTACATTGATATTTATTTATGTACTTACAATGTTCATATGTATGTAAATCTGAAATTTATGATCACATAACATTATTGGATTTTATTGGTAAAACGTGGCAAGATACCTGTTAAATGCGTATCTTCCAATATTCCTTAGAATATAAATGGTTGTTTGATACGAAAACTTTCGTTTTTTATTAAGAAACATCAAAGAATAACGATGCAATGGATATAAAAAAGTATAACGCTGTGAGTTTTTAAGTTTTTTTTCTTCTCTTCAGTCGTTGGAGGAGCATATAGCAAAAACAATTTTAATAATGATGTATCAAGGTACCGGAGAAAGAAAAAAATGACAAATATATCTTTTGATGTAAAGAAAACTGATGAAAGGAAAACATATTTTTTAGAAATTTTTATTAGATTTTTTTGATGAAATGAATTTTTTTAAAGTTTTTAAATTGTTAAAGTTTTGGCATATGCGAGACGTTTAGAACCAAAAACGATCAACTCTAGTCGTGGGTATTTTATAAATAAGCTAAACCGTGGCTTCGTCCGCGTGTATTTCGAAAACAGCGTTCAGCTGCTCTAAACACGTTGAAAGTCTAATTATAGAGTCTTAGGTTTTCTAACACAAATGTTCTCCACAAATGATTCATTGGCAAATTTTAAAGCCAAAAATTTACGATACGTACGATTATTAACCCAGAAGGGGGGGGGGGGAGGGCAATCTTGTAATTTTTTTTTCGAAAACAACACTTTACAAGTTTGGGTTAGTTAGGATACACATAAAAAATAATATTTGTAATCTAAACTAGAGATACTCCAGTACTAGTAATAGTTAGGGAGGTGGTGGCAGAATGGGTAAACGATTTGTTTGTTGTTGACAACAACATGTACCTAAATAAGTTTATGACATAATGAATCGATCAATGTAAGTTCTGAGCTTGGAGACCGCTGATTTTTTGAATGAAATTCAAAATTGCAAAAAAGGCATCTTATAACATATTGTTAATTCGATACTGCAATTGTTATAATATGCCCATTTATCATATTAATATCAAAAATATGATAAAAATTAAAAATAATTGTTAATTAGTAAAAAAATCTCTCAAAATCTAATTCCTTTTGTTTTTAATTTGTTCGTTTTTATACCCAGAACTAGAAAATAACAGTTGGAGAAGTGTGTGATGCTGATTTTTAGAAATATTCCTAATTTACTCCAAAGGGGGTAAATTGGGGAATGGAAAACAATTTTTTTTCAAGAACATCGTGTAGGGTGTCAAATGAACGCTTATTGAAGCACGAACTCAACAATATATGTATATATATTTTTTAATACATTTTTAAAACATTTTTCGGGAAAAACGCTTAAAACCTTACGCATATGAAAAATCAGAACAGCTGACTTCTGCAACTATTATTCTCATATTATTTTTTTACATATAAACGAAGCAGTTTGCGAAGCTGCAGAAGCGAACTAATGATATAGAAGCATTTTTTTACATTTTCAAAAATTTACCCCTTTTAAACGCAGGGGTGTACAAACGACATACTTTTTTATTGTTGTTTCTAATGGTTTAATGAAAATTTCTTTATAAGGTTGATCGACGAACAACGGTATATAAAAAATTGATGATAAAAAATTAATTACTAATTAACTCAGAGATATACACATCTGCAAACTTCATTTATATTAATGTTATATTGACGAACAACTGTTAGAACAAATTGCAGAAGCGAATAAATGATATAGGAGAGTTTTTTTATTACATTTTTAATTAAATGTTAATTAAAAACGCAAAGCTACCGTAATTGTAGAAATGGTATTTAATATTTTTTATTGTTAGATATTCACACTTTTGAACTTCTGCCGCACGAACAGATCATTTAAAAATTTCTACCATCACCTCCGTAACTATTATGACAGCGTCATCATTTTTAGCTAAATCGGCAGTAATGCGATTTATTTAATAAATAATTTATGTATTCTTTTTAGCCAGTATAAAAAAATAAAAATTATAACATAATGAAATAACATGAGTGAGACTTGCCTACTACAATCAATCAGAAATCGATTAGAGCTGTCAGAACTCTTACTATGAGTATCTTTAATCTAAATAGACTCGAGGGAAGAATAAAATTCCAAATTGAATCAAAATAAAACTATACGCAACTTTTTAAGGATGTGATAAACATGTAATTTACAATGATTTGAAATGGACAGAAGAGATTGAATGGCAATGGAAAACATTTGTATACAATTCGCATTTTAATCGCTACATTTTAAATAAAGTGTTACCATCTTGGCCGAGGACGAATTTAAATGAATCAATTCACACGGACTGGAATATAATTTTGTTGGATTGGCATAGACGGAACGTTTCACACAAGCACATTTATTAAAACATCTGCCAAGTAAATGTACAGTGCTTCCTCGTGCTAAATTCACTAAAGTTAACCATTTAATTTTTATACAAATTTTACTAAAAAATCTTACTTCGAAATTTTTCTTAAAACGCACCTGAATATTTTTTCATATATTTTTAATTTTTTGACAATTTCAATCTAAATCTAAATTTATGCAAATGTCAAAATGACATTTAAAACGTCAAAGTGACATTTAAAACGCCAAAATGACATTTAAAACGTCAAAATGACATTTAATATATTATCCAATCAAATATCAATTTAGAAAAACAAAACACGTATTTTTAAAATAAATTGAGATAAATCTTTGTAAGGGAATATTTTACAGCAAATGTAGTAGACCGATACTATAGGAAATTTAATACTCTACAAAAAATACTCTATAAAATTTTCTCGTAACATGTGTCGTTCTTGAGATATCTTGAAAAAAGAAATATTTTTGGGTGTCACCCTTCCCCCTTACATACGATTTTGATTTTTTTGAAATGGGACCGTCCTCAAACCAAACCCAACCATCCGACCAAGTTTCAATAATATCGGTTCAGTGGTTCATGAGTTATGCGTGTGACAAGGATTCAGGGGACAGACGGACGGACGGACGAACGGACAGACAGACAGACACGGAACGAAAAGTGTTTGTCTTGACGTGAAACGGATAAATCAATTTAAAATTTTGAAATTGGAGAACTTTTTTTTTGTCTCAATCTGAAACGATCACATAGCTTCTCGTATCTTCGATATTGCGAGGAAGCAATAGTTTCATTTATGTCTGGTATTATAACGAGCATTATAAGTGGAGAAAAAGTTAAGCAAATATCATCTGCGGGGTATTAAATATAAATGACAACTCACTGACAGTCCTAGACAATAGTATGGTTTATATGAATGACCTTGAAGCATGCGCAGGTAGAAATGAGCAGTGGTGACAAGTGTACACCAAACTCTTTTTTTGCACGGTAGAAAAACTTCATTGAAAATGACATTTTGAGAAAAATAACGTTTTGCTGGTAGCACTTTAATATAATGAACTATGTGGCTTGTTAGGTATCCATTAACTTTCCTTCTTTAAGAAATTACCTGTATGCATGGTTAAAAATAATTTTAAATTTCGTTCGTGTGAAACTGGCCTTATCTTGTTGAATCTTACTCCGTCGTAGTATTTTCGGCAACAATTCCACCACCCTTTTAACTTTCGCGTAACAGCACTTCTGGTACCTTTTTCTTTGCTCTTTCTACACTCTTCATTTTCATTCACTTTCTGTTTTTATCTAACAAATTCCCAGATGTATTATCTTCGTCTCTGTCACACCTACAGTTGTTCATATTGGAGTGAATACGCGATAGAGTATAATTAAAGGACGAAGTGGTTCAATAAAAATTTTATTTTCAAGCTTAAGAGTACCGGAAGGAATTATTATTTGGGTGTAATATTTCCAGAATTACTTTGGTGTGTAAATTTAAAAATTAAGAAAAAGTTTGTATATTTTTGGTTTATGTATTATTTAAGCCGAACGGGGACACATTTTTGTACAATCAGAATTAACAGACTTAAAAAATACAAACAAAAGTTTAGGTTTCTTAAAAATGATTTTTTAATATTTATTTATTTCATATACCTACTCGATTGAGGAAATAAGTAAATTTTGTAAAATATTGTCTTGTCTTGTACTCTTTAGTCAGGGCCTCTCAGTTTGCCATAACCTGCAATGATCAGCTCATTTGAAACTTCCCCATTCAGCTTCTGTTCACGATATACTTTTTTCTCCAAGATTATTATTATTATGTATTTTAAAGGATTCTGTCTATATTGGCATGCAAATTCTATTAGATCACAATATACTTTTATTTTTAATTAAATTGTCATTTTTATGTCATATTAGCATTTTTAAAAACTATGTATCCAATGAAATCGAATAATTTTTGTTTATATCATTTAAGTATCAATTGATAATATGTAGAAACAATAAAATTAAAACAAAAATATATCAATTATAGGCTAATTTATCGAGAAGAATTTTCGACAAAGAACATTACCTGTAATGTGCCCACTAAATCGGAAACAAATATTTACTATTGTATATGTATTTTGTAATAAAAAATGTTTTAACTGAAAGTTGTAGAGAATGTTATTTCTATAATTTATGTTGTAACCATTTTTTCGGTATAAATACTCGTTTGCAAATAATTCGTATCTGAAAAAATATACAAAAAAAAATCTTATGGTGGCCACAATTTGATGTTTTGTATACAAATATTAATAAGGATAAATCTATATACAAAATAAAAAAAAATCAAATCAATTTATATTATCGTATTTTATATCAATTAGTATACTTATTATCTACACACGTTAGAAGTTATACTTCTTTGGCGTGATTGAAAAACAAGTACGAAAAATTAACCTCAAATAAAATATTTCTTTCAAATATTAAAATCTTAATTTCGAAAAAAAATATATTTGAAAAAAAAATATTTATTTCGCCATAATTTTAATAAGTATGTATTCTAAACTAATATTTCTAATAATAACGAAACAAATTAATAATAACCATTAACAGAAATATAAAATATAATATCTAATATGTCATCCATGTCTGTTGGAGGTGTTCTGTAAATTTAACTGGCAAAATTTGTCACCAATAAGGTCATAATTAAATATATAAAAAATAACAATATCATACAAAATCCTAAATGTAATGCTAATGTAAACGTAACACGAAATAATAACCCTTGTAAACGTTGAATACGCCACCAAAAATATAACACACTTCGAGCGAATCTGACAGAGACAAGCATACAGTAGTTAAGCCACTGAGAGTTTACCCCCGAGTGGAGGGGCTGTAGCGTTTTTTAAGTTGGTTCAATATTTTCAAAAATATTTATTTTATGTACTCAAGTAATTTGCATACGACTGTAATTCATAGGTAAAATTTAGGTTGGTCTATTTAGCAATTCTAGAGATAAAATAAGTACCTACCTTTTGACGACGCTATCAAATTCAGCCTTTTTTGATTTCGTGGTAGACAAACTGAATGTCGGTAATGTAGAAAGGCGCCAACACCCGAGTTTACCCGAATGAACGTTTTACCTCCGAACCTGATACGCATTTGACTTATATTCACTGCCCAGGAAAAAATGTGTGCGCGGTGCGTCTAAAGAAGTATAAATTCAAAAATTACTTATAAAATAGAAATATAACTCAATAATTTAAAATTTCCGTATATATATATTTTATACATTGAAACATATCTGCAAAGAAAGCTACCCAACATGAAAGTTATACCTATTTATTTATGTAAAGCATTAATGCATATGACATACACAAACGCTGTTTTTATTTAAATTCAGCTGCAAAACAAAACAAACGAAAAAGCATCGGAGAAAAAGTAAACGAAATTCTATACTGTTACCGCAAATGCTATACATCTTTTCTACCCCATTAAAAATATTCAATATCTTATGTTTGTCGATCTGTATGCGACATATGCCTCTATGTGTGTATGGGCGTTATGTATTCGACTTCTTTATCCTTTCTCCATACCATGAATTTAGATATATCGATGTTTTGAATATTTCGCCTTCGATGCCCACGAAAATAAATATTTGATAGATAAAACGTGACGTTAGTTTAAAATTGTTGTTGCTGATGTATTTAAAGTACGGTTAGTGGAATTTTTATCTAAGATGGGTGGGGAGAGAGGGCTGGAGACATGTATAATGTATTTTTGAAGTTATACTTCTTTAGGCGCATCGCAATATATTTTTGTTGGGCATTGAAAAGCATTGATTTGCCATGTTGTTCGGATATGTCACACGAAAATGTGACGTTTTTCGGGTAAACTCTCTAAGTGACTTACAGTAGAGCTGGGCGCGGGCCGTGAATTTTTCGGGTCACGTCGGGTCACGGCCGTGACCCGACGTGACGTGAGCGATTTTCAAATATTGGATCGTGAGCGGGCGTGATCGTGAGTCAAAATAAAACAATCGGGCGTGACCGGGCGTGAGTACATTTTTGTCGTGCGTGAGTCCGTGAGTATATGTATGTATATTTTGATATTTCTTTAATTTCTGATCTCATGCATTATATGATAATCTGTTAAATCGAATTTTTATATTAAAAAATATAGTGAAAAATTATACAAATATAAAATATACACATATTATATTGCACGAAAAAAATTCATTAAACATTTTATTTATAACATATTATTCGGGTCACGAGCGTGACCCGTCGTGCGTGATCGGGCGTGAGTAAAAAAATAGAATTCGTGAGCGGGCGTGATTGTGAATACTTTTTTTGTAACCGTGAGTGAGCGGGCGTGACTAAAAATTTTTCTCTCGTGAGCGTGAGTGATCGTGAGCAAAAATTACTCACGCGCCCAGCTCTAACTTACAGTACCGTATGCTTATCTCTGTCAGATTCGCTCGATGTACTTTATATTTTTGGTAGCGTGAATAACTTGCACGTTTATATGAATTATTATTCGTGTTACGTTTAGATTATATATAACAGTACATTATGTTGGATATATATATTTATGTTTTATGCAGTGGCGTCGTTAGGGTGGGTGACACTCGGGGCGGAAATCGAGCGTCACCCCTACACCGCCAAAATAGTTAATAGGTTTTATTTTTTACACATTAGACGGGTGTCACCCCTGTGATTTTTAACGACTGAAAAAAAATATTTTTAAATAAATTGGATGTTTATCCCACCCCTAATAGACTATCAATGACCAAACATTTTTTTTACACATTTTACTCCCTATGGAAGCTTAAAATAGCCAAAAAAGGTAAATAGGCTTTATTTTTTAACATATTACACGGGTGTCACCCCTTCGAGAGTGACATCCGGGGCGGTCCGTCACCCCCCCTTTAGCGACACCACTGGTTTTATGTTTATGTTATTGGTTTTTGAAGTGATAGTTAATTTGTTTCGTTATTATTAAAAATATTAGTTTGGAAATTATATAATACAATAAACAGGTATTTAATTATGGTGAAATAAATATCTTCTTGTTTCAAATATGTTTTTTCTGAAACTAAGATTTTAATATTTGATAGAAATATACTATACATAAAATACTATATTTAAAATTTTTCTTTTTCTTCTATGTGTTTCTTGTCAGCTGGATCTTCTCCTTTATTTAAAATTAATTAAACAAAAAAATGTGCAATCAAATTTTGATGTGTTTTAAAATATTTAAGGTTAATTTTTCTTATAGTTGTTTCTTTTTCAATAACGCCAAAAAGTATAACTTCTAACGCGTGTACATTAATAAACTCATCGATTTTTATTATAAGAAAAAAATGGTCAGGAACTTCTTATAAAATATAATGAAATAAAGAAATGTATTTTTGAGCATCTGTTATTGTAATATATTAATTTAGTAAAAATTCCAAGTGTTTTAAAATCTCACAAAGAATTTGTATCATATATAATACATAAATATATTAGGTTTATTAACAAGAGGATTATAATGAAAAATTCTGCATTTTTTACGTTTATTAAATATTAAATAAATAATATAAATAAGTAAATGTATTATGAGTAACGAGAAATTAATTTGATTAAAAAAACATTAAATGGAATTTATATATTATGAAATACATAACGATAAATAATTTAAATCAATAAAATATGTTGAGTTTTATTAAAGAATTTGAAGGATTTCCGATGTGTACAGGTTTTGCATACTTAAACAAAATGGTTTTTATCGTTCGACCCCGGAACAGTAAAAATTACTTTATTGAATTTCAAAGTAAGACATTCATTTGTTATTTGAGTTTTACTGTTTCTAAAAATTTACTTTACCTAATTAAAATGTACATATTTAGAATATAATCTTAGTTTTTAGAATTCGATTTTTTCAAAAAGTACTTACTTATTTTAATTATGTTGTAATAAGAAAACCAGGTCTGCATTTTGAACCAATTTTGATATTTAACTCTAAAAGTTTTATTTTTTCACAATTTAAGAACAAAATGACTTTAATTAGTTTTTAGAAGCAAATGACATTATTAAAGAATTTTATATTTATTTTTAAGCGAAATTTGTAACGGAGATTTTAATAATAACAAAACTTTTACATATTTAAATTCCTTGCATTGTCAGTTTTAATTTGATATCCTATTTTACTTTTTTTAGTAGAGTATTATAATAATCAGTATTACTGATGTCAATTTTTAGAATCTTTTAAAATTGGTTCTCGTGATTTTTTCTAGATATTTTGTATGGTGTTTGTGTTCAAAGTGTTCATTATTATATTATTTACATTATGTGAAAATTTTATTACAAAATATAATTGCAATAGTGTCTAACCATAATGGAAGCTAGAGTAAAAAAATATTAAATGTTACCCTCTCGGTACGCTCAATCTGAAATTTTATTTTCTGATGAGAAAATGTTCCTTTTACAGGACGCTCACAATCAAAAGAATGATATGGTGTATTCTGTATTCTCTTGCTGTTGTTCCTAAATGTAAATTAACTGTCTAATGTTTCCAGAATGTCTCTCGAGGGGGCAAGCATTATCAAAAAAAGGCTAATTACCGTTACGCTAATTGGAGCCAGGGGTAAAAATTAATCAAAGTTACTATATCGAGATAGTTTTAAAGAAGTATTTGCTACTCTATGCCAATTGCCTATTGCGAAAATTATTATTACTTTCAAGAAAACTCAGCTCCTTCACATAAGGCAAAAAGACGATTCAGTGGTTAAAAGAGAATATCCCTGATTTTATAACCACTCTTCTCTAGATTTAAATCCTTTGGATTATTTTACATGGGGCTACATGCTAGGAAAACTGGGCAATGTGAAACGCAGGGGTCAAAACTGGTCAGTAAAATCAGTAAAAGTCAGTTTTTTGGAAAAATGGTCAGTTTTGTCAGTTTTTTGGGTTTGGCACTAAAAGTTTTCACATCGGAGCCCTATTTATTGTGAAAAAACTCACTATTTGACTTCAAACTGACACATTTACCATGAAAAATATATTCAAATTATAAATAATGTTATATTTTGTTTACTTATTTGTATTGTTTATTATCAACTTTTAGAAGATATTTTATGACATAATTGTAACGTATGTATACGTGAACATATAAACAACATAATCTCACCCTAGCACTGGCTATGCCAAGTTCGGTGAGAAAAATTAACAAAAATTAATTGCGATTGCCAATAATTATAAAAGTATTTTTTTAATACATAACACCTACATTTTTTAACTCGTTTCAAATAGTCAGTAAAAGTCAGTATTTTTAGATTTCTGTGTCAGTAAAATCAGTATTTTTGAACAATGAACTTGTTTTGACCCCTGGAAACGCTTAAAAGTTGGTGAATTAAAAAAACTGAAATATTATAAGATATGATCCGTGTCTCGTGTGGAAGTTTCTCAAAACGAATGAAACTTTTGTAATTTGTAAAAAAGAAGATATATTTGAACTGAATTAATTTTATGTAACCTTCATAATGTACATAATGTATGGATGAATTTTTTTTTCAGAAATAAATCATAGTTTCCTCAAAATTCACTTATTTATTTAACATCAGTAAAGCTGGGTACCCTGTATATTTATTATAACTTTTTTTCATTTAAATTTTTATTTTGTAGAAATAACAATACCTTAGAATAATATTAAATCTGTAACAAGAAGTTGGTACGATTAATTATTAGTGCCTATTATCTGAATCTGAAATGTCTCTCAATAAAGATCATTAAGAATTTTGTTGACAACTCCATTGCACAGACCTCAATGCTTTACGATAATTTCGCTCTACAAAACACGATGACAAATGAAATTCAAGGAAGAACTACAAATCATGTCTTTTGTTTCTCCGACTATAATAAATTCCTCTATATAGCAGATATCATTGCGCAAGGCAAAACTACACTACACCTCATGCAATTAATGATTTGGCTCAAAGATAGCCTGGCTTAATTTATTCGATTTAGTTCCTTGTCGATACACCGTGTTCTACTTGACATTTGCTTTGTGAGCTTTCAAAGACAGCTTTGATATGCTTATGTGTAAAGCTTAACACGGGAATATAGTTTTGTACAGAATCGGAATGTTTTCAGAAACGATGGAATAAAATATAGCAAGGGTGTTTGTAATGGGTCGTTTAGAGTTTAGAAGTCAAAAAGATTAATTTTAGAAGGCTGCTCATGAGATGAGATTTGCTTCACCTCTCGTCTCGGTTTTGACTTTTACAACTGACAGTCTCGTCTCGTGAAAATTGATGCCATTTCGTCTCGGTCTCGTTTCGTACAAGAAAAGTATCAGTATTGCATTATATATTTTATTCATTTATAAAATCAAAAGTTCCTAGAACATTTTTTGTTGCATTTTAGGAGACCTATCTAAAGACATCCCACTCAATGGGGTAAGTGAATTTTTTTCTTTTTGAGTTCATTTTTCAGTCTATGGGAGGAGGATCCAAAAAATGCTTTTTAAAATTTTTTATAATCTCTGTTTTTGGATCATCAATCTACGTCCGTATACCAAATTTCTACTTAATAGGTATATTAATGAGAGAATGAAAGTACACGGGTACCTTATTCTTTAACCAACGTTCGTTTAAATCTAGGCCCAAAAATATGTTATTTCCAAATACTTTGTTAACTTTTTTTTTCAAGAAATAACATTACAATAAATGGATCTTCGCATTATTGGATGCCCATAAAATCAAAAAAATAATTACATACTAAACTCGTCGAATATAATCGATAAAAGTACACGGGTTACCATTAACACAAATGTTAAATCATCACTTTATTAATGAAAAGTATGTATTTACAACCCATTATAATATTAGACTGTATTCAAAATAATTAGATAATAGATGCAAGTGCGTACGATAAGAGCCCAATAATTTCTTTTCTCAAAATACATTACTGGACGTAACACACACCTAATAACAACATTATAAAAACACAAGGAATTAAAAAAAAAACAAAAAACGAAATTTTGACGTTATAGCCTAATTAGGCTGACGTTGTAACCGAAAAAATAACGTTATTTATATAGGGATATTAATTCATCAGAAGTAATTCTGACATTATAACCGAGTTGTCGTTACATCCTATGCCGCAATAACCAAGTTCGACTGTACAACATTTGTAAATTTTGAATAAAGCAATTTATTCTGTAATTTCTATAATGACTAAAAAAATATTAAATATTTTTGCACAAAACATGATTTAAATGCTCAAAACTTAAAATGTTATTGCTTAAAATATTATTTTAATGTCACAATTTATGCTAACAATAAGTATAAACGTAAAATTTTATTGCTCAAAAACAATTTATTTAATAATCAATGTATATTTATAAAATAACTACACATTTTAAATTATTACAGTACCAAATCTTGAATTCTTAAGATCTGTACGGTTTTGTAAATGGCCTTTAATATTTTTAATTTGAATTTCATTTTTTTTAATTATAAATAAACAGATAAAGTAAATGTTAACTATGCAAAAAGTACCTAAAAGAATTAATATAATGGATAACAGAATATTATCTAGTCAAATTTAAAATACAGTTAAGATGTACAATCCCGAAGAGGAAAATTAAAACATAACAAAATGTAATTTGGCATCAAATTTGCATTGTATAAAAAGTGTTTTTGTGGTTTGGGTAAAATTTATAGAGCATTTAATATGAACAGATTAATTTGATTAAATTAAAACAGGAAGCAGTGATTCTTAAACTTTTTCAGATTGTGTGAAATAGTTAATTGATTATAAAGTTTCATATCTGTTAACCATACCATACCATGATAGACAGTCACAGAGACGCTATTGAGATAATGGTTGTACGTGATTCAGGGACCCTCAAAACGTGTAATTCTGTTACAATCTCAAGTTTGAATTTTTTCATGATTACTATTATTATACAGAAGGTTACAATTATGCGAATGTAACTCTATCTGTCTGTCTGTTTGTTACCTTTTCACGGTGAAATCTCGAACCGATCTTGATGAAATTTGATAGGAAGATAGTTTCATATGTATTCAATTATATGTAATTTTTATTTTTCATGTATCATAATTGTTAAATTAGAGGAGGTTTACTGCACCATTGACTTTGTATCCCCAAAAAATTGATTATATAAAATAAATAGAAAATTGACAAGTTCTTAAAAATTAGCATATCACATAATTTTAAAGGCATAAAGTAAAATTGTTAAAAAATTGTGCAATTTTAAGTACATAAAATTGATAAAAAAATTGACAAGTGTTTTAGAATTGACATACAAAATAATTTTAAAGTTATTAAGTAAAATTGTTAAAATATTGACCAATTTTACACAATTCCTTTAATATCTTAAAATATGTAGAAAGTAGAAAGGTACTACATTAAAAAATATTATTTCATATTGATTATTCTATAAATAATTCTTGCTTTTGTCTCCGTCAAACGAAGGGATATATTTTTTATTTATAAAAGACAAACGTATTATATTTTTATGTAGCAAAGCTATACAGTAATAACCATAAATTAATTCATAAGTACATTGAATAAATCACGTTTCAAACTTTTACAAGATCGCATGAAATCATAAATTTATATTTATCAAAAGCTATAAGAAAAATCATAAAATCGTCAACGGCGCAAGTAGTAGGTAAAAATATAATTTATTTTCGTTCTAATGCCAAAACAATATTGTAGGCAAATTAACCAAGTCAGATCAAATTAAATCAACGTTTTTTCTCAAATCTACGACCGTGCCAGCGACCTTTAAAACAGTGGCGGCTGCCAGATATTTAACCTTGATAGATAAAAAGTGGCACACTTATTTGAAAAAAGATTGTACCCTGTAATTCTGTGATATATTATACTTTTTAGTCACCAATCAAATTGTATATTTGTTCTGCATTGTTCTACAGAGTTATTTATATATTTTAAATTGTTGGGGGGTTTATTACCACCTTTTTTGTTCAATAGACATAAGTCTATAAATTTGTTCACGGGTCTAACTGTCTAACATCAATTGGTAACGAGTTATAAGGCAGGGAAGTTAACAAAAAACGATTTTTTACATTTATTTCGTAAAAAAGTGATTATATTGAAAAAACTTAAATGGCAATCTTTTAGAACTATCAATTTGCAATATTTTTTTTAAAGCCATCATTTCAGAAAACCCATAGTTTGCCAGCTATAACCCGTGAAACATTGCAAAAAAACATTTTTTCGTTATATTTTAAAAACCATAATGCAACCTTTAAAATGTGTAATGACAAAAGTGTAGATAACAAAATTCTATACTTTTTTTGTTTAAAAAAAATATTTTTTTTGTGTTTAAACAAAAAAAATAATTTCAAACAAAAAAATAATTTTTTGTCATTACACAATGACTCTGTAGAACAATGTCTTACGAACTACTTTATTTTGATAATTTGATTGGACCAATAGAGTTATTTAGATATTTAATAAGTATTTATAATTTAATGTTTTTTTATTAGATTATGTTTTTTTATTTATATACAAGTGTCCCAGATTCTTATAAGAACTTAAAAATTTGAAATGAAGACCCATTTTGATGATAGATATGAATTTTTTTTTCGCAAGGCCAACTGTATTTTTTCTACATCGTTGAAAGATTTTTTTTTTTGCTGAATACAACGTTTTTACATGAGTTAAATTCAAATCGGAGTTATCTAATCTCTGATTTTTGAGATAAACATGATAATAATAATTCTATTGGTAGGCAAGTTTTTCTGTTATAATAATAGTTTTAAAAATATAAAAAGTTGCCTAATAGTAGAACTAAAATCATCAGGTAGGTTTGACAAAAATAATTTCAATTTCATTTATTGAACATAAAATATATCTGTTTTCAGAAAATTGCATTCAGCAAAAATCAGTGTAGAAAGTGATAAGTAAAATTTTAAAAACATCTTCCAAGTAAATACACAGTGCTTCCTCGTGATAAATTCAGCAAATGTAATTAATTATTGATCAATCTAAATAAAAACGATAAGGTATTCAGATGAACTACCTGCCATTGTTTAACAATTTAATTTTCATATAATTTTATTAAAAAATATTAATTCGATATTTTCTTAATACGCGCCTGGTTATTTTTTTTTATTTTTTAAAATTTTTTTGACTATTTCAATCTAAAACTAAATGTTTTGCTATGCACACGTCAAAATGACATTTAATATTTCAAAGTATAATAAACGGCGGTTGTAAAAAACAAATAACGACTTTTTTTCAGCAAATTGAGATAAATCTTTATAAGGGAATGTTTTACAACAAACGTTGTAGTGACATATTATAGAAAATTGAATGTTCTACAAAAATATTCTTTAAAATTTTCACGTAACATGTGTCGTTCCTGAGATATTTTGAAAAAATAAATATTTTGGAACGTCATCCTTCTCTCTTACACTCGATTTTGTTGATTTTGAAATGGGACCGTCTTCAAGCCAGATCCAACCAACCTATCAAATTTAATTAATAGCGGTTCAGTGGTTCATGAATTATGCGTGTGACAAGGATTCAGGGGACAGACACACAGACAGATAGACACGGAACGAAAAGTATTTGTCTTGATCTGAAACGGAAAGATCAAGTTAAAATTTTGAAGTCGGAGAGCATTAAAAATAAAGTAAAACTCCTGTCGACCTTGTTAAATAAGATTAGGAAAAATTGCCTTTATTTAAGATTTCTAAGTAGGGTCATCCATAGACATTATTAATAAATACTAATAGGAAAAAAAATTGTATGTCAAAATACAATTTTTTTATTTAGAATTTAATAAATACTAGTATATAACTTTATTCTCAAATGTTAAATTAAACACACAATTTCTCATTAAAGTGAAATTGTGAATATTAAATAACAAGTAGATCAAATTTAGGAAATTCTTGAGAGAGGTTATTTTTTCCTCGCTCTTGATTCCCACGCCATTATTATAAGTTAGGAACTAATGATTAAAAATTTTATATAAACAACAAAAATCAATATTTGGCGGTGTTCAACAAGGCAAAATGAAATATTTTTATCATTACTTTTTTTTTCTATACCTACGTATTTTTTAAGAAAGACACTATATTTTTATATAAAAATCAACCTTTGTTTAATTTGGGCATATGAATAATAAAAGTAATTATTTATATTTTAAACAAACTATGTTGTCAAAATAAAATTTAAAAATTACTTGAATTGAAAATCCAAACTCAAATATGAGCCATCGGGCCTACTAAAAAATGATTATTGCAAAAAAGGGAATTTTCAGCGGTCAAATTAGGCCTATTAAGTATAATAGGTATAATCGAAAATAACTCATAAACAATTTTCACGTGGGCCGCTTTCTATGCTCTTACAGGTTATAAGCGGCCCGCGGGTTCCGTTTTTGACACTAATGTTTTATACAGTACAGGTCAAAAATTTGAATACACCTAAAGAAAAAACACTTTTTTGAGTTTATTTGATTATTTCACGAAATCAACTTACTTTATTCACATAAGTTTATTGTGTTTAACATATGTATGTATGTATAGTTTATACATTTTTTAATTATTATTAATGTATTTTATAGAAATCAAATCAATTTTGAACATCGAAGATATGAAAATGTTACTTTAACCGATTTTCTTAAAAATACCCACCTTTTTCATTAATGATTTCGGCGCAAATTTCTGGTATTATTTGAAAAGTGGTGGTGGCTCGTGGCTCATTGATGGTTTGGGCGTTTGGGGCTGCTTCAGACGCGTGGGACAACATACAACCACAAACATTACAAAAACTTGTTGAAAGAATGCCAAAAATCATTAAAGCAAAAGGTGGTCATTTTCAAAAAAATCGGTTGAAGTAACATTTTCATTTCTTCGATGTTCAAAATTAATTTGATATCTATAAAATAAATTAATAATAATGAAAAAATGTCTAAGCTATGTTATGTATGTTGATTTTGTGGAATAATCAAATAAACTCAAAAAATTATTTTTTCTTTAGGTGTATTCAAACTTTTGGCCTGTACTGTACCTATAGTCACAATACATTTTTATTAATACCCCGCCACTGCGACGAATATTTTTTATCATTAAAAAACTCTAGCGAAGCGCATCGTGGTTGTATTCAAATAAATGTTGAGCCAATTAGGCTTCTAGCACAATCGAGTTTTAAACTTGTGCAGACACAGCCATTTTGTTACTCTCGCCATTACGTGAATGATGCAAAAATTGTTCATTTAATTATATAAATTTTCGACATTAAGTTTCTAGCGTAAGAATGAATTTAAGCAATTACGGCCATTTGAAATCGCACAGAATACTCTTCGCTTAACGATATCATTTTGTGTAATAAGTCAACAAGAATGAGAAGACGCCGAGACCTGTATCTGATTATTTTAAATCATTTACAACTAGGATTTCACACAGGGCCGTACTGTAACATTATAAAATTTGTAACAATATAAGGTAAAGACACCAGTTATGGCCGCTATAAGAGCAAGATTACGTTTTTTTGGATTAATGGGCTTGTTTTTTGTGATTATCATGAACTCATGTTACTAATAAAACAAGTAACTCATTATATAATCAATTTAATTCCCAAAGTTTGCAAATATAGTTTGTTTTTTTTACAAAATAGCCTTTTATTTTGTTCATGTTTTTTCTCCAGTAATGGCAAAGGTAAAACCAGTAATGAACACGCAGTGATGGACATTTGCTAATGATTATAAAATGATAAGTACTACGACACAAAAGATATAAAAGAAAAAATCATCAAATTTGAAACAATGTAAAGCAGTTGTTATGAAAATATAATAATTAATAAATAAATTATACTAATAATTAGTTTAAATGTCCACCATTTTGACATCTATTGGCCGATTGCCATAAAATCACGCTGTAAGACAGTTTAATGTATATAGATTAATATTCAGAAATGGTAGTAATCAAATATCAACACATATTTTAGTACATTTAATTAAAAATTTGCCATTACTGGGGTCCTTACCAAGACTGGTGCCACTACCTTATATTTTTTTAATTATAAATTTTTATTATATCCTTACTTCGAATAGTCGTAAGGATAATCCCAATCCTTGCATAATATTTCCATATACATAGGTCAACATTGGTAGAAACGTTGACTTGGGCCAAGAAAACCTTGTTTTATATATAACGAAAACAGTATTTTCTTAATCTGCATAGCTGCTTAAGTTATAAAGGTGGATTCGAGCAAAACAGTCTTCAATAAAAATAAAAATCTCGGCATTCAACTCCTAATGGCGGGGGTCGACATGGGGTTGGGTTTCTGTAATTTTTAACTAAGTTCCGAGATATTTACGATTTTGTGTAGGTAATGAATAAAAATAAATAATTATTTAATATTTCAACCCCTATCACGTATGAAGGGTTGTAATTAGTTTCATTCAATCCGGCGGGAAAAATACTTCAGGGTAGGAGGTTTTAGGGGGAAAAACAACCCCCTATCTCACATAGGAGCCGAGATATTTACGATTTTGTATAATGAATGAAAGTTAAACAAAATAAAAAATATATATTTTGCCCCCTGTCATTTATGGAGGGTTGTTATCAGTTTTGTTCGATCCGGCGGAAAAAATACTACGGGGGAGGGGATTTTAGGGGGAGAAACAACCCCCTATCTTGCATAGGAGCCGAGATATTTACGATTTTGTATAGTTAATAAAAAACAAATAAATGAAAAATTAAATATTTCAGTATTCAAGTTTGTAATTAGTTTTAAAATCCACGCGAGCGAAGCCGCGGGTATCAGCTAGTTACATATATATATAAATATGTGATTGTTAGCCGACTCTTATTTAGAAATTAAATTATAATCATGCTAATTGATTTTAGATCCATTTGTAGACGTATATAAAGTGCTTTTTAATGTCTAAAACAGTGTCTGCTAAGCTTTTTTAACTTACGAGACACTGGGCGAGGAGGATTTATTTAGCGGCACGCTAAATAGATATCTCAACAAAATTTAAATATATTTTACTATACTCTATTTCATTAAAGAATGCAATGGTTGCCGTGGTTTTTGACGGTAAAATGCACGATTCGTACTGTCAAAACCCCGGCAACCACTGCATTCTTAAATGAAATACATAATATTCTTAACTTTAATAAAATAATATATTTAATATAAACTTTTTTTGTAAATCTTTCGCGGCACACAGTTTGGCAGTCACTAGTCTAAAATATAAAATAATGGAAAGGGAATTTTGCTCTTATTACGGGCACTCATGCTGATTGTAAGATTTTCAACATAACTATTAATTTAAATTGTGCGCAGGTGCATAAAAAATAAAATAATCAGGGCCCCAGAATAAAAAAGTTCATAAAACGGCCCTGCATGAGTGGAGAAAATGAGAGATTGTTAAAATTTTACGATAGTACAATGGTTAAATTTTTTATCTAGACCATTTTGAATAATAAGTAAATTAGAAAGAGAAAGAACGATACTTCTATCAGATTGTCTTAAATAATTTAAACCGGGGCGGGGGTTGGAATGAACCAGTGCTCCTCAATTATATTATGCTTATCTTGATGTAAAAGTATTTAATACTAATAGTTCAAAATTAATTCAAAGAAATATAATTTCCGCAAACAGTTTTTTATTATTAAAATCATAAAAACATGTATTCTTCTTTACTCCCCCCCCCACCAAGTGATAATTTAATAAAACTCATTCTGGGGTTTCATAATATGGATCTTATAGAATTTAATAAAAATTTTAATATACTTATAAATATTATAAATTGCATATTTATGAAAAATGATCGAAAATAATTGATGAAGAAAACAAAAAAAAATGGGAACATAGAGGAAATATATGCGTTGTTCAAGAAAAAATAGTTTCATTGACATCGATTAACATTGATGGAATCTGCACAATATGTACGAATGGATAGGCGCCAAGTCCGGGGTTGGGTGAGGGGGTGGGAGGGGGTGATCGCCTTCTTGGATGTGAGTTCCACGGAGGCTTTGCCTTTCTGTGAATCTGCACTCTCTAGTTTCTATTAAATTAAATAAAATTCATCAAGAAAAGTAAAAGGGTTTTTTTACTTTCCTAAAAATCTGTGCAATATTCAAATAGCTGTAACTTTGGTTAAAATTATTATAATGAAATTTAAAATAAAACGGTAAAGTGTGTGTTGGGCACGCACATGATAGGGCTCCGTAGTCATTCTCATTCTCTCAAAATTTTTCATACACTATTTTTGTTACAGTGTTCGTTATAATTTACATTGAAAGTACTAATTAAAAGCTACATTCTGATTTTTTTAAAGATTTTTGGCATCGATAGTTTAGAAATTAGGGAGGGATGTTCTAATAACCACATTGAATGAAGCAAATATATCGTGACTGAAGGGTTAAAATCGAAAGGTCATATAACATTTTTTGTTGCATTTTAGGACGCGTACCTAAAGACACAGATCAATGGAATAAGTGAATTTTTTTTTTTTAATATACTTTTCAGTCTATGAGGTCAAATTTTTTTTCAAAAATCTCATCTATGTTTTTTGGTTATCAATCTACGTCCGTTACTAAATTTCTTATTGGTATATAATTTATATGGGCAGACAGACAGATGGTCGCATAGTTCCTAGTTTTTTACGGAACCCTTAAAAGAAAATTAAAGCTTGAGATTTCTACATTAAGTTTTGTTTAAACTATTTATTTTAATGTTCATCTTAAAAAGTTACAATAGGCCAATAAACGTGCGCTGGAAAATTTCAAATATTTTTAAAACTTTGGGAGCGTGTGTCGAGTGTAAAAATAAGTACAGCTAAAGATACATGCCATTTGAAAGTACAAACTCTCAGCTTCAAAATGGTTTTTTGATTTTTTTTTCACTGAGTTACTGATGTTTTCAGGTAAAATCATAATTTTGGAATATTGCTCGATTTTTTTTAAGAAATCTGTCAATTTCAACACTGGTTATGGAAATCCCCCCCCCCCCCCCCCAAGTAAAATAAATAATCTGCGGGCGCCTATGTAAGAATGTATATTTTCTGACTTTTTATTTCAAAATATCGATTCAGGAATTTGTGCACACTAATGTATTATTATCACAAAAAGTGAAAATAAATTAAGAACAATTATTTCAAATGTAAATTTAAAATATGTACTTTTGCAAAACCACAAAAAAAATATAAATTCTGAATTGTAAATGTCAACTATTAGCATTTTTGCTTCGTGGATGCAAACTGAACGATACTGAATTATTACCTTTCGTATTCAAGAAGATTAAACTGCAAATTTCGAAATAGGTGATATTTTCGGCGAGAATTTATGCTTTTACATAAATTATTCGTCCCGTTGTTCGTGGTTCCATACTTATTTTTCAGTTCGTTGGAGCGTTTGTTCAAATTCCTCTGTTAATGTTTTTAAAACAAAAAAATATTGTGATTGTAAAAATGCTTTGATATTTATTGTATTGCTAAACGCAAGCACGTTAAATATAAATGTTGTTCTTTGAACTCGTCTCACAACTGAAGTAAATTTTATTTCGTGTTCATCGATTTGGAAATAATTTCAAATATATGCTGGGAAATGCTTCAGTATTGACGGAAAGTTTGACAAAATGCAAGAACATTGGAAAATGCAGAAGGCATTTTTTTTATTTACCATCTGGTTTCATAGAACAGTGGTTCTTAAACTGTGAGTTGCAGAAAATATTTAAGTATAATATAATATATACATATGTATATAATATAATCATTATGTACTATTTGGTTGTACATATAAAGCAGTGCAGCAGAAAATATAAGAGTATTTTTCAATTACCATCTAGTTTCCAAAGTGTGGGTTGGATAAAATGTTAAATATAATTTTCATCCGCCATTTAAAAAAAAAGTGGTTTTTAAACTTAAAAATTAAAAAAATTTATGTCCATTTTTTCGGTATGAAGAACTGTCTTTTCTCTATGCGTTCTATTAAACATTAATTTATTAATCATTAATCGAGCCTGATTTTAAATACGGAATTATATTCTGGGGAATTTAACCTCACACTAAACATTTATTTACCCTACAAAAAAAATTTATCAGAGCCATCCTAAATGTAAGTCCCCGAACGCCATGTAAAAGTTTATTTCAACAATTACACATACTTAGAATTTTTGATTTATATATTCTAGAATGTTCACTATTTACCAACAAACATTTCAATATATTTTCAAATAATTTACCTTCCCACGGCTATGAAACCAGAAACAAAAATAATTCAACTATAACACAACACTCATTGACGGTCATACAAAAAGGCCCGTTAAATTCTATTATTATCTAATATTTATAATAAAATACCTTCGTATCTAAAAATCCTTAACAAAAAAAAATTTAAAAAACAAAAGAATACTTAAGAACAAAGTGCTATTACACAATAAATTAATTTAAATCAGAAAATTGTATAGATAACTCGCAACACCGTGTTTAAAAACTTTATTTATTATTTCTATTTTTTTGAAATATAATTATTATTATTTTTATATAATAACTAGCGCATTGGCCCGGTGTTACCCGGATATATTAATTTAACTAAACATAAAGTAATCATGCCCACACAACATGCCCACCCAACATGCCCACCCAACAAATTGTTTTTTCCGGCTTCATGAAATTTACCCAAAATATCCACAAATTATACACCTAAACTTAACCTATCCATTAGTGAAAACCGGAATAAAATCCATTCAGTAGTTATTGAAAAAATCGTTTGAAATTATATTTTCTCCCAGGAAACACCAGGTTTTATCTTATAATTTGTATGAAAATCAAAAATAAATAAATAGGTTACCTTTCTTGGAAGTTCTTGATTGTAATTTATAAAAATCCGTTTATTTATATTGTAAAATGCATATTTTTTCATTCAAACTCATGGTGGAAAGATATATATTTGTACGTATCATGATTCAAACTGACATTCACATATAGTAATTGTTTTCAGCGTCTTATATTCCATAGCTACTGTGTTTTTATATAAATGACAGTTCTATGCTCTGACATCATAGAAACAAAAGACGCTGTGCAAAAGATTCTGTTTAATCATTTGATGTTAAATCTTAGATTTTCATAAAATATTATTATCCACGATACTGCTCGTAAAAATTATCTGACTATTGCACTATGGGCCAGGAGACCCTGTTCTGTGGCCAAAAGTCTACTTTCGAATTTGAGAAAACGAATTAGACCACTAAATTCAGCATTAATTGAAGTAGTTATGATGGCAATTACATGTTGATTAATCAATTCCTGTTCAAAAGACAGGGGCGCAAAGTTGAAAAATGTATAAAAAAAAGTTATTTTACTGTCGCTTGTAAAATGTAATATTTATTGTAGTCATAAATTCCAAGCCGTATATTTGGATTATTTCATTCGTGGAAGTTCAAAAATAATTTTAAATGTCACATGAATGCGTTATTTTCAGTTTTACTGAAGTAAAACCACATTTTTAGTATAAAAAACAAGATTTTTCAGCAAAGCACCTGCTGCCGATTGCGAATACCGAAAGATACCGCCTTGTATTAAGTAATGAGACTCACAGATATCTTCTCTAGGATGTGCACTTCAGCCTAGATCTGCCCCTTTTTGCCCGTTTTCATTTGCTTGACTGTGAAACTCTTCTAAACGTACAAGAATGATATGTAGGTACATATTTATTTCACATTGTATAAACGAATATAGTCCTACTACGAGTGTACAAACTATCTCTGGACCGTGAAATTTGAGGGGTGTCTTCCTTTTATGATCTAAGCACCCATTAAGAAAATACTTTTCTAAATTCAACCCCTACGGGGGTAAAAAGGGGTGTAAAATTTTGTATGGGAAAATATTTTTTGGTTGGATTTACTTGAAACTTAAAATGAATACTATACAAATAATGAAACTAGTATTTAAGTATTTCCCAAAATTAAACTCCTAAGGGGTGCAAGGGGGTGGAAAAGTTTATATGACGAAAAAAAATTGTTAGTATTCACTCGAATGAAACATTGCACACATATTGTACAAGAAAAATAGCATTTTCGAAAATTCAACCCCTAAGAGATTGGAGGGGGGGGGGGGTTATTGGTGTTTAATTTTTAAAATTTTGATATATTTATCTACATACTTTTTGCGATATTAAGGTAAATTCGGAGAAAATATAATAATATTCAATTAAAATAAAAATTTCAACATTCAACCCCTAATTGCGTAAGAGGTGGACGAGGGTAGGTTTTTGATATATTTATCTGCACAGTTGCTTTAGTTATACAGGTGAATTTGGACAAAACAGTCTTCAATAAAAATAAAAAATCGACACTCAACCCCTAATGGCCGGGGTAGTCAGTAGTTAGTTTCATTCATAGTGTTAGAGCGAAACTTTGTTGTGGATTGTTGTAAGGAGATTACTTGTATTTAGATTGTTATTTGTTTACACCGCGTGCTTATAAAATTAATTTTATTTAAATTGGATAACTTTTGAAATATATTGGTCGCCATATTGTATCCGCCATTTTGAATTTTCAATTTTTTATAATAAAATTGAAATCAGCATCCCAATAAAACCTTATAAAATGAATTTTATTAAAATCGGATAACTTTTGAAATATCTTGGTCGCCATATTGTATCTACCATTTTAAATTTTAAAATTTTTATAAAAATTTTTAAATCAGCGTCCCAATAAAACCTTAAAAAATGTATTTTATTTAAATCGGATAAATTTTGAAATATATTGGTCGCCATATTGGATCCGCCATTTTGAATTTTTAAATTTTTATAAAAAAATTGACATCAGTGTCCCAATAGAACCTTATAAAATGAATTTTATTGAAATCGGATAACTTTTGAAATATATTAGTCGCCATATTAGTTCCGCCATTTTGAATTTTTGAATTTTTATTAAAAATTTGAAATCAGCGTCCCAAAAAACCCTTATAAAGTGAATATTAATTAAATCGGATAACTTCTGGACTTTTGGCCATAGAACAGGGTCTCCTGGCCCATAGTGTATTGGTGAAAACCGCATTGAAATCGGTTCAGTAACTCCCGAGTCTATAAGCCACACACAAACGAACATTCATTTTTATATATATAGATAATCATATATAAAAAGTTGTGTGGTGGTCACATGAGTTTGTTTTTTGAAAGTACTAAAGAGACAATATAACATCAACAACATAAAAAACTCGTTAATCGTTTTAATAACACCAGACTTTTTGTAATTTTTTATTACAAATATCTACATACCGCAAATGGTATTGTAATTTTTCTTTTGCAAATGCAATGTTTTTAAAATACATTCCTATGATAAATTGAAGCGATCCCAATACATACATTTACCGAGGCCTCGGTTAAAGTAATGACCGTATAAATATTGGTCAATATATGCGGAGAAAAGGTCCGTTTCCATTTTTTATGCCACGAAATATGTTGTTTTGTTTCCAGACTTTTTTATTGGAAATTGTAAATACAACGGATAGATTTACATATTTTGTGTTTCGTTAAAAATATATAAACAGCAGAAAGGCTAACTTACAGTTTTATACCCTTTCATGGATTCATTTTTTTGGGGGGAGGAGGAGGATATTTATTGAGTTAAACAAATTCGTTGGAAATATATATAAAATATATATAAATACCATATATTATGTGTATTATTATTTATTTTTTATTTTTTTATTTTTTATTTTATATACATATATTTATAAAAAGTACCACTGACCTATTCTATACTATACCTTGCAGTGAAAAAGAATAAAATGTTTATTTATTTATTTATTTATAAATGTAAATTATGTGTGTACATTATTATATTTTTATATGGTGTTGAAAATATATTATTATTATTATAATATGTACTCGTATAAAATCTATTCTATTTCAATAATGCAGTTCCTTATATATACAGTGTATTCCAAGATGATTAAGACATAGGAAATTTAACATTGGGTGAATTAGAAGGGGAACAAAATAAACACGCACTATTTTAAATGAAATGAGAAATAGTGAAGAGCATTAAATAAACTATTCTAACGCTAAATAAACTATTATAGCATTTGTAAACAATATTGAACAGTATTTTTTATGTTTTAGATAGTTATATTATATAAACTAGCTAAAATGACAAAGAAAAAAAATTGCTCCTTTAAATGGCTAAATGAGTATTAGGTTGGTGAGATTTGTACTAAATGAGCAATATCATGTATAGGTATTTATAGAATATTTTATAAATCGTACAGAGTTGATGTTCTAATAAAATACAAGTTAACTGACCTTAGTTACAGCAATCTATTGGGGCGAAATCGAGTTGATTAGTTTTCGTTAGGTTAAGTCAGGTTAGGATAGTTTAGGTTATCTATTCTAATACATCAACACGTGATATTTGATAGTTGTGACGTCGGTAACGGCATATTCTTCAGGTTTACCTTACTTTATTTGAGGGGGGAAATGGAACATTCACCCCAAAAAGTTATAAAATAACGCAAATATTATTGCGCAAAACAAAATTTTAATGATCAAAACGGAAAATGTTATTGCTCAAAAAATTATTTTTAATGTCACACTTTATGTTTAGTAAAATGCTCAGAATTCAAATTATAATAATGCTCAAACGCTCAAAATATATAAAATATTGCGCGCTTAAATACTACCCAATTAGAAGTGTTGTACTCGTAGTAGCCTTTGTACAAATGTAAAGATATATCATAATTTGTACATTTTGAAATGCCGCCTCGAAACTAACTGATAAATTTTAAATTAGTCAATAGTGTTTTGTTTTCAACATTAATACCTTTAAAAAAATATTGTTATTTGAAAAGAAAATAATCGTCAATTTGGTCAGTTTCGTTGAGGTTTTTTAAAAGTACAAAGCTTCAAAGAAAGCTCGCAATAGCTAATAATTTAGGTAGTGACGTATTATTAGGTAATAATATGTCATAGGTAATGATTTTAACCTAAATTACAGGGAAGTCCAATTATTGGATGTTATTTGATATTTTCTAATTTAATGCATCATTATTTTTGCTTGGCTTCTTTTTCCATAATTTACGTACCTATCTAATTAATGTATATGTAGGTACTAACTGTTATAATGAATAATGGGTAATGCTTTGTAGGGGAAACAATTTTCATCCTTTAATAAAAGCATTTTTTTATATTTCGAACGTAATCATTAATTAATATTTAGGAATTGGATTTTTGAAATATCTGATATTTTATTCTCTCTCCACCTTATTTTACTAATGAAGTCTCGTTTTTTATATGATTTTAAAATAATGTAGAAAGTCAAGATGTTTTTGATACGTGAATAATTTCACTTAGGGAAGGGGTACAAAAAGATTTGATTTACAAAATATATATATAGAATATATAGAATAAACATTCGGCCCATTGTTGGTTAAAATACTGCACGGGAAAGGCCCCCTTCCTCCCATCCCGCTGATTACACCACTACATTCACTGATCAAAAGTCTAAAACTCCGGAACTACAGGGTTATAATTGATAATGGAATTAAGACAGGTCCATATTCAGAAAAATTTACAATTCATATTTTATAAAAAAATATTGACTTGACACGAAAACTACTGAAGAAAGAATAAAACCCCAAGATTAGTTTGGGCTGTATAATAATTATATTAAGACAGGTCCGTATTATAAAATGTATAGAATCGATTTATTGTAATAAAAATATTGATTTGACATTAAACTACTGAACCGATTTTAATGGGATTTTTAGAGCTAGAAAAAATAAAACCCTATAATTAGTTTAGGATATATAATAATTAAATAAAGTTAGGCCCATAGTATGGAAAAATTACAGTTAATATTTTCAAATCAAATTATATAGAAATGAAAAGGTTAAGAAATGAGAATTGTGATATTGATCAATGTAATTAAATTACATTTTTTTATTTAATAATAAGGTTAAGTATGTATTTAAAAAATATAGGTTATTGACATTTTCTAATAAAGTTTATAATTTAACAAAATTCAAATTGTTGTTATAATGAAATAGCTTATATTTGATATCTTAGATAGATGAATTATAAATAAATCTTCAATAAACAAATTCGTTCGACTAATTATAAGTATTTATTTTATTGGCAAAAAATACAATTTTTGCGATTTTTTTCTGTAGTCAAAATTAGCAAATAGATTTAATCGTTTTGACAATTGAATCAATCAATTTTAAAATATGTAAATATCCATCATTTTAACAATTACATTTTGTACGTCATATTATGAATGTCACAGATTTTGTAATCCATTATACAATTTGCATTCTAAATATTTGCAAGCGAAATAGTACAAAGTCTATGACATACCTGTCAAGATATTTGTGCGCCACAAATATGATAAGTGATTGTGAATGGGGTTGTATCAATTTGTCCTCCACCACGTAGAATCTCTGCAATTCAAAGCACGCTATGAATAAATACTTATCTATTTATAATTCAAGTGCTTTTTATATTTTGACATGTAATTGTGGATTTCAATTTTAACAATTTATCAATTTTTGTATGTGGGATTCATGGAATTTGAAGTATGATATGCAGTGTGTAAATTATATTAGTTTATTTTTAATCTCGCACCCAGTGCAAACATGAAAGCAGATAGCTTGTTGACATTCGTTGGGAATATATTTATGCTTATAAATGTAAATTATTTGTGTACATTTATAACATCTTTTTATATGGTGTTGAAAATATATGTACTGGTATATAATCTGGATCTTGGCTTCTGGGTGTAAGCCGTGTCGGTTTGGTCGTGTTATCGGCCAACGTTTCGTCATACATTGCAGTGGACATCTTCAGTGAACTTTTAGAAGAGCCCTGAAGATGTCCACTGCAATGTGTGACGAAACGTTGACCGATAACACGACCAAACCGACGCGGCTTACACCCAGAAGCCAAGATCCATATCAAGATCACCGCGGAAGCCTCAAGACTGGTATATAATCTGTTCTATGTCAATAATGCAGTTCATTTTATACAGGGTGGGGTATTTAAAGTGTTACAGATTATTATCTCAGAACCATCGCATATTTGAAAAAAATACTTAAACCAAAAAATGTTTGGTTGTGAGGGGGTAATCGAATAGTAATATTTATTTGTTATTTTAACGTGGCCTTCAAGGAATTTGAAGATCAACAGTTTTTATTTAGAATCTAATTCTAGGTGAAAAAACACGAATCTTTCATTGAAAACTTTTTTTTGAACAACCTAAACTTTATAAGATATCTAACAAAATAATTTCGAGATATTGAAAATTCAAGATTTTTTTACTCAGAAACATTAGAAAAAAAGTACAAAATACAAAAAAAGTTTATTTTGGTCTAATGAAACTTGGAGAATTATTCTAGATTTTTTTTAAAATTTCGTATTTTTTTGGTTTTTGCTAAAATAAAATAAATAGAAAAAGCATGAAATTTTTTTTTAAATTCTTAAAATAATTCTCCAAGCTTTATAAGACCAAAATAAACATTTTTTGTGTCTTATACTTTTTTTTCTAAAGTTTATAGTTTCTGAGTAAAAAATTCCTGAAAGTTCAATATCTCGAATTATTTTGTTAGATATCTTGGAAATCTCAGGTTGTTAAAAAAAATGATCAGTGAAAGATTCGTGTTTTTTTACATCGAATAAGATTATTAAATAAAAACTATAGGTTCCTATTTAAAAAAATGATGTTGACCTTCAAATATCCTTGAAGGCCACGTTAAAATAACAACAAAATATTACTTTTTTGATAAACATTTTTTTAGTTAGTATAATCTGTTCTATTTCAATAATGCAGTTCATTACATTAGGAAACAGTAAATTTTGTGTACATATTTACAGAACATAAGTTACATAAATTCTTTCTGTATTTTCCCCTAATCAATTTATCTTCCCAAGTGTCTAATAAATGTATTATATTAAGATGTTATTCTAACATGAATATCAATTTTTCAACATGGCATTTTTTGCAGGCATAAAGAAAATTACAAGTGACACCAATGTACAACATCGTTGCATAAAACCGCAACATCTGTAGTGTAATATTGTGATCAGAATGGAGCAGTGTAACATGATGGATGGTCCGGGGAGTGACATAGTGGGCGGAGTCAGTCAAGGTCAAATGACACCAAAGCACTCTAATGGATCCTCAAATTCTCACAAATCACACCATCATAGTAAGTCAATATATTTTATATTTATATATCAAATTTTTTAAAGTTTATTTATTATTTATACTTTTTCACGAACGTAAGATATCTGACAGTTATCTCACAGTCCAGTTTCATAAATAAATTAACCGTTTGTTAGTTAACAAGCATTTTGAATAGGGAATCAAACTTATATGCCAGTTCCATGACGTTTATTGACAGTTTAACTAAAACGACGGTATTAAACAGTGGTAATACATGTATGAAAAGTATCTTGCACGGTCAGCGTTTTACATCAAAAAGGACTTGTTCACCAAATGCATCTCGAAATTTGATTTTTTTTTGTTCATAACATCTATCCTGGGACACACTGTATGTTAAGATTAATAAAATATATCATTTTTACTAATTATTGATAATCCATAAAAACCGAAACTCGGTGAGACTTAAATAAAGATGATACCGTCTCGATATGTAGTCCTATGTATAATACATAAACAAGAATTGAAAATACTTTTCAATAGATAGATTGTTTGTTTTAAAAAACACATCACGTTTGCGGTACACATATCGTAATAAAAAGTATAAATGATCAACTGCCAAAACCGATTTTCATTCTTCTTGTACGTGGGTTCTATCTTTATTTTTATCAATTATTGAACCAGACATAACATAAATTATTACTGCAGATATAATATCATAGTTTTCAAGAATCTATGATCGAATTACTACATTTATAAAATATATGTATACACACAGATTCTTTAAAGTCTAATTGTAAATCTAAATAAAACTTCTCAGCAAGATATTATTATTTATATTGCTGATTGTTTGACTACAATATTCTAATTTATTTTATTTTAACCTAATTGATATCAAATTATAGTTCATCACTGTGAAAGTTATAAGGTGTTCTTTGAGCTCTTCTATTAGATATGTATCTATTATTTCATGGATCCTTGTAGCCCAATGTCCTATTTGTTTTCTTAACTCTCTCTTTTGAATCAATCACTTCACATGCATCGTAATTTGGTGATTGTCTTTTTCCAATTCGATGTAGATACTGTCCAAATTCCCCATGTCCTGTCAATATTTCGGTAAATTTTCTTTTCGTATTTTACAATTACAAATTCATTAACATCAGAAAGTTCATTTGCAGCCATGTTTGATTTGGTTGAATATCCTCTCACAATTGTTTTGCAGCATATATGTAGCTTGAGTACTATTTAGTTTTCTTTTAATATGTGTAATATTTGCCCTGGTTCCCCAACATATGCATATGCAGTTTTAAGAATTATTGCATATCGATATATTGTTCGTAAGACATCACTGTCTGGATTTAGGTATGTTATTACTAATCTTCGTAATTTTTGAAATATATAAACTGAATTTTGACTACAGTGATTTATTTTCCTAACGTTCCTTCACCTAATACAATAAATACACATACTTGAATAAATTTAACGAATTACTTTTGTAGATCAGACTTTTTTCTTCAATTTGCTTTCTTGTATCGATCGAGTTATTTTTGGAAAAAAAATACACATTTTTAATTTAAAATGGAAACAATTGCTCGTAAAAAATTCCAAGGGCAGATTTGGAAAGCTGAAAGCCTTTTCTTCATAAATCAGTTAAAAGTGGTCCTACAGGAATATAAAAAAGTAAATACAATTGAATACAAGTCTGATTTATAAAAAAACATTCATTAGATTTGGTCAACAAATATGCGAGGCTCTCAAAAAATGATATACATTTTCTATTTATTTTGTTATTTTTTGACGATATAAAATTTTTTGGGGGGTCTGTGAACTTTACTTTTGTTAAATAATCTTTCGGTGACAAAAAAAACGTAAGAAAAACAGTCCGGTTAAGAGTACACGACCTTTCCTTGCGGGGCTGGTAAAAAATACCTATAAGATAATTATAAATAGGTTATTTTCTCAAACATATAATTGCAAGCATATTTTGAAAATGGCGTATAAGCTGTGTCATTTTAGCCTCCATTTTATTGCACTTTTGAAGAGCCTTTAAAATAAATATAAACATTGTAGTGTATTTACTATTTTATTTTGAACCGTAGTGTTAAGAATAGATGTAACCTCTTCTTTGAGAACTATATTTATGGCAAAGACACGTACAGGGCGTATGCAAACACATATATTTTGGCTAATTGTTATAAAGTTTGTACAACTGAACACATTAAAACTACAAAACACAACAAACGATGCCTGTAGGCATCTAGTTCACTTTTACTCTACGTTTTCACATATATGTATATTGTGTATATTATTGTATAATATGTATATGTATAATAATAATGTTTACACGTAGAATATATCTATTTTTAAAATATAGAATATCTTACGTAGATTACATTTTGAATAGTTTAGTTCAAACTGTCAATTAATTAATTAATTACACTGGACAATACAAAAAGACTTTTGTTCTGTAACAAGGTTTTTGATTAGATGTAACAGAATCTGTTCCCCAAATACGTTTGGTTTTCGAGCTATTCTAACTTTAAAGTTCCAAAAGGGACGTTTTTGCATATAACTGGTGGTCTATTTAAAATGAAACAAGCAAATATCTCGAAAACTAAGATATTTTAGGGAAAATGTTTGGTACAAAAGTTTTTGAGTTAAGAGAATGAAACCCAATGGAGGTAATTTTTTTAACCTTAATTGGAAGTTTTAAGGGGTATTTAAGATCAACTACATATATTTAAAAAAATGGAAATCTATTTCTTTTTATGCATATTCGTAGGTATTTTACAGAAAAAAATAAACACCTTTTAAGAAACAATTTAATTTCAATTTTTGTTAAATTTAGGATTTTTTAATGAAAGAAAAATTAAAAATATTAATTTTTAATAAAAAAAGGTTATAATAGCGGTTTTCATTTAAAAAAAATGTAGTTGATCTCAGAATAACCTTGAAACCTCTGAAGGTAATTTTTTTTCCTCCATTGATATTCCCCCTTATATCTTTTCCCCTGATAATTTTGTACCAAACATTTTCCCTGAAAACCCTTAATTTTCGAGATATTTTCTTGTCTCAATTTAAATAAACCCGGTATGAATGAATTTATTACCAGCCAGGTAATTTTTTTTCAAAAGTTTTCGTTCTTGGCACTACTTGTAGTTAATTAAATTTCAAACTCAAAATTTTAGATACATAATAATATTATGTAGTAGGTACTATTATGGGCTCAATTTCAGAGTTTTTTTTTTTTTGGCCTTTCATGCTAGATGATTTAGCCAGGACTCTTTTTTTATATTTCTCCTTTCTTTTTTTTTTTTTTAATTTCAGAGTTATTTTGTTAACTTTGAAAAGTGCGGAATTCTCAAATTTTAAAAATTTAAATTTTTTTCAAAAAGGGGGTTAGTCTCAGGGTTGCACTTTGGTGTGTAAACACAACTAGTACCTATTACTTTAAAAAAAATGTTTTTGACTTATTAACTCTACTACTAAAAAAAATGTACTTGACCTCAAAATGACCTAATACCTCCCCTGAAGATAAAAAAATTACCACCATTGATTTTCCCCCTTTTAACCTTGATAGCAAACATTTTCCCTAAAAAACCTTAATTTTCGAGATATTTACTTGCCTCAATTTAAATAAACCACCCGGTATAATATTAATTTCAACCTATTTCATAAAATCATAATAACATCTTATAGATGTTAACACATAGAATACTTAACTGATCAATACCAAATGGAATTGTACTTTCGCCTTATTAGATTACCTGTTTAATATAACCCGCTGGTTATCAGATAATAAACATCTCCAGTTTCCCTACACTGTACTGCCGAACGTCACTGATTTGATTTTCTGAAGTTGATTTGTCACGCCGGAAGTAGGAAATGGGATTTCCATGTTTCCCAGGTACCTATTATACAGTGCAAAAGAGAACACAAGATAATTGCGTTTTGCTCACATAACTACTATATTCGCTTTCTTTGTTTATCCTATTTAATGTTTTCAACCAATTTCGTTTTTTTTTCGAAAAATTAAAAGAGAAAAAATTTTTCAATACTTTTTAGAGTTCCGTACCTCAAAATGAAAAAAAAAAAAACAAAAAACAAACGGAACCCTTATAGGATCACGTTTTTGTATGTTGTCCGTCAAGACGTACGGAACAGTCATAGCGCGAGTTCTACTCGCACTTGAAATGTACTGTATAATAAAGTAACTTGAGATTTTAACGGAATTACACGTTTTGAGGATCCCTGAATCACGTACGGCCATTATCTCAATGACGTCTGGGTCGGAGATAGAGCTCTCACATACACACATACGATTTATGATGAGCGGAGACTCAATTTCACGAGATACTTCAATTTGGGATTATTTTGTTCGTTATACTGTGTAGTATAAATAAACTCCTGTGGGATTTTCTCATTCGAAGCGTTAAAAAAAAGTCACGAGAAGATATGCGAAAAACATCTACCGAGTGAATGTATAGTGCTTCCTCGTTCTAAATTCAACAAAAATAGTTAATTATCGTAGTATTTTAATAAATACCGATAGAGTGTTTTAATTAACTGCCATTGGTTAACTACGTATTCCATTTTAAATAATTTTCTTAAAAAATATTAATTGAATTGAAACAGTTTTTTTTTATTTAAGGAAGCAAATAATTAATTACAAAAGTTGTTGTTTTTGATAGAAATTATAATTTTCTACAAAAAATATTTTATGACATTTATTTTAACGCGTAACATACCACCCCTCCCGCCTGATTTTGATGACTTTAAATCTTATCTTCTAAAAATCAGTGCTTCAATAATTCATGGGACAGACAGACAGACGACAGACAAGCAGGAATGCACTCAGACAGATAGATATGGAAAGAACAGTGTTTGTTCTGACCTGAAAGGGAAAGGTCAAGTGAAAATTTTGAAATCGGAGAACAAAATTTTGTCTTGGAAAAATTAATATATGGCGAGGAAGCACAAAAATTCAATTTTTCGCTGATTTTTCAGGATTTTAAATGAAACTTCGAATCACGATATCTCCGAAACAAATTATTTTTTATAGAATACTAAAAACAGTTTTTTCGAACTCGTAAACGTAAAAAATCGTATCTATACATTCTAAGATCAAAAAATTGAATACTTCAAGTTTAGCAGAATGTTATCCGATAAATAATTTGCGTGGTATAAATTAACGCATTTTTGTTTCGTTTTTGCGATTGGCCTATATGTACAGCAGTGCAATTTTAAAAAATTAGAAATAAGATGTACAATAATAAGGTTTCAATAAAAATATTTATTTATTTTATAATATATGGAAATCACTCAATCTGACGAGATTTCAAGACGATATAAAAACTGTTTAGCTACATTCATCTAAATTCAATAAATAGGTATCCAGATATGTATCGTACTTGCCTCCCTTCTTGAAATTAATATATTCGTATTTTTCTCACGTACCTTTCTGTGTAGTAACATAAACAGAATTCAGCAGACTACATATAGGTATCATTCAAAGAGCTTTCGGAAAACCCAAAGCTCGTCAAAAAAGCTTTACAGCATGAGATATCTGCCTTTCAATAAACAAGATAGTGTCCGTAAATAACATATCTTGGCCATTCATTCCAGATGCCCTGAAGAGTTTTCCGGTAGCCTAAATGGTAGCGTCGGATGGACGCAAGCAGAGGCGAATTTACTGATTTTCAGGCCCATTAATTTTTTTTGGTATCCTTAATAAGAGGTTTTTTATATTTATCATCAGCTTTTATTAAAAAAAATACACAAATTATAAGCTGCCTTTTTGTTTTGGTACCAAATATCGGAAAAAATATATTATATTTATTTCTCTTAAAAAATGAAATAAACAGGAAAATCACAACTTTACATCGAAATAATTATATTGTAAAAATTTAATAAAATTGAAGTTATAAAACTATCTTCGCAAATACATAACTCTCTCACTCTCACTGGCTTATACTAGCGTATGTTTGTCTCTGTCAGATATACTCGATGTGCTTTATATTTTTTGTAGCGTATGTACCTTGCACTTTTACACGAATTCGTGTTACGTTTATATTTTAGCAGTATATTTTGTTAGAAATTATATTTATGTTTATGTTAATGGTTTTTTAAGTGATTATTAATTTGGTTCATTATTAGATATTATATATACATATATTAATTGGGAAAGTAAATATATAATATAAACAAGTATTTAATTATGGTGAGATAAATATTTTCTTCTTTCAAATATGTATACGTTTTTTTCCGAAACTAAGATTTAAAAAATAAATTTAATAATGTAATCAAATTTTGATATGTTTTAAAATATTTGAGGTTAATTTTTCATAGTTGTTTTTCAATAACGTTAAAGAAGTGTCGCTTCTTACGCGTGTATATTTTTTAATTTTTATATAATTAATTTTTTTTAAATAGTAGCGACCGAGAATCTGTGGCTTCGAATTAAAACGTTTTTTAACTGATTAAATTCCAGAAAAAAACATAAGATGCAGCAACTTATTTTGTAAAATACATTTTCATTACCTATTTTTTACTTTTTGCGATAATCCTGATAAATTATCTATTCGTTGGCGAAAACCGCATAAACATTGGTTCAGTAGTTCTCGAGCTTATTACGAACAGGCAATACGAAAGAAAGCTGTTTACATATTTTATAAAAAGGATGATTTTAGAGATATTTCTTTCGTTAGTCAAAGTAAATCAAAATCTTTGTATAAGATATTTCAAGTGATGTGTTATACCATCTATCAATTTCTTCACATATCAAATCCATACAACATAACAAAATTTGGAACTCTGCAAAAAGATTTTGAATAAAAAAAAACATTTGCTTCAATCTTAAGATGAATTTTGACTTATTTATTTTGAGAAGTATTGCTGATAAAACGGTAGGAACGACACGGTTTTCACCCAGTAGCCAAGGAGGCCTTTTAAGAGTATACTTGTAAAACCAGCCCTGCCTAAATGGTAGCTTTAGATGGCCGGAGGGACGCAGAAAGTACAGGAAAAGCTGTGCTATATCAAGAACATATAGTGGCGGGATATTTTCTATCTTTATTCACTCTGTGTAACACGTTTTACACTTTTTAACATGAAATGGTGTTTCTTAAATGCATTTACTGATTGTAAATGTTTTGCAAGCTACTGGCAATTTCCAGTTTTGCGGAATTTTTTGTTTTAAATATATGTTTTTTACTTGGTGTTTAGATAAAAAGGGTGCGAGTTTAGTGTTTTGTCGTTTTTAAATGGTGGAGCTTATCTTTTGTTTTTAATTATTTTTAAGTAGTGGGCTGTAAAAGGATTTTGGAATACCTTTTTGTTTTTATAAGGATAAATATTACTTTTTATTATTGGAAAGATTAGATTATTTTGGAAATAGAATTATATATTTAATAATATAGAGTGATATATGTAGATGACGTCAAACTGAATAGAGTAGATACAATTAAAGAAATAAATTGAAAACATTGAAACGAAATTAGGTACTGGCACCAGTCTTGGAAGCTTAAAGAGCAAGGTATACTGTTTTTTGGGATTGAAGGGCTTCTTTTTTGTAACTCATATTACTAATAAATCAAGTACCTCTTTATTAAATCAATATAATTAATATAGATTGTTTTTAAATTATAACCATTTATTTTGTTTATTTTTTCTCCAGTAATGGATAAAGTAGAACCAGTAATAGGCACCCAGTAATGAACACTTTGCTTACAAAATGATAAGTTCTACGAGACAAAAGTTATAAAATTAAAAATCGTAAAATTTGAAACAATGTAAAGCAAATGTTGTAATAAATAATAATTAATAGATTACCCGTTACACTAATGATTAGTTTAAATGACCACCATTTTGACATCCATTGGCTGGTTGTCATCAAATTAAGCTGTTTTACGGTTGTGTATAGATTATTTATTATCTAATTATTTTATTTAGTACATTTAATTAAACAAGTGTCCAATACGAGGGTATTTTCCAAGACTGGTGCCAGTACCTTAACCAATAAAGTTTTATACAGATTGATTTGACATTTTAATACATTAAACTAGACTATGTAATAAATATTTTAAGACTATTTATATATATTTGTGCGATTTACAGTTCCCGAGTACTATGTTACCAAACATAAGTATTCTTTAATTCACCTGTATCACATGATATTATACGACTCGTATGTATACATTTACATATTTGAAAGAAAAAACTTTAAAATAAATATAACAGCGTAGTAGAGTTGTTGAAACTCGCTAATATTAACACGATCTGTTAATTTTATTATCTTATAACGTGGGAGTGTGAACAAGCATTTTCAACATCACAACATTTATAAATGACAGACACATTTGAAAAAATATATCCTCTTAGCCATTTAAATTTAAAATAATACAATGTTCTTTAACAATAATATTAGTGTTAGGTATTTTTACTGTGTATTTTTAGTAGTGTTTTGGTTTGGGTAAATACCTTTATATCGCTGACCTAATTTTATTAGGTCCTTATCCTTACAATTTTCCAAAGTTAATTGTTAAATGGAATTATTTTATTAAAGAATTTTATAATAATAATTTGGTAATAATTCCAAGAAAGTAATTAATAATATTGTTTAAGCCGATGTTTGTTGAATTTGAAATTTTGAAATATCTTTCCCTGAATCGATTCTGACCATTTTCTCCATGATATTTGTGTGCCCATCTATCTGTAGATACTGTAATTTAAAAAACGACTACGATCTTACAACATTTTACTATTTACTATTTATTGCGAATGAGAAAAAAATGTATAGATAAAATTTATACTTTTTTGTTTGTTTTTCTTTTTTAAGAGAAAAACAACCATAAAGGAGTACCGACTCCTATATATGATGAGCAAAAAAAATGCAAATACAGGCCAATGCCGGGGGCGCAGCGAACCCTAGTTACGCCTATGGTTACAGATTCCCCTATAAACCCCCATCCCTCCCGTTAATATACGAACCAATAAAACTTCTGCGTGGAAATTTTAGTTAAAAAAATTTACTATTAATTTTTTATCGCTGATTAAAGTTCACTGAATTGAAGCACATATTAAAAATTAAAAGATTTTTTACTATTTAATTTTTGAAACTACCCACCATTTTATTAAAATTCCCGAACACAAAATTTATTTACCCATCAAAAAGTCATTTAATTAAAAAAAAACAACATCTAAGCTAATACTTCTAATTGTTTCACAGAAACCAGTTTGAAAAACATTATGTTTGGTTCATTTGTGCGTTAATTATTTCATAATTGTGTTCGAAAAGCATCATAGTTAAAAAAAATAAAAAAACATAAAATAATTTTTTTCCCAGGGTTAATTTTTTTGTTTTGAGAAGCTTCTATAGGCCTCTGAAACATATAAATTTTTTATCAAAATCGGTTTATCTAATTCGAAGGAATTTTTTATTTTTTATTTTCCGAAAACCAGTTAAGGTTCGGAGCTGAAATTTTCAGGATCTTAGTATTTTTATAGTATCAACATATTCTGAAAATTTCAATCCAATATCTTTCGGGGGCAATTTTCATATGCTTATCCTCCTATGCCCTTTTATCAGAATCTGACCATAGACGCCGCTCAAAAAGGGAAAAAAACTAAAAAAAAAAACGACTTAGAAAAACCCTTAAAACATTTAAAATATAACAACTAAGCCAATAAAATTTTTTAGAAAGAAAAAAAGAAGAAAACCGTTAAAACTGTCAAATTTAATTATTTATTAATTATTTTTCAGTTGTACCGATATTATTTGAATAAAGTTAATCTTTTTGAGATATTTTTAAGAAGCCAACTAGAATTGTAATGAAAGGGTTTTGATTTATCCAATTAATAGTTACATAATAATAATAATAATATTTTTTATTATCATATAATAATGATATGGAACACGTCAGCAACAAATACAAAAATTAAGATATAAAAATAAAAAATAAAAATAAAAATAAAATAAAATTAAATATTATATTATAACAGATATTCACTTAATGAATAAAAATTCTTTGATTTTAAATACAATTTTAATTCTTTCTTAAAATTGTTTGTGTTCAGATTTTTAATACTATCAGGAATAGTGTTGTATATTCTGACAATGGTATTGACAGAGGCGTATTTACCATGGGGCCATGGCCTAGGGTGGCAGGTCGAGAGGTAGTTTTTTAAGTTTAATATAGCATATTTAAAAAAAAAATAGGGAAACAAAAAATGAGTAGCGTGACTAAAAAAAAAGGTCTTCAAGTTTTTATTTTTCTATATTACAAACTTTTTAGTTTATAAAATTTGAAATTTCAATTAATGTGACTAAAAAAAAAAAGTTATCAGTTTTTTATTTACATTATATTTTCCATTATTTGTAAAAAAATTCTCACTTGTTAATTTATTTATATAGGAATTTTGACTAAAAAAAATATATTATATTTTCCCTTGGTAAAGGGGCGGCAATTTTTTTACCGGGTTTTTACCCAGGTATTGAATGTTCCTTTGTTGATTAATTGTAATCTAGTTTTGATACACGGTTTATGAAACCGGATATACAATGTTGTTCGAATAAATGTTACACCCCTTATATTTTAAATTTCTTATTTAAAAATAACAAAAAGCAAAAATAGAATAAATACAAATGTTGTATGGAATTGCAATCCATAATTTGAATTTAAAATGACATAAATTATAAAAAATATTCCCATTACTTCATTATTTCACCCTAAATTTCGTATTTACAAAACGTTATCATAACATTTTGCCTCTTGTAAATTTTTTTTAATTCAAATTTTGTTTGTGGATTTTTTCAACAGAATTAAGTCATCATTATTTAAATTTTTATGAGATGAATGTTGTTTAAATTAAAAACTCAAAAGAATGTGTATTTACTAATTTAGGTATAGTTTTTTTTAAATATATATAAATTTTTCTGTATTTGGACTATTTGTATCGTAAAAATATAAAATATATAGGGTGATTAGCAAGGTATGTTAAAAACTTTAACAGTAAATTGAGGATGTTGTTTTAAGCAAATAATTATATAAACATTCGCCCGGAAGTTCTTCGTGAGACTACAGCCTCTCAAAAATGATTTGTTTTTATTTAATATCTGGATAACCCATTGTGATACAGTTATGAAATTTAATTATCGGTTTAGTATTGTAATAAGTGTTATCGATTTTCAGTATCAACCAATAATAATTCAGCTCAGGGATGTATAGAGTAGCTTAGGTAAAATTTTTATCTTGTATTTTTTTGTTCTTCATTTACCCCATACAACTTACAGACCCTTGTTGCACCAATTAACTTTAAAAAAATAGGGTTGTAGTAGTAGCATAGACAAACCCACACACCAAGCCGTTTGACGGAAAACTCATAAACAAACGAGAAAAAAAATGAAATTCCTCTGTAAATTCGCTTAAACATAGTAGGTACCTACTATCAAAAAAAAAATCGATCGCACCAAGGAGCAAACCCGGTCATTCACGGTTGTCAGCCCGTAACGCTAACGACCGAGCCATTGATAGTATTGCGTTTTACTTCAACTGGATAGGTACGTATGTTTAAGCGAATTTACAGAGGAATTTTTTTTTTTTTCTCGTTTGTTTATGAGTTTTCCGTCAAACGGCTGGTGTGTAGGTTTGTCTATGTCACTACTACAATCCTAATTTTTTTAAAGCTACTTGGTGCGACAAAGTGGTTTCCTTGTTAGTGCTGAATAATTATTGGTCGATACTGAAAATCGATCATACTTATTAACATTAAATCAATGTAATTGTAACTTTATTTCATTCATATGTGATATAAGAAAGTAAAAACTATCAACATACATTTTGTCCATAATCCATATTATTGTAATATAGAAATGTAAAAAAATGGAAAGTAGCTCTCTATCTGTTTGCTACTTTTCATGGCTAAGACGCTAAACCGATCTTGATTATAATAATATTTATTTTGTCCAGATGAGCCTAGGCTCGTTACTCGGTCTATCAAAAAATACATACAGCATATAATAAATATAATAAATATCAATAAATGGTGTTCCATAACTAAACATAGATATTTAATATAGATAGGATTTAACAGTCTATGCACCTCAATTAAATTACAGTAACAATAACAAGATAATATTAATTATATAATAATAATATAACAATTAGAATAACTAACACAAGACACAGAATATATATAGGTATACACGTTGGTGGATAGAATATTAGTTACTCTACATTATTGTTTAATAGCCAAGATTTAACCGAATCTATGTGGTAGATTGATTTTCTTAATATCTATGGGAAGTGAATTATAATAGTGAATGGCTCTCGTTTCCAGTGATTTCAGACCATAATTAGTCGTTAGAGGTATCTGAGTGCGAATCAACAGCCTTTTTCGTGTGATGTGGTCGTGGATATCTTCGTTATGAGTTAGAGTTCTATTTGATTGAATCTGATTTGTTAAGCACTTACGTATATAAATAATTAGTTCATACTGTTCAATGAGTTTCAGGTTTAATAAATTATTGTAGAAGTAAATTTCATAACTGGGAGTCAGGGTGGGTAGGTTTAAGATGTTCTTAAGAGCTCTATTTTGTGTTATTTGTAACTCTTGGAATTTGAATTTGGCTACACGCCCCCATGCTATAATCATATATCTAAGATGGGTATATGTAGATTAGTGAGTACTAAAGGGACATTAACATCGACCGATGGATAATGCCCCTTAATCGGAATAGTACTCCAACAATCGAATTTAATTTTTTTTTGGAGACTATCCACATGTTCTTTCCAGTTTAATTGTTGATCTAGAGTTAAGCCTAGGTACTTAGAGCACGTGCCTCGTGTGATTATTTGGTTGTTGACAAGTAACTGAAGGTGTATGTTAAGATTAGTACGAGAAAAAACAACATATGTAGTTAGTAGGGTGTGCCAAAAAAATCAACAAATTTTTTTTTTCAAAAAGTTCTTGAAATTTCGTTAGAAGATATCAAAATAAAAATTCAGTCAAAATTTGAGCCCTTAATATCAATATTTAGAGGTCGCGAACTGAATTTTTCGATTTTTCATTTAATTAACACGGAAAAAAATTTCTAGAAAGTTTGGATTTTTATTTCTCTCGATTGAACGAACTCCACCGAACGAACAATCAATATTCTTACAGGAAATTGAACGCTGAATAAAAAAGGTCTCTTATCATTTTTTGAAAAATTCAATCCTCCGAAAGTTATTGAAGGTTGAAGTTGAGCTTATTGCAAATTTGTGGATTATTTCACTTTTACGGTAAATTTATTATTGTTTAGAGGAAAATTGTTATTGATTTTTAAAAAATATCCGATTCCGACAACATAGAATATCAAAATTGATAATTAGTTTAAAAAAATAAAAAAAATAATCAATCAGCTAACATACATTTGGTAAAAAAATTTTGATATTTAAAACAATAATGAAGAAAAAATATACTTGAAAGTCCCATTATTTTTTTTATTTTTTTAAACTAATTATCAATTTTGATATTCTATGTTGTCGGAATCGGATATTTTTTAAAAATCAATAACAATTTTCCTCTAAACAATAATAAATTTACCGTAAAAGTGAAATAATCCACAAATTTGCAATAAGCTCAACTTCAACCTTCAATAACTTTCGGAGGATTGAATTTTTCAAAAAATGATAAGAGACCTTTTTTATTCAGCGTTCAATTTCCTGTAAGAATATTGATTGTTCGTTTGGTGGAGTTCGTTCAATCGAGAGAAATAAAAATCCAAACTTTCTAGAAATTTTTTTCCGTGTTAATTAAATGAAAAATCGAAAAATTCAGTTCGCGACCTCTAAATATTGATATTAAGGGCTCAAATTTTGACTGAATTTTTATTTTGATATCTTCTAACGAAATTTCAAGAACTTTTTGAAAAAAAAAATTAGTTGATTTTTTTGGCACACCCTAGTAGTTAGTTTTCTCAACGTTCACGGTTAGCCTGTTTCCTATCAGCCATTTTTCAAATAGTATCATATCCTGATTAAATTTAGCAGGGAGATAGCTTGCATCCCGAGGATGGACATAGGCTACTTTGTATCCCGAAAAATTGATTGAATAAAAAAATACAAATTCCACGTCGCCTATAAAACGACGTATAAATGAAAATAATCTAGAATATATATCCATTGTACATCTTACAGATTTATATCTACATAAGGTAATAATGATTTTTGTCCTAATTAGTTTCTTTTCTTTCCTCTTATTGTTAGTTAAAGCCATTTTATTTATTTTCTAGAACTTTTGTTAGAACGATAATAGAGGCACATAATTAAAACAAATCACAAAATGAATTAAAATAACATTGCTACAGTGTAATATTAGTACGCAATATTATAGATAAAGGTATAAATTATACATATCTTATATTATGATTATTATAGTTTAAATAATTGAAGTGTGAAATATTGACGTAATATTATTAATTGATCAATTTACGAAAATGTATTATTTGACATCAGAGTAAATTCATATAATATTAACAGATGTATTAATTCCTGCTAAATAGTTAATATAAAATAATTATATAGATCGTAATAGTAATTAGCTTCCAATTAATTTTAATATTTCCGAATCATTATGTATAAATTAGAGTAACAGAATAAGATGAGTATTAGTCCAATCAAAATAGATATTCAAATGGAATAAATATTCGGCTGGATAGTTTTAGTGCCGATCGATAGCTAATGATGTCCTTAATAAAATATTCAATTTGCAAGGTTGTAGGCCCCCGGGAAATATACAAAAAAAAATAAAAACAAAAAAACTTGACCGCCGCTAATGTTTAAATCATCGATGCAGCGAAAACGATGTGAGCTAGAGCAAAACTGAACAGGACCCATTTGATAGAGAATGAAATTTCCTATAAAAAATAATATCTCTAATGTTAATAGTTTTTGAGTGATGGTCGTCGAAAATATCATGACTAAAATGTAATTTTTGAAAAATGTCGCTTTATGTCCCGATCAGCTGTAATAAGGAATATTGGTATTTAACGATTTATAAAAAATTTCAAAAAATTCACTGTTTAACTAGTAGTCCAGTAACTTTATACATCACCGCATGCGTTAAATCCGGTAGTTCTGATTTTTTGCAGACTTGTTTATGATGTTGGCCTAATGAATAATCCAAGTTTGTGACCTCGAGCGCCGAACGCAACTTTGTCAAAAATCGAAAAAACCGCGAAAAAATCGTTATTTTTTCAAATTTTGGCGATTATAACCCTAAAGGACTAGTTTTTGAAAAAACTTTTTAGGACGTTTTTAAAGTAGACTAAATTTGCTACAAAATGATACTAGAACTGTCTCTGTAGACCCAATAGTTTCCGAGATAAAGCCTTTCAAAGTTTATCATTTTTTTCGAACTTCGCAATTTTTTGCAATTCTGTCGTTCTGAATGAATTTTGACCCTGATTATACTATCGAAGCCCTGTACTTTTATGATGGGATGTTAAAAAAGAAAATGAGAAGTGTGAACGATGATGGTTAAGCTAAGCTATGAATAATGAAGTAAAAAAGATAAGTACAACAAAAGTTAATAAGTTTATTTGTTAGGCAATTGAGTAATATTCAAAATCAAAAAATTAAATTAATCTTGGAAGGTCCCGGTTGAGGTTCGTCCGTATCTGGATCGACGTATTGGGATGGCATATACCCATCAGGGGATGGTGATGAATCGTCGACGTCTTGTGCCCACAAGTCATCCTCCATTTCGACATGAGTGTAACTTGGATCTTCGAAGACGCTCAGAGCTCTTTGTGTTTTTCTGTGCAGCATCTACGGGGTAACCATCGAAAACTACTGCCACGTTTGAGCCATAGTGAGCAGAAATGTACTGTATGTATCTGTCAGCTATCGCACCAAATGATGAGCTTCGAGGCCACACAACATTGTGAAGTAGATGCCCTCCATCCACTACTACAAACTTCGTTAACCCTTGCTTCTCATTTAAGGTTACAGGTTGAAATACTGAATACAAGGTGGATTTTGTGCCCTTTCTCATTCCCTCTTCAGAGAACAATAACATTGGGATTGGTGACAGTTCGTAAGTGAAGAACTCTCGCAATTCTTCATCCGATTGTTTTAAGACACACAACCTGTGAAACAGTGTTAGAGGATCAACAGTTACCTGTTTATTGCCAACAGTAATAGTTCGTGCAGCTGAAGAAAGGGACACCACATTGTTACCGCTCTTTTAATTAGAAGGATACTAATCGAACTTAGGCATGAAATTTTGGCTTTATAGTTCATCACCATACCATATAATATTTTATATGTTCTGTTGTATTATAACTATTTAATAATAATAATAATAAATAGTGTATGCCAATAATAGTAAATTAAATTCTAAGTTTATCTAAGAAGACAAAAATTAAAACTTTACCAGTTTATTTAATCTTAATCTAATATTACGTGACGACGATGTTGACATATTTTCATTATCAGAGATAATTGTGAACGACTCACTAGAAGAGATCCTGGAATGATCAACTCTATATTTAATGCTGTCTCTGTAACTAGGGTTTGCAATCCCGCAATGCGGGATCCCGCACGTTTTGGAGATATGCGGATCCCGCAAAGAAAGTGCGGGATCCGCGCGGAATTTTTTGAACATTAAATTTGTAGGTCGCGTGCGTTTTGAATACTTGTATAGCGTAAATATGGATAAAAAAGGTAACTATTTTGAAAAAAAAAATTAAGGCAGAGATGACTGAATATGAAACTAGTGGAATTTTTACATATCTCTTGTTCACGATTAGTTAAGTGGTTACATACCTCCAGAATTAAAAAAAAACGTTCGAAAAATGTGACCGCGCAACCGATTAAAATATGCCAGGATTCGCGCGACTCAGGCGACGAAAAAAGCTTGAACAGTCCGCAGATTACAACAAAAAGAAAACATAAAAAATACAAAATACAAAAATTTAGAAGAAGAATGACAGATTAAATAAAAGTTAACCACAAAAATTTAATATACAAAATTCGTGTTTTCTCACAAACTATCTTTTTCTATACGATCTACACGATATTTTTTTAACAGTATTGTCTCTAAAATACAACCGTAAATAATGATATTTAGTGGTTTAGTTTTACGTGAAATACTGTATATACCGGTACGGCGTAAAAAGTGACCTACGTATAAAACAAGGGCTAATTTATACGCAACCAAGGAGTTAAAAAAATTAAAATAGTATAATCGAACAAAAAGACAAAAATAGTACCTAACAGATTAGACAACCTCCTATTTACAGGTGTTTTTTATGGATTTTACATCGGTCTATACGGTACGTGTTACGTTTACGTATCATATGTTATATGTTATCGCTATGGAACTATTTTTTATTAGTTGATTGTCATGTTAACTAAATAATAGTAACTTTAAGCATGAATAATAAAAATTTTGGAAAAAGTGCGGGATCCCGCGGGATTGGCGGATTTCCCGCGGGAAAAAAAAGTCTGCGGGATTGCAAACCCTATCTGTAACCACTGGTAAGGTAGCAAAATAGACAAGATGACGGAGCACTGGGGACCAGTTGCTAGGTTCCGATTCGTGACTTCACACGAGCAATACTAGTACACTTTGTCGGAGGTAATTGGAACTTCATCCCGCTAGAGTTATTCGAGTGACGTCTAAAATATTGCAAAAAATTGCGAAGTTCGAAAAAAATGATAAACTTTGAAAGGCTTAATCTCGGAAACTATTGGGTCTACAGAGACAATTCTAGTATCATATTGTAGCAAATTTAGTCTACTTTAAAAACGTCCTAAAAAAGTTTTTTCAAAAACTAGTCCTTTAGGGTTATAATCGCCAAAATTTGAAAAAATAACGATTTTTTCGCGGTTTTTTCGATTTTTGACAAAGTTGCGTTCGGCGCTCGAGGTCACAAACTTGGATTATTCATTAGGCCAGCATCATAAACAAGTCTGCAAAAAATCAGAACTACCGGATTTAACGCATACTACCCCATACATTCAGGCGACAAAGTTACTGGACTATAGATACCTACAATAGGGAAGTTATTTATGGGTTCAAAAATGGTTTTATAATAGGAGCTACATCAAGAGATTTTTTTTTGTAATTTTTTGCCTTTTTTTGGTATTACGTATTTTAAAAACTATCCAACGTAGAATAAAACAATATATAATGCATTTTATAAATGATTTTATTCTTTAGAATTTTTTATATGTGCTAGCAGTGTTAACCAATGTTAAAATTCACATTTACCTCTTTTGAGAGAAAATTGTGATTTGTAATGGATTATTTCAAAAATTACCTCTTCCCTCCCCCTTTAGCCGGCCCTTAAGGATACGCCCTGGGGTACTCCGGTAACACTGAACTCTCAAAAGAGGTACATGAGGATTTTAACATTGGTAAACACTACTAGCATATATAAAAAATTGATACCCACAATTATTTAAATTGCGCCATTTTAAAATATGAAATCAACGATGCAATAAAATTTGTAATCTATCATATACTTTGAAAGATAGAAGTGAAAAACTAAAAATATTGACTTGTTGAAATAATCAATCCATGGCAATCTTTCTTTTCATATTACTTTAGACTTGTAAAATTCATAATTTTGTGTTTATTTAAACATTGTGGGCAAACGGTTATACTTACAATTTCATGTCAAGAGATTCAATTTCCAGAGAATAAAATCACCTATAAAATGCATTATATTGTTTTATTCTACGTTGGATAGTTTTTAAAACACGTAATACCAAAAAAAGGCAAACAATTACAAAAAAAATCTATTTAATTAATATTCAGAATTGGTAATAATCAAATATCAACTAATATTTATAATTCAGTACATTTAATTATAAAATAGCCATTAGGGGGTCATATCCAAGACTGGTGCCAGTACCTTATTAGACACGAGTTGTTTTTTTTCTTTGCAACGTTAGGTCTTCTTTTTTGTTATTTGTATGTCGCCATATAAAATTTACCGAATTAAAAAAAATTTAAGGATATTTTTCACGATTTACCGGCTTTAGATAAAGTATATGAATGTTCCATAGCCCCCATGGCAGATAGGTACATATATATTTGAAAACAATCCCTAGTTTTATAAATAACCATTACTACATAAATTAACGGAAAACATCGGTAATGTTAGTTATCGAGCTCACTAAATGTTTTAATCATCGGCATTGCAAGGTAATTAGTATCATGTATGTAAATTCAGAGCCGGAAACTAACCATGCTTTTTATCAAACCGGAAATCCAGTGCCGATATCTCCTACGGACCGTATGTGAAATGAAAATTAACGTAATAATGTTTTAATGTGTTCGGATTTTCTACTCTTGCTAGTGCTCTCAACAAAATTAAAATATGTATTATACAAACATGTTTTAAACTAATTTGGCTTTGAGCTATGTTATTTAAGAGATTGTTCGCTTCACAAATTCGTATAGTTTTAAATTAGATCGTTAATTTTTTTTTTAAATCAATTTCTTGATTATAGTTATTTTTTATCTTCAGTGTCATAGAGACTGCAATATACCAGGTGGTTTATTTAAATCGAAACAAGCAAATATTTCGAAAATTAAGGTTTTTAAAGATAAACGTTTGGTACAAAAGTTTCAGGGTTAAGAGGGAGGAAATCAATGGATGTACATTTTTGGATCTTCAGTGGAGATTTTAAGGTCAATTTGAGGTCAACTACATTTTTTTAAATGGAAATAACTTTTTCTGAAACGTTTTTTTTTAAATCTCAATTTTAACCATTTTTTAACCGACTTCATTTTTATTAAAAATGAACATTAAAAAAAAAATTCCATTAAAAAAACCTAAAATTTTAAAAATTTACATTCTAAAAATTGAATTGTTTCTTAAACATGAATAGTTTAAAAAATCCATTAAAAAAAATTGTTTAAAATTGAGGTTATTGAAAAACTTTGTAGATCAAAGTTGTTTCTTTTTTTCTGTAAAATACGAATATGTAAAAATAAGAAATAGGTTTTCATTAAAAAAAAAAATCCAGCTGTCCTCTAAAGACCTTTAAACCTTCACTCAAGGTGAAAATTTGTACATCCATTGGTTCCCCCCTCCTAACCCTGAAAATTGTGTACCAAACATTTTTCCCGAAAAACATTAGTTTTCGAGATATTTGCTTGCCTCAATTTAAATAGACCACCCGATATATTATAAACGAAACACCAAAAAACCAACAATGGCGAGACTCTCGACTAGACTTTAAAATGAAGTTAATATCATCTCGGTCTCGTCTCGTTTGAATTCAAGCCGGTCTCGTCTCGTCCGATATCGTCTTGAACAAAAAGGTATTCTCGACTCGGTCTCGATCTCGCTTCAAGACCAAGTCTCGTCTCGTCGTTCAGCCCTAATTGATAGTTGAATTTTCAATTGACGTAAAGGGAAAAACAGTATGATAAAAAAAACATGGTTTTTCAAAAACACAATTATAACTTCTTTGTTTGTGTATATATATGAACTTGATTGATTGCTTAAAATTCGATTTTTTTTTAATCTTAGAATATTGTTATGAAAACCCTCAAATGAAACATTTTAAATACAATAATCGATAGTGAATGAAAAAGTAAAACTGCATCGAAAATTAATTTTCGTATTTTTGTATCTTGCGCCAATTTAAATGTCTTATTCGAAAATATAATATTAACATGTAAATTAATGTCAAGCTTCATAAAAGCTAAATGTTTTTTGACACCCTGTCATTTTTTCAGTCCAATATTGGCATGTTTGTTCGCTTAGGATACAAAGAAAAAAAATCTAAATTATTATTATAATGCTCTCAAAATTGATATAAATTTTCTAATTTTTTTTTACAATTTTTCGACAATGCAAATTTTTTGGGGGTAATCGAGTTTTTTGTTAAATTCATTTTCAATACCCAAAAATTCGTCAGAAAAACATAGTCCAGTTAAGAAAAGCATTTTATCAATACTATCGTATTGTATTTTGCTGTAATACTTTAATTAAAATTTTGTATAAAGTTGTTTTTTCACTCCACCCTACTGTAATACATAATGTGCCTTATTATAAAATATTTTAAAGTAAATATTCATTCCTTTTACCTTGCTCTAGGCAATACACCCACACATATACACATATTTACATGTAAATTAATGTCGGGCTTTATAAAAACCGTTTGTTTTTGACCCCTCATGCCATTTCAACAAGTTATCTAACGTAGAGAACCGATTGTTCTAGACCTATTCTTAAAATGAATGCGTTCTTTGCCAGCTTTTTGCTACCAAACGCCCATCTACTTTATGCCTTTCAAGCTTACATATATACGAGTTTGAAATTTATTTTATTTTGAGAGAATAGCCTTTGGATAAATGGGGCCTTTAATGTTTGGGGTAAAATATAATATGAAAGTTACTTGGAAATGGGGAAGTGCATTTTGTTAATTTATATCTTTAATATTCTTTTTGTTTTATTAAACGTTATTTTATATTTTATGCGTCTTATATGTTCTAGGATGTGTATTTTATTTCGTTAGTAATACGTTTATTAAAAGTTTTCAAAATATATTATCGTCATGTTTCGCACAAAACTACTTTTAATAATATGTATGTTATTAAGTGAAGATATTTTAAAAATATGTTGAATAGTTAATATGTCAGCTTGGCGCGATCGAGCAGACTCCAGTTTTTTTTAAAATATAGCTTACACCATTATCTTGAAGACTATGTAAGGCTATTATTAAGAAATTTAAATTGAAAATTTAACAAATAAGTTGAATAGTTAATATGTCAGCTTGGCGCGATCGAGCAGACTCCAGCTTTTTTTTTAATATAGCTTACACCATTATCTTTAAGACTATCTAATGCCCGAAGACCTTCGAGATCGCCTTCGGCTATTATTAAGAAATTTAAATTGAAAATTTAACAAATAAGTTGAATAGTTAATATGTCAGCTTGGCGCGATCGAGCAGACTCCAGCTTTTTTTTTAATATAGCTTACACCATTATCTTTAAGACTATCTAATGCCCGAAGACCTTCGAGATCGCCTTCGGCTATTATTAAGAAATTTAAATTGAAAATTTAACAAATAAGTTGAATAGTTAATATGTCAGCTTGGCGCGATCGAGCAGACTCCAGTTTTTTTTTTAAATATAGCTTACACCATTATCTTTAAGACTATCTAATGCCCGAAGACCTTCGAGACCGCATTCGGCTATTATTAAGAAATTTAAATTGAAAATTTAACAAATAAGTTGAATAGTTAATATGTCAGCTTGGCGCGATCGAGCAGACTCCAGTTTTTTTTAAATATAGCTTACACCATTATCTTTAAGACTATCTAATGCCCGAAGACCTTCGAGACCGCCTTCGGCTATTATTACGAAATTTAAATTGAAAATTTATCAAATAACTTGAATAGTTAATATGTCTGCTTGGCGCGTTCGAGCAGACTCCAGTTTTTTTTTAAATATAGCTTACACCATTATCTTTAAGACTATCTAATGCCCGAAGACCTTCGAGACCGCCTTCGGCTATTATTAAGATTTTATTAAAGATTTTTATTTATTTATTTATTAAGATTTTTGATTCTAAAGGTATGTATAGTTTAAAATATTAAAGGACCCCACACAAAATCAATATAAATTAGGGTACTCACAGTAAAATTTGCTCAAACTGAAGTATTATTTAGCTCATGACTTGCTGATCAAAAATTCCAATGAGCACAAGATTCTAAAAAAACGGTATTTAGTTATTCAGAGTCAAAGGTTAGATATTCAAATTCTTGAAAAGATTTATGATTTTGAAAGATTTAACTCATGACTTGCTGATCAAAAGTTTCAATGAGCACAAGGTCTGAAAATAGTAACTATTTAGTTATTTAGGATCAAAGGATAGGAATTCCAAAATACCTACATATGTATTACTAAAACAATCTAACAGTTCATGGACTCAGCTATCTAAAACCGTATAGTCGTTTGATAACTTAACCAACTAAAAAAATAATGCACAAACATGACCCGTAGATATTTGAATTCCTAACATGTGATGTAACTAAAAAGCTGACAATTTTCGTTGGGAACTTTTGATCATTAAGTTACGAACTAAAGCATACTTCAGTTTCAGCCAATTTGACAGTACTCTAATTTATATTGATTTTGTGCGGGGTCATTTATGAAAAAATGTATTGCTTCCTCGCCAACCCGAAGAACAGGGGAAGCTTATCTTTCCGAATGTGTCTGTCTGTTCCGCGAATCTTTGCCACACTTGTAACTCATAAACCATAATCCATACTAATATTATAATTAAATCATATTATAATATTATAAACCGCTGAATGAATCTTGATGAAATTTGGCAGGAAGATAATTTGCATCCCGAGGAAGGACATAGGCTACTTTGTATCTCGAATTTATTAGATACAAAATAGGTGTATGATATTTGCAGGCGCGATAGGTTAGGCTAGTTTTTTAGTGACATCTATCGTGCAAATGTGAAAGTAAAAATCTGTTTTATAGACTAACATCTGTATTACCTATCTGATTTATTTACCGAACCTAGCTTAATGGTGTTGTATTCACTAATTTAAATTTCACGCGAACGAAGTCGCGGGTAACAGTTTGTTTATTGTATTTTCGATTAATGCAGCCGAAGGTAAATAAAGCAGAATATATTTTCTTATATTACGTATGCTATTTAGAAGTTTATTATAGTACGGATAGTAACTTACTCATATCTTAAATGAAATCGAACATTTCACGATGTTATTCGCATTTTATATTGATTTATTAGGTTGTTTAAAGAGTTATAGAGGACGAATGGATTTACTCTACACATATTTGATTTTACATCTCAATATTCTAGGGTTAGTTAAATATGAATATTTAACTAACCCTATGATGAATCAGGTAGTTACATAAATTATTTACATTTTAAATGACATATTTAAATTATTTTTGTTCTAAGAAGAAATATTTGATGTTAGACCGATTAAAATTCAACCTCTTATTACAGAGATCATTTAAAAGGGAATTTGGGAATTTGTTGGACCCTCCCTCTAGTGTGATAATAAATATAAAGTTATTTTATTGAATATACATTTTTTGGGTTAATGTTTAAAATGTTATACATATACTAATAGTTACTTATATAAGGAATATTAAATTAATAATAAAATTAATTATATATAATTAATTTTATATATTAATTTATTTAAGAGTTAGTCGAGAAAAATTGAAAGATTTTTTTTAATTTTTAAATAACTAATATTGTTTACACTCAGTGGCGTCACTAGGGGGGTGCGGGGGGTGCGGACCGCACCGGGTGACACCATCACAAGGGGTGACACCCAAATGCAAAACATCACTATCTACGATTCTGTCACTCCATGAAATTATTTTTATGCATTGTTTCACCTCAGCCGGCCCAGCGCACTATGGAAAATTTATTAACAACATATCATAAATGTTTTTTTACTAAAGTCCCTACATACATTATATTTTAATTTTATTTATTAGTTTAATGGTCAATCTTTATTCTTTACTATAATGCAGGAATTTCACATAATTTTATGTAAAAAGACTATTTTTAAAGCCTTACTGTTCATTATTTTTGTGGATTTTCAATTCAAACCTGTTCGCTTCATCACTTTAAAAGTTAATTTTCTATAAAACTTTGTAGGAATATGTATAATGTATTATACATTTCTGAAAAGCTCATCTTATGGAGATTTTAGGACAATTTTACGTTTTTAATTATACGGTTTAGTTAACGATTAATTAATTGAACAATAAAATAAGGGAGAAAAAAAAATTCTTCAAGTTCACCGAGACATTTGGCAGTCACTCACGCTTCCCCACGCTTTATATTTAATATAGATTTGTAGCTTAGGTGTTCATTCTAAACATTTATAAGAATTAGGTGCAGAAACGTGCGGTTTCCGAAGTTATCGGGAAAAAAGTCAGGAAACGGAAAACTGCAATTTATCGTGGTTTCAAATTTTGTCTATTTATAGCAATAGTTTGGTGTACCTATGTTTTTTAATTCATAATCAATTATTTATTGATACCACGGCCTTATAGTAATTTTGCACTCATTTTGCGGTGAAAATGTTGTCGGCAATTAATGCACACTGCACTTTCTGTAGTCATTCTCACTACGATTTATAAAAAAAGAATTATTTCAAAAATTTTTATTGTATTTTAGGAGACCTATCAATAAATGACACCCCACTCAATGGGGTAAGTGGGAAAAAGTGTGAGTTCACTTTTCACTCTATAAAAGGGGGGGTCCAAAATATTTTTAACAATGTTCGTTATAATTTTCAGTGAATGTACTAATTAAAAGCTACATCCTGGAATTTTTTCAGATTTTTTTTATTGATGGCTTAGAAAATAGAGGGGGAAGACGCTTTTATAATGACTTTAAAGAGTAAATAAATCGTGATTGAAGGGTTAAATTCAAAAAATGTATCAAAATACATGTTATGTTGAATTTTAGGAGATCTTTCTAACGACACCCCACTCAATGGGGTAGGTGAAATTTTTTTGAAAACACTTCATTTTATAGAAGGGGTCTAATTTTTTTTTTTTCAAAAATCTTATCATTGAGGGGGGTGACACCATGAGTTACCGCACTGGGTGACACCAATACTAGTGACGCCACTGTTTACACTAATAGTAGTCCTAACGCAACGTAGTAAATTTCCTATGAATTCAGTTTTCTCAATAAAATGTTAAAGAATTTTTTTTAACAACTATACAAAAATATAATACATGTATAACAAAAACAGATTATGTTTTATATTTTTGGGCTATTATTTTTGCTTATGAATCCTGACAAACGGGACACGTGTAGGTAAAATATAAGATCAAACACAAAAAAATAAAGAATAAAAATTATCGGATAATATCAACATCGATTCGTACTATTGTAAATTTATTTAATCGTGCCCTCAAAAAAACAAATTTATCAATTAAATTGTCAAAATCGTTTTATTTTTCGGTAATATTAGTTCCTACTCACATGTATGATGTAACGTTTTCTTAATACTTGGAAAAATACGTGGGTTACTTTTAGCGCCGCCAAAAAAAAACAAATGAGAAAGCACGCTACAAGTTTTTCACCAAATTTAAAGCTTTTTCTTTGCGCCCGGGGCAAGTTCCCCGCTTACTCCACCATTGTTACGGTACTCGTAGTAGAATGAGAATACAAATAATATAAGAAAATTGCACTAAACATTTTTTTCATACTTTTAGATTCAGTACAAAATTTGTAAAAAATTTAAAATCAAATTCTAAATCAGTAGATACTGTACTGAAAAAATCAGCTTGAATTATATTTAATTATATTAAACTAGCTGTTCTGACTTCGTTCGCGTGGTATTTGTATTTTTTATCTAATAAAATTTTCGAGATACAAAGGAGCCCATATCCTTCATCATAATGCCAGCTATCTCCCTGCCAAATTTAATCAAGATCGGTGCAACAGTTAGGCCATGAAATGGTAACAAACATTATTAATAATTAATAATTAATTTATTTAAAAAAAACATTGATGTTTTTAAGTACAACAATTTAGGAATGGATAATATCACTGTGTCCGTCAGAGTGGGATTAAACAAACGGTAAGATCGGGATAAAGGTTTTGTGAATAACTCTTTTTTAAATCTGAAATAACACTTGTCAAATTCTTAAACCTTTTTAAAAACATCTGTTGGAAATAGCTTTGCACAATCTTGGCGATATCTGATCAAATTTAATTTCCATTTGCGAGTCGTTGCGAGAAGCGATTATCGTTTCTTGTCATTGATAATCACTCCGGAGCACAGCATCTAGACGTCTATATGATCTGCTATCAGGAAAACATACAGCTATGGAGGTCATAACTCCACTGTATCAAATCGGATTACTTCCAAAGCTCACCGCTTCGAGCGCTACCAGTGCATAGATAAAATAAAATCCGTTCTCAGTCAAGAAGATGTGTGTCAACAGTCCCGGATTTAAGAGTTTTCAATTTTTTAAAGTTTTTTATTTTTTTCTCATTGTTACTCGGCATAGAAAAGTTTTATAGAATTGAGTTGAATTGAATTACTGTAGAATTTAACTCTTAATGTTAAAGAGATAGTATTTAATTTTTTCTTGAAAGAAAGTGAATTGAAGACATTTTTAAATTAATTTCAAGTATTATTAATTCGGGAATACAGCCGAGTTTATAATTATGTGGTTTTAAAACTACGCGGTGCGATATTTTATCCTTATTCAAATGAGGTATCAAATTAAAGCTGACATTATTTTTATTATTAAAAAAAGTAAAAATATTTGCCCATATTTCTAAAAATAATATTAAAAAAATCTTTAAAAAATTCGAAAATATGTGTAATGATGCCGAAGTCACACGAAAATTATCAGCATTTACTGACTTACGAATGTTTTTCAAAACGTTTAAAATTAAAAGTAGTAAAAAAAGTTTTATGCCTGAAGTTAAGTTAGTTATTTTGTGTCATCAAGTCAAACTAATATTTATTTTTTCATTATCGCAATAATCTAAAAATGACTCCTACGCTACGTTTCAATAAAATTAAGTAGGTAACAGTTAAGAACAACTTTATTTTGTTTTTTATCAATTTCTTCCAAATTATTTGGTTCTAAATAGACGTTCCACTGTAAATAAATTATCACTGAAATATTTTTAAAGGCAACATAAAACATTTGTATTATGAATTAATTTTATGGTTCCAAACAATTGATATTTATTTTTAAATCCGAATGATGTCAATAACTTGATGGTAACAATGCTAGGTAACGTGTTATGAGTGCTATATAATGATTTATATATAAATATTAATTAACTGGGAAACCCGGTGTAGTTCGGATGGATGTCGGAATGTCATCTCACCTAATTATACTTACAAACCTTTATAGTTTTGATATATTTTTGAACTTAAATCACATTTTTCTTTTCTTGTACCTCTTAAAATTCTGTTATTTGATGCCTATATTTCATGTTCCGATCCTGTTTTTAGTAAAGAATATTCCTATATTTATATATATTGAAACTATATGCTCATAGGTACCGAGATACCGCGCTCAAAATGAATTTAGAATGCATTTTAGCTACAAGATGAATATTTCACGTTCATATCAAATTCGTGGAAAAAGATGCATAGGATTTATATTTTTATATTATGGTAAAACTGACGTACGCTGAATTGTAGATGTGTTGGTATTATGAAATTCGATGGGTATCTTTATGGCTATAGCTTAGCAGGAGGATGGGGAATAATCTTTAGTTGGGGTATTGCACAAATACGGATCAAACAATTCAATGCACGCTGTATATTTCATATTTAATTAAATTTGAATCAAATGTACGTATAAAGTATTTCTTCACGTTTGAATATTTCAGCATTGTTATCGAAATATTTGATATATCATATACATATATAATAATAATAATATTAATAATAATAATAAACTTTATTCTGTAAGACCATACAGTGGCATAGAATGAGTCACAAACAAAGAAATATTAAATAAATGTATTAATTCTACCTAACATATGATATTATTAAAGATCAAATACACGGCTACCCTATTTAACATATAAACTAACTTCTAACTTAATTTAATTATCTTAATATTATATATAGGAAATAATAAAGTATTAACATTAATTATAGGTTACTCATTATCACTTATGTTGTAGTGATTTTTGGAATTTAGATATTTTTTTAGTTCTTTTTTAAATATGTTTAAAGGTAAATTTTTTAATTCACTAAGTTATTTGTTAAAGATATTTATAATAGATATTTGAGGACCCTTTGTAATTAATGTTAAACCTGTATAAGGTGGTATTAAATTTTCTTCTATAGTAAAGATAGTAAATAAGTCGATCGCAATTAATTTTAAAGAAGATTCTTTTTTATTCTATAGATATTCTTTTTTACGATGTGCAATAAAAATCTGGAGATGTATTTCGATGGTTTATTTTTATTTTTTCGATATTTTGTTTATTAAAGGGATTTAAAAAAATAGTTTTTTTCAAAATTTTGAAAAAACGTCTTCGCTTAGACTTAACACTGCGATTATAAAAAATTTCGTTAAAAAAATAAACCAAAAATTATAAATTTTTACTTATTGTGTCATTGTTAATTTTATATTATATTTTGACTTGTTTTTTGGAGATATTTTTGACTGCATATATTTAAAGAAAATATTAAACAAAAAATCATAGCGGTAATCCCTCTTAAACAAGTTCTTTTTGTCTATTGTCTTATCATATATGTAATCCATACTTTCATACTAAATAAATGCGAATGTGTCTGTCTGTTTGTTATTTTGATAGTAATATATGATAGGTTGTATATTAAGTACTTCTTTGTATCCCGAAAAAAAATTATTGGATAAAAAAATGAGTGTGTGACATTTATACACGTGAAGATTATAATATCTTTTTGGCGTAGAAAACTAGTGTGCAAATGCGAGATTAAAAATCTGTATTATTTACCTAACCTAACTTCATAGTGTTGTTTTCACTTAACGGCTAGCTAGAACATAATTTTTATCTTCTTACCTCCATATCCTTCTGGTCTGAATAATGAATAGTTGATATTGCAAATCACTAGCAATTATTAATACTAAACTACGACCAACTTTACGATAATGGGTTCTCTAGATAATGAATAATAACTAGTTTTGGGAATGATTATTAAAAGGTTGTAGAATTTCCAGACACAGTCATGTTCATATAAAGTTTTTTGTTTAAAAAACATCCTCGTTCCACCGTTAAAGTATTTATTTTACATTTATTATAAATCTTCCTGTATATCTACTAAACATTTCTTAAAATAAATCAACAACCAATGAGAATTTATTAGAACACTTTTAAATAAAACAACTACCAAAACAGAACTTGTTAGTCCATACATCACTGGCTTCACCAGCAAAGAGTTATATGCACTGTATTCAGGTCATTCTTCAAGATACACTCGATCAACCATCACTACGTCTCTATACATCACTTTGGCAACGCAAAGAACATACCTGCAAGGTATTTCCACGTCCGGACCTACTCCCAACGGACCCCGGACTTGATGATCGCCTGTAAAAAATTGCCTGCCCTCAATGCTATTATCTTACTGGCCACGTCATTGGTGCGGAAACGGGTAAGCCAAATCATGGAGATGTGAGTTTGATAAAGATTCTTTTTTATTTTTGTAATGGACGATTAGTCAAGTAGAGTTTTTGATTTTCATCTCTAAATCATTGGTTTCAGAAATCCCCGCGTATAATTTATTACTTTTTTTTGTTTTTGTTCAGCCACGTTTTTCTGCATACTGATTTGGTTGGCAATTGTGTAAAATGAAATTCAACGTTGAATTTAAATTTATTTACAAATACCACATATGCGGAGATTTGGGATTCGTTGTCGATTTGAAGCAATTTCGAATACGTAAAAGTTTAATTTGCAAAAATTACTGAATTATCGAGATTTCAGTCTTTAGTTTTTTAACTGGTGGTGATTAGGGTATTTCACACTATTGATAATACATTCTAACAAGTTGTAAAAAGTATATGTTACTCTAATATACAATCAAGTGTTTTCTTTATGTGAAATAAGTCAGTATTTTAATAACAAACCTAATTTAAAATTGTAATTTTAGCTTAACTTAGAAAAAGATAACCGATGATGTTTCTCTTAATATTTTCGAATTTGTTGTAAGCGATTCTGATCTTTACGGTGGCAGACGATTTCTGAAGCCCATAGTACATACGCACAATTTACAATATATATTTTTTAATTTAGTCATGTATCTTATTCTAGAAATTGAAATTCTTTTGATGATACATTTGCAAAGTCTTACATCAAAAACAACCAACCAAAGACCAAAGGTATCTAGGTATTTTAATATTTATTAAAATCAAAGTAAATCTGCCCCCAAACCTCCATAAACGGAATTGCATATGAACTATGCGTAGATAGGCACATACTTTTTGTAATTATCTCGAAGTATGCTACAAATAACATGTGTGCTCTTAGACGGAACAAAAGTTGTGGTTTCTGCCAGGTTTCATCTAATTCTGAATAAAGTAGGGACGCACGACTTCATTTCACCGGGTCCCCGGAACATTTCCGGGAGCTTTGCACAAAATCCAACTCCGTGGGAAGATCAATCCTGTTAACATATATTAAAACCACAAACGGCATGCATTTATTAAAAAGAGACAACGCCATATCATACACACAGTTAGCTTTACCAGTATCTCTATCCCTCGATTAATCTTTGTGTGTGTGTCTCCTGTGCAACAGAGATGAACTCATTACTTCATAATTGAATCATGTATGATTCTTTTCTTTCACACTAGGAAAGACAATGCTAAACATTGTAAAATGACAACTGCTTTATACAGATGTAACGTTTTGTTATATTTCTCTCCTTATTTTATACTGGACAGTACGAATGGTGTCGTAAAATTTTATTTATTCATCAAAAGATCCGCATGACAAAGATGGAAGTACGGAATTGTGCTTTAGTGAATAATAAATAGTGTTCTCCTTCCTTGTTAGTAAGAAATCGGCAGAATGAGGTGATAAGAGACTGTATTATGAAACTTTATGTATATTTTGAGCGAACACTCGTTCATAAAGCAACAAAAGGATAATCTAATAGCAAAATAGAGAGAATTGATAATGAGAACATGTTATTTTAATCTAGTACGTTTCAAACAACAATTATTTGTTGTGACCTCATTCATTGAATATGTACTGATGTTATAAAGTTGCAAACTAATTACAATAACAAAAATAGATATTATTATTAAATTTACTAATTAAAATACTTTTGCTCTGTTAATTTCGTTGTATATTTATTCATGAAATGGTAATAGTATTGTTTTTGTTTTGCATTGGATAAAGATACAATGCATTATTTAATAAAACATAGTTATAATTCTAATTTAAAATATGAATTACATTTTATTATTATTTTTGTAATATTTTAAAACCATCATTTGTGGTGATTAGTATTAGTCTCATTGATATTTTTCTTGTGTTTAAAAAATAGTGTAAAATAATTTTTATGAAAAATCAATCTACTCGATTTTGAGCATAGTCATTTTGCATTCTGAACTTCAAAAATACAACTGATACTTTTTTAATAATGATTTATATAAAATATTTTTTCAAAAAACATCTTATACTGCAATTAAGATTTGAAGAATAAACAAAAGATCTCAAAAGTCTAAATTATTTACAACTCTAATACATGTGTAAATAGATACAAAAGCTAAACAATACAATGTTGAATATTAAATTTAAATCACAGATTAAAATAACTATTCATAATCTAAAACAAACGACCGACGCATAGTAAAGTAGACGACCTACGCGGGTTTTAGACCGCGCAAATAAATGTAACGTGAACGCCACCGGCGGGACAAAGCTAACACAGTAGTCACTTGTAGTAGTGATAACAATAATATTCAGTGGCGATATTTGTATGGAGATAAATAAATGCATAAATAAATATTTCTATTATAGTCAGTATTTATATCGTTATTTCATACATCTCAGATAATAAACTTGAATATGCTGATTTAAAAAATCTCTAACTAAACACTTATTTAATACTGGCTGTCAACCGTAACTTCGTTCGCGTGAAATTTGTATTTTTTATCACTTATATATATAAAGTGGCCTATGTACTTCCTCAGGATGCAAGCTATCTCGCTGCCAAATTTAATCAAGATTGGTTTAGTGGTTTAGATAGTTACTTTTTGGATTTTCACATTAACAAGCAAATATCATCTCGAAAACTAGGGATTTTCAGCGAAAATCTTTGGAACAAACGTTTCAAGATTAGGACGGGAGAAACCAATGAAGGTAACAGTTTGGACCTTTTGTGGAAGTTTTAAGGTCATTTTGAGGCCAATTACTTTTTTCTAAAGGGAAATCTATTTCTTTTATGCAGATTTGTATCCCACAGAAAACGTTTTTTTCAAAAACTTAAATTTTAACGTATTTAATTTATAAACATTATTTTTTTTATACCTACGTTAAAAATTCTAAAATAATTTTCCTTTAAAAAATTGTAATTCATTTTCTTTTGTAATTTTAAATTTATATATACTTATTAATTATTATCAATCTGATATATTTACCTCAAATTTCAGAAATAAACAAATTCTACAATATATATATATTTCTTTGTCTAAAGTTCTAAAGTAAAAGTTGTTTTTTTTATAACTCACTACTGTAGGTGCGAGGTATTTCCTCCACAACTGTAATAATTGTGAATAAACCTTCGTTATACTTCTTTGGCATGATCATTGAGTAAAGAATAACAAGAGAAACAACGCAATGTATTTTGATGAAACGGGGACGATGTTCCAAGCTCTAGGTGGCAGCACTCAAGCCATCTTACAATCGGAACTTGAACTAACTTATTATCCAAGATACAAAATTATCCGTCCCGTGCCCCTCGCTTGACAGCACACAAAGCTTAAGCTCCGCCTTTACCCAAACCAGTTTAATATATATATTACTAGTTTCTGTTCATGTTAATGTAAACATTGACGCGGCTTTAACTATTTCACACGTTGTGACTTGTGATTCGTACTATTATTTTATTTTTAACCTTCTGTCGGGCGCGACTGATCTATTTAATACATTTCTAACATGAATATGTATTTATATGTAATTGAAAAAGTTATGTTAGTAGTTGGAAAAATTATTGGTATAATAAATGTGTTATTAAAATTAAAATAATGAACAAACTCTTTTTTAGGGTTCCGAAGAAACCCTATTAATCTCACTTTGTCGCCCGTCTGTCCGTCATTTTCAGTCAAAGCAAAATATCTCGTTAACTATATAAGCTAGTAACTTGAAATTTTTACTGAACATGTCAAATAATGCCTTCTAGTAAAAGATGTACTTTGTTGAAAAAATAATTTTTCAGGGTTGACGCTAAGGAGAAGCTAGGTAAACAAAATATTTTTTTTATATCAAGGCATGTGGCACGTTAAAATGTATAACCAAACCAGTGGAATTTGACGCTTTTTCTTATTTTTTTTTAAATCAAAAATTGCGCCAGCAGGGAGCTTTAAAGCAAATAAAAATAAATAAAAAATTGTATATCAAGACGTGTGGGGTATCAAAATGTAGATTTCAATAAGTAAAATTTGACCCTATTTTTTTATATATTTTTTTTCTAACTCAAAAATAGCGCCAGCAGGAGGCTAAAAGCAGTTTTTAATTTTGTCCCCCCTCTACCTCGGTAACTACTGGTTCAAAAAATCTGCAAAAATTTGGTAAAGTGGCTTTAGTGAGACTACCAACGTTAAATACTAAAGTCAATAATATCATTTTAAATTTTGGAATAATAGGGACGGGTGTCAGAATTTTTAAGTTTAATTTTCATATCTAGGCATGTGGGTTATCGAAATATAGTAGATCTCAATTAGTAGAATATGACCATATTTTTTATTTTTTTTCTAACTCAAAAATGGCGCCTGTAGGAGGCTAAAAGTAAAATTTTATTTTGTCCCCCCCCCCCTCTAACTTTGTAACTACTGGCTCAAAAAATCTGAAAAAAAATTGGTAATGAGGCTGTGGTGAGACTACCAAAGAAAAATACTAAAGTCAACAATATAATTTTAAATTTTGGAATAATAGGGAGGGACGTCATAGAATTTGTGGGGTGTCAAAATATAGATATCAATTAGTAGAATTTTTTTTTTTTATACTAATATTATAAATGCGAAAGTGTGTCTGTCTGTCTCTCTGTCTGTTTGTTACCTTTTCACGGCTAAACCGCTGAACCGATCTTGATGAAATTTGACAGTAAGATAGCTTGCATACTGGGAAAGGATAAAAGCTACTTCGATTCCCGAAAAACAACCCCTAAGGAATTGCAAGGAGGTGGAAAAGTTTGTATGGGAACATTTTTTTGGTCATTAATATTTCACCCCCTGTCACATATGAAGAGTTGTAATTGGTTTCATTGTATCCGGCGGGAAAAATACTACGTGGGTAGGGGTTTTAGGGGGAAAATCAACCCCCTAACTTGCATAGGATTCGAGATATTTACGATTTTGTATAATGAATGAAAACCAAAAAAAATTTTTTTTTTAATATTTTACCTCCTATATATTCACATATAGAGGGTTGTAATTAGTTTTATTAGATTCGGTAGGAAAAATTCTACGGGAATGGAGGTTTAGAGGGAAAAACAGTCCCCTATCTCACATAGGAGTCGAGATATTTACAATTTTGTACAATGAATGAAAACCAAAATACCGAAATATTCCGTACTTATATTATAAATGCGAATGTGGGTCTATCTTTCTGTCTGTTACTTTTTCACAGCTAAACCGATCTTAATGAAATACCACTTTTTTGGGTAACGGCAATTTAACCCATTAAGGACCAAAATAACAATTTTTTCGTCAATCTTTGAGCTCCAAACTCATTAAGAATAATGGAACTAATATAAATAAAAGTAATGTATTTTACTATTTTCGAGTGTGCTCTTTCGATTTCCGGGTTCAAAATTGCATTTTTATGGCTCTGAAAAAAATATGGCGGATTTTAAATCGAAAAGTATCAAAAAATAAGAGATTTTTTATTTTCACTTTTTTTCAAGTCGAAAGAGTATCAGAATTGAATTGAAACTATGATCAACGGTGATCGGAGGTATCAGAGTTTAAGAAAACATTTTTTTTTGTCACCTTAAACCATTTAAAACTCACCAAAATGGTAAAAATAATAAAAAAAATTCTAAAATTAAGATTTTTTTTGTATCATGCTTTTATGAGCTACTTATAATAAAAGTGAAATTCTATGTTAAATACACTATTACAGTAAATATTTTCACTCATTCCCCGTTTTTAATTCAATATGGTGGGGGTAAAAATTTAAAAATCATCATTTTTTTCGGAATTTTTAGTGATAAAACATTATAAACTACATGTTTTATATCTTTCAGTCATATTCAAATTACTGTGTACATTTTGGGGTGCTTTTTTATTGTGAGTCCCCTTGCCTCTCTCTGATAGCTGACTTATTGTAGTCTTTGTTTTTGAAACACATCGAAAAATCTCGTCACATTCCTTACACAATATTCTAGTTCTTATTGGACAATTTGAACAAGCTTTCAATGTTTCAAGCCGAGATTTTACGTGTGGTTTTCGACGTTTCAGCTTACCTTTTAAGCCGCGATTACACTATGTAGCAAAACCTGCTATATAACAAATGTTATATAACTTTTGCTATAAGTACGAAAACGGAAAAATGTCAAATGTTACATGTAGCAGTTTTTGGTGCTACATGTAGCAAAATCTGCTACATATAGCAAGATTTATGTTTTCTATCCAGAGTAGGTAAAGATCAAAGAAAAATAAGCTACATGTAACTTTTGCTATATGTAGCAAGTATTAGAAGTAGTTTTGGTTCTCTAGCATCTGCTACATGTAGCAGTTTCTATCATTCGAGTTCAAGCGGTGATATTTATATGTCTTATGTGTCTATGTCTACAACGGTTTTTTCATTTTTAATAAAGCTTTCATAATGGAAAAGTCATGCAAAGTCATCTGCATTTAAGTCTTTCAGCAAATCACTTCCACTGTATTTTTCTCTAGCTAATAATAACGGCCGAACCCAAAACCTACGTTTCCTTCTATGACATGCCAAAAATATCGTAATAGCTGCCGCTAGCATTAAGTCTTTCCTCCTCGACATCTTCAATCAGACTGAATGTTATATAACTTTTGCTACATGTAACACAGTATCATTTGAGTACAATTTGAAAAATATAGCAAATGTTTTATAACATTTGCTATATGTAGCACTGCTACATATAGCAAATGTTATATAGCAGATTTTACTACATAGTGTAAATGCGGCTTTAGAATGTAATGTTTAGTAATAGAAATCGTGAAATCTTTTATTCCAATTTTTTTTCATTGCTTTAAATCCATACTAATATTACATATGCGAAAGTGTGTTTGTCTGTTTTTTTTACCTTTTCACGACTAAACCGATGAACCGATCTTCATGAAATTTGGCTGGAAGATAGCTTGCATCCTGAAGAACGACATATGCTACTTTGTATCCCGAAAAATGTATTAGATAAAAAAATGAGTGTGTAAAATTTTACCTGTTTATCGATTATCATACAAAAATTTGTATTATCTATATGTATTATTTACCTAACCGAACTTAAAAAATTGTAAATATTTCGGCTCCTATGCGAGAGAGGGTACTTCCCCATAGTATTTTTCCCGCCGGATCGAATGAAAATAATTACGACTCTCCATACGCGACAGGGGATGCAATATTAAATTATTATTTTTTCTGTTTTTCTTTATATGTAGAAACATTCCAGCCGTCGCGTCGGCCTAAAAAAAGGATTTTTATTTCTTCAAAATATCAAAAAAATGTACATAAATAATAAAAATTTCGATGATATTTGGTCAAAAGTAATTTTAATAAATAATATTTGAGAAATAAAAACAAAAGAATTTTTAATTTTCATTGAAGAAGATAAAAAAACTTATTTTGTATATATTATTATATGTAATATGTATCGGTCCACAATCCATATTCTATGTTTAAAGCAATGTAGATACAAAAAACCGCAGAACCATATTTTTAGTTTTGATATATTTTTATATTAATTTGAAATGAATAAAACGATCAATCTAATTTTACTTATTATATCATCAGTAATGTAACATCGCGTCACAAATTTAAATTTCTTACAACTTATAAAAACCTATTTTAAAGCAAAAATCTATTATATTATTGATAGCAGCAATTATCTCAAATAATTTTAACATTACATATTTTTTTTGTTTTATTTAAAAGAAAAAGATAATAAGTAACGAATATTTCTTGCAACGTTCTTGCCGCCTTTGTATCACGTATCAGCCGACTTAAAATAATGTAAACAAGACGTTCGTAAATCATTTCAGAAGGGCGGAGCTTAAAATCTGACGATTTAGCAGAGTCGAAAACCAGATATTTCATATGTATAATTAATAATTTTTTCAATAGATACCAGCACTTCCTGGGGCTCAAATAGTGCATGGTTCATATATCTACTGCGTTTCAACTCTCCCGTATACGTTGTTTCTCTTGTTATTTTTTACTCAATGGCATGATTGAAAAACAACTGTTGAGATTAGTAGTGAGATCTAGCGATCAAATGCAAAACTAATTATTAAAAAAAAACTGTTTTACCGGCTAGCATAACAGAAATCTGTATTATCTGCACGAGTGAATACCTATATGTACAAGTTATATGCACACCTAATGTTAACTAACTTCATGGTGTTGTTTTCGTTGTCGTTGCATTACTAAAATTTTACCCTGAACGCGTCTAAAAATCTGGAGCGTGGTGCAGTTAAAATTCCCGAATAGGGTCAACTGGGGTAAAAGTGAAACAAAATACAAATCTTTCATGTTTTTTGACAGTTAACGATTCAAATTCATACTTTAATTTTTTCTTCTAGATGCGCTTATGAATAACCATTATAAATACTAACGTCATTTGAACTATATGATACAACACGGACTTTAAAAATGAAAAAAGTGTGTTTCATTTTTAACCTCTAATTTGGGAAAAAGTGAAACAGGTAAGGGAAAAAGTGAAACAGGCCTCTAATGGAAAATATTTCTCGAAAAATTAAAAGAAAAGCTACAAAGGTAACTTTTATTTATCTTCTTTGTGGCATATCAATGTGAAATTGTAACTTTAATTAGAAAGTTATGCGCAAAGAATTAAAATTTAATTCACACGTTTTGACATCGACTAACAGGGAAATCTGTAGGGGTGACACATCACTTATTAGACGATTCATATTTTCAGGTCGCTTTAACAAACCTTTAATGATGATGTCAGTTTTTATAATTCTCCTATAAACAAATTAGTTTTTTAGTTGCAAGCTTGTTTCACTTTTACCCCATTTTTTTGGTGTTTCATATTTACCCCGCTCGACCCTACTCCGAAATAAGGAGCATCTTATACAAATAGAAAACTCCCTTACAAATATCCTTATCAGGCGCCATTGACGCTTTATGATTTGTTTGTTGATACACATACAGAAATACTGACAAGAGAGAGGTAAAGAGAAAGATAGCTGCTGTAAACAAACCATTAGTGAAATGTAAGTACATAGCACACTTGTGTTTGATTATGTACAACTTATGTTTGCATTTATGGCCTTCTCCGACGGGAATGTCAGATCTAGTACATGTTGTAGTGAACCTATTCCGGTTTCGATACGGATTTTGTAATTAAATAACGGCAACCGCGTAGATAATACGATGTAGAGACAGAATTCTCTAATTCATTCTCGGGTGATTAAAACGTATGGTTTAATGTTTGATAATGATGTGATTGAGGTATTTGAGGTTTGCGTGGGTGGAGAGTGTTTGTTCGATTTACTTTGTTTTGTTTATTTATTACTTTCTTATACGTCAGTAGTATAAATAGTTATCTTTTGATAGAAACTGGAACCTGAATCGGAGTTTAAGCGGTAGGAATTAGCACCATTTTTTTATTTTATTTATGCAATGAGATTTCATTTACCCAGCAAATTTTCATAAAATTTTAGGATAATTAATATTATATGTAGATTGGTTTGCATAGTTCTGCATATTTTGTACCTTTTTTCAGGTATGTCTGTCTACCGATGTAGATAATCTGAAAATTTGGTTTTAATATCGAATATTTTTTATTTCCTCGATTTTGTAAAGTATTATTATTACTCGACATCCATTTTTAGGGTTCCGAAGAAAACCTATTAATCACACTTTGGTCAAAGCAAAATATCTCGTAAACTATGTAAGATATAAATGTTTACTAAATATGTAAAATGATGCCTTTTAGTAAAAGATGTACAAATATTGTGAAAAAAATAATTTCAGGTTGGGGGTGCTATGGAACAAAATGTATATTTTTTTACCAAGGCATGTATGTACGTCAAAATTTATAACAAAACCAGTGAAATTTGACCTTCTTTCTTATTTTTTTCTAAATCAAAAATAATGCCTGCAGGGGGTTTTAAAGCAAATAATAATGTATACTTAGGCGTGTGGGGTGTCAAAATGTAGATCCTAATCTGTAGAATTTGACCCTATTTTTAATTTTTTTTTAAATCAAAAATGGCGCCAACAAGGGGCTCCAAGCAGTAATTAATTTTGTTCCCCCTCTCTAACTCGGTAACTACTGGCTCAAAAAATCTGAAAATTTTTTGGTAACGAGACTTTCGTGAATCTACCAACCGTAAATACTAAACTCAACAATATCATGTCAAGTTTTGGAGAAATAAGGAGGGGCGTCATAGAATGTTTTATTTTTATTTTCATATCTAGGCATGTGAGATGTCAAAATGTAAATCTCAATTAGTAGATCAGCTGAAAATTTGGTTTAAGTATCAAATATTTGTTGTTTTATTATCAAAATATATGTCCTCATTACCTTTACATTTGCTAACTAAGAACATTTGTTTCATTGTATATACTTTTGTCCTGTCAGAATTAATTTTAGGGCCATAGTGCGACGGTAAGTTGTTGCGTACGCTTCTCTAAATATATAAAATCACATACAGAAAATACAAAAGTAGTGTAGGACAATAATTAAAATAACAAATACACAATTTAGGTGGGAAATTTTAATTAAATCTTTTACTTGATATTCAGACAAGCCTTCATGAGGTCGTGGTACAATGTATAAACATTTCCACGTGTTCGGCCCATTCAAATAAACTAACGTCACGTTGATATATTAAATTATATACCTTCATCAACCGAATGTCATATGTTGGGTCATGTCGACAATGCGCTTAAATATTGTATCAAATGGGTATAATACCAATGCTGGATTGCATAAAGGGAAAAAGTTATAGTTATAGTATAGTACTCATATAGTAGTCTTTGAGGGGCAGGCGATAAAAAATATTCTTTTTGGCAAACTAGCAATAACAATAACCGTTACCAACTGTTTAGAAACAATTTTTTATTGATTCAAATTGTATTGGTCAATAAAATACTTTCATAAAAAGGAGGAGGTTGTCAATTCGGCAATGTATATTTTTTATGTATATTTGAGCATAACTGCGACAAATATGTTCCGATTTGGATGATTTTTATTAGTTTGAAAGAGTATACTCTCGAGGTGGTATCATGTAAATTTTATTAGAATCTGACCATGGACTTCGAGATACGTCATTCAAAAGGAAAAAAGAAAAATCTTAAAAAATAAAGCTCACTTAAAAAAAACTTTAAAACACTGAAAAATATATAGATAATAATTAAATTAATTATAAATAGTTTTTGAAGTCTAAGCCAATAAAAAACATAAAAAAACATCTGCCAAGTAAATGCACAGTGCTTCCTCGTGCTAAATTCACTAAAACCGATAGTGTTCAGATAAATTGCCTGGCATTGGTTAACCATTTAATTTTTATACAAATTTTACTAAAAAATCTTAGTTCGAATTTTTTCTTAAAACGCACCTGAATATTTTTTCATATATTTTTAATTTTTTGACAATTTCAATCTAAATCTAAATTTATGCAAATGTCAAAATGACATTTAAAACGTCAAAGTGACATTTAAAACGCCAAAGTGACATTTAAAACGTCAAAATGACACTTAATATATCCAATCAAATATCAATTTAGAAAAACAAAACACGAATTTTTAAAATTAATTTAGATAAATCTTTGTAAGGGAATATTTTACAACAAACGTAGTAGACCCATATTATAGGAAATTTAATTCTCTACAAAAAATATTCTATAAAATTTTCTCGTAGCATGTGTCGTTCTTGAGATATCTTGAAAAAATAAATATTTTGGGGTGTCACCCCTCCCCCTTACACACGATTTTGATGATTTTGAAATGGGACCGTCCTCAAACCAAACCCAACCATCCGACCAAGTTTCAATAATATCGGTTCAGTGGTTCATGAGTTATGCGTGTGACAAGGATTCAGGGGACAGACGGACGGACGGACGGACACACAGACACACGGACACACGGACAGACAGACAGACACGGAACGAAAAGTGTTTGTCTTGACGTGAAACGGATAAATAAATTAAAAATTTTGAAATTGGAGAACTTTTTTTTTGTCTCAATCTGAAACGATCACATAGCTTCTCGTATCTTCGATATTGCGAGGAAGCAAAAAGAAAAACGACTTCAAAAATTTAAATTTAATATAGTTTTTTATGTCGGTTTATTTTATTTTTTTAAAGTATTTTTTCCTAAGGCGGATATTACACTATCAAAGAAATATGATAAAATTTCTTTGATCAAAGAAATATGACAGTGTAATAAGTCAACTTTTATAATATTTACCTTCATAATATTTATATGATCATAGTTAATGACAGTCTCTTACATTTGATCAAAGTTTTTTGACAGATAAATCAAAATGGCGACTACCAAGTTATCACTGACAGTTACAGTTATATAATTATTAATATATGAATATCAACAAAATCCAGTATTATATGATAATCTTCTTATTGATTATAAGAACCACAATACACGGTTGTAAATTCAAATCTCGATCGCGTCAATTGACGAACATCCACGCACTGATATTCAAAAGGCACCAAAAAAGAAGAAAATATCCCTAGATAATATTGAGAAAATATTATCAAATATTTTATGTAGTGTAATAAAACAAAATCTCTTATTTTATCAAAGAAATATGATCAAATCTTTGTCAAAGATCTTTGACATATTTATTTGATAGTGTAATAGCCGCCTTAGTGAGTCTAGACAGCAGAACTTGGTTAATAGAGTCATATAAGTAAATAATAGTTTTTCGAGTGTTTTTTTTTTGAATCGGTCCAGTAATTTTTGAGTTATGCTGCTAGTAGACGGACAAAAGTGTTTGGCTAATAGGGTATCCGTTTTGACGGAACTTTAAAAATATTATAGAATGAAACCAATACGAAAGTTGCAATTCGCTTGCAATATACAAATACAAAAAGAAGGGTTTATTGCAATAAATGTTCTGAGCCTATTCTTCAAACGGCCGGCCATAAAGTTAACGCTTTTCGCAGATAAATTTCACATTTGTATCCTGTCTGATATGGTCTATTTCCTGAACCGATAAGGTGAAACAATTTTTATAGTCGTAAACATAAAATGTTTTTCGTCAGCAGAATTGCTGATGTCAATCTCTGGTCGATGCGTGCAGCCCTGTTGTTTGTAGTAGAATGGAGTTATTTAAATATATTAATTGATGCTGCGCTGAATCCTTGTTAACAATAAATGCGTTGAAATAATATCAGGTTTTAGGAAGAAAATTAATGTCTGGTATTATAAACGAGCTGGCAAAATTTGTTAGCGAGTAAACACTTCCAAATAAGGTTTCTAACCTATCTGACTGTTCTTTTTAAATTTCACGAAGTGTTTAACAATTTTCGTGCACGCGTGGATGTAAACACCAACGGTATTAAAACAGTGGCGATATTATGAAATTATTTTGTACGATCAGAGTCGCCAATTGTATTACAATAAGTTGAAGTATCACTGCTCTAAATTCTATAGATACTATCACATAATTAATACCTGCCTGTTGTAATTGAGTATATGTGATGTATAAGCAGTTCAAAAGAAAATGTGCCGTAAGTAGTTGAACGCACGCGCGTATGTAAGTGTTTGTTGCCGGAGTTGAATTGCCTAGCTCCGGCGTAAACTTTGATCAACGTTGCGTGATTTTCTTTCTCTAAATTACGTTTCAGCTTTCTCTCGTGGCCCTCGTTTATGCACATATGTAATTTCATTTACGTTACGTGCCATGTATTATTTCTTATGTAGGGATGCGCAATTTATTTATGTGTACTTTAATTCTATAAAGTTATACGTTTTTTTGTTGGGTCATTTAGCATCTTAAATTATTACCTGAATAACTACAGTACGGGACATTAATACACGAAGCTCTACTCGTACTTGACAATTTTGTTATAACTGGAGATAGAAGGATGGTTAAATGAGAGAATAATCAGTATTTTTCCGATTATTTGAAATAACGTAGTTTTTATTTTCAGCCTTCTGATGTAACCGGAATTGATATAAACTTTTGTTCTTCAAATGTAAACTAATATTTTTTTTGTCTGATCTTATTCTACGAAAAAAAAAACAAGCTATTTATTTCAAATAGTTTTTTTATTCAACTTCAATTTTCAGTACCTTAATGAAAATACTTAGATTGTTCTTATTTTTAATTCAGAAACCATGAACTGATTGAGAAGAGAAAAAGTGCAAAAAATATTTCTTTTGATCGAATGATTGATGGAAAATTATTTCAGAATTTTTTGCTTCTTAATTTAGTTAAACAAAAAAATTGAATACCTATAGTTGGTAGTAAAGTATTGTCTGAAAGTTAGTTTCAAGTAGAGCTTAGTTTTATGTAAAAGTCAAAATATAACTAATGTTTCAAAACTAAAGACATATTTATTTTGTAAAATTATTCCGAACGTTCAATTTTTATTACCCAATTATTAAGTACAAAAAAATACAAAACTTGTAATATCTTGTAATATGATAATACAGTTATGGTTGAACCTCGAAAACTAGTTTAAACTTTAAGATTATCATAAAATATGCTTTAGAAGAATAACAAGTAAAGACACAATATAAAGTCATTTGCTTCAGTGTCATCCAGTTGTTATTTTTCTTTCAATTATCCACGCTCTCTTTATTCATGAATTAGTTAAAGCCCTGTTATATTAAGCCTGTAAGAACTTGTCCAATTTTTTTATTCTTTTTATTCTTTACAGTTATATAAACTTTATATTAAACTTTGTATTTGTTTCTTGACTTTATGAGAAATGTCTAATATTTATTTAGCTACGAAAACATGTGGTAATGTCAGACTTTTACCTGATTAGATTTGTTTAAAGTAGTTTCCTTTTTCTTGAGCTAAAATATGTAGTATTCACTTATTTTCAAGTAAAGCAGTTTAGAACAGGAAATATATAGAACTTATAACACGATACCTAGAATTGTCATGCCCGTTTGCACCGTATTAAACTTAAGTCAGGCTTAGCTAAGTCTGGATTAAGTCTGAGCAAAGCTTAAGTTTTGTTTCGTTTGCACCGTCTCCCAAGCCATCATGCTTAACTATAAAACCGTTAACCACGACAACACTGTAAAAATCTAGTAACTTTTAATATTTTACGTTTGTGTACTTACACCAAGAGGCTGATTTTTCAAAAACGCATCTGTCAAACATATTTTAGTCAAAATTAAAAACAGAGGAACATAATTTAAAAAGAGAAATGTATTTACTAGACATATAAATAAAAAAGGAAACATTAAAAAAATGTAAGAATAATTTAAAGTATTTTTATTTATTTAAATATACATATAATAGTCATCAAACGAAACCGTCAATAAAAATTAAATTCATCCATATCTTAGCCACTTTAAGAGTAAAGTGTACTGTTTTTTAGGATTGATGGGCTTCTTTTCCCACGAACTCATGTTATTAATAAAACAATTATTTCTTTATAAAATCAATTTAATTACCAAAGTCCGCAAGTATAGTTTGTTTTTTTAAATTAAAGCCTATTATTTTGGTTATGTTTTTTATCCAGCAATGGAAAAAGTAAAACTAGTAATGGAAACCCAGTGATGGAATCTTGCTAATGTTAAGTACTACAACATCAAAGTTTTAAAATAAAGAATCGTATAATTTGAAACAATTTAAAGCAGATGCTATGGATTATATAATAATTAATAAACACTTATTGACCGATTATCATCAAATTAAACTGTTTTACAGTTAAGTATCCATAGAATATGATTCAATAATGGTAGTAATCAAATATCAACAAATATTTCTAATTTAATACATTTAATTAAACAAAAGTGTCCAACACTTGGGTATTATCCAAAACTGGTGCCAGTATTTTATAACATTTTTCGATATTTAAGAAAAAGGAAGAATCGATAAATTATTGTATACAATAATGCCCATTATTAATCCCGCATTTTTCCGGTAATCCCACAAAAAATCAATCCATATTTAATATTTTTAATAGTAAATAAAAACATATATATTTATATTCATACTTTTAAAGTAGGTATCAATTAATTTTCATCTACGCCATTGTGGAGGAAAATTTAACTAAAGTGGAAACGTTTTATGTTTTTATATTTTTATTATTTATGATTGGTAACACTGAAATAAGTTACTGTCATATGGAACATTTATGGTAGTTTTTTTTAGTTTACTGGAAAGAGAGAAGCTCATTCGTTTTTTCCTACTATAGTTATGTGTATGAATTCAGGAAATTAAATTATATAAAAAATGTTTCGTATTTCAAATGTGATAAATCTTCAGTGTACCTATATATTAAGTTTTTTTTACTGAAATAATACAGAGTATATTGTATTTACATATTTGAGATTTATTAAGTCATTTTTTATGGAAGGAATATATTTTTCTGTGTCATTTTATAAACCATAAAATTTATTTACACTCCAAACAAAAATAGAAATTAATATAAGGTGCTGACACCAGTTATGGCCGCTATAAGAGTATCGTTTACTGTTTTTGTGATTGACGAGCTTTTTTGTAATTATCATGAACTCATGATATTAATAAAACATGTAACTCTTTATTTAATCAATTTAATTACCAAAGTCCGCAAATATAGTTTGTTTTTTAAATAATAGCCGTTTATTTTGTTTATGTTTTTTTATCCAGTAATGGATAAAGTAAAACCAGAAATGAGCATGCAATGATGGACACTCGCTAATAATTACAAAATTATAAATAGGTACTACGACACAAAAGATATAAAGGAAAGAATAATCTAAGAAACAATGTAAAGCAGTTGCTATGATAATATAATAATTAATAAATAAATTATACTAATAATTAGTTTAAATGTCCACCATTTTGACACTTATTGGCCGATTGTCATCAAAACACGCTGTAAGACAGTTAAATATATATAGATTAATATTCAGAAATAGTAGTAATCAAATATCAACAAATATTTATAATTTAAGTACATTTAATTAAAAAATAGCCATTACTGGGGTCATATCTAAGACTGGTACCACTACCTTAATGTAAAATAATATTCTTTCTAACTTTTATCTTGGTGAAAACTGACAAGTATGGTCTTATTGTGGGCCTCCGGGCCAGAATTTTCGGCGGGCTCCTTCTTGATAAAAACATAGGACATTTTATTTTGGCGAACAAAAATAGTTATTTATGTAACTAGGGTGTACACAATATTTTTTCTACAACCCTAGTATGTTTTGGATAACATTTTTTACAGTTCTACTTTCATTCAAATGAGTTTCATAATTTGTTATTTTATAATATAAGATGGATAACTTGTGATACTGAGAAAGAACATAAATGTGCACCACCAGAGATATCAGAAGCTGCAAATTCTGTAATTTTAAATTTACTATCTGCAAAATCTAAATTGATGTATGAAAATTACACATAATACCATGAATTGTGCCAAGAAAAAAACCTTAAGGTATTGTTTATATTTTATTTAATTTTATTAATAATTTTGTTTTATACAATAATTAATATAGTACTTAAATTTTAATAATTTGTTTAATACTATAATACAATAGTATTTATAAAATTCATTAATCGTAAAAAAATGTAAAAATGTATGTGTTATTATGGAAACACTTTTGCGCACGCCGTGCGTAAAAAAACTTTTTACGCACGGCGAGCGCAAAAGTACTACTTTACACACTGAAATGTCAATGAAAAAGCTTACTTTTTTACACGGTTGTAGAAAAAAAAAGTTTGTTGACTCAACGTGTCGGTCCCTCAGGCTAGAGTCCTGTCAGCCCCCCCCCCCTATGTGTGAGCCATACAGGTTTACCTTTATGAAATAAATCACATAGAACTGAATAACCATTCAATGACTTATTTTTATTGTAAAAATAATAAAATCACATGTTTTATTTATATTTACATATATCTAGTTGTTCACGTTGCATCAGTAGACGTAGGTATTAATAAAAAAACTACGTAGAGTAGTTGACACAGCGTGTTTAGAATACACGTAATGTATTTAAATGCATGATGATGAAGTTTTTCTAGTGGAACGTATAGTGTGTATTATTTGCCGGCACATTTTTATTACCCACGGCGTAAAATTTTAAAGTGCAAAAATATGTAATTTTAAACGGAATGTCGCGGAAAAAAAAGTACACTATTTAAATTGAATTTTTATTTTTAACAATTCTGTTTTTTTTTTACGACGTTTTTATAATGCTTGTTTTCACATACAATTATTCAATTTAGATTTTTTTTTAATTAAAAGGTTTATGTCCTTGGATACGAATTGTTTCTTTCAACAGCCGTTATATGTTTAGTTTTAAAATTTATTAATATGTTTATATTATTGTTATTTTTGTTGTTATAAGGGCATTTTTTATTTTAAGTAAACATTTATTGCGTATATTTCACAGAATTACCTAAAACTTTGTATAGTACATTAGTTTAAATCTTTTAAATTTAATATTTTTTTGTTATAAAATTCTTAATTTATTTTGTTAAATATTATAAAAAAAACCGTCGGCAGAAAAAATGTTTTATCAATAAGACTTTTTCTGGGAAAAAGATTATGCAACAATTTTTGGTATCCAAGGTCATTCCAAGATCAAATGAATATCATCATTCAATACACAAACCGTGAAAATCCGTTTTGAGATATTTGACCATTTGAATACTTTTGGAACACACTGTATGTAGGGATTTTCATTACATTATAATTTAATATCCGCTGTAAAAAATATGTCTTCACTACTTTAATGTTTGAAACAACAAGATATATAACAATATATCATAATAAATTGTGACTAAAATATACTAACTATAAATAATAAATAATGAAATATTGTTATGAATAGATACTTAGCAATAATTTATTAACCAAAAGTGACAGTAATACCGTGTGAAATTATAACTTGATAATGACTATAATCTGACACTGCTACATTTTAATGTGGACTTAAATGGTTCATTACATATAATATAATATTTAATTAATAAATATCAATAAATATTGAAATCTATACGTGTCGGGAAAAATAAAACATCACACTCTATTTCATAAACATATTATAAAGTACCTCTCCAAGGACCGTATTTAGGATCTGTTTGAATGAGACGGTTGCTTATAGTAGACCCCAATTAAAGATGTTTTGGATATACGGCAGAATTTTTTGCGTAGGGGTTTAATTACAAGGGGCCCTCAAAATTTCGACCCAATAAAATCAGATAACAACCGGACCAGACCTGGTGCAAAATGTTTATTTAGACATATACTTACATAAAAACATAATGGCAGAATTTTTTATGTAGGGACTTCTGTGTTATAAGGCCTACAAATGGCCAGAACCGGGCCCTAATCTTAAAAATGCTGTAAAATCTAAAATACCGAATGAAAATTTCTGCCGCGCAGTGTTTACCTTTGTTATGAACTATAAAATAGATATATACCCATGGCAGAAGTTTTTATTTATGCTATTCCCCACCAGCCCCGCCCAAGAGGAAGTTTTAATTTAATTTTTTAGTTTTTAAAATTTTTATTTTATGATTAATGTAATGTTTAGGGGGGCTGGTGAGGAATAGCATAAATAAAAACTTCTGCCATGGGTATATATATCTATTTTATAGTTCATAACAAAGGTATACACTGCGCGGCAGAAATTTTCATTCGGTATTTTAGATTTTACAGCATTTTTAAGATTAGGGCCCGGTTCTGGCCATTTGTAGGCCTTATAACACAGAAGTCCCTACATAAAAAATTCTGCCATTATGTTTTTATGTAAGTATATGTCTAAATAAACATTTTGCACCAGGTCTGGTCCGGTTGTTATCTGATTTTATTGGGTCGAAATTTTGAGGGCCCCTTGTAATTAAACCCCTACGCAAAAAATTCTGCCGTATATCCAAAACATCTTTAATTGGGGTCTACTATAAGCAACCGTCTCATTCAAACGGTTGTTACGTGATTTTTTTGTGCGTATTTTTCGTGGGCCCTATCTATTAAATCCCTACAAGCTGGTGGACCGAGCTTTGTCTGACAATAAGTGAGTACTTCAAAAAAACCACAACGGCAGACGGTTGTTAAATCTACACCGATTTTGTAGCTGGCTCCTATACTATAAGGTGCGGGCTCTACCCGGGGGGATGGGGTGAATTAACCTGCAAAAATTGCATTTCAGAACAATTTTTTAACTATAAAAACCTAAAAATAAACATTTGAAGTTTATTATTAAATTGTAGAAATTATTACTATACAGTAATTAGAAGATAATAAATTGATGAGATAATAAAAATGGAAAGAATTGAAAATCATTATGGTATTCAGCACGATTTATTAATATTGCTATACACAACTAGCTTAACCTAATTTACCTGGTATATTTAGTTTGAATGGCTTTAACGATATTAACTGATTGATCATATAGTGCACTGATATAAAGACCTTTAAAAATTAACTGATATGAACAACCATTATTCAAATAAAAAACTTTTAAATAAAATCTAATCCGACTTAAAAAAATTCTAAAAACACTGAAAAGTATATAATAATAAAATTTAAATAAAAACAAATTGATTGTTTAAACGTCAAATTTATTAGAATAATAAGTATTCGCGCAAGCTTGCGATTCACTGATCTTTAATAATAGCCTGACGATGATTCTGTGAATCGAAAGCTTGCGCGAATACTTATTATTCTAATAAATTTGACGTTTAAACAATCAATTTGTTTTTATTTCATATAATTAACGTCACTATATTATATTTATTAATAATAAAATGTCACAGTTTTGAAGTAGGTTTTTTTTCTTAGAAAGTTTTTTATTGGCTTGGCTCTAATTTAAAAAAACTGTTAGGTTTAATTACTAGATATTATATACTTAGTCCATTGTCATATTCTGATAAAATTTATATGGAACCACCATTTCAAAAAAAAAAATCAACCAAGTAGGTACGTATTTGTCGGAGTTATGCTCGAACATATGCATTAGAGCTGGGCGCGTGAGTAATTTTTGCTCACGATCACGCACGCTCACGAGAGAAAAAATTTTAGTCACGCCCGCTCACTCACGGTTACAAAAAAAATATTCACGATCACGCCCGCTCACGAATTCTATTTTTTTACTCACGCCCGATCACGCACGGCGGGTCACGCTCGTGATCCGAATAATATATTATAAATAAAATGTTTAATATAAAAATTCGATTTAACAGATTATCATATATGCATGAGATCAGAAATTAAAGAAATATCAAAATATACATACATATACTCACGGACTCACACACGACAAAAATGTACTCACGCCCGGTCACGCCCGATTGTTTTATTTTGACTCACGATCACGCCCGCTCACGATCCAATATTTTTAAATCGCTCACGTCACGTCGGGTCACGGCCGTGACCCGACGTGACCCGAAAAATTCACGGCCCGCGCCCAGCTCTAATATGCATAAAAAAATACATTGTCGAATTGAGAACCACCTCCTTTTTTGAAGTCGGTTAAAAAGAATACAATGTTGAGTTTCATGTCTATAAGTAAAGATCAGTATTTTAATTTTAAAAATAACATAAGGTATTGGCTCCAGTAATACCCCAGTGTTGGCTTATTACTTCCTCGCAATATCGAACATACGAGAAGCTTTGTGATCGTTTCAAAATGAGACAAAAAAAATGTTCTCCGATTTCAAAATTTTAAATTGATCTTTCCGTTTCAGGTCAAGACAAACACTTTTCGTGCCGTTTCTGTCTGCCTGTGTGTCTGTCCCCTGAATCCTTGTCACACGCATAACTCATGAATCACTGAACCAATATTAATGAAACTTGGTAGGATGGTTAGGTCTGTCTTGAGAACGGTCCCATTTCAAAATCACCAAAATCGTTTGGGAGGGGAAGTGGTGATATCCCAAAATATTTATTTTTTCAAGATTTATCAAGAATGACACATGTCCTATTTTTCATTGCAATCAAACAGCATTTAATCAAAATATTTGTCCATACAGACTCTAGGTATTGAGTTATTTGCTTAACTCAATTTAAATGCCACACCCTGTATTTTACATGATATATAATTCACTTATGATACAAAGCTTTACTTCAAGAAAACACTTTGTAGCATAGCACTTGTCAAAACATTCTAGTTCTATTTTAGTCTGAATTCCTTATTTATATACTGGGTGTCTCGTTTTAATTAATACGCGGAAATGACTCGAAATTTTCGCACTTAACGAAAAAATGTTTCGAACAAAAGTTGTGGGGTTTTAAAGGGGAAAACTTAAACTGTTATGGCATTATTAATTTTTTAACAAAATTTTTGATTTAGGTCAAATTAATCTTTTTTTAATGAACACCCTATATTTCGAGTACATTTTCGTATTCTGTGAGAAAAATTACATACTTTTTGTAAGAAATATTTTTTATAAAATTTCATATTCTAATGCTATAATAACAGTAAAACTATGTACATTCACCATTAGAGGTTGATTGCCGAAATTTTTCTTTTTCTAATGGTTATTTTGCCCGAATTTACGGTTATAACAAGCAGATATGCAGATAAACATCAAAAACTTACTCTATTAGGAGTTGAATGCCAAAATTTTTATTTTAATAAAATACTATTTTGTCCGAATTTACATAAACAGCTATGCAGATGAACATATAAAAAACTCACCCGCTTCCACCTCCTATGCTATTAGAAGTTGAATGTCAATTTTTTAGTGAATATCATTATAACTGTGATTAGTAAATAACTTCAAAATATGAGATTTTAAGAAAAATTGTTTCATACAAAAAGTATATAATTTTTATCAAAATATAGTACATATAATAATGTTATAGCAGTTTCAGTTGTCCCCTCTAAAACCCTAAAATTTTTAATTAAAACATTTTTTTCGTAAAGCGCGAAAATTTCGAGTTATATCTGTGCATTAATTAAAATGGGACACCCGGTATGTTTGCCGTAATATTTGAATGGAATATAATTTACCATGTACTTGTACTGCCAAATACCCAGAAAACAATAAGCAAGATGTAAATAACGTAATTCAGTATTTAATGACTGGATCCCTTAGAAATCTACCGAAAAACCTTTTTACCTGTATATTGTATTTGTTTATACCTTTATTGAAATACCACTCGTACAAATACTGCGAATTAATTCACATACAAAAGAGTAACAACATTGTATCACAACAAAACCCAAACCGTCATTAATTTTAAACCATTTTCGTTCTTGTGTAATTTTCTATACTTTTTGTGATTTACTGTTAACATATGTTGCATAAAAAACAAAAAAGCGACCCACATAGTTACCGTAAACAGTAATTAGGGTAATTACGGGGGCTCTGTGTCAAAGCAAACTTAATTTTATTAACCCCTCTACCTCTTTTGTTTGTCATATTTGTATTTCCTCTATACGTTTCACATATTAAATGTGTGTGCATGCGTCCGTGTGTGTTAATATAAAGGTGAGTGTGTGTGTGTGTGTGTGTGTGTGTGTGTGTGTGTGTGTGTATGTGTGTGAGTTAGGGGATGTTAATTTGTTCAAAAATTGTAATGCTTTCTCTCATTTCGTGAATCTTTATTTAAATGGTCGAGAGATAAAATATTGCTTTGATGTAATAATAAGTTATTTACTGTTTACTCTAAAATCTGCACAAAAATTTATATGCCACATATAAATACAATGGTTTTTAATCTTTTCAAAGTCACGGAACACTTTTGATTGTAAAAAAAATGCGGAGCAATATCTTACTTAATCATTAAGGTCTTCAAACAAAAAAAATTAATTAAAAACTACAGCTAAAGCATTAATTTCCAGTCAAATATAAAACGTGTACTCATAAAAGCCTAATCAACATAATTCGTAAGAAAGTAAATTTTAAATCAAATTTAATGTGATACTTGAGCTTATTGACTTTTGCAGATTTTACATAGAAATATTAGGCCTAATATGTGATAATGCTACTCTCATTTCTTTATCAATATTTCCAAGTTTTCACGTTTTTTAGTTTTAATATTTGTAAATGTTGAAAATTCCAGTTCATACAAATATCATGTTGAAAACAGTAACAAAATTGTCTGATATTATGGAAAGAATTGGGTACTCTGCTTCCACAAAAATCCAAAATTATTCAAAGCCAGTTCAGAAATTTTCGATGCGATCCGTCGACAAACTAACTGTTCTCCTTCATGAAATGAAAATTCATAATTCGATATAGGTATTAACTGCAGCAAATGGATTTTGAATCCAATCGTAGTTTTCTTTATTCAGAGAAGGAAAGTAATCTACAATATTTTCTTCTAATAATGATCTAATCATTTATTATTCTGTAAAACGACTGAAAAAAGATTAAACACAGCTACTCAAATGAATTGTAAGTGGTAGGGATGAAAATCGGGCTCGGTAGCACTACTTGTGAATTGTTTTTATTATTTCGTGGAGCACTTCTAACATGTTCGCGGAACACCGGTTGCTTTAATAGAATACTGCATCAGGTTTGGCAAAAACCCGAGCCTACTAGGCGAGCGGATTACTGCTACATATTTCGAGTACACTAACCGACCAATCAACGTTCTAGTGGCTAAAAATGATTTTATTAAATTCTTTATATTTTTACGAGAAAAACAATCTATATACATGATATTTTTTATGCGGTCCTTCAATAAGTATACTCATTTTTTGATTAATAAATCTAAATCTGCATTAAAAAATCTGAAAACATTATGTAAGCTTTATTGGAAAAAAATGTTCATTTTAATCCAATGAAGATTACATAATTTTTTCAGATTTTTTAATGCAGATTTAGATTTATTAATCAAAAAAATGTGTATACCTATTGAAGGACCGCGTAAAAAATATCATGTATGTGTATATAGATTTTTTTCTCGGAAAAATATAAAGAAATTAATAAAATCATTTTTAGCCACTAGAACGTTAATTGGTAGACTGGATAGTCCGCTCGCCTACACTGAGTTTTATTGGGTTTTATAGCCGGGTTTTTTGATAAATTTATTTGCTTAAAACTTTTCAATTCACATCTTGTAAATTTATTATAAATAAAACATATGGGTCTAAAATGATTGTTTTACAATTATTTTCGTATAAAATAAAAAATTTATTTAAAATATACCCTTAAATAATAACCCAGTAGATTAAAAAAAAGTTATTTTGCCCCAAGTGGGTTTTTTTAGGGGTTGCCCTGTACTGCACATACTGCAGTCCTCAAACGTTGTAGTATTTGAGAATGTCTTTTTTTGAAAGAAAGTCGATGAATCGGCGACAAACTTATTTTTGTTCCTTTCTTCACCCGATTTCATTCTCGTTAAGTTATCTTAAAGATACTATTAAATGGGAAAAAAATCCAATCGGAATTATTTATGAATTTCGTAAATTTTTCCGAATTAGTGCCGGGCTTAAATGTTAGATAAGTTTTAAAATGGGTTGAGTTATGTCCTTTCGACAACCAGATCTATTAAAAATACATGTAGGTTATATTTAGATATAATTGAATAGGTTCTGATGAGGAACTACACAAATTAGTGTCATATTTCAGTGTTTTATTTATATTTCTTGCATATCAAAAAGCACGTTGCATTTTCATGACACCTAGAGAAAATAAAATAAGTGTGATAAGCAAACAGATGTACAGGAAACGGATGTAAGTACCTGAAGTTTTAATGAAACTATCTCTTTTGAAATGTTGTGTATGAATAAGTAAATTAGTTTTTTTTACATTAACTGTTTGTAGAAGTGAAAATAACTGTTTGTTGAAATTGTAATTCGCAGTATAGCAAAAACTAAAAGTTTACTTGGGAATTGTTTTTTAATATTTAAGTGACACATGTTATAATGTTTATTTTAATATTTATATACTCGTACATACATACATGATATATCAAGTTATGTAATGTATTAATCAACATGTTTTCTTCTAAAGACTATTAAAATTGTATTGTAAACTGTTTTTTTATGCACATAACGAATAATTTAAACTATGCTTGGAAGAATGTTAAATATTCAAATCAACTATAAAAATGACAGACAAGTTCGAGTAGGACTCTCTCCCTGAGGGTTCCGTACCGTTATATAAAACTTAATTATTGACAATAATAGTTAATAACGTAGACAATGGATCCGATTCCTAAGGCACCTTTGCGTGTAGGCGTCTTTACGTAGACGCTGTATGAAAGAAACTGCAAAATTAAGTAAATTACGTAATATTTCCACATAGAATAAGAAATTAATGATTTTTCGATTTACAGGCAATTTATTATTCTATGATATTAAAATAAAGACACACAACATTTCATATTTCGATCCTAAATTGTTTCATATTAATTATTAGACAAAATTATATTTATAAATGTTCATAACAATGAAAACAACGCAAGTGAAACTGCGGACTGGCTGCTAGTTATAAATAAATCTAATAGAAGATACCTCAATAAAACTGATTTGATTGCGGATGCCGATACTTAAATAATGAAGATATTAAAATTCCACCCGGCGAGGGTAAAGTACCTCTTCGTCCATAAAGCAAAACGTAACAGTTACAAAGAATTAGAGAAAGTAGAATGCCAGAAACAGATGCGACTGTTTTATTGAACAGCGTGTCCTCTGGCTTTTATATCTGTTGCCGTTCAATGAAATAAAACTGACGTTAACAAGATTCGAACCTCGGGCTTCGGATAAACATGTCAGCAAATCTATTTTATCTCTACCACAAATTCCAAAAGCGCACGGTTTATAGCAATACGTTTATCGTCACTTTCCTTTCTGCCTGATCTACTTGTGATGGAGTGGTGCTATGATTAGCTCATTTGGATCTTCCAGTTGATCTTAGGGGCGCGGCAGTTCAGATTTCATAGAAATATTTTCTAAAGTGTGTAAGTGCATAGAAATATTCCATAAGTGTGGAATATTATTTTAATAGTACATAAAAAATTCTTCGGTGGGGGGGGGGGGTGGGGGGTGCGGGTGAACTATTCAGTTGTTCGATATGTTTTTGTTTGAAACTTGTGTAGATGCGTTATGCCAGTGTCTGCCAAATTTTTACCTTACGACACACTGAGCGGGAAAGATTTATTTTGCGGCATACCAAATAAAAATCCCAATAAAATTTAAATATTATATTTTACTAGTATGAACAAAAATACATAAATTCTAATTATAATAAAAACCTTTCTAAGAAAATATAAAAAATAAAACCGACTTAAAAAAAATATTTTTATTATTATTCTTAACAGTTTTTGAAGTCGGTTTTATTTGTTTCTTAACAAGTTTTTGCTTCCTCGCAATATCGAAGATACGAGAAGCTTTGTGATCGTTTAGAATTGAGACAAAAAAAATGTTCTCCGATTTCAAAATTTTAAATTGATCTTTCCGTTTCACGTCAAGACAAACACTTTTCGTTCCGTGTCTGTCTGTCTGTCCGTTCGTCCGTGAACCAATATTATTGTCGGATGGTTGGGTCTGGCTTGAAGACGGTCTCATTTCGAAATTATCAAAATCGTGTTTAAGGGGTAGGGGGACATCCCAAAATATTTATTTTTTCAAGATATCTCAAGAACGACATATGTTACGTGAAAATTTTATAGAATATTTTTTGTAGAGCATTAAATTTTCTATAATATGGGTCTACAACCTTTGTTTTAAAGTATTCCCTTACAAAGATTTATCTCAATTTATCTTATGTTCTGTTTTTTTTTTTTAAATTGATATTTACATTGATATATTAACTGTCATTTTGACGTTTTAAATGTCAATTTGACATTTGCATAATTTTAGATTTAGATTGAAATTGTCAAAAAATTAAAAATATATGAAAAAATAATCAGGTGCGTCTTAAGAACAATTTCGAACTAATATTTTTTAGTAAAATTGTATAAAAATTAAATTGTAATTAAATTCTAAGCAATTTATCTGAGCATCAGTTTTTATTTAAATTGTTGAATAATTAATTATCTTTAGTGAATTTAGCACGAGGAAGCACTGTGCATTTACTTGGCAGATGTTTTTATGTTTCTCTTTTGATTGGCGTTTTTTTGAAGTCCATCGTCAGATTTTGACTCGGGAGTAACATATATTTAAAAAAAATCAATATAAGAGTTGTTTTTTTCTTTTTGAGGTACGGAACAGACATAAATTCTAAAAACTATAAAAATGATAATTATATTGCCTATAAAATAACGTATGAAATAAAAAGTAATATACTCAGGTGTTAATAAGAAATACATCTTAGGCATTAGAATAGATTAAACATAATTTTTTTATAGAGAAATATATGCATCAAACCTAAAATGGTGAAAGATGTCAGTACAAGACATATTAATTAATAATGATAGTGAAAAAATTGTTGAATTCAGACATAAATTACTCATAGCAAGTTCAACGACAAGAAACTTTGATTAATTAAGAAATATCACCTGTTATACGACACCGTAATTTCTCGCAATGTCACGTCCGTGTTAGCATTTTAGCGTATTTAAACTGGCCTGACGCTTCACCGTGAATGTGGCTAGAGGTAGGTGTGTGTGTGAGAGAGGGTTGGGGGGGGGGGGGGTAGCGCATTGAGCGTAGGACGTCACGAGTGGGTGTGAACGGCGCTTGTTTGAATGCTGTTTTCAACGCTTCCTTTGATAAAATAAATATATCCGCATTTGAAATTTCATACGGCTCAACAAAACCTCAAAAGAAAAAGACGCAAATTTGTATACTTATCGATTTTGATTCGATTAATTGAGTATTTGAGTTTCGTTTGAGGGTTTAATCATTTCACTTGCTTCGCGTTTATATCAATTGAAAATGTATCACTGGTTTTCGTTATGGTTTTGTAAAACGATTTATTATTGTCTGTGTCATACCGCCGTGAGATATTAAGCATTTGGCGTTCTTAATAATTTATTTATTTATTTAATTATTTTCACAAAGGACTCAGCATAAAATCAATATAAATTAGGGTACAGTCAAATTGGTGTGATGTAATTCCTTACTTGCTGATCAAAAGTTCCGATGAGCACAAAGTCCAGAGATGGGCAGCTTTTTTTAGTTATTTAAGATAAAAAATTAGAAAATTAATTATACATATTATAATGGGTGCAACCTATGAAAATTCATAGTTTTTCCTATAGAGACACCGAAACATTTTATGATCAACTTTTATAAAAATTTGCAAAGAATAAAAAGGGCTTAGAATTACCAAAATAATACAATTAAGATATTTATAGAATTTTTCATAAGATTTAAATTTTATAAAAAAACTGCCGAACAAAAGAATAAAAAGGTCACGAAAAGTACTAAAAATAATTTCATTGTATTCTTTGACACATTCTAATATTATATAATAATAATATTATAGGTACAATATATATAAGCACTTGTTATGATTTGTATATTTTTCAGAAAAAAATAAAATTTCAGTGTCACATGCAAAGGAAATTATAGATTTTTATATTTACGCCCACTAAAACTTTTTATAATAACATTATAAGACACTTCGATCTATAATTTCCTCAAGCAACAAAAAAATTCAATTAAAATGCAAAATCCATTGCTTTATAATTTTCGACAAAATTATCATAAGATAGAAAATGTGAACAACTATATTAAATAAGTTGATTTTGAAATAATTCTATGTAGAATACGAGCAATGAGATATACAGGGTGATTTAGTACTGTCATGCCAAACTTGAACAGTAAATTAAGAGACATATTTTAAGCAAAAAGCATTATATGAACATGTGTCCGGAAATTTTTCGTAAGGGAGCTACAGCCCTCCAAAGATTTTATTCAAAATTAGTTTTTATTTAATATCCGGAGACCCCATTGTACTAAAGTTATGAAATTTGATACAGTATTAATAAGTGTTATCGATTTCCAGTATTGAACAATTATAATTTAGATCAGGGCTGTATGGGGCCTGTGGGCCCATCGATTTTTATCTAGTATTTTTTTGTTCTTTAATTTTTTTCTGAATTAGACATTTGAATAAGATTGTATGGCACAAAATACACAAAAATATACTTTGCTCATTTATCATAGGATAAACCGTTTACGAGAAATATCGATGCAAAAGAAAGGATGCAGAATTTTACTTAATACGGATGCTTCAAATTACAAAAAATAATTTTATATTCTTGTTCTATGATAAAAAATAAGAAAAAAAAAATACCTCCAAAAATTCATAGCCATTTTAAGTATCGCTTTCTAGTTATGTTAGTAAATTACTTGCAACATTAATAGAACTGGCTATAGGTCTAAGAGGACACGTATTAGGTGATATATGTATATGAACTTTTTTCTTACCTTTAATCAAATAACAGAAATATAAATTTATTTTGTTTAATTTGAAGCATCCGTATTAAGTAAAATTCTGCATCCTTTCTTTTGCATCGATATTTCTCGTAAACGGTTTATCCTATGATAAATGAGCAAAGTATATTTTTGTGTATTTTGTGCCATACAATCTTATTCAAATGTCTAATTCAGGAAAAAATTAAAGAACAAAAAAATTCTAGATAAAAATCGATGGGCCCACTGGCCCTATACAGCCCTGATCTAAATTATAATTGTTCAATACTGGAAATCGATAACACTTATTAATACTGTATCAAATTTCATAACTTTAGTACAATGGGGTCTCCAGATATTAAATAAAAACTAATTTTGAGTAAAATCTTTGGAGGGCTGTAGCCCCCTCATGACAAATTTCCGGACACATGTTTATATAATGTTTTCTGCTTAAAATATTTTTCTCGATGTACCGTTCAAGTTTGGCACGACAGTGCTGAATCACCCTGTATATGGTCAGAAAAAAGTTTACCAAGTGAATAGTATTTTTTCGTGCTATACTATACTCTTCAAAATGGTATAAAAAGAGGGAATATTATACTACAAAAGTTTTTGCTATGTCCTTTTTTAGAAAATTTAATACTATCTAAAAATTTCCCAAGATGAGAAAGAAGATTGAGATATTAAAAAAAACACATTTTTTTGATGACCTTTCAATTTTTATAAGGGATCAATTACTAGTCAACAAGTTTCATAAAGATATACCTCTGCAGCCAATTGTTATTAACCTATACAAGAACCTTTTGTGAATCAATGAGAAAACTTAATTATATCTCCTCGAAACTAATTACCCATGCCGCGAGCTGACCCATCGGCAAATTGTCATTTTGTAATATCTATGACGCCTTTAGGGTGTTTAGTTCGGTGATATGAATAATTTGAAGGAAGATTGAATGACTCATTTGGAAGTGATTTAAGTAAATATACCTATATACAAAGTGCAATTGTTTTTTTATGTCGGCCATTTTAGTAAATTTGAAAAAAACTAGATTTATACATGTTAATGCAATTGCATCACGTTAATAATGACTTGTTAATATAGCATATTAGGAAATATACACTGGAAAAATGTAAAAATCTTACTTATTCTAAAATAAATGTAAGTTTTTTTAACATGTAGGTATTATGGTAGGTTTTTCGAAAGGGTTTAAAATAGAGCAGTTTATAAAACCATTTAAACATCTGTAGTGTGCTTGATTTTATAAAATAATTTTTTAAAGAAATAATTTTATTAAAGTTTTTAAATGTTAAACTGCAGCCATTTTTTGTTTTTGTTTTATCATAAATTTTATTTTGATCTGATAGTGTAGCATAATAACATTTAAGTAATATAAAATTCATGTTTGAAAAATATGGGCTCTTTAACTTTTGCATTTTTTTCATTAATATGTATAGATCTGTTTTTTTTAAATTTACTAAAATGACCGATATAAAAAAAACTGTTGTACTTTGTATATATTTAGGTATATTTGCTTAAATAACTTCCAAATGACTGATTCTATCTTCCTTCAAATTATTCATATCGTCGAACCAAACACCCTATATATTGATCCGATGTTACATAAAATCTGATTATTCCGCTGCAGTATGAAATTGGTGTAATAATTACGTTTCCGGTTATACCTGGGGGCTTTTTATGCTAATAACGCTACAATTTTAAAATTAATTCCTACCTGTGGTTAACTGATATACCATTGCAGAAATCTATTTCAAAAATGCTAATTTTCAAGAAAACATTATGTTTTAGGCAATTTTCGTCACATACTATAATAATTATATTTAATAACTAGGTATTTTTTATGTTTAAGTCATTTTTTTTTTATATAGAAAATTCAAGATAATTAAAAAAGCTCTATTCATATTTTTCGTCAGATTCATACTTCATCGAGTAATGAGTGTCTGAATTTATTAATATAATTGATCGACAATTTCAATTAAAAGACAACATTAATAATAATATTAAATTAGACATTAATGTTTTTATAAAATTTAAACAGTCGTTACTCGTTGAAATACGAATACTAGTGGAGAATTTTACTATCTTTAATTTTATATATAACTGTTGCTGGTAAGAATCTTGAAATTGAAGTATACCATATTGTTGACATTTATTTGAAGATTATAATGTATAATAACAATAGTTTTAAGAGATTGAAAATTCCTAAATTTAAGGTTTCATGAACTTTTAAAAATTTGTAACAAATAAAGGAGTAGAGTTACAATTATGATATGGCTTAACTTATGCCCGGTATTATAAAGAAATTTGCTCGGGTGCTAACACTTTCTACGGGGTGTTAAATATAAATGATAATTCACTGACAGATGTAGTGAATGAAATGGTATATATGAATAACCGCGGTGAGTAGAAATACGCGATTTAAATTAAGTGCTAACAAGTGTACCTCATAAAATACATACATTTATTACCACTGCTTTAAAATCCCGAGCGAATTCATAACGATTTGACACCTCGCAGATAGTGTTAGCTTTTGAGCAAGTTTCTTTATAATATCGGGAATTAATAAACTGTATAATTATCCAATTTTTATGTTATTGAGATCTATGTATATCATGGAGATTTGTTAAATATTAGGCTTTTTAGATAAGGAACGCCTTTTTACATTCTGTAAAAAACTCTACAATGTAATTAACTAGCAATTTTCAAATCATCGGGATAATTAGTAACAGCTGAAAACGCAGGCAGTCATCAAAATGATAATCAATCAAACATTTGGATAGTTGGATTTAATAAAGGTCATGTGCAAAATATTCTCTTTGTATGTTCGAACAACTACAATAACGTTTGCTGGAATTAAAATTGGATGAATTGAAAAAAAAACATCTGCCAGTGCATAGTGCTTCCTCGTACAAAATTCAAAGGAAGATATATCTTTGTAACAGAATATTTTATTACAAAAGTTGTAATGAATTTTCTTATAGAAAATTTAACGCTCTACAAACAAGAAACATGTCGTTCTTGAGATGTGTTTTTTTAAAGACTTTAAAGACAACGAATTTTCAAAGAAAATGTTTCATACAAAAATTTCATGGTTTCGAGGGGATCAATACTGACAATATGGGTTGACCTTGAAAAGGTCACCTTAATGGGTTTTCAGGTTCAACTTTTCTTTTTCAAATCTAAACCTATATTTTTTGTTGCAGATTCGTAATTTACGAGGAAAAATAAGCAACTTTTACCTGAAACTTTTTTTCTGAAAATGTGCATTTTTTATGATATGAAGCAAAACAAAAAGAAGTTTCTGTATATTCAATAATTTCTTACTCGAAAACTATTAATTTAAAAAAAGAATCATAAAAGGTAAAATGTGCTTAGAATTAAGTAATGATTCTCAGAGAATTTTATTTTATTTATTTTTAATTTTTTTCTTCAAAAATTCAAAAAAAAAATTCTTAGTATTGAGCCCCCTCGAAACAATGAAACTTTTTTATGAAACATTTTCTCTGACAATTTGTTATTTTGGAAATAATCCGCTGGAAAGTCTTTAAAAAAACACCCGGTATAGAAGAAAAAAAAATATTTTTTCGAAATATCCGATTTTCGTGAATTTTACATGGCCAGACTGAACGAACTAACCAAGTTTAATTAAATTCGTTCCGGGTTTAGAGGACAGATAAGGAAAATAAAAGTATTTGTTTTGACTTGAAATGGAAATTTTGAAATCTGAGACTACATAGAAGTTATTCTGGTTTCAGAATTGAATATAGAAATCGCATAGCTTCCTTCTATGAGGAAGCACATTTCATAAATTATGAATCAGCGGTCTTCAAATTTAATAAGCACGGTTAGCCACACATTTGTATTATACCCATAGAGATATTATACATAGAGTAGATGAGCCAACCTGAAAAGTGTCCTAAAAAAAAAAAAAAGACAAATTAGGTGGTATCGATGTATTTATCTAGTCATGCATGTTAGGTTTTTTCCTGTCATAAACATAAAACACAACCGTAAAAGTAAATACACATGGCTATTAGATAAAGACAACATATGACTCATCTACTCTATGTATATTATCTCTGTGATTATACCTAATATACGTACTGGCTAGTATTATAAACTATCTCAACGGTGGGCAACCTCAGGCCCGCGATATCTTTAGAAGAAATTATAAATAAATATTTTCAAAAACAATTTGAAAGAATAGGATTAGGTTAGCACATAACATATAAGGAAAAAGGAAAGTTGTACTATTTAATTTTCGATATGATTCGTCTTATTTAAATTAAACACATATAATACACATAATACAAGTAACAAAAATGTGTCCATTAACTACTAAGGCGCACGAACAAAACGTAAATTTATTCTGGCCCGTGTTATATAAAAGGTTGCCCACCTCTGAACTAGCTTACCGGAAGCTTATGATCGACGATTTGACAACCATTGATATAGATGGAATAGTGTGTTAAAGATACTCCTGTTTAAGTCAGTGGCAATGCGCGAGCTATATTCATGTGAGTCCAGTGACGGTTTATGTTTAGATCAGACACGTTCGACATATTCCGTAGTGCAGAGAATTACCCTTTCGGAAGACACGACAAAATCCTAATTTGTTCGATCTATGATAGCAATTCGCATGGTCTCACCTGAATACAGCTTGTGCAACGCTGCTGGTTTGTTATGACAGCGTCGCCATTTTTAGCTAAATCGGCGTTAATTAAGTGTAATTCTGCAATACTATCTTTACTGTCGTATTTCTCGTAAATAGTTGATCTTATTATATGATAAATTTTTACTTTAACAAAAGAAGCAACGAATTTTAATAATTATAAAATTTTTAAACATCAACCATTCTTTCTTCCAAAGCTTACTTGACTTGAATTTAATATTGCATTCAAGTGATTGTTGTAGTTTTGGACATATTTTAGTTTTTCATGGTAATTGTGATTTTTATTCAGTAATGAATAAAATTCGTTATATCTTTGTTATGTTGTTTATTATTTAAGATACGAGAAGCTTTGCGATCGTTTTTTAAAGAAAAATTGTTCTCTGATTTCAAAATTTTCACTCGATCTGTCCGTTTTAGGACAAGACAAACACAAATTTTATAATCGGTTTAGTATTAAAAAGTGTTTAATACTAAAGCGATTATAAAATTTCATAACTGCATCACAATTGGTTCTCAAAATATTAAATAAAAACTAATTTAGGCTAAATTTTTGGGGATCGGTAGCTCCCTCACGAAGAATTTTCGGGCATATATATATGTATATGAACTTTTTTCCTTGAAATATTTTTCTCAATCAACTGTTCAAGTTTGTTCCACCTGATATGACTCACCCTGTATAGTAGATATAAATATGTACTTATATAATACTGTATATCTACTTTTGCACCCCTCTGTATATATATAACAACTGAATAAAGCGTATCTCTAAAAGATGTATAGAGTAAAATGTGGGTAAATACCGGAGTAAAAGTAATAACGGTCTATTATTTTTTTCTACATAATCGACGTAGTTTTCCATCTCTTGAAAGCTTTAAATACTTTATTTACTACTTACTAACCAGTTCATATCTCAAAAAGTTGCTGTCTGATTTCAATAAAAAAAAAAAAGATTTTTTTTTCTATTACTACTCTAATACAGTACTGTATTTATTTACTTAATTTTTGATGTATGCGACATTTTGTATGCCATTGATGTGCAAATAACTTATAATAGTATTCATTATTATTATAGGTATTAGCCTCGAATCGTTGGGGTAAATGAAATACGTCACGATCGTATTTTTAATTGTGGTTAAAATATTTAGAAACTCTAATGTCCCGGTATTACAAACTAGCTAACATTGGCCAGCTCGCAAACAATTTTAAATAAAGGTATTAATTTTGTGGTATTATTTATGGATTTGTTTCGGAATTTAGAGCAGTGATACTTCAACATATTACAATATAATTTTTAGAACATCACCATTGTGATAATACCGTTGGTGTTTACTTACCACGTGTGCGCGAAACATGTCAAACACTTCATGAAACTCCAAGAGAACTGTCATATAAGTTTGATATCCCATTTGAAAGTGCTTGCAAATTTTACTAGCTCAAATGTAATACCGAACATAATTTGAAAATAAATATGTACCCATCTGTTACGATAGAAGACCAATTCACCTAAGCAAAAAGGAATACTATAAAGCCATGTAGTAAAAATTAGCAAGATATTGAATATACAATATTAGCGATGAGGTTTTCATTTACCCCACTTCACCCTATATACTATAATATTTGTGTTAAAATTTAGTTCATCATGATTTCTTGATTATTGGTTAATTAATAATCAAGAAATCATGATGAACAAGATATATTGCTATACAATACTGGTGTTTTATCTACAGGATGAGTTTTTTTTTATCTTGAGACTGCCTAATATCTGAAAAAATAAGGATTTTTACGGAAAATGTTTGGTAGAAAAGTTTCCGGATTTAGGTAACAATTTTGACCTTAAGTGTAGGTTTCAAGGTCATATTGGGGCCAACCAATCTTTTTTAAATGAAAATCAATTTTTTTTGCAGATTTGTATTTTGTAAAGGAAACAACTTTTGTGTGAACACTTAAAAAAAACAATTTAAACGTAATTTTTTTCTTTTTTTTAGCGTTAAAAAATTCTCAAACTATTATTTTTTTAATTTGCATTTTTTCTTAAACGTCAAGGAGAATAACTAATTTTTGAACGCGAAAAAAAATTTTTATGTAAAAAAAATAACGTTCAGATTGAAGGTGTTTACTTTTCTGCAAAATACAAATCTGCAAAAAATAAATAGATTTACATTAAAAAAAATGAGATGACCCTAAAATAACTTTGAAACATCCACTCAAGGTCAAAATTTTTACCTCCAATTTTTTTGCATCTCTAAATCCTGAAACTTTTGCACTAAACATTTTCCGTAAAAATCCTTATTTTTGCAGATATTAAGCAATCTCAAGATAAAAAACTCATCCTGTATAGGTAGTGGAAATATCTACTAGAGTTCCGTATTCTGAGCACATATTTCTGATTTAATTAAATTTAATGAGAAAATCAGAGAAGAGAATCATGATATTGCCAAGAGTAACGGCTGGATTATTCCATGACGTATTGGAGAATACCTACATTCGGATAATTTATTTGGTTATAGAAATGGCTGTTTGGACTGTTTTTATTTTAAAAGTTACGAGCGCATTCAACTAGTCTTGTTAGTAATAAAAATCAAACTGACAATAAAACATCGCCCAAATGATTGCACAATGCTTCCTCGTGCTAAATTCAACAAAGGAAATTAATTAACGAAGAATTCTAATAAACACCGGTAGAGTATATTTGATTAGCCTTATCATTTTACTAGAAAATATTATATGTGCCTGATTATTATTTTCTAAATCTACATTTTTCTGCTATACATCCGTCAAACATAACATTTAAATGTCAAACAAAAAACACGTGTATCTAAATAATATACGATGATTAGAATTTTAGGATGCCTGATTCTATATATACTTCATAAGGGGATGTTTTACCACAAAAGTTGTATTGACATTTTTATAAAAAAGATTCTAAATATTATTATCATACCATCTGCTTTATATTGTTTCAAATTTTGCGATTATTTATTTTATAACTTCTGTATCATAGTACATATTATTTTGTAATCATTAGCAAGTGCCCATCACTGGGTGCTCATTACTGGTTTTACTTTATCTATTACTGAGGAAAAACATAGACAAAATAAAATGCTATAATTTAAAAAAAACTTGTGTTATTAACATGAGTTAATGGGAATTACAAAAAGAAGCCCATCAATTCCTAAAAAACAGTATACCTTGATCTTAAAGCGTCTAGAATTAGTGCCAGTACCCTAAATATATGTTGTTACAGAACGATAAGATTTAGGGTCGATTCAGACTATCGAGCCGGTCACGGGCCGGTCTCGTTCCAATCAAATCTTATAATATTTACACTATCGAGCTGATCTCGGTACAGTCCATGCCAGGTTCGATCACACCCCAGTAAAATATTCTTTGCAATTTGCTGTATCAGACCAAGATTGGATCGAGAACTGACCGATACCTATAAAATGAATGATTTAATTGTTTATTGTTTATTAATATTTGACTTTGATTATATGAGACTAGACCGAGTTCGGCTCGATAGTCTGAATCGACCCTTAATAGAACTGTGTGCACGAAATATTGTGACTTTTTCATAGAAAAAAAAATTGTGCGTTCTGTTCCACTTATCTGCTGAACATCAAGTTTTGTGAGTAAGGTAGACTTTTTTAATTTAGGAGATGAAACAATATTTTTGTCGTTGTGTTATACGTAACTTCCTACAGGTATTTCTTAATAAAGAAAATATTTTCCTTGTTATTTATAAATGACAAACACTTAACAAACAAGCCAGTCTCTTCGTTTGCTTTACCTTTTTGCACGGGTGTTCATTTTCACACCGAATGCAAAACTTCATTTAGAGTAGAACGCACGTCACTGGGTTGGTTGCAGCCAGTGTTCATTACACGTTAGTCTCCCGTTTCATTAATTCTGTAGTAAACTACTCAAGAGACTGGGGCAGAGAGTAAACAAAACATCACACGATGTATTAAAGAGACAGCAATTGAGAAATCCGTGAAATGATGTACAAATAACGTGCTAAATAAACTGACGATGCTCACTGGTCCGGAAGAATTGATTCTGTTACCAAAAGTTGCTGAAAACACATGTATTTAGTTTCTGTAACAACATTGCCGTAATTTAATATACAGGTCGATCCTTTTTGATCTCACCGGGCGGTTATTTTAAAGAACAAAGCAAGACAGCGAATAAGGTTTGGAAAAATTTCCAAAAGTTGCAGAAAACACATGTATTTAGTTTCTGTAACAACATTTACGTAATTTAATATACAGGTCGATCCATTTTGATCTCACCGGGCGGTTATTTCAAAGAACAAAGCAAGATTGAGAAAAAGGTTTGGACAAATTTCCAAAAGTTGCAGAAAACACATGTATTTAGTTTCTGTAACAACATTTACGTAATTTAATATACAGGTCGATCCATTTTGATCTCACCGGGCGGTTATTTCAAAGAACAAAGCAAGATTGAGAAAAAGGTTTGGACAAATTTCTAAAAGTTACAGAAAACACATGTTTTTAGTTTCTGTAACAACATTACGTAATTTAATATACAGGTCGATCTATTTTGATCTCACCGGGCGGTTATTTCAAAGAACAAAGCAAGATTGAGAAAAAGGTTTGGACAAATTTCTAAAAGTTACAGAAAATACATGTTTTTAGTTTCTGTAACAACATTACGTAATTTAATATACAGGTCGATCTATTTTGATCTCACCGGGCGGTTATTTCAAAGAACAAAGCAAGATAGAGAAAAAGGTTTGGAAAAATTTCCAAAAGTTACAGAAAACACATGTTTTTAGTTTTTGTAACAACATTTACCTAATTTAATATACAGGTCGATCCATTTTGATCTCACCGGGCGGTTATTTCAAAGAACAAAGCAAGATTGAGAAAAAGGTTTGGACAAATTTCTAAAAGTTACAGAAAACACATGTTTTTAGTTTCTGTAACAACATTACGTAATTTAATATACAGGTCGATCTATTTTGATCTCACCGGGCGGTTATTTCAAAGAACAAAGCAAGATTGAGAAAAAGGTTTGGACAAATTTCTAAAAGTTACAGAAAATACATGTTTTTAGTTTCTGTAACAACATTACGTAATTTAATATACAGGTCGATCTATTTTGATCTCACCGGGCGGTTATTTCAAAGAACAAAGCAAGATAGAGAAAAAGGTTTGGAAAAATTTCCAAAAGTTACAGAAAACACATGTTTTTAGTTTTTGTAACAACATTTACCTAATTTAATATACAGGTCGATCCATTTTGATCTCACCGGGCGGTTATTTCAAAGAACAAAGCAAGATTGAGAAAAAGGTTTGGACAAATGTTCAAAAGTTGCAGAAAACACATGTATTTAGTTTCTGGAATAACACGGCTGTCATTTAATAGACAAGCTATCCATTTTAATTACCTCAGTCCAATATTTCAAAAACAAAACAAGAGAAAATGGTTTAGACAAAGGTTGATGGGGGCATGATGACGTTATCAAAACTATTTTGCCGGAGGTTTGGCAGTCGTATGGTAGTTATCTTCGTTTTTTGAAGTTATACTTCTTTAGGCACGTTCAAGATGAAATTTACTAATGCATCGGCAACGAAATGCGTTGCATGTAACGATGCGCTCACACCATGCAACGGAAACAATTTAACACCATGAAATTAGGTTAGGTGTAGATAATACATAGTTCTGTTATGATAGTCGGTAAAACAGGTTTTTAACTTCTCAATAGGAAAGTATTGTAATCGGTCCGAATATCGAAATAAAAAATTTCAACAAATTTTTATGTTCCAATGTCAATATAGTATATTAATCAGGGCTTCGAACCTTTATTTTTTTCGTTTCAGTTTTCGTTCCGGTTCAAGTAAAAATCATATTTCGGTTAGGTTCCGGTTTTGGTACCGAAAAAAAAACGGTTTTTCCGTTTTTTTCGGTTTTCGGTTCAGCTCGTAGTGTTAATTAAAAAAAAATTATTTGTAAGTATTAAAAAAAAATTTCTACCATAATTTAGAACATTTTATGGTACTTGCATGATAGCTCGAACGACAATTGAAGTGGAGAGTAAGATCATGTTAACGCGCGTATTTTAACATGTACCGAACCGAAAAAAACCGATTTTTTTTCGGTTCGATTCCAGTTTTCGTTCCGGAAAAAAATAACGATTTTTTCGGTTTTCGGTTCAGTTCCAGTTCGAATCCCTGGTATATTTACACTATTTTCAGAATGATGTATGCATGAACGTACGTGTCATTTTTTTCCTGCACGATATCTCGTAAATAAAAATGCCATTGTCTTCGTTGGGATGCCAATCGAAGCGGCTTACCGTGTATATGATCTGAAATAAATTTAATCGAATTCGGTCTAGCCGTTTTTTTTTGTTAGAACAAAAAGACTACACAAAATAAATTTCAGAATTATTTGAAAAATATTTTTCAGATCTAATTTATTTTGGTGGCAATCGATACTTTAAAATACTACACACCTAGGATATAATAATAATTAAATTATTTAATCAATTTGAAAATTAAGTGATATTTTAGGCCCCTACAGTTAAAATGGCACATTCACATAAACTATTTGAAAAAAATTGGATATAATTTAATCAAATAAAAAAAAATAGCCCAGATGCGTATCAAGTGATATTTTAGGACCCTTCTATTAAAATATCATATTCGATAATCAAATATCATCTCAGACGAAAATTAATCCTAAATATAAAATTTCACCTTCTTATCATCAGAAGTTAAAAAATTTATTTGATACATGTAGAGAATATTTTCTTATGCTCCCTTTATTTTATTCTATATTTTATTCATTTGTCAGTATAACGTATAAGAAAATCTCGTCGCTTCCATGGCAGATATCTTTATATTATCTTTAAACTCATGTAGTAATATTATATTATTGAAGAGAAAATGCATATTTAAGCATGTTTAAGATATGTATTTATGAATTTTCAATGTATGTGTACTATTATCTATTAATATATCTCTTTTTTATTTTCAGGTGAGTATTCAATTTCTCAATAGTTTCCTTCATAAGTGTAAGTACAAGTAGAAAATAAAAAAGTTAATATAAAATGAAAATAGTTATCAAGAATTGATAAAAAAATCTTATACTCGTATATTAAAAAATAATAATATCTTGTTTAGTATTTTGTGAATTTAGCAATAATTGATTTACCTTTATTGTTCTGAAGAAATATAGTTCCTAAATTTATTTCTTTTAAAGATATCAGTAAGGTCCTTATTATATAAATAATATAAGAAATAAAATAATAATATATCAACTTAACCTTTTCAACTTGACATATTTCAAACAAAAAATAAATATCGATTTATTATAAAGAAATATACTCCCCGATTATGTTATACCATGTTTTCGATATTAAAGAACAAACATTCCTTGGGGAATTTATTATATACATTTCCACTTGTTCTTCATTATTCGACGTCGCTGTAAATATTGGTACAGGTCGTATTATCACGAACCATCTTATTTTCGGTGATTATTCTTTAGCGTGATCTTTTCTATGTTCTTTTAACTAAGTGGGTTTTGGAAAATGGTACAGTAAAACCTCTATAATTCGAATCTCAAATTTAAATTGTTAACGTGTTATCAAGGGAGTTGTTATAACCAGGGCTTCGAACCGTTGTTTTTTTCGTTTCGGTTCGAGTAAAAAAATATATTTCGGTTCGGTGCCGGTTTTCGTTCTGAAAAAAATAACGGTTTTCCGGTTTTCGATTCAGCTCCGAGTGATTAATTAAAAAAAAAATATTTGTATTAAAAATTTATTTTCTACCATAATTTAGAACATTTTATGGTACTTGTATGATAGCCCGAACGACAATTGAAGTGGGAAATAAGATCATGTTAACGCGCGTATTTTAACATGTACCGAACCGAAAAAAATGTTTTTTTTCTGGTTTTCGGTTCAGTTCCGGTTCGAAGCCATGGTTATAATAAATAAAAATTTGACTTACACAGGAAGTCTATAAAGTTTTGATCATTTGGATGAAAAAGTAATTTCTTCTCTTTTGTGTTCAAGGGGTCAATAACTAGTTGAGGAATGTTGATATTAGATGAGAGACTAGCTACTATTTGGGGTACATTAAGGAGGTTTTACGGGGCATGCGGTGTAGGGATAGTCCTATGCTTATACACAGGACGCCTGTGTATAATAATGAAGCGTACTCGACCGAAATACTGGAGTATAAATTACAACAATTCATACATTTCAATTTTGGACACAAGTCTGTTGGCAACAGCGCTTTCCTTTCTTACACGCGCATATATTTTTCTTACTTGCACTCATGAAAAAGTTAGATGAAATAACTAACCTATTTTATATAAGCCTCCTTACACACTAACGATTTTTAGCAGCACGATAGTCGCGCTGCTAAACTCATGGCATGCTATTGTAAAATACAACAGTGTGCATGTGCAATTGAAACAATTCTGAACGAAAATGATTGACAGCGGGTAGCATACCATGAGATGTAGCAGAGCGACTATCACGCTGCTAAAAGTCGCTAGTGTGTAAGCGTTCTAATAGTGAAAGGAATAGCATGTACAGGCTCCGTTTTCAGAGCGGAAGCAAATGGACCAAAAAGACTTACATAGATTCGAGTTTTGGAGGTCGTTCTGTACTTCTCAAAGAGTTCCTTTATTAAAAAAATCCATAACATGGAAGTATGGGGGATTTGCATAATTTAAAACTGTGGTGAAAGTAATGAAAAATGCTGCAGGGAACGCGCAATATGCCTGTTTCATTTACACACAGATAATGGTTCGCGAATTTATTAAGATACGGGTTTATTTACATGGAAATTATTAGCTCTTTATAATAAGTGGAGTGAATTATTTACATGTGAAGTTTAATTGTGTTGATAAAAACGTGAATGGATTTATTATAACTATTATGTAACTTAATACCCTATGGATTCCCGCTTTGTTATTTCGAAATTCAAACCATTTAAATTTTACTTCCATGTTCTGGAAGTAATGGAAATATTGTAATATCGCCGAAAAATTGTGTCTGAGATAAGAGCAGATTCTGATTGTACTATCTTTAAAACGTAAAGAAAACTTGATTTCCGCATAGCGACTGTGCGTGTGGCTGTATGTGTGTGTGTGTGTGTGTGTGTATGTGTGTGTATGTGTCTGGATGTAGAATTTTCTTTCGTTCACGATAAGTACTGCAAAAATGCACAGATTTGAATTGTTTTTAGGGAAAATGTTTGTTTCACTGACAATGAGCATTCCAGACATGGAAGTCATGTATGGTTCTCCATACTGTTATTTAAAATTTTATTAGAAAAAAATCTCTTTCTGCTCTGATTCGATTATCATGCAACCTTAACCAGTTATAGGGTCTTAGGCTTTCGAACAGTGAAAGTTCTATCAAAATCGCTTCAGCTATTTTTGTGTCGTTGGAAAAACCAGTCGTATACATAAAAAATGTATAAAAAATCAAAATATTATTTTATATTAAGATAGGATTTACCAATTTGTCTATAGCTACCATTTCCGTACTGTACGTTTTTGTATGACAAATGGTGACATTTGTCGATTTTTATATTGCTCCAGGATTTCTAGATTATATCGAATTTTGACTAAAAACTGTAAGGTCAATAAAAATAAATTTATTTCATTATTTTAGCAGTTCTCACTGATTATTTGTATTTCATGTACGATGTACGGGTTCTGTGAATGTTAACCGAATTGAAGGAAACATTTTTTTTCTGGAATGACATATATTTCCTTTATCCTCTGTTTCTTTCGTTTTTTTATCAATGAGTTTAGAAGTTACAAGTTTAAAAATCATTTCTTCATCTGCGCAGTTTTAACATTTTTCGCGAGTAAATAATTTTTTTAAAGGTATAATATGTATATTTTTTTATGGTTTTAGTAAGAATGTTCGAATAACATTTGACCGAATGAAAATTTGTTCCATATTTTCATTTGACACCATTATGAATACCTATAATGCATCGTTATTTTAAATGTATCATAATTGCTACCAAACGACATACAATTATTTATCGTCAATATTGTTAAGACATTATACCGAATTATAAAATATAGTTGTTAACCTGGTTTGGCAATATTGCGGTGCGACGAATTAAAATTTTCAATTTTTTTAACGTAATATTTTGAAAGTAAAATTTATTGAAAGCATGCTGCGAAAATTGTAGACCGAAATTCAAAGTATTTACGAAGTTATAGCACATAGAAAATGCTCGAAACCATTTTTTGACGGTTGGTGAGAAGCACAAACAAAATTTTAATCAATCTATCGGGTTATAATTTTAATTCTTTGTTCTACATTCCAATAGTTATCGTATTACCCAAAATTATTTATTTTATAAAAAACACGGTTTTTGCCAACTTTATTTTATAAGCCCGCCATTTTTGTTTTAATTTATATAAATGTCTAATTCTAGGCAATACGATAGAGACAAGCCTATAAAATAAAAATATATTTGATTTTTTAGTTTCAAATTACTATAAGTGGAGATATGCTTCCCACCGCCCACCCATCTTTTTTTCGAGCAATCCACTTTGACCCCAAAATACACAAAGTATTATAAAATTAAGTAAAAAATATTTTTTTGCATAGTTTAAGATACAAATAAAAACATAAAAAGACTGAAAAGATTATATTTTATTTTGTTACAAAAAAAAAAATCTTGAAATAAGCTTAAAATATTAGGCGTCACACCGCATTACTGTCTTAAGTGTATAATAAAAGTATTATTTTGTAATTAACAGTGAATTTATATATATAAAAAAAATGATTTGTAATTGTTCCTTAATACGAAGTTGACTTTAAAAAGAAATTTTAAAATTAATTAATTATAATTTGAAAAGAAAACAATTATAATAATAAATAATAATAAAACTATAGAAGCAACGGTTTATTTACAGGTACTGAAAGCTTTGTTAATTAGAACAAACTTTTACCTTTAATATTTCATTCCTCGTCTTCCTAAAAAAGTACACGTACCAAAGAAAGTTTCAGAAACTCATCTACAAATAAATATTTCAAAAACTAAACATGGAGTTAGTTCTATTCAAACACTATTGTTGGCTGTGGTGAAAGTAGTTTAACTTTTCCCATTAAATTACTTTGTATCTGTACACATAAAGATTGTAGTCATGTGGATAGCTTTTAATGGCTTAATTACCAGGATTTTTATTTTTCGGTACTTTTTTCGTTAAGTTAATATTCACTTAAAGTTGTAAAGAAACTTTTCGTTAGTGATAATTAAATGTACTTATGTATTGTTACTACTTAAATAATACATTAGTAGTGACGTTAAATATAATAAATAAAAACCACCTGATTGTCTAATACGTTAGAAATTATTATATATCGAGAAAATTTATAAACGCAAGCTTTCGATTCACAGAATCATTGTCAGGCTAAAATATAATAAATAACAATTAAATATACATGGAACGTTTCACGTGATACGGATCAAATATTATAAAGAATTTGCACGCAAATTTTCTTCCAGCCAAAGTTATCTACTGGGAGTCAAATTGATGTGAAATTGCTCGATATTTTAAAGCAGTGTGTTAGTAAATGTATAATAATGTGAATGCTATGCATTTTATGAGGTACACTTAGCAGCACTTATTTTAAGTCGCTGATTTCTACTTAATACGCATGCGTCGAAGTTATTATATGTACGATTTCATTGACTACATCTGTGACTGGTTGTCATTTATATTTAATACCCAGCAGATAGCGTTAGCTGGGAGCTAATTTGAATTTGCAGTCAAGAAAATTCTTTATAATACCGGGCATATAAATTATTATTTTTGGGCCAAAATTGTACATTAGGGAGAGAATTTCCGTGTGTACAAAATGATACAAAAATGTTTATTTTTTAGTTTTATATGGATTCACTGTAGTATTTCTAGTCCGGTGCAGTTAGTCGTTAAAAATGTAAAACCTCGGAACCCGTCTATAGTGAATGGATTTTCATGGGACTTTTTTCATTGAATTTTTAATCGTAAGAACTTTAATCTTTTACATTAAAAAATATTGCTAATAATTATTTAATTATTTATGAGTCATTCCATATCAGTGGTCCAGCACTGGTTACTTGGCCATTCTTAAATAAATTAATTTTTTGTGTGCAATTACCGTAATGACCATAATTTTAATTTTATTGTTTTTTGTTTTTGCGCGGCATTTTTGTAAGGAACTTAATTTTCGAAAAAAAAAATCATTTGTATTGTTTTATTTTGAATACCCGGTTTCTGCAAGTGTCTGATATTATACAAACATATTATTTTACTCTATTCTTTATGAAAATAACGAAGCTGATCAGTGGTGTAGTAAGGATTTTTTTTGGGGGGTGGGAGGGATTAAATTTTTTTTTACTAATTGTTTTCAAATTACCTTTTTTTTGCTTTCACTTAAAAAAATTATCAGGTACAGTTGAATGACCTTTTCACATCTCAAAATTTTTAATATTTTAATGTTTTCAAATTGCCTTCTTCAATTTTCACTAAATTTACAAACGAAAATGTTTATCCGTACATATTTTGCATGGTCCCTAATACTACTCGCATCACTCCGTGGTCTCCCTCCTTTCCCCTGGTTACGTCACTGAAGCTGATATTTTGATTACACTTGAGATAAACTAGATACACATATAAGTGTATCATATGTAACAAATGCTGTATAAATAGTTAATTCAAACTTCCTCCGCATAACCATTCTATGAAGTGTGAATACAGTTACAAATAATAAGCGACATCCCTCAGGTTAGTTACTAACTATAACACACTTGAGGGTTGTCGTACGCGAAACATTAATTGAGATATACATCATAAATATTTTAGTCGAGTAGAAATTATTTAAAAAAAAACACACCTTCCAAGTAAATGCACAGTGCTTCTTCGTGCCAAATTCACCAAAGGTGGTTAATTATTGAACAATTTAAATAAAAACCGATTGGTTAACCATTTAATTTTTATACAACTTTACTAAAAAATAGTAGTTCGAATTTTTTTTAAGACGCACCTGATTATTTTTTTGTATATTTTTATTTTTTTGGCAATTTCAATCAATTCTAAATTTATGTAAACGTCAAAATGACATTTAAAACGTCAAAATGATATTTACAACGTCAAAATGACATTTCATATATCAAAGTAAATATCAATTTAAAAATACAAAACACGATTTTTAAAAGCAAATTGAGATAAATCTTTGTAAGGAAATATATTACAACAAATTATAGGAAATTGAATGCTGTACAAAAAAGATCCTATAAAATATTACGTAACATGTATCGTTTTTAATAAATATTTTGCGATGTCACCCCTCCCCCTTACATACGATTTTGAAATAGAACCGTCCTCAAGCCAGACTCAACTATCTGACCAAGCTTCAATAATATCGGTTAAGTGGTTCATGAGTTATGCGTGTGACAAGGATTCAGGGGACAGACCACGGACGGACAGACAGACAGACACGAGACGAAAAGTGTTTGTCTTGACCTGAAACGGAAAGACTAATTTAAAATTTTGAAAGTGGAGAACATTTTTTTTGTCTCAATCTAAAACGATCACAAAGCTTCTCGTATCTTCGATATTGCGAGTAAGGTTTGCAATCCCGCAATGCGGGATCCCGCATTCCCGCGGGATCCCGCACGTTTTGGAGATCTGCGGATCCCGCACTGAAAATGCGGGATCCGCGCGGAATTTTTTTAACATTAAATTTGTAGGTCGCGTGCGTTTTGAATACTTATAAAGCGTAAATATGGATAAAAAAGGTAACAATATTGAAAAAAAAATTAAGGTTGAGATGACTGAATATGAAACTAGTGAAATAAATTATATCTTGTCCACGATTAGTTAAGTGGTTACATACCTCCAGAATAAAAAAAAAAACGTTCGAAAAATGTGACCGCACAACCGATTAAAACATGCCAGGATTCGCGCGACTCAGGCGACGAAAGAAGCTCGAACAGCCCGCAGATTACAAAAAAAAAAACATAAAAAATACGAAATACAAAAATTTAGAAGAAGAATGGCAGATTAAATGAAAGTTAACCACAAAAATTTAATACACAAAATTCGTGTTTTCTCAAAACTATCTTTTTCTATACGATCTACACGATATTTTTTAACAGATTGTCCCTAAAATGCAACCGTAAATAATGATATTTAGTGATTTAATTTTACGTGACATACCGTATATACCAGCGCGGCGTAAAAGGCGACCTACGTATAAAACAAGGGCTAATTTATACGCAACGAAGGACTTAAAAAAATTGAAATGGATAATCGAACAAAAAGACAAAAGTAGTTAGAAGCATCTTGTACTTGTACCTAACATATTAGACAATCTCCTATTCACAGGTGTATTTTATAGATTTTACATCGGTCTATACGGTACATGTTACGTTTATGTATCATATGTTACCGCTATGAAACTATTTTTCATTATTTAATTGTCATGTTAACTAAATAATAGTAATTTTAAGCATGAATAATAAAAATGTTGGAAAAATTTTGAAAAAACTGCGGGATCCCGCGGGATTTGCAGATTTCCCGCAAAATTCCCGCGGGAAAAAAAGTCTGCGGGATTGCAAACCCTAATTGCGAGGAAGCAAAAATATTCAACGTGATTTCAGATCTTGTTGTGGACGAAACGTTGGTCGAATTGATGATCATAATAACGTGAATTATGACCAGTAGCCCGATCATTTTAGATCAAATTCGAAGTAAGATGCAAAAAAACTGCCTAGTCGAAACTTTTGACGTAGTTGTGTGTCCCCGGCGGAGTAGATGATGAAATCACATTCTTGCCCATAAATTAGTTACCGGAAGTGTCCGTCATCTTGGATTTTGTGTTTTTGTCGATTTGAACACGTATTTTGCATTTTTCGATAAAAAGGTTAGTAACAATTTTATAGAGAATTTAATTCTCTACAATCTTTATAGAGTCAATATTGTTGAAAAAACATTATTTATTGCTAATAATAAGCAAAAACTGTTAAAAATTAGAAGAGTGGTGCAGTTTTTTCAACTTTTATACCATTTTTATTGAAAATAAGTGGCATATTTAAATGACAAAGTTGTAGAGGACTCAATTCTCAACAGCTTTTGTAAAAACAAGTTTTTCGTACGACGTGTAGATGACGGCCGAGAACGCGCTCAACACAGCCGTATGGGGAAAATCGCGCTGTTGAAAACAATACAGTTCAATACACAATAGTTCAATAGTGTGTCCGGCTTTCTTAGCGCACTTCCCGTAGGAGATAGAAAAAAAAGTTTGGTACATAATATTATTGGTTCGAAAAGATCAACGTCGTAAAATTATTTTCAACAATACAGGGTGTTCCATTTTTGTCCTATAACAAAAACAAACAAAATTTTAAATGGAACACCTTATAATGTTTTAAGTCTTCCAATGTCATTTTTTAACCTCTACATTAACGTCTATTAATTTTTTGATTCAGTGACAGTGTTGCCAAATTATTATTTTTTTTCTGAAAAATAATCTATATTCAGACTCAACCATATAAAATCGTAGCTGTGTTTAGTGCGTTCTCGACCGTTATCTACACGTTGTACGAAAAATTTGTTTGTACATAAGCTGTTGGGAATTGAGTCCTCTACAACTTTGTCATTTAAATGTGCCACTTATTTTCAATAAAAATGGTATAAAAGTTGAAAAAACTGCGCCACTCTTCTAATTTTTAACAGTTTTTGCTTATTATTAGCACTAAATAATGTTTTTCAACAATATTGACTCTATAAAGATTGTAGAAAATTAAATTCTCTATAAAATTGTTACTAACCTTTTTATCGAGAAATGCAAAATACGCGTTCAAATCGACAAAAACACAAAATCCAAGATGGCGGATACTTCCGGTAACTAATTTATGGGCAAGAATGTGATTTCATCATCTACTCCGCCGGGGACACACAACTGCGTCAAAAGTTTCGACTAGGCAGTTTTTTTCGTGAAAAAATCTAAAATGATTGGGCTACAGGGTAATTGAGAATTTTATATAATTTGGGTTTAATTTTATTTACAAATGAAGGTTTGCGTTTTATATGAAAAATCTATCTTCAATAGTTTAGGCGTAAAACATAGTGGACGGGTGGTCTGGAACATCCGGTATACAGTTTATACCATCTTGCCGTAATTTTTCTTGAGATTTATTATAACTTCTTGATAATTCAGAAATAAAATTCAGAATTAAATATATAACTTTATTGATTTGTTAAATAATATTTATAGTTTTAATAATAAAATGTGTCAGTCTCAAATGTCCGTTTCATTGCGTATCTCCCCAATATAGATAATGGCTTCTATTCGCACTTGAAACATTATAAACTTAACCCGGCACTGCTTGCAGAGTGTAACGCAATTTACTGCTTTATTAGTTTCAATTTTCTCTTTTTGTTAAAGTTATATGATATTTCTACAGTTAGGCACATGTGTGTAAAGTTAGCGACACACAGGTCTACCAACAGAACTAACAAACGGACGGGAATTATTCCGAATACACCGGCTAATCCAATAACGCTCTAATTTATATTCTAGCGACGCACGCAAAGCATTATTATTTATAATTCAATTAAAATCCTGTGCTTTGTTCCAGCTTTTGACAGTCTTTGATTAAGCCTAAGTGAAGTAACTTTCATATGAAACAGAGATGTTAGAATGAAGACTCTTCCGGTTATTTCTAGTGTATGAGCATTTTCATGTTTCAGCCTCTGGGTAGGTAGTACATTTACTTTGAATTTAGGCTGCGATCAAATGTACTGCTCGTACACGCAGTATTTACTACAAGTTAGAAATTGTGCTTCCTCGTAATATCGAAGAAACGAGAAGCTTTTTGATCGTTTTAGAATGAAACAAAAAAATTATTCTCCGATTTCAAAATTTAAAATTGATCTTCCGTGTCTGTCTATCTGTGTGTGTGTGTGTCTGTCCCCTGAATCCTTGTCACACGCATAACTCATGAACCACTGAACCTATATTAATGAAACTTGGTTGAATGATTGGGTCTGGCTTGTGGAGGCGGGGTGACATACCAAAATATTTATTTTTTCAAGATATCTCAAGAACGATACATGTTACGTAAAAATTTTATAGGATCTTTTTTGTAGAGCATTCAATTTCCTATAATATAGGCCTACAACATTTGTTTTAAAATATCGTGTTTTTTTTTTTTTTAAATTGATATTTACTTTGACATATTAAATGTCATTTTGACGTTTGCATAAATTTAGATTATTGAAATTGTCAAAAAATTAAAAATATACAAAAAATAATCAGGTGCGTCTTAAAAAAATTCGAACTAATATTTTTTTAGTAAATATTGAATGGTTAACCAATGCTAGGCAATTTATCTGAACCCTTTATCGGTTTTTATTTAAATTGTTCAATAATTAACTACCTTTGGTGAATTTAGCACGAGGAAACATTGTGCATTTACTTGGCAGATGTTTTTCGTCGAAATCAAACCTAACCACCCGCATGTCCAGTATTCTCTGTTAAACTGTGCACATGTTACCGCAGCCTTAATAGATGAGATAGGGGAAAGTTATCCCTTTTCAGTGTCGAATTAATCTTTGATTAAGTTGAAAGGCACGCGTGGGAAAAAGCTGACAAGCGTCCGACTCGCCTGTGAAAATATAGTTTGTCCCGTGATAATATTTTAATTGAATCATTCGGTACAACAAGTGCATTAACATCTAACGGCCTTATTTATATTATTACATTTAAAAAACCGCAGAGTAAAAAAAAATTCTGCCATGGAAGCCACAGGACTTTCTTATGCGTTATACTAAGAGTGAACAGTGCACGTAATTTTATAAAAAAAAAACTGACAAACTAATAAAAGATAGAATTAAATAAATAGAACACAAATTAAAGATAATAATATTCTATACAACATGCATCAAATGAATTTTTTTTTAAGTAATAACTTAATCGGGAACGGATGTTTACTCTTGTCAATTTTTGCTTCCTTGCAATATTGAAGATATACGAGAAGTTTTGTGATTGTTCTCCGATTTCAGAAGTTTAAACACTTTTTGTTCCATGTTTGTCTGTGTGTGTCTTTCCCCCGAATCCTTGTCACACACAGAACTCATGAACCACTGAACCGATATTAATGAAACTTGGTTAGATGGTTGGGTTTGGCTTGAGGACGGTCCCATTTAAAAATCATCAAAATCGTGTGTAAAGGGGAGGGGTGACATCCCAAAATATTTATTTTTTCAAGATATTTCAAGAACGACATGTTACGTGAAAATTTTATAGAATATTTTTTGTAGAGCATTAAATTTCCTATAATATGGGTCTACAACATTTGTTGTAAAATATTCCCTTACAAAGATTCATCTTAAAAAATATTTTCAGTTACAGAAATATACAAATAAAAAAAGTGACGTACTTTCATTTATAGCTATTTTCACAATCTTTATCTTCTGTAAAGATAAATTAAATCTCCTGTATTTACCCCCTCCCCCATCACTCACATGTGCACGAGTAATTACTGGTATCTTAAGGTAATGGTAATTTAATCCTATCACCGTAACATGTCAATAGATGGCGTCGTTATCAGTCATTCGCGACGGTGGCGTGAACTCAATTTAACGGCAACCCATCCGACTTGCTTCGATAACCCACAGATGACGCGCTTACCTGTCACTGTCGTCGAGATTCTGGTGAATTATTATAATGTATGCATGTATTTGTATATGCAACGCTGCGTGATGGGCACCGCAAAGATAATATGGCATGTGGTAGAGTAGAATAGAGTGAAGTAAAGGCAAGATTATACGAGCGGCGTTACAAATTGTAAAGTGAGAGAACGTTATTTGTGCTGTCTCACTTCACAACAAGTAGCACATAACAATGGGACTATACGGTGCCATTTTTGAACTGAAACTTTTTTAGCGAATTGACATGACCTCGACAGATTTTAATATGAGACGCTAAGGAGAGTGGGTTATATGTGTGAGTAGATGTATAAGATGTATAAGATATATGAATAGCGCATGTGTACGTTAGTTTACGTTGTGTTTTGTATTGTAACCCATATAGTAAATATCACCCTTGACGATGGGCCCAAGCTTGGTGAAATATTGGGTTGTTAGTTTCGCTTTTTCCATATTGTTCCCAATTTTGGCCTACCTTCAGATACCGAGCTTCGGGTAATCTATTCTTTATCCAAGATTGGACCAACTCTGGTCTAGCATTGGTACGACAAGCCTTGGTTGAGTCTTGAACAAAGTTATCATTTGTATCTTGGCCCAGTGTTGGTTAGCATTGACGCAAGCCTGGGCCATTCGTTTTTGTAATTTCCTATATAGGAATACGTTTGATTATTTATTTAATACGTTTAGCTTTATTTATTTAATTCGCATGGTGATTGAAAACAAAAAAAGTTTCACTTCAACCGGTGAAGCACACCCCACTTTTTACTATTCTTATGTCCGGTATTATAAATAAGTTAACAAAATATTCTAGCTAGCAAGAACTTTCAAATGGGATATTAATTCTGTGATATTATCTATGGATTTGTTTTGGAATTTAGAGCAGTGATATTTTAACTTATTATAATACAGTTGGCGACTTTGACCGTATGAGATAATTTTTATATTACTACCACTGTTTTAATACCATTGGTGTTTACTTAACACGCGTGCGCGAAACTAAACTTGTCAAACACTTCATGAAACTTCAAGGGAATTGTTATATAGGTTTGGTACCCCATTTGAAAGTGCTTGCTAGCTAGTAAATTTTGTCAGTTCACCGAACATTAAGTTGGCAAGTGCATAGAGGTGAGAGGTAGATGGACGGACGGACTTGTGTTTAGGCTTCAAAAACGAGCGTTTTAATATCAAAACAATTGTATTAATAAACAATTTGTATTGTGCCAGTTCAATTTAAGTTTTCACTTAAGAAAAAAGTATCTTAAGTGAAAACAATGTTTAATAGGTTTATTACAGATTAAATTTATATTTCTGGGTAACACCGGGTCCATTGCGTTAGTCATATATAAATTTGAGATCGGTTTAACTATTTCTGTTTCGGTAGCCAACCTCCTTAAATATTTATTATTATTTCATCTTTAACTTGTTCGTAAATATTATATTTATATTATATTCGTATATAGTACGCGTCTTACGTAAACTATTTTAAACAAAACATTTTGTTTAACACGTTTAACGCCAACTATGTTTGTTGATTTAAAATCAAATAAATCTTGACTGTTTAAATACAAAACCTGAAATGTTGAAAAATAAAATAATGTATGACACTATTTCGTAGTAAACAAAAATCTCAGTACCTACTCCATATCAAGAATTACAAATGACTTATGGCTTTTTCCTTCCTGTTTTCAGAATGATAAATTTGTACGTATTCTTATTTTTATTCTCGAGATAATAATATGATCTTTCTCTTTTTTTAACTATGTATCTCACTTCCACATGAAATACCTTTCGGGTAGAGTAAACTTCAAAGATATTACAACAAAGTTTTCCTTTTAATAAACTCAGATGGAAGTTTTTATGATTAATTTTACATCATCATCAATAAGGGGTTTTAATAAACTGAAAGAATTCATTTATATAACCTGAAAAGATCATGTCATTGCTAGAGTTGCTTTTGAATCGAATGCATCTTGAAATTTCTTCATCTATGATCTAATATAAACTATTTTTATCATTTTTGTTGAACGTTATGTAAGACATTTTCTTTAATTAAAAAAGTAGATGTCTATGCCAACTTTATCATGGATGCAACGGGACTTTCTTATACGTAGTGTGTAATTATATAAAATAAATCTTTTTTTTAATGAGGTTTTCTTTCTAAATGAAAATTGATCCTAAATATAAAATTTCACTATTCTAGTTTTAGTCACAGCGTCTACATGCAGACACAGAAATGGTCAAAATAGAATATTTCCTTCAAAATCTCGACCTCGACTTAACAATATACTTACTTAAACTATTTGCATGTATGTATAAGAAAATAAAAACATGTTTTAGATTAATAATTTTGAAAATTCCTTACTTTACAGCTATGTAATCTTGTTCTTATTTCAATGATAATAATTTCATTACAAGATATAAACGAGGTTTTGCTTATGCGCCTGCAAGTGCAGGATTAAAAAACCTAACCTCACCTCCATAGTATTTGTAAACAGATAAATTACAATACTTAACTTTGTTGATACTGTGCACTATTTTTGTTGTATACATTTTATATAAAACAAATTCAAAATTAAAATTGGAAAAAAATCATATTAAAAAAAAAAACAAAAAATAATAAATCAAACGACGAATATTCACGGTGACAAAAATTACGAAACTATGACAAATAGTTTTCTGCAGGTTCTACGTATGATATGTATGTATACATACAATATGAGCGCCATTTATTTTAATAAATGTTTATGTATCAGCTGGATATAGCTAACGAAAATATATCATTAATCTTAATTTGTTTGAAGGATAAAGGGCTCTTCTGTACGAAAAGCAGATTAAAGGATAAATACGGATGATTTTATAATCGTTGCTAACAAAGAGACTCAGATGATGAGGTAATTTTAATATGTCAACGGTGAAATTATTTTGACAATGATCATATATTATATAATGGTATTAGTGACAGTATTTGTTAATGAAAGAATCAGGAATTAGTTATACAGTATAGCACATATCTGGTGTAACGTACAGTTAGCACAGTTATGCCTGATTTCTTCTATGTAAGTTACCAGTTTGTTTGTGTTGACAGCTTGGTACATATCTGTTAAATAACAAATGCTGGGCTCTGATTGGTCTATTTGACTGGTATCAATAACAGAATTTGATAAAACTGGGGAATATTGATTCTCGTTTCAGATATCTCAAGTAAAATTTTTCGAGAAATGTGATTTAAAAAATTTAAATAGATATAAAAATTTTACAGAGAAAAGTCTATTCCATCATCTCTCTTATAAACCAAATTCAATTATAATTATAAGCATATAAATGCATATTTTAAATTTTCGTCTATGGGAGATGTACAATTAATTTGACATTTGATACAAGATAGGCTCCATCGTTTTTGGTAACAGTATCGTATAATGCACTAGGTGGCTTGTAATGAATTAACAAAAAATAAGAAGTCGTACAAGTGCGAGTAGAACTCACGCCCTAAGGGTTCCATACCGTTATATAAAACTTAATTATTGCCAATAGTTACGTACATAATCGATTCGATTCCCAAGAAATCTTTGTGTGAGGCGTCTTTACGTAGATGCTGTATGAACGAAACAGCAAAATTAGGTTTGTCACGTAATAATTCTACATTACTTGTGCTAAGAAAACTTCCTCTGTGTCAAATTTCAAGATTCTAGATCAGCGGGAAGAACTCTATAGGTTTTGATGATCAGTCAGTGAGTCTATAAGGTAGTGGCACCAGTCTTGGCAAGGACCCCAGTAATGGCAAATTTTAAATTAAATGTACTGAATTAGAAATATTTGTTGATATTTGATTACTACCATTTCTGAATATTAATCTGAATACATTAAACTGTCTTACAGCGTGATTTAATGACAATCGGCCAATAGGTGTCAAAATGGTGGACATTTAAACTAATTATTTGTATAATTTATTTAGTAATTATTATATTATCATAGCAACTGCTTTACAATGTTTCAAATTTCAATCAATTTCTTTTATATATTTACCAATTTGTAATCATTAGCAGCGACGGATTTAGGCATGGGTAAAATGGGCTACTGCCCAGAGTGGTAGATTCTGGGAGAATACAACTTTTTTAGTTTAATACACTCTAAAAAAAAAGGAATACAAAAATTACTCCGATTATCAAAAGGTTTTTTTCAGTTCTTGTAAAATTTTGTAAAAAATAGGTTATATTTTCCCTTGGTTGAGGAGCGGAAATTTTTTTTGCCTAGGGCGGCACTTAACGTAAATCCGTCACTGATCATTAGCAAGTGTCTATCACTGCGTGCTCATTAGCTGGTTTTACCTTTTCCATTATTGGAGAAAAAACATGAACAAAATAAAAAGCTATAATTTAAAAAAACAAACTATATATATTTGCGGACTTTAATTAAACATGAGTTCATGAGAATTACAAAAAACAAGCCAATTAATAAAAAAAAAAAAAAATTGCTCTTATAGCAGCCATAACTGGTGCCTTTATATAAGTATCAAACTACGCTTAAAAAGGCCGTATATTTTGTATTGCATTGAGTTAGAAACTTGAATTAAGGGTTTCGGGCAGGAGGTTGATAAATATCCTTTTGCGCCCATGGGTATCATGAATCAATAGTTATTTGTGTATCTAGGGTGTAAAATGATAGTTTTTCGCACGAGTGTGAATGTTTGTCAGTCGAGGCGTTAGCCGAGACTGACAATCACACGAGTGCGAAAAACGCATTTTACACCCGAGGTGCACACAATATTTTTTCTACAAATCTATTTATTATATAATATTAAGAATAATATAATATAATAATTAATTTATATACTTTGTATTTTGCTATATTAATATTAAAATTCAACTCTAGTAAGCTTTGGATAAAATTTTTGACAGTTCTATTTTCATTCAAATGAGTTTCATAATTTGTGATTCTATTATATTATATTCAGATGGATAAGTGGTGATACTGAAAAAGAACATAAGTGTGCACCACCAGAGATATGAGAAGCTGCAAATTCTGTAATTTTAAAATTACTATCTGCAAAATCTAAATTGATATATGAAAATTACACATAATACCATGAATTGTGCCAAGAAAAAAGCTCTAAAGGTATTGTTTATATTTTATTTAATTTTATTAATAATTTTGTTTATTACCATAATTAATATAGTACATAAATTTTAGTAATTTGTTTAATACTATAATACAATAGTATATTTTATAAAATTCATTAATCGTAAAAAAATGTAAAAATGTACAGATGTGTTACTATGGAAACACTTTTGCGCACGCCGTGCGTGAAAAAACTTTTTACGCACGGCGAGCGCAAAAGTACTACTTTACACACTGAAATGTCAATGAAAAAGCCTACTTTTTTACACGGTTGTAGAAAAAATAATATTTAACATTTTATTTTTCGTGTGGCAAGGCATAATATAATTAATAGTTAACCTCTTTGAACTTTATATATTATGCAGTTAGGTATCTATTTTTAATATAAAAATCAGTAACTTCATTACGAGAAACATGGTTATTTGTTTATTTTCAACATTTAAAAAACTTCTTAATGAATTATTTTCAAAAGAAAAGTGCTTTTAAAGTTGAAATTCATCGAAAAATGTGTTCAAAGAAAACTTTATGAAGGAGTAGGCATTAAAATTCAAAGGAATAAACTTCAATCGGTCTGCTGGAAAACCGGTCGGTTAAATTTGAGTCGGATTAGGTGGGCGGCTACTTTACCGACCGAGTGGGCTTTTATATTTACTTGTTGTAAGTCTTTATAATTAGTGGCTTTATTTAAAAAATTAAATGTATATACTCGTATATACATAAATGTCGAAATGTGAAGTTTGTACTTGTAATCAAAAGGAAATGTTTGATATTATATCAAATAAATTGTTTTTATGCTATTCATTTTTGAAAATTATTAAATTATTCTTTTGAAGCATATAACTGTTTCACTTTCGGGCGATATACAGATTTAATATAATTTTGTTTTCAATATAAAATTTTAGCAATTTGTTTACAATTCATCAATCACTAAATAAGGTTTTTGTGGCGTTCGTGCTAGTATTCTTATTTTAGGAAAAAAAATTGTCAAATGCGAGTCGAGTATCCCGTATCATACTTTTTCGATTATGATATTTTAATTTGAACAAAGTTAAGAACTGCATATTTAGTAGTTCATTTATTAGAAAATAAATGACTCCAAATAAATATATACGAATATTTTTAAAATTATTGTAAACGTCTTTATGGAATTTTATTATTTTCCTTATTTGGGATTTGGAGATATGATTTTTTAGTCATGTACTAGAGAAACTTGGCTAATAAAGCTATTTGATCAAATATAAGTAAAAGAGTATAGAAAAAATTTGAGAAAAATGTATTGGTGCAATTTTGGAACGGTTTCCTATAGTTTTGCTAAAATAATTACTGTAAATAATTCATTTCTTATAATTATGTAATAAGTCAAATGGTTATGCTCGTGCAAAACCTGTTCTCTGACATTTTTTGTTGAAATAGCTTTATGGTGCTAAATTACTTTGCAATAATAATTCTTCTATGAGCTAATGCCGTGTTTAGACCGAAAAAAACTAAACAATTTGATACAGAAGACACCAACTCAGGAAAAAAAGTCAAGAACAAAAAAATACTTGATAAAAATCGGCGGTCCCACTGGCCCCAAACACCCCTGGTCTAAATAATTATTGTTTGATAATGAAAATCGATAACACTTATTAATATTAAACCCTGTATCAAACTTCATAACTGTACTGTGATGGGTTCTCTAGATATTAAATAAACACTAATTTTAGATAAAAGACTGTATCTTCCTCACGAAGAATTTCCGAAAATAGGTTAACATAAGGTTTTTTTGCTTAAAATTACAACCTCGATCTACTATTAAATTTTTTACACTACTTGTGTATGATAAATGTATTATTTAATTATTTATTAATAAATGCTAATAACTTTTTGGGAATACTTCTAGTATGTATTTTAAAACAAAAAGTCAATTCACGTTTTTCAAATATGCAAAACACACTATTATTTTTTCCTAACAAAAAGTTTCAATTTCAAAAATAATAGGTAAAATGGTTTTCCATAGGAAAGTTTTCGATATTGAAAGTACGTTATTTGGTTGCGAAAATGAAATAACTAATATGAGAAAAGTTTTATTGCTTTCATATCTGGCATACGTGTAGTGATTTTGGAATTAAATCACGATTTCCATATTTTCAAGCGAAATTGCAGTACATCGATAGTAATCGCGCGGCGCAAAAACTTTTCCCAACTCGTTGCATAAAAAAATCATATTTGGTGTAAGTTTAAACATTTCCGGTTATGACGTCATAAAAGATTTATGCGCTTTTGATGATACTGCAAATATTTATTTTTGATAATATGAATTTTTTCATCGTTGTGTCAACTTATGAGATGATAAAAAAAATTCATTATATTTTATGTTTCTATCATTTATTTTAGTTTATGTTTTCATACAGAGAACATAAAAAAATTCTGAACTATACAGGTAACCTTCAGTCTTCAAAACTATTCGTCCGTCTATAGTTTTGATATATGTATTTCCAATACCTATGTACTTATAAATATATTATGTCAGTGAATCACATTATTCGTGATCTGATCGAAATATTTACCCAGTTTGTGACACATTTTTAATACTACTACCATAAAACATTTTTTTTTCAAAAATCATATTTTATGCATTTAGTATGATAAAACTTAAATGTCTTTCATTTTAGGGAGCGTAGAACTGTCACATGTAGGTACTCAGTGAAAGTACTTGAAGTACAAGTACTAAGTATGTCATAAGTGAATGTATTTTAAGTATCAAGTAATTGTTATAATTAAGTATTAAACTCAAGTTTTATAAAAAGAATTTGAAATACTAAGTACATAGGTACTTTAAGCTATTTTTAAATGTAAAGTTCTTGTTTAGTACATCAAAAGCTTTACTTGTTAAATTTAAGTATTACCTTCAAAAAGTACTTCAAGTATCAAGTACTTTTATACTTATTTTATTAATTTAATGCACTTGAATTATTTCAAGTGTTTCACTTGAAGTACTAAATGTAAAAAAAAAAATCAACGACATATTTGGAAAGCTTAAAATTTTTACTTTAAAGCCCTTTAGTTTTTTTTTATCCTTAAAGCTTTAAAACTGTTTTTTAAACTGTTTTACGACCATTTTTCGCGGAGATTCAGCCATTCAAAAATATTTAAAAACATTGAAAAAATTAGCGATCCCTTAATTTTAGAGTTTAGTGTCGAAAAAACAGATTTTTATAATTGCACGTCGCTTCAAACCCGCCCTAATCAACAGGGTCAAAATTAAGGGGAGAAGTAGTCATTTCCCCCCCCCCCTCTGAAAATTTTGGGGTAGGCGCTGCCCCTCCCCACACTCATATTGGTATGAGATAAGATGCTACCACTGTAGGGTTAATAATGATTGCAAATCACTGATTTCTGCACTCTATTTATACCTATTTTAATTAAAATTAAAAAAATAAATACAAAATGAGTAAAAGTAAACAAACAGTTTTAATTTTAAATCAGAATTCAATCAGTGTTGGAGCAATTAATAAACAAGATAACTTCTGTCTCTTTCAGTCAGTATTTTGTTCCGGGAGTAAATAAATTCTAGTGTTTTTATAGAATCAATTTAAATAGTAAATAAAAAGTACAATGCATCAAGTATAATTGATTATGTGAAAAGCTCTCTACGGTTCAGCTTTTATAAATATTTTATTAACTTCGTTACAAAACAGCAACATTTTAATTAAGTGAAATTTATGTTGAAATGTGTCGACTCATTCTGACGAGTGTTGGTATTGATTTTTGTTTATTTTGTTTCGCATTAAAATTTATAAAATAACTAGCAGTTATATTAATAATGGAGTGAACCATGTAATGCAGGGGTCACCGAACTTTTCGAGAAATGGGCCGGATATATATATACATAAAAATGTCTTCTGGAGGTCGGTAATTATAATGATTTCAATTAATAAAAAAAATACCCTTTCCCTTAGTTCGTTATTCAAGAAAATGTTCAGGGGAAAATATATGTTTAGAGAGATAAATTTTATACCTTTAGGGAGTATACTTTAAGAGAAGTTGCTTTAATATAAAAAAAAGTTTTGGCGTTTCTCATAAATTGTACATTCACGCTCATTACATTTATAATAATTGTGAAAATCAAACAAAAAATGTAGCATTACACAAGTCAGTAAAAACAAGTTTGAGCAAACCATACTTGATAGGCAAAAAGTATAATCAGAAATACATTTAACAAATTTGCACGATAAAAAAGAGGTCAAAGAAAAGTTTAAACTAATCTCTGGTATTTATCTAGAAAACTTTATTAAACCTGCACTACAAGCTTGGAAAGTTCTCTAGCAAGATTGTGGTGAGCTTGAAAAAGCTCGCAAGTTAAGCTTTCGCTTTAGGTTATACCATTTCACAGTATGTCTTGATAACAAAATGAAATATGAAGCTTATTTTTAATGTACGGTATTGATGTAGAAGAAAAAAATGACAGGCAAAGCTTTTCAGCTTTTACAGCTTTGTGAAGATACTGTTTTGTTGAGTCAGTGTACATTAAAGATTTACTTGTTTACGTCCATATAATAAAAATATATTGATTTTAGATTTGATAAATATGGATATTTCCCTGTGTGCTTAAAAGCTCCCAAACTTTGTTTTGCAAATGTGTTTACTTTATGTATGTATATTTTATTTTTTGGATGACCTTTGTGACTTTTATTTATCTTTGAATTGTTTTAAAATAAAATTGCTTATGGAAATTTTTGCACATGTAAAAATTATTGTAACTTTGATGTTCGCTACAAATACTAATATATTGTACATATTATTATGTATACTTTGTATATAAAATGTAAATATTTTGTTTCCTCACCGTATCCAAAGGATAAAAGAAGCTATGAGATCATTTCTAAAAGCAGAAAAAAATGTTCTCAAATTTCGAAATTTCCTTAGATCTTTCCGTTTTAGGTCAAGACAAAACTTTTCTTTTCATGTCTGTCTATTCCCTAAATTTGTGTCACAAGCATAACCACCATCGAATCGATTTTAATGAGATTTGGTTTGTTAGTTGAGCCCATATAAATATTATCATAATTGCGATGAGGGGGGAGAAGTGGCATCCCAAATTGATATTTTTCAAAATATCTTAAAAACAACGTAGGTATGTTACGTGAAAATTCTATTTAATTTTTTTGAAGAGAATTTAATTTTTTACACAACTATTATAGTAAAATATTCCTTTAATATTTTTGAAAATTAAAATGTCAATAAGAATCAACAAGTACATGTACAAGAAATATTAATTGTTAAATAGTTTTATTATTATAGTTATTAATTATCAAAATGATATGATAAGAAAATTATAAGAATAATAATAATTTTGACAGATTAAAAAGAACATATTTAAATCTTACATTTAATTAGTTTATTATGTAATGTATTACTTTTGGGTTTTCAATGGTACATAACTGAATTTGTGATGCGATATACTTTTTTACTTTCTTATACCATGTGTATATGAAATATACATAAAGTATAAGTAAGTATAGTGAAGCCGATTTTTTTTGAACTCCGAATTTTGATGGGATTATCTATTTTGACCTTCCCTGAATTTATTCTGACTATTTTCGCCATGATGTCTGTGTGTCTGTCTGTAAGCGCTGTAACTCAAAAACGACAAATCGTAGAAGGATGAAATTTTATATGTAAGATTAATTTTTGTCTGGGAAGAAAACGTCCTATTTTTGAAAATGATCTTTCAACCGGATACGGATGTTTACCTACGTCGATTTTTGAATTTTTCAAATTATTCTGAAACAGTGCGAAATAGAGAAAAATAGTCAAATTAAAAAATATAGGTAATATGTATATCTATAATTTATGTTCTATTCATTTTTTCGTAAAAACGAATTTTTGAAAAAAAAAATTATTTTTTTATTATAATTCAAATGGTTCATAACAGAGGAGAAATATCTGCCATGAGTGTCATGGGACTTTCTTATACGTATTACAGAGATTGAAAAGTGTGTGTGTTGCCATAGGTACCATGGGACTTTCTTATACGTAATACTGAGAGCGAACAGTGTAGGTGAATCTAAATAATTACATAAAAAAATTATTTCTGGCTAAATCATAAATGTTGGAAAAAAATGTATGGGGAATAAATTATAGATAATCACATACTCGACATTTTTTATCTAAAACATTTTTTTCTTATTTCAAAAATAATTCAAAAATCCAAAAATTTACAAGAGTAAACATCCGTTTTCAGATATTACGTTAAAAAATTCACTTGTTATGTATTATATGTATAATAATAAATATTATTCATTTTATTCTATCTTGTTAGTTTGTCAGAAATGTTTTACTAAAATAAGAATCACGTATACTATTCACTGTTAGGATTACGTATAAGAAAGTCCTGTGGTTCTCAAGGCAGATATTTTTTTCAAAATATGACGTGAGTTACCATCTACTGAATTAAAAAGATATAATAGAAAATTTTTGTTGATTTATTTTAATAATTTAAATTCGTCTTAAACTGACTGAAAATAAAACCATATTCGACTTTTTGGTTATCCCTGATGTTGGTATATGTCATTATGTTACAAATTTTTAGATTGGATATAAAATTTATAATTTATTACAAAAATATGAAAATAAATCTTGTATAACAAAATAATGAGGACAATAATTTAATATTTCTATGATTCAGAATATAATTTAAATATATTTTCTTCACAATTCGATGAAAAGGTAATATGGAAATGAATATAACAATGGAAAAATAATAATTTATTGAAATAAAATATATATTGCTTTTTATTTTCTATAGTAATATTTACACCGAAGAAAATATTTTTCAATCAGTTTTCTTTTGTTCTGTTTGTAACCAATCTCGATCATTTTCATGTTCATTTTCCTTTGAAGTACTTTCATTTTCCAACATTAAAATTAGAGTTCTTCAAATTGTCGAAGCTGTTATTTTAAAATTATTATTCCAAGAATTGGTAATTAAATATTTTTGTTTCATTTTATAATGAATTTCATGAAAATTATTTTTTTGAATAATTTGTATGGTTTTAATTTATACACAGTAATTTGCATTGGAAATTATAACGAATACATTTTTTTTTAACGAAGTATACTTTTTTTTGTTTTTATATGTTTGTTGCATAATTTATAATTAATGAATTTTGTTTAAGATTTTAAAGTCTTGAAAAGGTCACAGAATTAATAGATAGGCTGAGTAAAAATACAGAATATTGCTCATATTTTTTAGTAAACATTTTTAGAAAAATAATTTCCTATGTAATACTAATCTTTAAAAAAAATCGGTGCTATACAGGGTGATTCAGTGCTGTCGTGCCAAACTCGAACAGTAAATTAAGACATATTTTAAGCAAAAAACATTATATGAACATGTGTCCGGAAATTTTTCGTAAGGAGGCTACAGCCCTCCAAAGATTTTATTCAAAATTAGTTTTTATTTAATATCTGGATACCCCATTGTGCTAAAGTTATGAAATTTGATACAGGGTTTAGTATTAATAAGTGTCACTATGCCACCAAACTCTATTTTTTAAATGACAACATATCATTTTTATTGTTTCTATGAATAGATCTTAATTTTTTGTATACAAACTTGTAAAATATCAATGAGATTACAAACGAAAAATTTTGAGAAAAATTAACTTTTATAATCTCAGATCAGAGCTTGTGGCCTGGGGTGGAAAATAACCCCCCCCCCACCCAGTGACGCGTTATGAAAAAATTAAAAATATATTTTTTATAAAATAATTTTTTTTTAATTATAAAAAATTGTAATACTTGAAGACCTTTCTTCTTGCTTCAAGCAATCTTAACTCTTTTCTTAAATAAAATTATTTGAAGAGCAAATAGGTCTTATTTTTTATTTTTATTACCTATAACAAAATTTTGATGGTCCCTGAATCGAGTACGACTATTATCTCAATGACGTCGGTGTGTCTATCGGTCTGTCTGTCCTTAAACCTATTTTTGAAGAGCATCACTAAATCACAAACGGATATTACTCCCTTGTCATTTATAACTATTTTTTAAACGGATCATAATAAAAATATATCGACAATCTATTATTTTATATTTTTTACATGGTATTCTACGTGAAGCAATATGTAGATTCTAATACCTACGTCAAATATTGCACTTATTATAATTACATTATGAACATTATGGATATAACAAATATGAATTTTAAAAACACGAAAAAAATCGTTAACAAATTATGCCGAACAAGTAATATGCTTGATGCTAAAAAAACGAACTCATATTTTTTAATTTTGTGATGGCGACATCGATGGATACTCAATAATTATGATTGATAACAACTCCAATGGGGATGTAAAACTTCAGAACTCGTTCATATGAAAAATTGCTGAAAATTGACAAACGCTGCAGACACAGTTTTTTTTTTATTTCGTTTAAGTTTCATAACTAGCTCAAATCGGTTAAATTTTGCATACATGAGTTAGTGTAGAACTTTATACAATCAATATTTCAGTAAAATTGTCACATGAATAAAAATAGCTAAATTTTATTGTCACTTTATTTAATTTTTAAATGATAATGTTGATATCCATACTAATTTTAAAAATGTGAAAAAATCCCTGCCTGTCTGTCTGATTGTTACCTTTTCATGGTTATAATAAAATAAAATTAACTTTCTAATAGCAGCAATAGGTGAAATAAACGTATAATAAATCCCAAATTTTTTTTATTGTTTAGTTTTTGTAAAAAAAATATCCAGAATAGTATACAGATATTTCGCTGATGAATAAACTATAAATCAAAATTTATTTAGAGCTGTTGTTTTCGAGATATTAGTAAACAAACATTTTCATGACTGCAAATTCTTTGTTTATTTTATAAATTCGAATTTTACAATAAACGGTAGTAGAGAGAGATGCACAATATGGCAACTAGAAATTCAAATCAATTTCCTTTAACTCATATAAAATAATTACTAATTAGGTATATTAAAAATAGTTCATTTCTACGTGTCAAGGAGCTAATTATCAAAATATAAATTTTTATTCAAATAATTTTGTAGTTGAAAATTTATTAATATATAGTGATTTGAACTCATTTGACTACTTTAAATAAATTTCGGATTTCTTCATAATATCTAACGTATTTTTTTAATTCTTGCGAGGTGGAGGTCATGGCCCCTTGACCCCCTCCCTCGTATACACGCCTGTCTTATATTTAGGGAGAAATAAACGGACCATTCCATTTAAACAAAATATTTGTTTCACATATTTTTATTTTTATTTTTCTGTAAATATTTTTTATTTATTTTCGGGCATAACTCCAACAAATGTGTATGTACCTATTAAAAGAGTATACTACTGAGGTGGTGATATATAAATTTCATCAAAATCTGACCATGTACTTCAAAGATACGCAACTAAAAAGGGAAAAATAAAAAACTTTTCAAGAAAAAAATAAAACCGACTCCAAAAAAAACCCTAAAAAAACTGAAATGAATAATTAAATTTAACAGTTTTTGAAGTCAGTGGATGCCAAGTCAATAAAAAGTTTTTGTATAATGAAAAAAAGAAAACCTGCTTCAAAAACGATTAAATTTAATTATTATTAGGTATACTTTTCAGTATTATCAGAGTTTTTTTTTTTTTGATGTCGGTTTTATTTTTTTCTTAAAAAGTTTTCTTTCATAAATTTTTATTACTGTCACAAATGTTTCATAAAATTAAATAGCCATAGAAGGGGTGAAAGGTGAAAACTACCCTCAAAATTTTAATTTTAAATACTAATATATAAGTCTACAATTTATATTGCCTTGAAAAACAAATACCTACAATTTAATTCAAATTGTCGAAATAGTTATTCTAAAAATATGTGTTATATTATTGACATAAGGATATTAGAAAACTAATATTCATAATACAAAGGTGAGTTTTATTTCTGACCAATTCCATTTAAATTTTTCATATACATATTAAAAAAATATTCACATAAACTATACGGAAACAATAAATAATCAGTATTCAAGTATTTATAATCATACCGTGTTGGGAAGTTGATTGTGAGGACCTTAAAGGTCTCACCCCACTCCAATAATTACTTATTACAATAACTTCCAGTTGGGAAGTTAATAATGAGTAATACAATACATCTTTCAAATCAACATATATATTTAATGCAAACACGTAAAGGTGATGAGATAAAACGAACTACATATGTGTTAAAAACCTTTGAGACGCCCACGCATCTGTCGTTACGGAATCCATGAATGATGGACGACCAATCATTGTTCTTTTATTGAGATATCATCGCTTGACGGGAACTGAAACGACGATATGCTGTGATGTTTCAATTTTACGTGGTTTCATATCGAATACTAAAGTATAATAAATTCTCTACTTTATTAAATATTAATAACAATCTGGAAGGCAGTATGTAAGAAACATGGAGAACTTTCCTAAAAGAAAATTTTGTTGTTTCATAATTTATTTAAGGACTCGTATAAATGTGAAGAAGGGATTTGGGTTTCATAATAAAAGTTGTGAGATCTTTACTTATATATTTTGTTATATCTATAAGTGAAATACTTTTGTGTTAGAAAAATACAAGGTTTTTGAATTATCAAAAAGCCTAAAAAAATACGTTCATGAAACACAAAAACAAAAATTATTTTAATAATAAAACAGAAAAAATATCTTTCTTAGTTTAAGAATGCACAGGCCCGCAATTTTTAGACGCTGAAAACAAATTTGGTAATAAGAAAACTCGGTTCCCCCCAAGGTATGTAAAGTACAAGGTAGCCTCAGTAGCTCGGCGCGAGAGAGGGAAATACGTCATCGGGGGTGCCCAAATGTGAAAAGCGGGAATAATGTTCTCAGTCATAGCAAATATAGCCTTCTAGCTCGGCGCGAGAAGGGGAAAATACGTCATCATTTTGTTTACTGTCAAAATACATTAATTTTGAGGGGCTCTACGAACCGTGATACATTTTTTTGACAAAATGTAATTATTGATTTTTGTAGCAGACTTTTCTCTACAATTTGTTGTTTTTTTTGCATCGCTGTACGAACATAAAAAACAACTAATATTTATAAATAAAATTGTAGAAATACGAAATTTATTTTTTATTTTTTTATTCAATTAAAAAAACTTTAATCAAAAAATTAAAAACGTTACTGCCTAGAGAATATATTCTAATATACTGATATTTTTTTTATTCAATTAATTAATATTTACAAGCGAAATCGTGGAAATACAAAATTAACTTTTTATTTTTTTATTCAATTAAAAAACATTAATTAAAAAATTAAAAACGTTAGGTGGTAAAGAATATATTCTAACATAGTGTTTTTTTTTCAATTCAATTAATTAATATTTACAATCGCAATCGTGAAAAAACAAAATATAATTTTGTTGTTTTTTTTATAATATTAAATTTATCACTTATTAAAACGAGGTAAAGTACAAATCAAAACATTTAACTAAAATGTTTTGATTTGTACTTTACCTCGTAGATCTAATCGAGATCTGTAATTTGAGACCAGAACCCGCGTGGTAGCTGCTCTAAGTGTCGAGATTTACTTAACTTAAAACGCTGGTGTGCAAAACTGATCTCTGTGCGTTACATCAAGATTCTGTAATGCCCACCCAGCTCTCAAAATTGATATAGGCAAGTAGTCTATTTTTTTGACGTTAACAATGAAGGCCAACGAGATTTTTTATTGTCAAATTCGTTATCAGCGGTAAAAATATGTAAAAAAGCATAGTTCAGTAAAAGTACGAGTAACAAAATAGTAATATTCTTCTGTAAAAATATCATATTTATGAATTACAGACTATCAAACAATTATTTATCATAAGTATCAAAACAAAAAACTATAAGAAATCAGTCTCGTTTCATTATTTCATTTAAATTATTCAAGAAAGACAATCATCACATATGTCAGGATTAATGGTATAAGTTTCATGATTAAGTGTGAAAAGTGAGGAAAAAAATCAAACAAAAATATAACCTATCAAAACCGCCAATCTATCCATGACAATTAATTGTTGATAAATTGCTGCAGCAAACTATAAACTAAAAACGCTGTATGCTTACCTTTGTACTAACTACACCCTTAACACGAATCACTCAAAATTACATCAAAAATAATTTATTTACATTTGCGGAAACAAAATACTAATATTCAACATGTCAAGGAAAACTATTTAGCCGATATGCAATAAAGTTAGGCGTCTATCGCACGGTGTTGCCATTTAAGAAATCAAAAAACTACTTTTTGAGATATAAGGGTGGTCCAATTTAGCAAGTGATCCAATATACCATACTTTCCCCTATATTTGAAATATGTTTATTATAATAAGAGAAATTAAAAAAAAAAAACTTGACATCAAATCAACCTAAAACAAGTGTAGGAATAATGTTTAAATCCAAAATAAAGTTTAAACAAATTAAAAAAGTTGTAAAGAAGCTAAAGAATAAAAATATTAAGATATATTAAAAATGATATTAACTTTTTAACATTTTTTTATTAAAAATATTTCCCTTTGTAACAGTATCCAATAAAATTAATAACAACAAGATCAATTTATACTTTAAAAGATTCTCAAAAAAATGTAAAAAGTAACTTGAGAAATATATATTATTAATACTCGTAATGATATTTTAATAAGAACTTCTAAAAAGAACCTCTTCAAGATATATAAGTATACGCGGGACTTCTTTTCAATTTGGATATAAAATATTTTTCTGAAAGATATGTTTGAAAACAGGATTAATATTTCAAAAGAAAAGGAAGCAAACAGAAAATTTATACATATGTAAAATAATATGTTTGGCTTCTTTGCTTGAATGATTTTATTTTTTTATACATTTATATGAAATATATTTAGAATTAAAATGAGGTACATATGTACCTTATGACACATATTTTCGTAATTTAAATTTTCTTGGAAAAATCCACTTAGGCTATTTTCACCATATATATCTTCTTCTTTCTGACAGCTCCTTCGTGTAATCATATCTTCATGTTATCTGTGTGTTTTGTGTGTGTATGTGACTGTTTATGGGAGAGCACAGGGACACAAAATAGGGCCCGCTATACCTACATATATGTATGTCTATCGGTCTGTAGACGCTGGGACTCAAAAATGACAAAATATAGGAAGGTCAAATATTATATTTAAGAATTGCCTATGAAGAAAATTTTATATTCTGAGAGAAAACTGGTAACCGAAAACGGATATACTAGATGGGCTGAAAAGTCTTTGGCCTAACAATGAAAAAACGTTTTTTTTAATGAAAAAATTCTTTTATTCTTCGACATAATCTCTATCTAGAGTAATGCACTTGTTCCAACGGTCCTCTAACATTTCGATGCCGGTTTGTTTCCAACTCGACCTCTTCATTAAAGTAAAATCTTTTGTCAGAGAGCCACATTTTCAATTTCTGAAAAAGATAGTAGTCGCTGGAGACCAGGTCAGGAGAATACGGTGAGTGCAGAACCAATTCATAGCGCAATTCCTTCAATTTATCGCTCGTAACGTGAGCCTTGTGAGATGGTGTATTGTTTTGGAAAAACAGCATTTTTTTCTTTGCCATTTGCGGCCGTTTTGCTTTGACTTCGTCGTTCAATCGATCCAGTAATGTACAGTGATATTCTTGGTTGATTGTTCTACCATGTTGAAGGTATTCAATAAATATTATACCATGTGCACCCCAAAAAATACTAACAAGAACTTTATCGGCCGACTGTTGCGTTTTTGGGCGTTTCGGGCGGCTTTCATCAGGCAATAACCATTCTGTTGACTGCCGACTTGTGTAGTAATGGATCCGTGTTTTATCCATTGTCACTAATCGCATGAAAAAATCCTTCTTATTGCGGTGAAACAGTGCATTTTGCTTTGAAAGTCGAACACGTTCATATTTTGGTCGATTGTTAAAAAACGCGGTACCCTTCGCGCACCAAGCTTTTTTATATGTAAACATTTATGAAGGATATGACCAGAACGTTTCTTTGAGATGCTTATGGTGTTAGCTAGCTCGCTCAGTTTCACTTTGTAGTCATTCAACATAATTTCACGAAGCATAACTCAGACAAATATGCACCGATATAGACGATTTAATCGGTCCCTTCTTATCGCTCGTCTTTTAAAGACTGTAACCAACATTCTTAAAATGAAATTATATGAGTAATATAACTGGTGGCGTGTTACACAGTAGGCGCTTTAGGCAACTTCATAGGGCCCTAAGTATTTCAAATAGTTTTTATGAAGAACAATTTTTTCAAATTATTTTTTACTCGACATTTTTTTAAATAAGAACCTCGAATATATATTCTACTTAGAATTCCCAACTTTTAAAACGTGTCACTGAATATAACAGAATTTTAATTATAAATACCATCTGTTACCCGCGACTTCGTTCGCGTGGATTTTTTTATCTAACCAATTTTTGGGATAAAAACGAGCTTATAGCTTATGTTTTTCTTTAGGATGTAAGCTATCTTCCTGCCAAATTTTATCAAGATTAGTTTAGCGGTTTAGCCGTGAAAAGGTAATAAACAGGCAGACATACAGTTAGTTTCGCATTTATAATATTAGTAAATTAGTACTGATATAATTTCGGGTACTGATGCCTAAAACGTAATTCCTCCTTTTGTAAATGAAACACCATTTTATAATGTAACAATATTGAAAGTTATTCACCTCGTTTAATAATTTATTTTTCGTAAAATCATTCCACTTCCTTTATTCGCATTTCTGTAGCGATGAGATAATTTTACATCATATTAAGTGGATTTGTTAATTCTTAATACAAATACAGAAATAAACAACTGGATAATTTTGTACAGAATACGTTTAAACATTTAACTTAATGAGGCAAAATTTATATTAAATATATTAATTCAAAGAGGCGTCCATTTTGAACGTAAACAAAGTATAAAATATACGACATATTTAACATGAAATTAAATTATGACGAAATATAATATTCTCTTATAAAAGTGCGTTTACACGGCACCGTATAGGTTATTTCCCGTAACGTTTTTACTTTTGCATACATAAATGAAATGTACTGTATAATAAAGTATAGTGATCATGAAAAAATTCGAACTCGAAATTTCAACGGAATTACACGTTTTGCGGGTCCTTGAATCAAGTACGACTATTATCTCAATGACGTCTGTGTGTGTGTCTGTGCGTGTCTATCTGTCTGTGATCACTCTACAGCCAAAACGGTGATACTTACAAACATGGAATTTTAAACTTAAAGTTTTTGTATACTGTAGATGTGCACCTCCTTTATTTGAATAGCGTCACTAAACCGGAAACAGATGTTTACTCATCATTTTTTGAATTTTTCTAATTATTTTTGAAACGGTATAATGCAGAAAAAAATGTTTTAGCTTAAAGTTGTAGATACTTAATATTATTATCTATAATTTATGCTCTGTTAATTTTTTCTCCTAGATTTTTTTAGGAAATAATCGATTTCTTCAATTTTTGAATTTTTTGAATTATTAGAAAAAAATGTTTAAGATACAAGTTATAGAGAATATTATTATCTATAATGTTTGTTGCAATCATATTGAAAAAAATGTGTAAGGAAGTAATTATTATTTTTTTAAATTATATTTCAAATATCATCAAAATAAACATTAAATAATAATGTACGTAATTATATAATTGTTGTAACGGGAAAAATCATGTCGTGTGAACGCAGCATTAAATTCAGTAAATAAATACATTTACCTACTCTTAAATTACGTTGAATATGTAGGTAATATGTATTCGTAAATTCTCTAAGGATTTATCTCCTTTTAATAATTCAGTCGGTGAAATGAATGAAAATTATATAAACATTAAATTGCACATATATTATGAATGTGTCTCATACTGGCAGGCAAGAATGCCATGTTCTAAAGAGAAACGCCAAACACTACACATATTACTGAAGATTCATCTTCTATCAAAAATGTAATATTATCTTCCATTAACTTAAAATATCTTGTAATAAATTTTTACAACGATAACAAATTTTGTAACTATTTTTTTAGTAAAAAAACTCATCGATCAACTTATCTGGAAGTTGTAATATTGATAATTATTACTTTCTCGCAATTTCGAAGGTACGAGAAGCTTTGTGATCGTTTTAGAATGAGACAAAAGAATTATTCTCCGCTTTCAAAAGTTTAAATTGATCTTTTTCAGATCAAGACACACTTTTCGTATTTGTCTGTGAATGTGTATGTGTGTGTCACTGAATCGATATTAATGAAACTTGGTTGGATAGTTGGTTCTTGCTTGAAGACGGTTCCATTTCAAAATCATCAAAATTGTGTGTAAGGGGGAGAGGTGACATCACAAAATATTAATTTATTCACGATATATCAAGAACGACACATGTTATGTGAAAATTTTATAGGATATTTTTTGTAGAGCATTCAATTTCCTATCATATATATAGGTCTACTACGTGAGGATCTAAACGAAACTGGATCCTAGAGAGGACTATACGGTGTTAGTATTTATAGAATGTAAGGAAAAGTTTGCTGGGCTCATAACCTATTATGCATATATGTAGTATGTACATATGTATAATTGAATAGTAAAAAAATAAAAATAAACTGTTCATTACTTTCAATAGATCTTTAATGATGTCCACTGTAATGTGCGACGAAACTTATACCTAGAAGCCAAGATCCAGATCCTTATTTATGTTTAATATTGTGTTAGTTATGAAAATAATTTTCGGCGATCCCCAGTTTGCGAAAAGCTACGTTAGACAAAAGGTTATTAAGTGGAAATTTGATAAGGTACTAGTACCAGTCTTGACCGCTTTAAGATCAAGATATACTGTTTTTGGGATTGATGGGCTTATTAATTTAATCACCAAAGTCCACAAATAGACTATAGTTTGGACACTTAGAGATGTATTACTTATGATTACAAAATGATTAGTACCTACTCCGACACAAAAATTTAAATAAAGAATTGTAAAATTTGAAACAATGTAAAGTAGATGATATAATAATATAATAATTAATAAATAGATTACTCTAGTAATTAGTTCAAATGTCCATCATTTTGACAGCTATTGAACGATTGTACTCAAATTCAGCTATTTCACAGTTATGTATGTATGTGTAATGTGTATACTGTATTATATGTGTATACTGTATTATACATAGATTATGATTCAGAAATGGCAGTAATCAAATATCAACAAATATTTCTAGTTTAGTAAATTTAATTAAACAAGTGTCCAACATTGGGGTACTGTTTAAGACTAGACCAGTACATTATATCACAATAATAACAATAATAATAATAAATCTTTATTGTCAATAAGCCTGAACATAGTTATTGGATAAAAAATGGACAATATTAAAATAATAATAGAAATACAAGTTCTATAAAATATAAATGCTAAAATCACAATAAAAAATAACATAGGTACATATGATGTAAACAAATCTTATGTTAAGAAGAAAACTCATCGATTGAGTAGATTTCTTTTTTTAAGTAGATATGTTTTTAATGTATATTTAAATTTATTATTGTTTGAATTTTCTTTTATTTCTAAGCTTATTAAGCAGTTTTGAACCTTTGTAGAATTTTATAATAATCGTCGCTATATATAAAATAAGTTGGAAAAAGAAAATAAATTTAAAAAGCAATGTAAAATCTACATTTCACTGTTGTAAATAAAATTATACAAACAAACTTATTCAGTGTTTACATATCAAATACGAGATGCAAAAAATATATGAGAAATGATAGTGAATAGGTTTTGAACATTTCATAAAACTACTCGCGTCATTCTCTGATAGTAAATAATATTCGAACTCGATTAGGCGGAAGCTCTTTCGCTTCAATCCTTCTTCAAATCATAACGCTCCAAAGAGCAGAACTGGAAATGGTTCGTGATAGCTAAAAAGTAGATACCCCTCGGGGCACGAGCGTCCGAAGGGGGTGGGAGGGTAAATGAGCAATTTCCCCCTTTTGGCTATACCAAAAGCTTGTATTATACTTGACGATTTTTTCACCAATTTGAAGTTTACTTAAAAATAAAGACTGAAAATCGCATTTTACACTTATAGTCCAGTAAATGACGGTAATCACCTCATAATTCTTTGAATTTGAATGAATAGATTTGAAATTTTGACAGGTGGCAGAGAATAGCACAAGAAGCAAACGTGACCCAGTGCCGACTTGTGCTTTTAATTAACACTAAATTCTATTTTGAACCGTGCAATAATTAATGAAAGCACTTTTAAAACCTTTCAAGCTATTTCTTTTCAAATTTCGTCATAAGCAGCACTCCAGGGGTTGATTTTTAAGGGTTAAAATGTTGTAATTCATCATAAATCATGCCTACAACATAAAATAAACTTTATTTGACATATTTCATCGGGTTTTCAATCTATTAAATGCTTTAATCAATTTTATAAATAGGGGTTGTTTTCACCCCTAAAAAACATCTGCCAAGTAAATGCACAGTGCTTCCTTGTGCTAAATTCACTAAAACCGATAGTGTTCAGATAAATTGCCTGGCATTGGTTAATCATTTAATTTTTATACAAATTTTACTAAAAAATCTTAGTTTTCTTAAAACGCACCTGAATATTTTTTCATATATTTTTAATTTTTTGACAATTTCAATCTAAATCTAAATTTATGCAAATGTCAAAATGACATTTAAAACGTCAAAGTGACATTTAAAACGCCAAAATGACATTTAATATATCCAATCAAATATCAACTTTAGAAAAACAAAACACGAATTTTTAAAATAAATTGAGATAAATCTTTGTAAGGGAATATTTTACAACAAACATAGTAGACCCATATTATAGGAAATTTAATGCTCTATAAAAAATATTCTATAAAATTTTCTCGTAACATGTGTCGTTCTTGAGATATCTTGAAAAAAGAAACATTTTGGGGTGTCACCCCTCCCCCTTACACACGATTTTGATGATTTTGAAATGGGACCGTCCTCAAACGAAACCCAACCATCCGACCAAGTTTCAATAATATCGGTTCAGTGGTTCATGAGTTATGCGTGTGACAAGGATTCAGGGGACAGACGGACGGACGGACGGACGGACAGACAGACAGACACGGAACGAAAAGTATTTGTCTTGACGTGAAACGGATAAATCAATTTAAAATTTTGAAATTAGAGAACTTTTTTTTTGTCTAAATCTGAAACGATCACATAGCTTCTCGTATCTTCGATATTGCGAGGAAGCAAAATAAAAAACACACATTGGCATAGGGTCACTTTTGAAGTAGAGGGTAAGACGAGCTTAATCCTAAATTTTCATGCAAATCAATGCATGTTCAAAAAATTGTCAGGTTTTTAAATATTTTACCTTCATTTACTTTATTAAGATCGATTAATTGTCGAAAATAAAGTATTTTCTTTTTTTCGTTGTTTTGGATTATTTGTGTTAATTATTAATTATAATTCTATAAATTTTGATCTCTAATAAGGAAATAGTTTACTTAAGGTTTTCTTATTCTATTTTGTTATTTATTCTATACAATGTCTATAAATAAGAAATTGTTAAAAAAATAATCAGTAATCATTATGGTATCACAACAGAAAATAAAATTACAAGTTTTGGTCATAAAATGCACACCCTTTTAACTTTTTAAAAAGTATTAATATATTTGTGAACTTCTACACCTAAATACGGTACTAAAAATATAAAATAATATCCGGTATTATAAAGAAGCCAATACTGCAAGCTTGCAAGCACTTTCAAATGTGATAGTATCTATATATGGATTAATTATGGAATTTAGAGCAGTGATACTTCAACTTATTATAACACAGTTGGCGACTCTGGCCGTACAAAATAATTTTCATAATATCACCACTGTTTTATTTCCGTTGGTGTTTATTTACCACAAATGCGCGAAACTTGTCAAACATTTCATGAAATAACAAGGGAACTGTCAGATAGGTTTTAAACCTCATTTGAAAGTGCTTGCAAGCTTGCAAATTTTGTTAGCTCGGACATAAGACTTGCAAGTAAACATAAAATTAGGTTAGAATAATATATTATTATATTGTTTATGTTTTAAAAATACAAATTTCCCGAATTTTGTCTTTATTAAATGTTAGAGAAGAAACTCAGAATAAACATTTTATTTACTACTGTTATTTAAAAAAAAATCTGTCAAGACATACACGGGTGTATGTCTTTAAGGTTCCAAAGGAACCTATTAAGTACGTATACTGTTTTGAGTTTCTGCAGGGCCATTTTTGAGTAAGAGAACAAAATAAAAATTTGGTGAAATTCTACTGACTGAGATCTACATTTTGATACTCCCCATGCCTAGTTATGGAAATTAAAAAAATTAACTATATGATCCCCCTAGACCCTTTCTATTTCCCCAATATCCAACAAAACCTGCTTGGGGTTTACAGTAGTAGATTGATTTTTATAGAATTTAAAAATAAACTAAAACTAAAAGAATCATCTGCTATAAATTTCAATTACAATCTATCCTTATTTGATCTGAACATTGCATTAAATTCTGTAGTAGATATCTCACGGGACTTTATCTTAGAATTTAGATAAAATCAGAGTAGAGAAAATAACCAAATACCACTCACGCTTGCTTGCATCCATCACATAAAAGTCAGCAAAATCTAAATATAAAAGAAGAACACCTATGGGGATATCAGAGCACATCGAGTATTATATTTAATTCTGTAGATTGATATTTACAAAAGTAGACAGTCATGATATCCTTGACTAAATCTAAAGATAAGAAAAGTACGGTGAAATAGGGTAAATACAAAAATACTTTAACCCCTTAATGCTTCTTTTCTAGCGAAAATATATTTTTTTCAAACCATAATGAACCTAAATGCTTTATTTAATAAAAACAAATATAAATATTTGATAAATAAAAAATCAATATTTTATAGTTTTTTTTTATTATTATAATATTTAAACCAGGGACTTGAACCTGAATCCGAATCAACAGAACCGCTATATCTCAAAGTCAACGAACCTGAATTTGAACCCGAATCTTTTCATGGATAACCGGTAATCATATATTTTTAAAAGGTTCAATAATTTATTTTTAATATTTTCCTCCAATAGTTTTTAGAAGAGATTCTATATTGTACTAATACTGGAAATCTGTGAATTTTATTGTATGATGTGACTTATCAAGTCAACTATTGAAAATTACATATTTTTCACTTTCTCTTTTAATTTTGTAATTGAACTACATTTTAATTTGCAAAAAAATCTGAAATATATAAATTTGAATCTTTAAAATGAATTTATATTAATGTTTATATTAATGTTTTTTCTTCAGAAAATGTTTTATTTGTTAATTATATTTTTTTTCGAATCAAATAATTTTCTTTTAATAACTAACATGAACTCGAACCCGAACCTGAACCTTAAAAAACAGTTTTTGAACCCGAACAGTTTGCAATATGTTGAACCCAAACTCGAACCCGAACCGATTTAAACAATTAAAATTGAACAAATAATATAATAATATAATCATCATTAAACGATGAAATAAGAAATTTTCTAAAAAAAATATCAAATTATTTTGTATGGCCGAGTTCGGTACGGTTATTTCGGCCAGTTTAATATGCCCAAGCTGAGCTCAGGGCTGGACCTTAAGGGGTTAAAAATAAGGCATACTGTTTTTTGGGATTGATGAGCTTTTTTGTGATTCTCATAAACTCATGTTACTAATAAAATAAGTACCTGTTTATTTAATTTACCAATGTCCGGTTTTTTTTTAAATTTTAGGTTAGGCTATAGTTTTTTCTCAAAATGATAAGTTCTACGATACAAAAGTTATAAAATAAAGAATCATGAAACAACGTAAAGCAGATGCTATGATAATATAATAATTAATAAATAAATTACACTAATAATTAGTTTAAATGTCCACCATTTTGACACCCACTGGCCAACCGTCATCAAAATAAGCTGTTTTACAGAAGTGTCTATAAATTATGATTCAGTATTGTCAGTAATTAAATATCAACAAATATTTATAATATACTACATTTAATTAAACAAGTGGGTATTGTCCATAATGTTGCGAGTACCTTATTCTATATTTTTCCTACATAGATATGCCTTTTCGCTAGGGTGGATTAGTGGATTAACCTTCCATTTAACTATCGTCATAGGTACTTACATCATATACATATTTATTTTAAATGAGTTTATATTTTAACCACAATTAATAACAGAAAAATATTGATAAGTGAGAATTAGAGTGGCAGCGTATAACTACATTTACCCCAACGATTCGAGACTAATGTAAAAATAAGTATTTTTATATAATACGTCACATTTACTAGTGAATTACATTGAAGAGCATTAGGGAGAATAGAAATAAAATTCACAATTTTAAATAAGTAGTAAATAAAGTACTTATAGCTTTCAAGAGATGGGAAACTGTTTCGATTATATTATAGAAATAAATAATAGAACATTATTACTTCTACACCGGATTTACATTTACTCCACTTTACTCTATGTAACTTTTTTTTACTAATTTACGAAGGTTTTTTTTTACAGCTACACAGGTAGAAACATTGACTTGGGCCAAGAAATCTTTGTTCTATGTATAACGAAAACAATATTTTCTTAATATAAGAATATACTTTTAAGTCTTGGCACTTTACAGAAACGGTATCCGTCGGCGCTTCGACCTTGCAAATCTATTATATGTAATTCAATAAAAAAACGCTGCTGCATTTCGACGCAACTAAAATACCACTTGTATTGAATCGCATATAATAGATTTGCAAGGTCGAAGCACTGACGGAGACCGTTTCTGTAAAGTTCCAAGGCTTAAATCCAACTATATATTTCGTTCGAAAATATTGCTTTAAAGAGAAACAATAATATAGTTGGATTAACCGGTAATGTATAGAATCCCTTGGTATTCTATAGAATGCCTAAAATCACCAGGCAATGTATAAAATAAATGTAATTATATTATATTAATATATTTACTAGGCATTGTATAGGTAGACTATCGGCAATGTAGAAAATATAAACAAATATGGTTAAGGGCTCGAAATTTCACATAATATCCGGACAAATATTTGATTTAACTGATAAGGTAGGTACATATTATTTAAGGTTCCAATATTGTTTCTGTGAATTTGTTATTTAAACAATGAGAGTCTTAAATCTTACTTAATACACGTCTGGGGCCTGAGCTAATATGTTTATAAATGATTAAATAATATATAAGGTAGTGGCACCAGTCTTGGTAAGGACCCCAGTAATGCAAATTTTTAATTAAATGTACTGAATTAAAAATATGTGTTGATATTTGATACCACCATTTTTGAATATCAATCTATTTACATTTAAATATTTTACAGCGTGATTTGATGACAATCGGCCAATAGGTGTTAAAATGGTGGACGTTTAAACTAATTATTAGTATAAGTTATTTATTAATTATTTTACATTGTAACAAAGACGATTTTTTCTTTTTGTGTAGTAGTACTTATCATTTTGTAATCTTTAGCAAATGTCCATCACTGCGTGCTCATTACTGGTTTTACTTTATCGATTACTGGAGAAAAGAATGGTTTATTTTATATTTATTAAAATGCGTTGCATATTTATTTTTGATTACTAAACATATTTCATATTATTATAATTATTTTATATTTAATTAAAGTTTTTATATTAAAGATTGACCGTTTATGTTTAATTTTTGGTTTATTTTAATTTATATGTTTATTAAGATATTCTTTAACAAAAATAATACATACTAGTAATTAATTACCTTGTAAAATAGCAGCAATTAATGTAAAGGTTGAGACTACTAGAGGTTCCTGGTAATTATAAGGCGTCCTTTTATGTGTTTGACATATGCTATAAATCTAGTATATTAGTTTCAAATAGGGGTACAAAGCCTTAGCTTTTTGTAATGTAACAAATTAGCAATTCTAGGTGAATGTATAATTACATTATTACAACAGTACATTTATTCATTAATGAACTAGTACATAAATTATAAAAAAATGAATTATTAATTTTAAATATCTACCTAAAAAAAATATTTGAACATTACATAGCTTTTAACATTAACTGAAATGTAAAATAATTAAAAACACTCCATTGTTATGAAAAGCGTATTATTTTGCACTGAAAGCAAAAATATACCATAAATTGAATATCATCGACGTCATGGGAAATTTCAGCATTTCACACTTTTAGATAACTAATATGAAATATTACATTTTTGAACAGTGTCGTTCCTAGATCATGCAAATATTTATTATTTTTATGAAACAAAAAATATCTAGGTACTTTGTTTTTATAAAATATAGATAATTTCGATTTTTAAGTGGATTTAATCGTATTGGTTTCTGAAGGGCATATATAGATGAACATTTGATGAATATGTATAGGATGAATAATAAAAAGTAAGGAATATTGAAATTACAATCTAAAATACTCTGAAACATAAACTTGATGTATATATTTTTTGATACCAAATAAAAAAGAGCTACAATGGGTGCCCAGAACTCTCTTATCCATAATAGTACAGCGGTCAGATAGTGAAAAGACGTCTAGAAAAGAAAGCGTGACTAATGAAATATATACAGGCTAAGACATGGTGGAATCGATAGCTAGTACCTAAACCTACATTTTCGTGTAATTTTTTTTAAATTTGGTTGCGTAGAACTTTTTTAAATCGCAAAAAGGTTGATTTTTTGCGTTTTTATAAAATTCTTATTTTTCATCTTAAACTCGTTGTATTTTTTCCCCCTTTTGAGTTGGGCTAAAAATTTTTTGAACACGGTCTTACTTAGTTCTTATCGAAAGTAGTGGTGTAGTTTTTAAACATCTGATAAGGCTCAATTCGTTATAAATAAATGATTTATTAAAAAAAGTTGAAAATACGGTTAGTTTTTTTCAAATGCTTGGAGAGTCGAGGGAATTTTCAAGTTTATTCTTAAAAACTATATAACACTATGAAGTATTAGTTGATAAAGTTTTCTGTGAAAAATTAGATTTTTTTGAGCAGTACAAAAGAAATGGCAAGCGTTTTAAAATATGGAACGCCGTGCGATGCGGCGCGGTACGATTAGTACGGGCGTAATCTCGGCGCTTGCTGGACAAAACACATCTAATTTGAAGGAATTTAAAAAAATTAATAAAACTGAAAAGAGTGGAGCTAATGCCCCAAAAAAATTTTACGTACCAATAAAACTTTCGGAGATATTTTTAAAAAACTCGTTTTTTTTACTATTAGACCCATTTTTAAGTTTCAGAAGTGTTATAGTATGTATGTTTTATCAAGCTACCACTCAAAGTAGCTGAGCAGTGAATATTTATATTTTTTAATTCCATGGAAATAACGAGTCCTATAACCTCAATTAAAAGTGTAGGTAGCTACAGTATTTTTCTTTGATTATAGCTAAGTCAGTTTTGGGGGTGATATTAAATGTGTGGGGAGTTGGGCTCCTTCTAATATTCCGATGAACTTTTGATCTTCAAAAAGTTAAAATAGTAATGAAAATATTTTTTATTGAGTTAATATTTTAAGCTTTAGAATCAACATTCGTTACTTATTATCCATCTTGTATAATAAATACTATTATTAAAAGACTGTGCTCTGCAGCTATTTTATTAAAATTTCATTATATCATGAAACAACTGAATTTTTTGATAGTTTGTGTACGCGTATCGAATATTTTTCTTTAAAATGATCAACTCACGTGTTTTGTGTGTAATACATGTTCAACAAAACAGTAATTTTCTCAACACGATAATACTGTTAATCCGCTACGCCCTGTGTCATTTATAAAAGCCGACATTTATCTGATTTTAATACCATTGTTTTGCATATCTCATTAGAATACACATACATGCATATGTGCCCATACATGCATGTTGACAGGACCGTAATCATGATATTTTTTACTTAAATAATGCGTAACTTAAAAGTACATAATGGGTGTTCAAAATAAAACGAAACACTTTACAGAAAAACTTTTCAAATAGTTGCCACGGAATTCATGGGACTTTCTTATACTTAATACTGACAGTGAACAGTGTAAATAAACACATGCTTATGTTTTTATTAAAAAATTCTGGCAAACTAATAAAAGATCCAATAAAATTTATGGGACACTAAAAGTAAATAACACTGGCCGACAAAAAAAATTCTATTTGCTGCAGAGTATACAACAATTTTTTTAGGGTAACTTGGGCATGTTTAATTGCGCGATATTGCAAAAAAACGTTTTTTTCAATATACAAACATTCAAATTGGTATCTATATAAGAAATGACCGTAATTATCAATTTTGACACACGCAGTTGATTTTAGTACAATTTCACCAATTTTCATTCGATTACGTTAAATTTTTAACACAATAAAGAAGATAGAGAAAGCTACAAATTTAATAAATTGCATTAAAAATGTACAAAAATTGTTTGTGTAACAGCACTTCGAATTTTGAAAGTTGCCCAATTTTGTCTCAAAAATCTATTTTTCTTCGTTTAAAACATGATTTTTGAAGGCAATAAATTTATGAATGTGTATAATTCAAGTTTTTTTTGTTCAATTAGGACCCATAGCTACATTATGAATCATCTATGGTTGAAGTATTTGATTTTTAAAAAATATAAACGAATTTCAATGTTTGTATATCGAAAAAAAATGTTTTTTTGCAATATTGCAAAAACAAGAGCTAATTGATGGTCATTTTTGGATTCAGCGTGCCCTAAAAAAGTTGTTAATAAATATAAGTAAAGATAAGAAAGTATATATGTATTATAGTAAAACCAGATGCTGTAACTCAAAAACGACAAAATATAGTAGAGTGAAAAAGGATCAATATTCGTCTGTAAAAAACCTACTATTTTTGATAATGACTTATTTATTTTTAAATTTTTTGGATTGTTTTTTGAAAAGACATTTTGAATTTTAACAATCTTAAGTTTTGACGAAACCGAGATAATATCACTATTATTTGTAATTCTCGAAAGTTTCGCCGAGTGTTAATTTTATCTAATTATTGTAGCATGGATTATTTTAGAGTACCACTCTAGCTTGTTTGTGCAGCTCTGAAATTAAAATGTGCAGTTCTAAAAGTTAGTTTCTGCAGTACTTAATAAAGAACTTGAACAATAAAAAAAAAATTGAATGGCACTTTAGAATTTTTTTTCTCAACTAAAAATTCTAAAAAGGTAAATAAATTGCACCTAAAGTCCGAAAAAATGCTTTTACAACATTATCGTCACCTAACCTAATTTATTTTTCCTCATGTTGTGCAAAATTTCTATAAAATAACTCCTGTATTGTATGTATAAAGGGCATGCATTTTCTTTATACGAATCTGTTAAAAACGATAACCACTCACACATAAACATATAGACATCACCATAGGCTTACATATCACTAATTCTGTTTGCAGTTTTCTGTTTGGATACAACTGAATCAATTCTGTCATTGTTTGGCCACATTGATTGGCTAACGGTACATTTTTAAACTGTTTTGTCCGGGCTTTGCACGCTCTCACGCCCCTTCATTTGTCGCAGTTGTTTGATAAGGTATTAATAAAGATACAGTAGAACCTCATTATTGTCACACGGTCGGGGCAACCATACCTCTACACTGTCTCCTGGTATTTTTCCCCTCACGCGCATAGAATGCATACGAATACATATAAAAATTAGAAACGTGTGCTTTGACAGGAGTTTTTATTATTGTGTGGTTATTACGCAAATTACAAACTGTCACTTATGTATTAAGAGTAGAAAGCGCAGGTGCGGACGTGGTTTACATTACTATAACTAATCGACAAACAATGATAGAGAGGTGGTAAACAATTGGGCAATAATGGGGTTGGACAATAACGATGAACGAGCAGTACGATGAGGACAATAATGAGGTTCAGTGGTCTATACTATAGACAATGTCATTCATGTATACTTATCATACCATTCATCAGAACTGTCAGTGGGTTGTCATCAGTGTTGAGCAAAATTTAGTTCAATTAACGATCAAACAACTTCTATTAATCACATTAATCGCTAGCCACGACCAATTTATTCCTTTAGTTGCAAAAACCTATGATTATAATTGAGGAGGTGAGTTCCAAAACTCGTTCGTTCCATTTAAAAAAATTGAGATGCCGATGACTTGGAAAGAATTTTTAGCATTTTTTTATATGGCAATCGAAGTTTTGAGTCAAACTCTCTCAATCATATTATGATTGAGAGAAAATGATTGAGAGAAACTGAAAGAATGCCATATATTTTTAAAAAATCTACTGCCATTTCGAATATTTTTTTAAATGGAACGACAGGTGGCAACTACTTTTTGTAACCAAAAACATAAACTGCCGTCACAACCAATGATTCAATAGCAGTTGTTTAATCGTAAATTGAACTAAATTCTCAACACTGGTTGTCCTTTATATTTAATACCTCTACAATGTTTTTACTGCTTCAAATCGAAACTAGCAATAATGCTTCAGCTATCATTAAAAGGGACGAATATACTGAAATCTTTAAGTAGTGTAAGCTTTTATACCATTCAGTTACAATTTGCAACATTGTGATTTAGTTATATTTAAAAAAAAACTTACTATTTAATATGGCAAAATTTTATAATGTCTGATATTATATATTAGCTATTACATTTTCAGTAGAAAAACAAATTAAATTTTGTAATTTAAATCAACACAGATGTTTAAAGTTCTAGAAAAACTCGTAAAAAGTTGTATGTTTTTGTAAAACGTAGAATGACATATTGAAAATGTCCATAAAAACGTATTGCGAAATTAGATTTTTTTGTGGGAATACGGAAATGAAGGAAGACATTAAATTTTTACAGCTCATTTGTAAAACTACCATCTTTTTATAATACCACTGGTTGTTTATTTTCATTTAGTTAATGTAAATTATGATGACGGGTTTAATTCACGAAAGTTTTATGTGATTAAACAATAGACAAAAAAATGGTCCATTTAGTTGAGTTGTTCAGAGGCTAAAATGATTAAATCAGCTTAAATAGTTCAACAAATTGATGGTTTATAATTGAACAGACAATAATAATAGTACAAATATTATAACATAGGTAATATTTTCTTATTTGCGATTTCACTCTTTTTATTTACTTTCTTCTACGGCCATATGTTTGAAATATATGTCTGTCGGTCTGTAGATGTGTCTCAAAAACGACAAATCATAGTAGGGTGAAAATTTTTGTCAGGAAATGGGTGTTCTTCTTATCTAAATTATTTCTAAAATGGGGCGAGTTAAAAAATATTTTAGAGAAAAGTTCTAGAGAATATTATTTCCACAATTTATCAATTTGCCATAAATATATTTTTTTATTATAATTATATAATTAGAAACATGTAGACTGTACACACAGTATAGCGTATAAGAAAGTACCGTGGCACTCATGACATCTTTATTTTTTGTTATTTGGTTTTTATGCGCTGTTAAAAACAGAACAAAAAATAAAAAAAAAGTTGAAATTTTAAGCATTAAATTGCAACTAAGCAAAACTTTTACGATTATATTAAACCGATTTCTTTTGAACACTAGATTTTGATAGAAATATCCACATTGACTTGGATCCATTCTGACTACTTGTACCATGATGTCTGTTTGTAGATGCGGTAACTCAAAAACGTTAATACAAAGAAAGGTGAAATTTTATATTTAGGATCAATTTTTGTATGGGAAGAAAATATCCTATTTTTTAAAACGATTTTGCAACCGGAAATGGATGTTTACTGTTGTCAATTTTAGAAATTATCGAATTATTTTTGAAAGTGTGCGAATAAGAAGAATATATTCTTAATAAAAGTTATAGATAATATTATTTATAATTTAAGTTCCACCCATTTATTTATATCTTTTCACAGTTCGCCAGAATTTTTTTTGTTTACATAATAAGACACACATACTGTACTTTTAGTATTGTATATAAAAAGATCCCGTGACATCTATGGCAGCTTGAAAAACATTTGATTTTATACGTTCTTAAGCTTTAAAATTGTATTTTATGAAAAAATTGAATAAAGAAACGAAAAATAATTTTTAAACTGAAACAAGCTTCAAAATGCAGGCTCTTCTATAACATTTTCTATCGAAAGAGACCTTTTCAAAGTAAAAAAAAATATATATTATATATATTTTTCGGCTTTGATTCCAGCTTTTCGAAAAAACTTTTACAGAAAAAAACCCATTAATATCTTTAACGTGTGTATTATATTACAGTTATGTGAAATGAATTAAATTATTCAATATTAGTTTACCTGAAGCTGTTGTGTATCATATATAATGAAAATTAATTAACCTATATCGAAGATATTGACAACGTTGGTAATTCAATTAAATCACTCGTATGAGAACAGCATATCAAAACAATGTATTATTATTAGTAATTAGCATAATTGGTCTCATTTCCATCGAATAGTACATTACACCCTCCTACTGTGGTACCACTGATCTGTGGCCGGATTTACGTGTGAAAACATATGTTTAGAATAATGTGGTTTCCGATTGCGTGGTTTAAAGTTGAATTAATAATATGAGTAATGAGTACGTATGAAACCCGATTTCCAGAATGTGTACCGTCACTGATACGGAATTGACCATTAATTGACCGTCAAAAATAGTTTGTATTCGAACTTATAACATACGTATGCAAAAAGGGGGAAGGGGGTTCGAACAAACGTGCCGTGAAGTTTGAATTACCTACATCAATTTTATTTCTATCAGTTTTAAACTATTAAGGACGTTGATTTTAATGATAATCAATTTTGACAGTTTTCTTCATTTATAAAAATAATAATCATTCAATGAGACCAATTACAACCTTTTAGGTCTCACAGGAGTGAAATATTGAATAATTATCTGTTTCGCTAAATATATTTATTACTAGCACATTGGACTCGGTGTTACCCGGGTTAATATCTACAAAATCATATTGACCTAAAATATTCAACATGCCTACCCAACATGCACACTCAACATGCTCACAACACACGGTTTACCGCAAATTGTTTTTTTCCGACTTCATGAAATTTACACAACGTTTAAGTCTTAGAATTTGTATGAAAATCAAAATAAATAAATAGGTATGTAAAAATCACAATCAATTTTGCTATGTACACGTGTCAAAAATCATCCAATTGTTCGACAAAATATTTGAACGAGACGTGATCATAGTGAAAATAAAATAAAATATTGAAACTCTAAGTTATAGAATTCTTTATTCCATGACTACTATGTATGTTTTTATATAAATGATTGTTGTCTGCTGCGACATCATGGAAACAAAACACGACTTGATAAAGATTTTTTTTACTCTTTAGCCACGAACACGCACAGAAAAATTATCTAACTATTGGTGAAAACTGCATTGATTCAGTAATTCCCGATTCTATAAGCCTCATACAAACGAACATTCATTTTTTAAGGGTTCCAAAGAAACCCTATTAATCTCACTTTGTCGTCCATCCGTACGTCCGTCCTTTTCAGTTAAAGAATTTTATATTTTTATATATAGAGATCTTCAAAAAATCTTTCATATCTCAGCTAGACAATGGGTACATTTTTCTTCTAGAACCCCTACCCCCTCCCTCCTAGCCTAACCTAACACCCTCGCGGGGTTTTTCCTGCCGGATCGATTAATTTTATACTACTATTTTTATTTATTATTAATTCTGGAGAAATAAGCTTTCAAAGTGTCACATAATCATTTTTAATTCGTGTCTCCTAAGTTACCCTCATAATACCGCTAAGCAAAACGGTGTTATGCTTTAAAATAAAAATTTGTTTAGGGGTTGTCCATAAAATACGTATTGAAATAAGAGAGAGAGAGGGGTAGGAGGCAATTGGTAAACGTGATATGTGACGAGGAAGGTGGGGAGGTCCAAACAAACGTGACGTGATGCAACGTTTGAAATACCTACATAAATTTTATGTCTACTAAAAAAAAATGCAGTTGTGATATAAAGGACATTGTTTTTAATGATCAACTTTGACAATTTTCTTCGTTTATAAAAATAATTATTCTTTTTGTGGAGAGTCTGGGTTTTGTAGCATATTATTAAGTATGGCGTTGAAAAAAATGTGATGCAGCGTGAGAAAGGAGGAGGGAAAGGTAAAAATGCGTGAATTTTGCATGATCTAATTTATGGATGACCCCTTACTTAAAGTAAGTCATATTTCAATAGGTCGAAACAACAAGATTTCACTACATAAATATATTAACAAGAACGCAATTATTCGTGGAGAGTAGAGCGCACGAGTCACAGTAATAATTGTTGGTTGTTTGAATTGAACACTCGCAGTGTTTAGTTACACGGTTTGTTCAGCGGTGACTTGACCTAGTTTACACGGCAGCCACTTGGTGGCGTTGCTGTGGTAGTAGTAGCTCTCTATTCAAAGTAGGTCCCTCGCGCTCTCAAAACGACAAAGTGTTTTTCCGTTTGTGTGTGTTTAATCTTTTGTCTTGGAAGAATACGGAACTTACTGACGTTTTGTTATTATTTGTTTTACTTTGAATGTACTCGGTTTCTTACTTTTTTACAACTGTTTTAATGGTATGAGAAACGGTTGGATCGAAGGAAGCTTTTTTTCATATTACGTGTCCTTTATATAAGGACTGATAAATAAAATTTAAAAAAGGAATAAAAATAGGTATTTTAAGGATCAATCCAAACTATCGAGCCGCTCTCGGGCCGGTCTCGCTCCAATCAAATATAAATATACAATAAACAATGAAATTATTCACAATTCACACTAAAGGTATCGGTCAAGTTTCGGTCCAATCTCGCTCCGATATAGCATAGTGTAAAAAATATTTTACTCGAATGTGATCGAACCTGGCATGGATTGTACCCATAGGTTTGATCCACACTATCGATCCGCTTTCGGGCCGGTCTTGGTCCGGTTTCGCTCTAATAAAATATAAATAAGCAATGAAATCATTCACACTATAGGTATCGGTCAGATTTCGGTCCAACTACGTTTCGATATAATATATTTTACTGGAGCGTGATCAAACCTAGCATGGATTGTACCCATAGTGTGAATAGGAACTTTAGTTGTCCGTCTGTCTGTCTGTCTATTCGTCAAGACTCTTTTTCTCAGGAATAGCTAGAAGTATCAAGTTGAAAGTAATATCAAATAATAAATTTCAAGATTGTACGTCAACGGGAATATTCATATTACACAAAATAAATTTGTTTCTTCTAAAATAAAAAATAGGAAAAAAAGTTTATTTAAATAGACAAATATACATCCTTATCAACAGATAGCAATTTTTAGTCTCGTTTTTTAGTCAAATTAGTATTACAGTAATACAACTGGCAATAGGTCTATGAGGACTCATAGAATAGGAATATTTACATCAGCTTTTTACTTATTTTTAATCATAGAACAAGAATATAAATGTATTTTATGTGAAAAATTATCTTTAATATCGTATTTCTTGTAAAGGGTTGATCTTATGACAAATAACAAAGTATATTTTTGTATATTTTGTGGAATACAACCTTATAAAAGTGCCAAACATAGGAAAAAATTAAGAACAAAAAAATAAAAGATTAAAATTAAAGGACCTACTGGCCCCATACATCCCTGGTCTAAATAATCGTTGATTAATACTGTAAATCAATAACACGTATTAATGCTTAACCAGGTATCAAATTTTATTACTGTATCATAATGGGTTTGTCAGATATTAAATAAAAACTAATCTTAGGCAAAATTTTTGGAGATCAGTAGCTCGTTCATGGAGAGTTTCGCAATACATATTCACAACAACTTTTTTGCTTCTGTTCAGTTTTGTTCTGTTATTATGATTAAATTAATTTAATTAAAATTTGTTGCACACGATAGGAAAACATAACTCATCAATTTCTAAAGCATATATTTTACAAAAGATGCCCCGCTTGCAACTATTTCTATACAAAAATTGCATCCCAGTATAATATATCATTTACCTTATAAATTTCCATAACATGTCAGGAATATAAGCATCTTATACAACGTAACAAATCTGACATAATCCGTGCAACAAAATGAAAGCAGTTGCAGTTCCCAAATGCATTATAGTGGTAGTAGAGCGATCACGCGAGTTTGAAACCGGTATAGAAAATAACAACACATGCTCTGCATGACACATGTACAATTCTTAATGCACTCGAGTATATTGTTTCTCAACGTGAGATACGAGATAGAGGGAGAGAGAGAGAAGATAAAGGTAAAGTAAACTGAATTTTATATAGAAAACGCTTTCAAATCGTATTTTAAAGTAGTACTAGTCAGTCTGTTTAAATCCATTGGTTGTCTGTAAGTAGGAATGCTTTGTGAATGTTAATATACAGGGTGTCCCGTAAACATACCGACAAACTTTCAGCAGTTGTCAAGAATATTAAAACGATCGCTTTTTGTTAATCAGACCATGTCCTCAAACGAGCCGTTTAAGCAGTAGAATAAAAGAAAGGACCCCGTAAAAAAACAATGGGCCTTTTGGTTGTCATTTTTTGTAACTTGTGGAAATGATATTTCAAAGTATGCTGATCAAAAGTTATGGATTTTCGTAGGTTGCATCCATTACAAATTTTGTCCAGCATACTTTGAACTATAATTTCCATAAGTTACAAAAAATGTCAACCAAAAGACAAAATTCATTGCTTTTGTGCGAGGTAATTCCTTTTTGCTCTACTGCTAAAACGGCTCATTTGCGGACATATGGGTTTACTATTAAAAGTTTGTCGGTATGTTTTTAGGACACCTGTATATTTACGAAGTTAACTAGATGAAGAAAATTCCTGTTGATTTTTTTCATTTTTATATAAGTATATGTATGTATATTATTGTTATTATTGATGTTTCCACAGACTGGTATATATGTTAAATCAACTTCCCGGTATGTACTGTGATTATTTATTTCTGGACAACGTTTCGGGCCGTTATTACGGCCCATCATCAGGTACCAAAAAATACAATGTAAATACAAAAAATACAAAAAATAATTCTGCGAACAAAACTGTTTACATGTTGTAACAGGTCACATTTAATATGTGAGTTACAGTGTGTGTATTTGATTTTGTTTAAGAACCTCTGGTTTTTGATTTGAAAACGTTTGTTTAAAAAAAATATAGTTCGGCGATTTTACGATAGAAGACGATTCAGTAGCCCTTAGGTGGTGAAAGAAGATAGAACTGATGTGAGATATATTAAAATTAATAATTAAATAAAGCGTCGTATTAATAAAAAATAGTATTTAAAATAAAAGATAGTGAGTTTTGAAGTTAGAAGTTAATAAGAAGTGTTAAGAAAGGAGAATTTAGTGAATAATAATAATAATCATTTTGTAACAACGGAATTATTGAAAGAATAAGTATAAGTGAAATAGCAAGAGTAAGAGATATAGTATATTATTAGTCAGTGGAAGAAAGAAAGGGTGCTATAAAGCCAATTTAAAACATATGTGTTAATGAAAACGGAGCTAAAGTTTAAACCATCATATTTAAAGTAAACCAGTAAAATTAGAATTAAAGCAGTGTATAATGTTAAATGAATATTGAATAAAGTATTAAAAAATCAAGAAATAAAATATTTAAACAATAAACAAATATTATGTTGCAATAATATAATATAGAAAGAGACAGAACGTGAATTGTAGTGAAATAAACAGAGACAGTATTTTTTTGAATCTATAAAGAAATTGACAGTTGAGAGTTGTTGAATATAATGGAATAAAGTTTTGATATGAAGAAATAATACAGGATACAAGGAATAAAATATCGTTCAAGATAAGTTCATAATATTAGTTATTAATTAAGTTTGGTATTTTTTGGCGATAAAGAAAAATCAAAAAACAAACACGTTGGCTCAACACGTTCAAGATACAGGACACTCTATAGATTTCGATAACACTAAGAAAATACACACCTGTGATAAATTATACCCTAGAATAATAATGGAAGCCATAGAAATAGAAAAAAACTCTAATATTTCTATGAACAAAAGAGACGACAGTATACGACTTCCTAAAGCTTGGTTACCTGTAATCAAGTTACAACCAAAAGAACACTCTTCCAGATAAAAACACCTAAAAAACGAACTACGTAACACACTAAAAAACGCTGTGTTCGTTTCTATAGTTTTATAATCTTGACATGTAAACAGTTTTGTTCGCAGAATTATTTTTTGTATTTTTTGTATTTACATTGTATTTTTTGGTACCTGATGATGGGCCGTAATAACGGCCCGAAACGTTGTCCAGAAATAAATAATCACAGTACATACCGGGAAGTTGATTTAACATGTATATTATTGTATATATGACAATTCTTTATTTTTTCAAAAATACTCTAAATTAGGAATGTTTATGGACGGATAATAAGCATCCGTAAAACGAAACTGTTAACAAAACTTGAAGGTAACCAGCTTTTATCAAATGTCATTTTCATAATTTTCACTATATGTATCCCATAGGCGTTGATTGAAAATGTATAATATGCAAATATGTTTTAAATTACAATTGAATGTAAAGAAATATGATGGTTCCAATAGATGTTTCTCTGTTAATGAATTATCACTTAATTATTTTTTAAGGTAGTATAAAAATATTTAAATTTTGTATTTTTTTATCTAACAAATTCTCCGGGATATAAAGTAGCCTTTGTCCTTCCTCGATATGCAAGCTATCTTTCTGACAAATTTCATCAAGATCGGTTCAGTGGTTTAGTCGTGAAATGGTAACAAACAAACAGACAGACTTTCGTTTTTATTATATTAGTATGAATTTCAAGATCCGAATAATACGCCATTGACTTTACAGCACGTTTTTGTGGTGCATAGTGGTAACAATGTTTGATAGTGTTTTATGAGTTTTACACCTTTCCTTGCTAAAGAAAATTACTATTGACTAATTCGTAGAGAATTTGAAATATATATGCCCAGTAGGGCAGCACAGGATCATCGAGTATGCAATGTTAGGTCCCGGCTGGATTTAATAGGATTTTTTTCGTATTTTTTTTTGTCTTTTTTGAAAATTTGTTCTGACAAAAGTTAAAAACAAATCATTACCTGAATGTTATTTTGTTAGTTTGAACTTTTCAACGGAGGTCAAACCTGAATATTACATGTTAAAAAATACATACGTACATATGTATAACTAATTAAAATTTATTTCACGAACCTAGCATATATGAAACATTTATTCTGTGCCATAATAGTAATGGGATATTTAATAATAGAGGACATATGTATAGTCTAATTATTATGTAATATAATCAACGTCATAAATAGCTGTGACTACTACCTACTATACATACATACGTATTGTATATCAAATCAACAAATGTATGTTTGTTCAAAACACAATAAATACATGTAGGTACGTGTATATTGTTGATTTACATAACATATAGGATAGAGTTATATGGACTGATTTCAAAACGGATATTTAATTGGTCATATGAGACCGCAATTATATAATATCAAAGTGAGTTCTAGAGATTGGTACTAAGGGTGGCGGGGAGCAAAAAAAGTTGGTATTTACGAACAAAATTTTTTAAATTAAATGACATAAAAAAGTTCATTCTTTACCGGAAATAACGTGATCGAAAGAAAATTTCTTTGGGGGCCCACCAACAATTCCAGTCTGGTGGCCATGCCAGAGGTTATCTTGTAATATACAGTAGAATTTTTAAAAGATGAAGGTATTGAAATTATAGAGGTAAATAACTGATATTATTTTAACGAAATTTATAGAATATTGTACAATTTGAGCAAAATTGTTATATTATAAAAATGATCACTAATAAACGGTCGCAAGTCGAGGACTGCCTACATTTATTTTTTACTTATGTTAGGCGCTGCACAAAGTAAATTTTAGAACTGAACATTTGTATTATAGAGCTGCACTGCAAATTATACATGTATTGAAAATACCTCCTGCTAGGAAAACTGTAATAAGTTCGAGTTATGTAGAGTTCATACATACATCGAGTAAAATAGGTTTTGGGGTTAAAAAGGGAAGAAGCGCATATTTTCTTCGACTTTATCGAGGTTCAACTTATATATGTTCTACTGTATATTCTAAATGTTTTCACATTTAAATTGAGCTTTGTTTATAAAGTGCGTTTTTAAAATGGCGGAAGATTTAATATTTCGTTGCAACTTGACTAAAATATTTTATTCTTAAATTTTTTTGAATAAATGTAACTATGAAACATCAAACTTTTTGAATAACCCAATAATTTTGTGTTCGTTGTATCAAGTTAAGTTACAATTTTATAAAAAAAATGTAGCAAAGTTTGATTTTAGATTACATAGATTACATGAAAAATCCCATGTAATCAATATGAGTAGACTACATACAGTGAGTTTTGTTTGAATTTAGATTTCTTTTTAAGATTTGAGCTTAATATATTGTTGTAAAATGTATTTATTTATATATTGTTTGTTTACAAACAAAAAAACATTTTATCTCAAACAAAACGTAATCATTTTTATTAAATGACTATTCTGCGGAACGGTGGAAAAACCTCTACAAAAGAAAATTGAAATTTTCATTCACGCGATTCCACACCGACCGTAATGACGGAGTATCTGCAAAAGCTTTGAAGAAACTGTGTCCTTTTGTAAAGCTCCAGACAGCTTTCGTCAATGTGAGTACAAGCATTACGTTTTTTTTGTGACGGTCATATTTTGGTTATTGCACTTTTGTTGCTAATAGAATTTGTATTTTTATTTTTACTAGAACCTAATAAAGAAACTGATTTTTTGATTGAAATGATACCAACACCTAGGGCAGCGTTTCTCAACCTTTTAGTATTTGCGACCCAATTTTCAATCACAATTCTCATCGTGCCCCCCCTCCTACAATAATTTTTACTGAAATCGTGCTGTTATTGTAATATTCTGTTTTATTTTATTTTATTTTCTTTCGAAAAACTTTGCTCTGCAAGACAGGCCAAATAATTATTATTCTTGTTTTTAATTTAATATTGATAAAAGAATTATTAAATATATTGTGCAGTACTGATACAATCCTATTTATAAGTATATTATATCAATGTAAATGTAAACGTGTATTTTATTTTTTATTATGTCCGAATGTATTTTATTGCTTTTTTCAGTAAATTAAAAAAAAATTGAATAATATTTTTTCTCATTTTTTTCTCGGTACGCTCGCGCCCCACAGGTTGAGAATCGCTGACCTAAGGCTTTTATTACGTCGAGACGAGAAACTGGATTGAATTTTTACCAGATGAATCTTGTAGATAGTATCGGCTTTAAGAGATTATCAGTACCTAATTAGTATTTCAACGGAAATTTTGCTTCTTTGAATACTTTAATTACTTTTCTTGACTTAGGTCACGTATGTGAGACGAAATCGACTTAAGGAGGAAAGCCATTGTGATGGAAAAAAAGGTAGCACGGCCGATAGCGATAGCGATCCTCAGAAATCTTTAAAGCGTTTTTCTCGAAACGACTTTTTTCGACTTTATCCCAGCGATTTCTCAAAGACTAATGAACTGATAAAAAATTTTTTTTGTAAATTTTCGTTATCGCGTAGCTGATTTTTGAAATTTTTAAATTAACTATTTTTTAAGAGCACTCGAATTGAAAAAAATATTAAAAATGGAAAAAAAAATTCAAACGGTCGCCATTTTGTGGAAAAATTAAAATAAAATAAAAACGGTTTCGCACAACCATACTGTCTACATTCATATAGATATTGATAAAATATTTATTTATTTATTTACGATAACCCATCCCGAAATTTCGATGGAACAAAGAGGAAAAATTTTTTTTGGTCGTCACATCGACAATAAAATGTCCTCTACTCGAACCTAAAAAAATTAATAATACCTGTTCTCAAACACTGACAATTTTTTGACCTGTCACAGTGGCTTTCCCCCTTAAATTTTGATGATACAAGATAAAATCTCATCTAAAACGAATATACGGGGTTTTTAAAATAAAACTACTATTGTTTCCAAATTAAGCTGTTAACAAATAGCTTATGATTTAATGATTTATTTTTTCAAGCGATATATGTACAAAGCATGTACATATGTAAGAAAACGTCACAAAGCACCCTTTAATTCTTATTTTTTAATAAGATACGTGTGTTTTTGATTTTGAAAAATTCATACAGAATTGGTTTAAAATATATCTTGTCCTTATTTAAATTCACGTAAACAAGAGTGGCGGGGGTGGGGTGGGGGGTAAAAGTACTTATTCCATTAAGAGTTTGAAACTAAATACGTCAAACAGCATTTCTTACACTGACGGTTTTAAAAGGTAATAAATAATATAATAGCTCTACCAGTGCTAGCGCTATATATATAACTTTCTTTTAAAGTTCTAGGCACAAACAAAATAAGAATTTAAAAATGTAATATAAGATTATTTTTTATGTACAGCCAGTTAATACTTCAAAAACAGGATTTGTTCTGGGGTGATCAGGGCAGATGACAGTTACGAGACTCTGGAAGCATGGGTTCGGCCACCAAATTCAAACATTGGGATTTTAATTAACTTAAATGGAATTTCATATAATCTTTTTTTCGTTATTTATAAAATTCGAGTTTGCTCGGTTTTTTTTTCTGAGAAATATCTTAATGAATTTATTTGATTTCCTCTCCGCTACTGAGATAATTCGAAATCAATTACAAGTTACTTGAGTACCTAGTGTGCATTAGTTTATAAATAAATTAAATTAAAAACAAATTCCTTATCTTGTTTGATTAGTTCTTTATTTGAGATAGTCTCTAAGTCGATTCTCTTGAGCAAAGTTTTATATGTATGAGTTTCAGCATATCATAATATTTGATTTGGAAAATTAAATTTTAATATTTATGAAATGTCTGTTTACTTGATATAACATTAAATATTATACTTAGCATGTAAAATTTATATCGACAAAATCAAGCAATAATATAAGATATATTATTAAATACAGGTTGCGAAATATTTCGAGACCTATGGATTTTAGAAAATAATGGTATTTGTCAAAGTTGTATGGTTGCCAGGAGGAATCAAGATTTAACATTGTTTTTTACGAATGATATCAAACAACTTTTGTCCGAAACTTTTTTTTCGTTCTTTATTTTTTAAATATTTTTTTCAGAATTGTTTTTCAATATACCGTCAATTTTCTTCTAAAAGTCATATAATAATAGAATGTTAGGTAGGAGGGTTTTAATGATTTTGACAAAGTAATGGGGAAGCATGACGTAGCTTATGGATAATTCCTAAATGAGATACTTATATATAAATTATTTGGAGCACTTTTAAAAATGTTGAATGTTTTTTTAAGTAATAATAATAATATTCATGGATTAAGTATTTTATCACTCTAAAACTACCTATTTTAAGTATTTTTTTTACTTTTGAGTACATTAAAAGTTCATGCTATAAATCCGAAAAACTTGTACTTCGCGTTTTTATATTTTCGTAATTATCAACTTTATCAAAAAATTATTTTTTAATCGTATTATTGAGAAGTTAAAACTCTTAACTCTTCAATTTAATAAATGCATTCCGAGATACAGGTAAAAGCTCACTTAGTTTCTGAGCTTATGGTACGAGTTAATTTTAGTTTTAGAGGCTACGCTTGAATATATCATATTTAATCATACAGTACGAGTACCATTTATAAAAAGTTGTTTTTTAACTTCATCCTATTCTATGTATATACATTAGGGTGGTTCTTAGATAGAAACGCTTAAATATGAAAATATTGATCTTGAAATAAAACATTTTGGTTCTAAAATTAAAATTGAAAAAAAAAATGGGTCGCGCCAGTTAGTAGTTGATATGGAATGACCTTATTTTTTATTTCAAAATCAATATTTTCATTGTCAAACATTTTCTGACAAAATTATCCAGAAATTAAAGAAAAAATAAATACATATGTACATTTTTCTCATGATGGAATGACTCAATGTCCCAAACAGCTGTCAACGTTGAATCACAAGTTTAATTTATCCATCTAAATATGGAATATGAGTACCAGGGTCGTAATTAGAGGCTCGGGGGCCCTGGGGTAAGAAGTGACTGAGCCCCCCCCCCAGAATATGCAAAACTAGATTTAAGACCTTTTTTATAAAAGAAAAAAAAAGAGGTAATTAAAATTTGTAATAAGTATAAATAAAATAATAAAAAAATAAAATAAAAAAAATAAAAAAACTGTACACTGCCGCGGGGGCCCCAAGGCACTACCCCAGCTGCCCCGGTGGTAGTTACGGCCCTGATAAGTACCAGGAATGCATTCATGAGTATTCTAGATTTTTAGAAATATTTTGCACGCAGAGGTCTTTGAAAAATCGCAAAAATCCGTGTATTTTAAATATACATATATAAATATTTAGAGACTGAAACTTTTTCCACATTTTTTAAATTATTTGGAGCTGATTGGGGGGGGGGGCGGCCCAGTCAAAATTCTTCCCAACCCCATTTAAGAACCACTCTAATATACATAATTTGTGCATAATAATTGATATGAATGCGAATGGTTTAACAAATTAACATTATAATTAGTTTGAAATAATTTAAACATACATCAAAAATAATTATTTGAAATAATTAGTATTTTAATAAGCTTTCACAAAATAGACACACTGTTTGACGTATCCCATTACACAATTTTACGCTACTCAAGCTCGGAGATGTGAGGTTAATGATATTTTGACAGCGTGGTATTAAGAAGTTATTCTTGGAACCAAACGTGTAGTTTCTGCGATGGGTATTTAGTTAATACAATCTAAACTCTAGACAAGAGACCTCTAATAATATCCTATAATATGTAATCGGATTTATTATTAAATATGACTATAGATTTTCAGAAGCTTTTTTCTATTACTTGTTATTATAAAAATTGCTGTTACAATGAGGAGGTTCTGTTATAAAAATCATCGAATTTTGAGTGATTTTTCAGGATTTTTTTAGAAAAAACTAAACGGTAGGTTATTTTGAAAGTTTTCTGTTATATTTATTGACATTTTCAATATATTTTTTGAAAATTTCATAAAAAAAAATTTGAATTGATTCTCCGCTAGATATTCAACGGTGAAGCCTCGGTGACGAAGTAGACAATTGGCGTAGCACTGTCTGTATTTATCTGAAACAAGTGATCCAATTTTTTTAATTACTATATTTGTACACACATAACTCATGAACTTGGTATATTGGTTGAGTCTGGCACACAGACAGACAGACACGCTTCGAAAATAGAATGATCAAGTGGGAATTTTGAAATCGGATTTCTGCTTTTCGCTGTTGCCAACACTGCCACTTGTGTTTTCTCACTCGTACATATATTTTTCATACACACAGAAGGACAGACAGACAGACAGACACGGAACGAAAAGTATTTGTTTTGACGTGAAAAAAAATTTAAAAAAAAAAATTTGAAATCGGAGATCATTTTTTTTGTCTCATTCTAAAACGATCTCAAAGCTTCTCGTATCTTCGATATTGCGAGGAAACAAAATATTATAAAAGTGATGTACAATATCGAAACTAATGAATATAGTACAGCCAGCCGTCAACTGTTTACTTCGTAAAAGCAAACTTGTGATTTGATTTTGACATAAATCTGCGAATAATGCGGTAAGAAGTAAAAGAAAATAAATGTTTTTATTCATAGTATAAGTAAATAAGACGTTGATTTTGTTAGCGTCGCGTTTGAGTGACAAATCGTTAAATTCATCAGAAAACTTTCAGACAGATCATATTTATTGTGTATATATGAATTTGTTAAATAAATTCTTTTTGATGTGAGAAAGATGATTGATGCTATCGAAAGAGAAGCCGAAATTTTATTACACATATTTCAGTTCTATTGAAATCTATTTTTTATATGAACTGAGGATAGAATTTTTATTTGTCTTTTAGGGTTTTTCGAATTATGATTTTCTCAAAATTAAATTTTGTATTTTGTAAAATAGTTTGTATCTTTTAGAAATGAAAATGATTATTAAGTATTCGAGAATATATTATTTCTGATATTTAAAGGAAAATATAAAATAACATGACTTAATTATCGAGGATTATTATTTTTTAAAACTAATTTTTTTTCTGCTATTACGTCAAAAATTACATATTTAAATGTCGAAGCAATTACAGATGGCTAGAATTTAGATCTTGTAACGGCATATTTTACTATAAAAGTAGTAAAAATCTTTTTTATAAATTTTATAATTTGAACACTTTAGAAAAAACGTTTTATAAAATTTTAACATGTCACGTTCTTGGAAAATTTTGAAAAAAAAAAACAATTTTGGGATGTCATCCTCTCTTTCTACATACGATTTTGATTATTTTTATACGGAACCACCTATTTAGCCAAGGGTACGGCATACTTTTTGACAGAAGAGCTAAATCTGTCCCTCAAAATGATTAAAAAAATATTTCATAATAGGTTATAATATTAATATTAATCACAAAGTGTAAAATATTATAACTTTTTTAGAAAAAAACTTCACTTAGGTACCAAAATCATACGTAAACCGACAAAAAGTCGACTTAATCATATTGACAAGTAACATGGACGTAGCGAAGCATGAGCAGGGAGGGGAGCTTCTCCCCCAGCTTGTGGATAAAGAGTAACAAATGAATCAGTTATTGGCTAAACATTGATATTCGTAGATTAGATTCGGAAATTTGGATATCATTATTTTTTTATTGCAATCTCTTGTTATAACGGGTAAGCTGTTAATGTCATTGACGTTTATTCTTTTTATACAAGAGAAAAAAAAACTTCAAAATAGCAACGTAGTGTACATTTTTGTAGAGGATTTTGTCTTCAAAAAGATATCCACATATAAATTTAATAGAAAATTTTTAAAATTTAAATTAAAAAAAAAACGACTTTTCATTGCTACTTTTTGCGCACCTATCTATAGATAGAATAAAAATTATATTTTTTTTCATAGCCATTTTACAATTCCTCGATAAGTCTAGAAAATATATTTATTATTGCAATTCGGTAATTTAATAATCAAGTACACCGGAAAATTGATTTATCGAGTTAATGAAAATCACAGAATTTCACGAACAAAAGTTTAAAGTTGCAACCGCGCGGCGTAGCACCAAAACGATAGAATATTAAAAAAAAAAATTACCCAAATTTTGTTTACATTAATGGCAATTTTTAGAGCCGTACATACACATTTCGAGGCACCAAATATTTTAAAAGATTTTTTTACAAAATTTGTTTTATAAAACTTTTAACTACCGGCTGTTTGAGCCCTCCACTTCTTCTCCCTTTACTTCAGGGTCCTAGACAAAACACGACGACTAAATCGGTTTCAAATAAAAAAAATTCCCCCCCCCCCTGAACAAAATCCTGGTTACGCCCATGACTAGTGATATGATTTTTAAAAATAGTGAATGTTAATTTATTGAAACTATTGTCGGTTAATCTGTGTACATTGTACCTACATGTCAATTCAAATTATTGTAACTATGTATGTATATGATACTATAATCACTTAAATTTTAATGTATTGAAAATTTAATTATAATAATGAGGTAATTATTGTAATCGTGCTTCAGTAATGTGTGCATAATTAACAGTAATTTGTAATTATTAAAATTACTCTTCCTTGGAAATAATTTGCTTTAAACGTATAATATACGAATTTATGTAATAAATCTGGTGATCTGATTATAAATTATACCTTATAATAATATATCTACATAAGGTACTGGCATCAGTCTTGGCAAGGACCCCAGTAATGGCAAATTTTAAATTAAATGTACTGAATTAGAAATATGTGTTATTTGATTACTACCATTTCTGAATATTAATCTTTATACATTTAACTGTCTTACAGCGTGATTTGATGACAATCGGCCAATAAGTGACAAAATGTTGGACATTTAAACTAATTATTAGTATAATTTATTTATTAACTAAACATAGCAACTGCTTTACATTGTTTCAAATATGACGATTCTTTCTTTTATAACTTTTGTGTCGTAGTACTTATCATTTTGTAATCATTAGCAAGTGTCCATCACTGCGTGCTCATTACTGGTTTTACTTTATCTATTATTGGAGAAAAAACATAAACAAAATATCTGCAATACTGCCTTAAATCATCCTAGAAAAGCATTTTTAGTTATTTCTTTGCATAAATAATATTGCAAAAGTTTTATATTTTGTACAAAATCATTCAAGTAGGTATATTATATGTACGTATAAGCTTGGTTCGTGTAACAGCTTACATTTACCTTCTTAACAAAAAGTAGAACTTTGTTCAACAAACTTTATTTTAAAATTGAACAAAAATCTTAACGCAAACATGAAAAAGCATGCAAAAAGTGTTCCAGACAAAATTATCTAGCTTTATGAAAATGGGGAAAACTATTTTATTTTCATAAGTTTACCTGTAATGTATTGAGTAAATGTGTTACATAATGTATAAACAATTTTTTGTCAAATTGGTAACAAAATACATTAAGAGGCTGCATGAACTCGCTTTATCAAAATTTAACTTTGTTTTTGTCTATAATTTATTTCATAAAAAGAAACAGACATTTAAAAAAAATGTTTCAAATAAAAGATGCTTATATTTTCCTGTAAAATACTAATTTACAGCAAAAAATATGGGTTTAGATTTAAAAAAAAGATGTACCTGAAAATCGATAAATGTGACTTTTCTAAAGTCGCCCTATAATATCGATATTACACCATCGAAACCATAAAAATTTTATCTGAAATATTTTTTTCTACGTTATTTTGGAAATAATCCGCTGGAAAGCGAGCGAAGGTGTATGATACCATCTTCGTCCTCATTAAAAAAAATAAAATAACTTTTATAAATAAATTTCTGATCTTATAATAATTCTACATCCTCCAGATTTACAATTTATAAAACAAATTGTATTTATTTTCATTTTAAAATAATATTAATATTTTACAAAAAATATTTTCAATCATCAATTTCAGAAATAAATTGATTTAAAATGAAATTCAAATGTACATAGTATATATTGTACATACACGTATATCAAAAGTGACAACTTAAACAATACTCTTTATTTAAAATTCATGTTTGATATTAAAAGGTATAGTAGTAAATAATTTTTGTAAAACATATAACGAAAAAATAAATAACTTTATACTATACATACCATTATACCAGCAATATCAAACATTTGTGCATGTGTAATATACTTTATAATTTAAAATCTGAATGTCACATTTAAGTTTTTATAACACAATCGGACATAACAAAATTGTATGAAAACATACGCTTATAAATGTATAGGTACGTTTGTACAGGCGTGTATCAAGCTCTTTATAAAAGGAGGGGATCTGAGAAATAATTTATTATTTTATTTCAGTTTATGGTTTTCCTATGTACTAGGGTTCGTATGAACTGGAATAGATATTTTTGATTCACTGTGGCTAATAATGAAGTCAGGGTAAATTTTTCTGCAAAAAGCTTTTTTATGAACTCTTCTTAATTTTTTCTCTATATCTAACTGTAAGATTATATTATTTGGGTAAATAAATTCATCTACATTTGTATTTATAAAAACTGCGGATAAGTAACCTTACTGATGTAATGTAATAAAATAATTTTTTTAATATTTCGAACATTAATTTCTTGAAATATAGTTCATTTTTAGGGTCGATTCAGACTATCGAGCCGGTCTTGATCCGGTGTCGCTCCAATCAAATATAAATAAAAAATAAACATCTGCCAAGTAAATGCACAGTGCTTCCTCGTGCTAAATTCACTAAAACCGATAGTGTTCAGATAAATTGCCTGGTATTGGTTAACCATTTAATTTTTATATAAATTTTACTAAAAAATCTTAGTTCGAATTTTTTCTTAAAACGCACCTGAATATTTTTTCATATATTTTTAATTTTTTGACAATTTCAATCTAAATCTAAATTAATGCAAATGTCAAAATGACATTTAAAACGTCAAAGTGACATTTAAAACGCCAAAGTGACATTTAAAACGTCAAAATGACACTTAATATATCCAATCAAATATCAATTTAGAAAAACAAAACACGAATTTTTAAAATTAATTTAGATAAATCTTTGTAAGGGAATATTTTACAACAAACGTAGTAGACCTATATTATAGGAAATTTAATTCTCTACAAAAAATATTCTATAAAATTTTCTCGTAACATGTGTTGTTCTTGAGATATCTTGAAAAAATAAATATTTTGGGGTGTCACCCCTCCCCCTTACACACGATTTTGATGATTTTGAAATGGGACCGTCCTCAAACCAAACCCAACCATCCGACCAAGTTTCAATAATATCGGTTCAGTGGTTCATGAGTTATGCGTGTGACAAGGATTCAGGGGACAGACGGACGGACGGACACACGGACACACGGACAGACAGACAGACACGGAACGAAAAGTGTTTGTCTTGACGTGAAACGGATAAATAAATTTAAAATTTTGAAATTGGAGAACTTTTTTTTTGTCTCAATCTGAAACGATCACATAGCTTCTCGTATCTTCGATATTGCGAGGAAGCAATAAACAATGAAATCATTCATACTACAGCTATCGGTCAGGTCTCGGTCCAATCTCGCTCCGATACAGCATAGTGCAAAGAATATTTCACTGGAGTGTGATCGAACATGGATTGTAGCGATACCGGCTCGTTAATGTAAATATCATAAGATTTGATTGGAGCGAGACTGGACCGAGACCGAACCGAGACCAGACCGAGACCGGCACGTGACCGGCTCGATAATCTGGATCGACCTTTAGAGTTCCATACCTCAAAATAAGAAAACCCTTATAGGATCAATTTGTTGTCTGTCTGTCTGTCCGTCAAGACTCGTTTTCTCAGAAATGGCTAGAGTTGAAATTAATATAAAATACTAAAAGTTACAGCCTCATACTACTGTAGAAAATTCAAGTTTCAAATTCAATGTAATAAAAAGATATGGTCTTTCAAAGCGTATTTTGAAACTGACAGACTGACTGACTGATCATCAAAACTTATAGGGTACTTCCAGATGACCTAAAATCTTGAAATGTGGCACGAAGGAAGCTCTCATAGCACAAGTAAAGGAAAAAAATCCAAAAATCATTAATATTTTACGTGACAAATTTGATTTTACGGATTTTCTTATACAGCTTCCAAGCAAAGAAGTCTACACACAAAGTCGCCTTGACAATCGAGTCAATTGCTTATACGTAACTAACTATTGTCAATAATTATGTTTTATATAATGGTACGGAACCCGCAGGGTGCAAGTTCTACTCGCACTTGTCCGTCTTTTTTTATCAATAAGAATATATAAAAATTAGATGTGGGCTGTAGCGCCCCTTGGATACGCAACTGTGTGGTATATGTATTTATTTTGAATTCACGTTTATATGCAGATATTTTTTTGAATCGTCTGTTTCTAATTAACATTGTTGAATGTGTATTCATTTATAATAGAAATGTTATTTTAGTTTTTAATTAAATAAAGTTTGAACGTGATTATTAATTATTATTTCTCTCATGTTAATTTATTTTGTCTCTTTGTAATAATAGTTCATATTATTATTGTGAATATTAGTTATTAATATGTTTTTCTCGTTTTTCAGGTAAGTATCCTATATTTTTGGGGAGTTTTCAATTGCGTAAGTAAACATTATTTTGTAATAATTTAGAAATTGATAATTACATTTTATCATGATTTTATAAAGCTTATGTCCAAAAAATTGAGGAAAAGAATTAATATAACGTTCCAAGATATGTAAAGTACAAGGTAGCCTCAGTAGCTCGGTGCGAGAGAGGGAAATACATCATCTAGGGTGACCAAATGTGAAGAGGGAGAATGGTGTGCCCAATCATAACAAATATAGCCTGGTAACTTGGCGCGAGAAGAGGAAAATACGTCACCTGGGGTGCCCAAGCTGATTGGTCAACAGCTACTGAGGCAACCTCAGTATTTACTATCCTTTATAAAGTTCGGCTTTTGTGAATTTATATTTTTAATCTGTGGTTTATTAAGGTTGAATAAATAAAAATACAATTTTAAGGGCAGGAGGGAAACCCGATTTAGATTTTTATTAAAAAATTCTCAAATTTAATAATATATTTTAATCTGTAAACAATATAGAAGAGATGTCTAAAAATAAGTAAATGATTATGAAAAAAAAGCCTACACACATTTTTATTCATACGGACCACACACAAACATTCAGTTATACGTTATACTTCCTCCAAAATGACCACAAAGTGATTAAGTAAGAATAAAGTAAATTTTATGGTAATGGATATTTGATATTCCAAACAGTATTTAAATATGTTAAACTTGATATAAAATTAATTAATTAAATGTACGTATACGTATTTGTGTTTTTATTTAAAATGATATAACTATATTAGCTCAGCCATAGAAAAATATAACAGATGATGTTTGTGTATATTTTCGAATCTGTTGTAAGTAATTCTGACCTTTCCGGTGGCAGGCGACTTCTGATATACATATATCCTATAGTGGCATAGTACATAGGATTATACATAAAAATAAATTTTATACAGGTAGAAAACATAAATTAACCCAGTTGTATACTTGATGACGGGACTAAATAAAATTGTACAATAGTAGAGACTTTACAGGTTTTTATGCTTCATTTGTTGAAACAATTCTGTGACAATATATGTAGTTACCTAACAAAGTGTAGTATATGCAGTAAAATCCATATAAAAACTTGAATGTTTTGTATTGTTTTTTTATTATAAGATTTTCTGCCAATCTAGAACGTATTGTTCTCTTGGAAAATTTAATTAGAGCTTAAACATAAAATACAAATGAGGAAAAGCATACATGGGTTTATACACGTTATAAAAATCATGAACATAATATATATGTATAAGTATATGAAATAAGGATTGAAAAATTTTAGGGCAATCAATTATAAACAATTTGTAATTGCTGAATCATTGGTTTTAGAGAAAAAAGTTTTTCAACAAAAAATATCTTTCACGATGTAAGGAACAACTTTTGTCCTTACACGTTTTTCAAAATTTTCAATAATTTAAGTGGGGTCTAATGGCACGGAACACTATTTGTGCAAGTATAGCTTGCACTTGTCTTAATTTTGTCTAGTCCTCATGTCACTTTTTTAATCTTCTACCTCATTTTGGTACCCGTGACGAACAGCCCCACCTCCTTAAGTCCGCCACTGGCTCTTCTATAACGTTTTAGAGTATCTTGAACTCTAGGAATAAAAATACCGGAGTTATCGATTGAGAACAACAGAGAATAATTTACATAGAAATGAATGATTCGGTACCGTATTCAAAACTAGATTTATAGAGAACTGTAAGAATAATGAAAGAGACAGGTTTTGAGAAAAACAATGCTATTACAATAATGTATGGGACAGTTGGCCAGTCGAACAATCAATTCATACCAATATATCAATTATCTTTTATTTATTGTAGTCGAAGAAAGCTTTTTTCTCAAGTATTTACAGTAAATATTTTCATCTTTTTTCTCAAAAAATTTGAAAGAAAAAATAATATTTTAGGATTAATATAATTTCAATAGATTGGGCTTGGATACTTAATCATTGTCAGGAACTGGTTTACTTTTCATAAGAGATAATGTTTAAAATCTTTTCTGCCCTATGTAGCCAAAAAGCAGCATCAGAAGTCGTCTGCCAACCTTAAGGTCAGAATCGCTTACAACAGATTCAAAAATATTAAGACAAACATCATCGGTTATCTTTTTCTAGGGCGGAGCTTATATACTTACATCATTTTAAATAAAAACACAAATATACACCCATTTCATTAATTAATTTGATATCAAGTTTAACATATATAAATACTAAAATTCAGAATATCAAATATCTTGCCACACAATTTACTTATACAATTTTCAATAGATTACATAAATATTTAATCGCACAAATATATATGAGTACCTACTATAAAAGAAAAATACTTTTTTATCTAAAAAATAAATGAGTTTTAAAACTGTCTTTGTTTGGTACATGGAGAAATGATTTAAATATTATAATAATCAAATGAGAGGAGCCTATTAAGTTTGTGATAAGCGAATTTGAATGAAAACTGGTCGACCACATCAATACATGGACTATCATGTGTGCAAATCGATAGATTTATTACTGGTTTCAACTTACAATATCATATTTGTGTAACGAATTACCTTAATAAATTGAGACCTCATTCTATGTAGGTATATATTTACTTTTAAAATGATATTTTAAAGTACTTTTCAGAAAGAAAACCTTTCAAAATTTCATTTACTTGCGAAGAAAATGAAAAGAAAATATTTATCAATTTTTTTATATTACTTGTTACTTATTAAATGAACTTTACTGTTATACCTTCTGAATGACTCATTTCAGTGGTATATTGTTTACTATATTGTTAACAAGAAGTTTAAAATCTATTGTCGTAGGCCTGGTTAATACCTACCAAGCATTTGGTTTAGACAAAAATCTAACTAAATACTTTTTATAAACAGGATAAGTATCGTATTATTATAAAGATTAAAAACAGTGATAATTTTTTCTCTCTTTTTAGTTACTACTGAACGGATTTTATTTCGGTTTTCACTAATGAATAGAGTGTTTCATGAGGAAGGTTTAGTTTTATAATTTGTAGATATTTTCTGTAAATTAATCGTTAGAGGGGTATCTTTGCGTAAATAGTAAAAGATAAGTGAAAACAATGTACTAATAGGTTTGTTACATATTAAATTTATATCTCCTTGTAACACCGGGGGTTAATACGCTAGTCATTAATAAATAGAATACAATATGTCATTTAAACTAAATACTCGACGGAAAACGTTTGGTATACAAATTCTTTATAATAGTGAGCATTAAAATTTCTACCATATCAGTCTTTCGTAATAATAGCATTAAATTATGCATGATATGATGTATGTATGTATAAAACGCTTTGATATCTTTCGCTTTATCTAAGGACTCAGTAAAGTCCATGATAATTCAAAAGTGCATGAAGTGGAATACTGGAATTCCACATGGGGCAAAATGCAGTATGTACTATTACTTTGTGTTCCATAAATATTTCAAAATTCTTTTTGCATTTGTTGAAAAAGAAGAATGTTATATGATAAAGAATAGTTCTATAAACTTTTATAATTTATTTTCTCCATTCCTATTTTATCAATTTTTCTGAATATCGAAGGTATTATTATCGTATGTGCATTTCACTACAATATTTTTTTCTTTTTGTAACTACATAAGGGTAGAACTAAGTCTAGAGAACGTCCAGGCCTTGAGGGGAGGAAGGGTCTGCTAAATTTTACGAATCATGTGGAAATGGTTTAAGTACTACGTGGACTGTTTATTCTACCTACTAGTTGAGATCTAAATAATAATACTTCACATGCCTAGATATGAAAATAAAAATTAAAAATTCTATCACGTCCCTCCCTATTTCTCCAAAATTTGAAATGATATTATTGACTTTAGTATTTATCGTTGGTAGTTTCACCAAAACCTCGTTACCAAATTTTTTTCAGATTTTTTGAGCCAGTAGTTACCGAGCTAGGGGGGAGGGGGAAATTAATTACTTCTTGGAGCCATTTTTGAGTTAGAAAAAAAGGTCATATTCTCCTAATTGAGATCTACATTTTGACACTTCACAGCCTATATATGAAAATAAAAATAAAAATTTCTATGACGCCCTTCCATATTATTCCAAAATATAAAATGATATTGTTCACTTTAGTATTTGTCGTTGGTAGTACCACTAAAGCTTCGTAATCATTTTTTTTCTGAATTTTTGAGCCAGTAGTTACCGAGTTAAGACGGAGGTGAGGGCAAAATTAATTACTGCTTAGAAAATAAAAAAACGGGCGAAATTCTACTGGTTTGGATATACATTTTAATGTGGCACATACTTTGTTATATAAAAATACTTTTTCCTAGCTTTAGCTCCTTAAAATGGCCAAATTGTAACAAATAAATTTGATTTTGTTTAGAAATGATTTTTTCATTAAATGAATATCATAGGCTTCATTCACTCGTTATTTGTAATAAATGTGTTGAACCTTGTGCATTAATTGAATGGGAAATTCAAATCATATTCGTTATAATTAACGTAACATCGTTCGACGTGAGATTGTAACAATGCCGGCAATTTACATTGATTTAATTATCGCATACGTATCGAATATCAAATCGAATTTAAATGATATAGAGTACGTATAAATAATATAGCATGTATATTTTGTATATGTATCATATATAATGCTCGCATGAGTACTGATAAACAATATGCAGATTTTATACTATAAGCTCTATGAATCAATTCTGTATTGTTTTGATTAAAATAATGAGACTGAGATTAAATAAACATAAACGTGCGATAGTTACCATACCAGTAGTGTATCTCATACTGTTTATTTAATAAATTCAAGTTATGACTATAAGAATATTTACAATTACATACTGTATCTATATACATAGATTAAATCATAATTCTTGTCACGCACATAAATTATCACAGACCGACATCATTTTTGGTGTCTCTACTTAAATAGGTGATTTCGGAGGTTTTTAGCGTGCTGAAACCAAATCCGTTGCCCAAATTGCTTTGTCACGTTTGGTTTTTGATATAACCTAACCTAAAAGTGTCCAAAATGCCGATTTTGGTAATATTTAAGAATTTATTACCAAGTAGGTAATTTTTTTTTAAAGTTTTCATTCATGGTAAGAAGTAGTACTATCTTTCTTCTTTAAAATATTTTTTTACTTTCTATACTGTACGATTTTTTTTCACCGAAACAAACTAGTTTGAAGTTATTGTTATATTTAATGTATAGTAAAATCCATTGTGTCACTGTGTCTTACTCTATTAAGAAAAATATAATATATTCTAACTAGTATATTTCGGTGAAAAAAAAATCGTCCAGTAAAAAATAAAAATTATTTTTAAAGAGGAAAGATAGTACTATTTCTTACCGTGAACGAAAACTTTAGAAAAAAATTCTCTACTTGGTAATAAATTCTTAAACATTACCAAAATCGTCATTTTGACACTTTTAGGTTAGATTATGTTAAAAACCTGACGCGATGGAGTAATTCGGGTGACGGATTCGGTTTCAGCACGCCAAAAAACTCCAAAATTACTTATTGAAGTAGAGACACCAGTATAAAAGTATTTTTTTGTCGGACTGTATTGGTGAAACTTTATTTTTAGTTGAATCTGACTACTAGATGGTCTAAAAATCATCAAAATATTGTTTAGGGATGAGGGGTAGCATACCAAAATTGTGTGTTTTTTTTAATTTCTCTAGAACGGTGCATGTTTTATAAAATATTTTTTGTAGAGCATTCAATTTTATATATTTATACCCGTGCTTTCGACATTAGCTAAAAAATTATAATTAATATTTTCTAAAATTGTATGAAAATGAAAAGGTTAATCAATGGTAATTTATTAGAATATTTTCTCGGTAATTAACTCCCTTTGGTAAATTTAATATGAAAAAGTACAATGCAATCACTTAGCAGATGTGTTTTTACGTCAAGTATTTTATAATATTGTAAAATAAGTTAACTTCTAAAGGCAATATATTTTTCTTTGTCGGCAATTTGAATTATGCAGATTAATAAATCGATAAAATACTTAATTGTATAAAGAACGATATTTTCACTTTACTTTGAAATTCAGCCATTAACCATGGATTTAAAACCGAACTCGGAGAAAAATAAATTAGTTCCTCGAGTTGATAACGGGCATTTTACCTCTAAAAGCTTTCACCGATTCAAAAAGAGAAAATTTATGTTCTTTAATAGGCTTCCTTTACAAAATGTCACTGTATTTAAGAGTCAGATGTATTTAAATGTTGATAATTTGTCAATATCGATTTGTTATGAGAATATACATAATATGTACATCATTGAATTTCGAATAAACGATACATTTTTTTAAGACAATTTAGTCCATAAAGTGGGTGTGTGAAGTTATGTACGCGCATTAGAAGTTATACTTCTTTGGCGTAGTGACATCTAGCGTGCATGGGAGCCATCTTGTATCATATGTCATTTCCAAGAAAATATATCAGAGGCGTCAGTCGAAAATTTATGATATGCAAATAAGTTTTAAATTACAATTAAATTTGGCATGTATGAGAGACTAGCTGGGTCCGCGCGGCTTCGCTCGCGTGGACTGCGGAATTATTGTTAAGGATTTTTTTTTAATATGGTTGAATTAACAAAAGTACAAACACGATTAATTATTATTGTAATAAAAATAAATCAGCACCTAATTATTTAAAACAAAATAAACAACTAACGATCAAAATATAATAGCCGAGTAGATGGAATCCAAATGCAGTCCTGTGATGCCTTTCCCTCTGCCCCGGTTCCGTGTTGTTGTTGATAAACTTAAATATTATATATATTTCCTAAACTATACGATCAAATTGGATGCTGTAAAGGGCAAATTATATCTACATTAAGAACTTATGACGATGAAATCATTTATGTCGATAAGGATTAATGTTTTGCGGGTCATAAGTCCACGTAAACAGAACCCTAATATTTTAAATTTTCTTTGTAACATAAAAGTAGTCAATCGGATAAGTGGTTCTCGAGGGATAAGCACACTAACGGACAGACAGACAGACAGAGACACGTTGAGTTTTATATATATACATAGATGATAATTCCAAATAGACGTTTCCTGTTAATCAATTATCATTTAATTACTTTTAAATTTTATAATTTAAATCAATTGATATTTATTTTAAATTCTGAATGATACGCCAATGACTCGTGGAGTGATATAGTAACAACGCTAGATAATGTGTTATTTGTCCTTTATCTTTCCTTGTCTAAGGGTTCTACGGTAATATTTCTATAGTAACTGTTTCTCGCAACTAGATCTCGGATCATGGATACAAGCCTTTACTCCAGTAATATTATGTCTATATGCATGACGAGCTAAATCATACCACACTGTTGCACGGATATCTGAAATACCGACATGGCAGAACAACGCAAATCCGTGTATATATAGTTGCATATATTTAATTCACTGTGTGCAGTATGCAAAATCTGTATGTTCACATTGTACCGAGGTTGTGTAACATAAAATAATACATTGAAGTTATATACACTATGTAAAATATATATCCACATATGTATATACGTCGTAGCTCAATTGTAAATTTAGTAGCTTTACAAAGCGACTTGCCTTTTTTTATAAAATGGTACAGTTTTATGAAAAAAATTAATTAACATCAGCAGGATTATAAATCGCATCTCGTTTTATAAAACAGCTGGCCGCGCTTAGGTGTTTTATATAACGGCCCATATGACAGCCTCTTTATAAAAAAGTGGAATTTACAATACGGTCACAAAGAAATTTTTTACTAAAAACAATGACCTATTTTGAAGTGATGACAAAAAAACTTCCATGGGTGCCACGGGATATTTTTACAGTGTAATCAGGAGGGGTAGAGGGGTCTACTCCCCCTTAGCTGCTTTGTTAAAATTGAAGAAATAAATTTTAAAACATCGGAATATTAAACATTTTTAGAAGTGAAGAGCGAAAAAGATCATTTGAAAGCAATCAGCATTTTGTTTTTTAATTTTAATTAACTATGCCCCCCCCCCCCAAAAAAAAGCCTGGTTATTGCTTTCTTATACGTTGTACTATGTGCACGGTGTAAGTTATTTTGTAAATTATTATACTTATACAAATATTTCTGGCTACATAAAAGATAGAAAATAATGAATAGGACATAAATAGATGCTAAAATTCTGTACAAATCTAATCTAAAATATTTTTTCTAGTTTGCTCGTTTCAAAAATAATTTAAAAATTTGATTCCATTTTCAAAAATAGGTTTTTTTCCGAGACAAAAATTAAACCTAAATAAATATTCTATCATTCTGTGGTTTCCTTTTTTCGATATATTATGGTGAAAATAGTAAGAAAGGATCCACCGAAGGTCAAAATGAATATTTCCATGAAAATCTCGAATTGGAAAAAATGGATTTACAATACTTCATATATATAGCCGTAAAATTAATTAATCCCGCTGAACCCCCTTTATAAATTTTTCAAAGTATTTAATAAATTGTTAATAAAATAAAATTAATAATACCAGTAAATATTACTTTTTATTTCAAATATAATTATCACTATAATTACTGATGAAACGTAAATGTTAAGCGGCTTATATTCATAAATAAGTTCAGTAATTAATAAAACTATTATAGTGCAATATCACAACGTACAAATCCGTGAAATCCTCTAGCATAGACCTAGTAACAAGATAAAAGCTGGTTTATAGGCAACAATCCTTTGAAATTACGGAATAATTGCACATGTACCTAGATCAAGCTTTCTGATAATACTGACTATGTTAAATACCCTCACAAAAGCCTTAGGAAACAACAGTTTCAGATAGCATGAGCGTTAGCAATATTTTAATTAAGGATACGGAAAAGTAGTTTGTGAAAGTATTCTTTAAGCTGTCTAGAATCACCCAAAAAGTTTTTATTAATTCCCCAGTTGGACCTCTGAAAAATTCATAACTGCAATTTTCTTTAAATATTAAAAAAATCTATGTAATTAAAGTAATAACACAAACAATTTTGAAGAACGTATGTACTGTACCTACATATATTAAAATTTATAAATAACTGTAATCAATATAATTACCAAAGTCAGCAAATATAGTTTGTTTTTTAAATTATAGCCTTTTATTTTGTTTGTTTTTCTCTCCAATAATGGTAAAACTAAAACCAGTAATGAGCACGCAGTGATGGACACTTGCAAATGATTACAAAATGATAAGTACTACGACACAAAAGATATAAATGAAAGAATCGTCGAAGGACCCCGCAGTTTTTGATAGGGAAATGGCTTTCAGTCAATCTCTTTGAAACCAACTGGAAAATATTCTCTAAATCATCCCGATTAAAAGTCTCAATGGTCGCAACCGTTCCCGAGGTCTCGCGCAAAGAGCTGTTTTCTACCTAATAATGCAATAAAAAAAATCGATATAGTACAGGACATTTTGAACAAAGGAATTAAGTTTTATGTATCGTTTTGTTTATTTAATTTCTAGATTTTTATGTTGTTATTATAATAAAGTTTTTATAAAACATGTTAAGGTATGTGTAGCGCCGTCAGCGCCAGCTACTAGCGATAGTATTAAAAATATTAAATTGTAAAATAAAAACAATAGAAAATTAGTTGTCATAAAAATATAACTTTGATTTGTAACACACTTATGGGACACCTTATATAAATGTAACTATTTTAAAAATATGCTGCTTGTCTAGCCTGATAACTTTTGTATTTAAAGTTTTCTTCCATTTGTTATAATAAATTAAATATTGAACTTGGGAAATCCTGTACTATATCGATTTTTTTATTGCAGTATTATGTAGGTACAAAACAGCTTTTTGCGCGAGACCTCGGGAACTTAGGCGGTTGCGACCATTGAGACTTTTAATCGGGATGATTTAGAGAATATTTTCCAGTTGGTTTCAAAGAGATTGACTGAAAGCCATTTCCCTATCAAAAACTGCGGGGTCTTTTGAAATAATGTAAATAAAAGAAGCTGCTATGATAATATAATAATTAATAAATAAATGATACTAATAATTAGTTTAAATGTCCATCAGTTTGACACCTGTTGGCTGATTGTTATCAAATCACGCTGTAAGACAGTTAAATGTAATTTAGATTAATATTCAGAAATGGTAGTTATCAAATATCAATAAATATTTCAAATTCAGTACATTTAATTTAAAAATAGCCATTACTGGGGTCATATCCAAAAGTGATACCAGTACCTTATATTATTTTGTTACGAAAAAAAATTCCTAAAGTAAGCTTAAAGTTTTAGGCGTCACACCGTAGTACTGCTTTAAAATATCTGCCTTGGGAACCACGGGACTTTCTTATACCTAACCTAACCTAACCTAACAGTGAATTGTATACGTGATTCTTTGTTTATTAAAACATTTCTAACAAACTAACAAGAAAGAACAAAATGAATAATTTTATATGTTATGAACCATTTGAATTATAATAATTTTTTTTCTTCAAAAATTCGTTTCTACAAAAATATGAATAGAACATAAATTATAGATATAGATATTGCCTACATTTTTTAACTTGACCATTTTTCTCTATTTCGCACTGTTTCAGAGTAATTTGAAAAATTAAAAAATCGACGTAGGTAAACATCCGTATTCGGTTGAAAGATCGTTTTCAAAAATAGGACGTTTTCTTCCCAGCCAAAAATTAATCTTAAATATAAAATATCACCCTTCTACGATTTGTCGTATTTGAGTTACAGCACTTACATACAGACATACAGACAGACAGACAGACAGACAGACAGACGGACACACAGAAATCATGGCGAAAATAGTCAGAATGGATTAAGGGAAGGTCAAAATAGATAATTCCGTCAAAATCCGAGGTTCGAAAAAAATCGGCTTCACTATACTTACTTATACTAATGTATATTTCATATACGGGGCAAAATTCGCTAAGTGTACCAGGTTAAAATTTTGATGTCACCGATTTTCTTGAAATTTTGCAGTTTTGTTGTATGAATGCCTAGTAATAAAAATGCAAAAGGATTTTGCCGTAGTGTCATTTGTTGTTAAAATACAGGGCCGCGAATTTCGACATTTTATAGAATAGGTGTTTTTTCAGAAATTAATAGCTTATATCACACTATTTTGCCAAATTCTGGTATGTACTGACTCTTATAGATTTTTGTATCTTCTTTTCGAAAAAAAATATTGCATTAGCGAAAAAACATTTTTTCGCAAGCGAATCAAAAAATATTTTTTAATTTTTTTCGAAATACTTAATTTTTAATATTTTTTTTCATCATTCCAAATGAAAGTACAATTCTTAAGCTTGAAAATGATATAGCATACATCATGGGGCCGGGGTGATAATTGGGAGTTTACAGCAGTTGAAAGCGCGCGGACCGATTATTTCCTTAAAAAAATTTGGGGGGGGGGAAAATGAACAAAGCATAAATTTATAGATAAAAGCATTTTCTATAACTTTAATCTAAAACATTTTTTTCTACTGCACACCGTTTCAAAAATAATTCGAAAAATTTATAAATTGACATCAGTAAACAACCGTTTCCGGTTTAATGATGGTTTTCAAAAATAGGAGGTGCACATCTAGAGTATAAAAGAACCTTAAGTTTAAAATTTCATGTCTGTAAGTCTTACCGTTTTGACTGTAGAGCGTTCACAGACACACACACACATACAGACGTCATTGAGATAAAGGTCGTACGTGATTCAGGGACCCTCAATACGTGTAATTCCGTTAAAATCTCGAGTTCGAATTTTTTCATGATCACTATACTTTATTATACAGTACATTTCATGTATGTATAAAAAAGTAAAAATAGAAGTTCTATTCAAGGCTTTGTTAGAGGTTATTATATTTTGTGAATATATATTGTTATTGTTGGATTTACTTCAAAAAGTTGAAATATGTATTTGTTTATTGAATAACGATAATTATTTTATTTTTCAACTTGTAACCACTAAGTTCTCGCACATTTAACAGTGCGTGGGTCCGCGCGCTTTCAACTGCTGTAAACTCCCAATTAATACCCCGGCCCCATGATGTATGCTATATCATTTTCAAGCTTAAGAATTGTACTTTCATTTGGAATGATGAAAAAAAATATTAAAAATTAAGTATTTCGAAAAAAATTAAAAAATATTTTTTGATTCGCAAAATTTTTGCGACAAAATGTTTTTTCGCTAATGCAATATTTTTTTTCGAAAAGAAGATACAAAAATCTATAAGAGTCAGTACATACCAGAATTTGGCAAAATAGTGTGATATAAGCTATTAATTTCTGAAAAAACACCAATTCTATAAAATGTCGAAATTCGCGGCCCTGTATTTTAATAACAAATGACACTACGGCAAAATCCTCTTGCAATTTTATTACTAGACATTCATACAACAAAACTGCAAAATTTCAAGAAAATCGGTGACATCAAAATTTTAACCTGGTACACTTGGCGAATTTTGCCCCATACATGGTATAAGAAAGTAAAAAACCTATGTATACATTTTAAATACGAATTGTTTTAAAAACAATATTTATGTAAAACCGCAATTTTTTTTTTTTGAGAAAATTGTTACATTGTGTAGCAAAGCAATGCATGCAACATACATACATCATGAAATGCATATGTAACTATAATCCGCGAGTAAATTAGTACAGTATATCAATGCCAGCGTCACTAATGAGCATCTAGTGTTGTTTTATTGTCCCATCAACAGATTCTGTAGCGAATATTACAACCATTTCGCCTGTTAACAAGTGTTTAATCTTCAGACAGCGCACATTCGAGTTGATTTATTGCGTAGACAAAGGAAAATATTTACATATCTACTAATCGATTACTGTAATAATATATGCAAATGCGGTTCGCTGTAATTATTAGGGTGCAAATTACTGCAATATTACTATATTCGTACGATTCGATCTATGTATGTATAATGTACCATACATACAATATGTAATATGTATCGACATTTTGAGGTTAAAAAATAATGCTTATTAAAATTTAAAAAAATGTATAAGGTACTGATACCAGTCTTAGATATGATCCCAGTAATGGCTATTTTTAAATTAAATATACTGAATTAGAAATATTTGTTGATATTTGATTATTACCATTTCTAAATATGAATATTCATTTAACTGTCTTACAGCGTTATTTGAAGACAATCGGCCAATGGGTGTCAAAATGGTGGATATTTAAACTAATTATTAGTATAATTTTTTATTAATTATTATATTATCATAGCAACTGCTTTACACTGTTACAAATTTTACAATTATTTCTTTTATATCTTTTGTGTCGTAGTACTTATCATTTTGTAATCATTAGCAAATGCCATCACTACGTCTTCATTACTGATTTTACTTTATCCATTATTGGAGAAAAAACATAAACAAAATAAAAGGCTATATTTAAAAAAAAACTATATTTGCCGACTTTGGTAATTAAATTGATTAAATAAAGAGTTATTTGCTTTATTAGTTTATTAGTTCATGAGAATTACAAAAAAGAAGCCCGTCAATCACAAACAGTAAACCTTGCTCTTATAGCGGCCATGACTGGTGCCAGTACCTGACTTACTTGTTAACTTTCAGTGGCGTGAGGGTGTCACAAGCAAATTTGAATTTGTGGGCTCCATGTAAAGTGTTGAATTCAGATATTTTTCTTACCCATCGTTATCCTATTGAATTCAACATTATAAATAAAGAACAATTTTAGATAAAATGAGATAAGCATGTATGTGTGTAAATGTTTGTAACAATCACTCGAGTGCGAAAAACGCATTTTACGTCCGAGGTGCACACAATATTTTTTCTACAACCCTAATATAATATAGTAGCGCATTGGACCCGGTGTTACCCGGGTAAATATCCACTAAATCATAGCGACCTAAAATATTAAACATGCCCACCCAACATGCACACACAACGTGCCCACCCAATATGCCCACAACACACGGTTAGAAATTAAATTGTAGTATTCCACCTCCCACAGATCGATAGAAGGGTTCCTTACGAGTGACTATTTTTTTGGTCGATATTGATTAACTAGAGGCCGAGATATTTGCGAAAACAGGAGAAAAAAAAGTACCGCGCGGAAGATTGATTTATCCACAAACTCTGATATTTACTTCTCTTGATCCCTAGAACATTTTAAAACCTAAACAGATTTTTTTGTTCACTGAAAAATTTCGGTTACATTATTCCACTTTATTTCTAAAAAGAATAAAAATTAATTTTTTAACTCAAGACCAGATGCAAAATTTAACAAAGGAGATTTTATACCTTTTGGAATGAAATTTTGTTTTGTTTTAGTTATATTCTGAATTAAATTTCCGGGTTAAGATCTTTACTACAGTTCCTACTTAAAAACAATTGCAATAATTCATGTGCACTATATTTATTTGGACTATTTAGTGCATTTTTGTAAATACTACAAATTAAGGATTAACTTGTATACGTCGGAACACTGGCGCATTGTTTTTCATCCCGCGGGAACTAACGAAGCGTTCCAGGAATACCCGCAGAACTCTAGCGTGTGCAGAATGAGAATATTAATTATTAAACCGTGGTACTTAATTTTATTGGATAGTGTGCACTAAAAGCGTTGACAAAGTGAATAAGTTAAGGCTTATGCCAGTGCTTTTAAACAGTTTCAATTAGCTATTAAAATTGGCAGTCGAAAATTTATCAGTTCTATTTTAACTTTCTTATAAGTAGGTATACTATATTAAATATAATATATATATTATATACATTACTATCTGTCCGCGCGGCTTCGCTCGCGTGTACTACGGAATTATTGTTTAAGATTTTTGAAAAATATAGTTGAATTAAGTACGAAAACGATTAATTATTATTGTAATAATCAAAACCTAAATTACCTATAAAAAAACGTATCAGAACAAAAATAAAGAAAAAAGTTAATTATTGAAAACAAAATAAACATCTGCCGGCCGAGCGCAGAATCTTTCCCTCTATGTATGTATATTTTTATATATACAAATTATATATTAAGTTATTTCGTAAACCGAAAGACCAAATTGGATGCTGTAAAGGGTAGAGTATATCTACATTAAGTACTTATGATGATGAAATTATTTATTTCGCTAAGGATTAATTTTTTGCAGGTCAGAATCCAAACATTATAATTTTCTTTGTAACATAAAAGCAGTCATTGTGGCTTAAATATAAAAATTAGACATATGGTGTCGATAAACTTTATTCGAGAACTTTTGATTCTACACAATTCTTTAATACATTATTTTGTTCAATATTGAACGGTTTAGGCAGCGTACTGCAAAAGAGCGCGATGATCGCAAACTTTTTTCCGACTTGATTTACTATTATCGTCATTGCTTAGTTGTTATGTTACCTAACGTAACAAAATATAGCCTTTAACCTGGTCAGAGAACATATCTATCAATTAAAAAAAAACACGTAAAAAAGTGGTTCTCGAGTGATAAGCGCACTAACGGATAGACAGACAGACAGAGAGACGTAGAGCTTATATAATATATACTAATATATAGTATAGGGAAATATAGTATTACATTTTCTCTCAAATAAACTTATTAATTGGTTTTATTTCCTTACCTGTTAGAACTAAGTTGCAAATCTGCCCAAGGGGGTCATCCATAAAATACTTTACGTAAAATTAAAGTATTTTTGACCCCCCGCCCTTTGTCACGCTGCATCTAATTTTTTTCAACACCGTTTCTTATAATACGTCCAGGTCCAGATTTAAGAATTTGGCGCCCCTAGGCAGTTTGGAAAAATCCCCCCCCCCCCCCTCCAATCTTTTTGCTACCATTAATAAAAAAAAACGTAAACTGTTACTTTAGGAAAAATGTCAATTTCGCGTCGGGTTTTGAAAACCCGTGGGTCGGAAAAAATTCTTGTAAATATAACGAACCTGCAATGTGTGCCGTTGAAACACTTTCTATAATTAACAATAACGTCGATAATCAATTACATTATGTTCAGTAAAAATGACAGAGTAGGTTATGTTTTTTACAGTACTCACTCTAGATGATTTTTACTATTGATACTTATCGAATACTCGATATCAGGGAAACATCGATACATACGAGTGTTTTATCTCTATAATTATATAAGTAATACGCTTTTGTAAATCGATTCTTTTCTCAATTTGAGGATTTTCCACTTATTATATTGGTACGTGAACCAACTAAATAGGCATAAAATCCTCAGATCGAGTGTTCCAATCTAATCTAACCTTACATACATTCTTGGTTCCAATATTGACACTACTGTCATGATCCAGTTCCTCGCGGGTAAAACAATTTTTGAAAGTTCCCCCTAAAATTTGCCACCACCTAAATCTTGCCGCCCTAGGCAGTTGTCTACATTACCTGTTCAGTAAATTCGGGCCTGAATACGTCATAAAACCTGGAGCCCTCCCCCCCAATGTCTAAACATTCTCATTTATTCATATATTTAAAAATAGGACTAACAATAAGAATGATGTAGATATTTCACTGAAAATGCGGGATCCGCGCGGAATTTTTTGAACATTAAATTTGTAGGTCGCGTGCTTTTTGAATACTTATAAAGCGTAAATATGGATAAAAAAAGGTAACAATTTTGAAAAAAAAATTAAGGTTGAGATGACTGAATATGAAACTAGTGAAATAAATTATATCTTGTTCACGATTAGTTAAGTGGTTACATACCTCCAGAATTAAAAAAAAAAACGTTCGAAAAATGTGACCGCACAACCGATTAAAACATGCCAGGATTCGTACGACTCAGGCGACGAAAGAAGCTCGAACAGCCCGCAGATTACAAAAAAAAACATAAAAAATACGAAATACAAAAATTTAGAAGAAGAATGGCAGATTAAATGAAAGTTAACCACAAAAATTGAATACACAAAATTCGTGTTTTCTCAAAATTATCTTTTTCTATACGATCTACACGATATTTTTTAACAGATTGTCCCTAAAATACAACCGTAAATAATGATATTTAATGGTTTAGTTTTAGTGACATACCGTATATACCAGTGCGGCGTATAAGGCGACCTACGTATAAAACAAGGGCTAATTTATAAGCAACAAAGGACTTAAAAAAATTGAAATGGATAATCGAACAAAAAGACAAAAGTAGTTAGAAGCATCTTGTACTTGTACCTAACATATTAGACAATCTCCTATTCACAGGTGTATTTTATGGATTTTACGTCGGTCTATACGGTACATGTTACGTTTATGTATCATATGTTACCGCTATGAAACTATTTTTCATTATTTAATTGTCATGTTAACTAAATAATAGTAATTTTAAGCATGAATAATAAAAATGTTGGAAAAATTTTGGAAAAACTGCGGGATCCCGCGGGATTTACAGATTTCCCGCAAAATTCCCGCGGGAAAAAAAAGTCTGCGGGATTGCAAACCCTAGTTGCATCATGTCAAGTTTGTTCGGACTCCCTCTTCCTTCCCCGTCTTATATGTCTTATATCACGCTAGGCAATTTCCCCCTCTCCCTCTCTCCTTTTTGCGAACGTATTTTATGGACGAACCCAAAGAAAATTGAGATATTATTAATAATATCTCAATTTTCATGTTTTTGAAAATTAAGGAAATACCTTTCGAAAAACGCTCTTTGATAATCGGCAAACATCAATTAAGAGTTAGTAATCGATTAATCACTAAAGAATTAATGATGTATTATTACTTTTTCTCTAAAACAATGGGTTTTTTATACAGTGAAACTTCGTTATAACGCTCTTGAGCGGATCGGATCAAAAACGCGTTATAAACGAGATAGCGCAATAAGTGGGAAATAAATTATAAAATAAATATTTTTCCTAAAAATATGTTTAAAAGTACAATCATAATTTTATTTTTTACGTTATGAAGATTATGTACTTGAAACATTTTTCTCGATTTCTTGACGATTTTTAAGAATAGTGTCGGGACCAAACTAAGAGCGCGTAATACACGATATCGAAGATTCACTGTACTTATTCACGTTAGTAAAGATAATTAACTGTATTATGTAAGTTTTAAATTTATGATGCATTTCATTTTATGTCTTTGTTTTTAGAGTGTTATTAAAATCGTGTTAAAATCTCAATATTAAATTATTATTTTTAAGTATATATTCAAGAAGTAAGTTGTTTAATTATGTTTTATGTTATACATTGTAAAATTTATAGCTTATTTCATGAACTTCCACAATGCTTATCTCTGGTAATATGTTCTTTATTACATTTTGTGTACTAAAGGTTAAAGTTTTAAGTACATATTTATTCTGTATCTATTTTAAATTTTGATTTTTATTGATCGTTAATGTGTTATTTCACTTCATTCATTGAAATTGGTTTACAAATAATTTGTTTAGCTTATATTATGTGGGTAATAATTTATAATTAGTTATTTTGTTTATAAGACGTGCTTATGAATAAAGTAGCGATTCTGCCCGAAACTTCGCCTACATTGTATACGTTTTTATGACAATTTATATAAATTATAAAATACATATACCGTTAGTTCTTTTTAACCGAATTCAAAAATTGAGGACGTTATCAATTCGGCTGTATATATTTTTTATGTATGTTCGGGCATAACTTTGACAAATATCCACCGATTTGGGCATTTTTTGTTTATTTGAAAGAGTAAGCTCCCGAGGTGGTCCCATATAAATTTTATCAGAATCTGACCATGGACTTCAAAAAAGGAGGGGGTTCTCAATTCTCCTGTATTATGTATGTATGTATGTCGGACATTACTCCGAAAAATCTATTTGGTAGAATTTTTGTTTGTTTTGGTAATTCCGTATAAATTTTATCAAAATCTGACAATGGATTTCAAAAAGGAGGGGGTTTTATAATAAAATCGACTTAAAAAAAACCCTAAAAATACTGAATATAATAATTAATTTTTGAAGTTCGTGGGAAGCCAATGAAAAGCTTTTTAAGAAAGAAAAAATATAAAATCAACATCAAAAACTGTTAAAAATTATTATATAAATTATTATTATACTTTTAAATTTGATGGAAATATTCTTTTTGATCTTTCGTGAATCCATTCCGAGTATTTTCGCCATGTGTATATGTCTGTCGGTCTGTAGACTCTGTTACTCAAAATATAAGAGTGAAATTTATCTGTCAAGAATTTTTTTTTATCTTACAACGTTATCAATTTATTCAAAATGTTTTAGGTAAAAGTTGAAGAAAATATTTTCCATAAACTACACTCCTCTGGCCTTGTTAAAGTAGAAAAAAAACTGGTCTGCTTTACCATGACATGTTAATGACATATTGTTTTCATATACTAAAAATTAAAATAATAGGTGAATATTTATTGAAGGTCTGCCAAAATTATCATTAAGCTAATTTTAAGTATTGTAAAAGTATTTAAAAAAAAATATGTACTTGGAAGAAAAAAGGGGGGGGAAGGGTGCGAATCACGTCTATGTATACATGATTATTGTTAATAATTTTGTTTTATTAATCTTATCGAGGATTTAAACCAAGCGGTTCGTAACACGTCTATTTTATTTTTAGTGAATTATTTTTTTGTGCACGAAATGACAAAGGAGTCATCGGTGTATGCATAATTCAATTTTTCACACAACAATAAGTATTTCAGTGCCTACTTGATGGTACTGCAAATTTATGCAAGATAACACAACAAAATACCTGGAGGTGTTACACTTCATTTTCTGTCGAATTCCAGATTTTGATTTGGCGCATTTTATAGAATATTCAACACTCGCAACAAAGAAATGATTCGGGTAAATGCGGAAATAAATAATAATGAACAATGTTGTATGTATATATGTATAGATTTAATGTAAAAATTTGTTTACTTGAGTGTTTTTAAGAAAGGGGATGCATTTGGGTGAATATTTGAAATTCTGAGATGTATTATCTTATAATATTTTTTATTAACTTTCCAGTATAGGGATGTTATTGTAATGGGTCCGAAAATAGAAATAACAAATTTTAACATATTTTTATGTTTCAAGGTCATACTATTTTCAAAAAGATGTATGAGTGTGTGTCTATGTACGGGCGCGGTCATTATTTTCCTGCATGAAATCTCGCAAATAAAGAATGATATTGACTTTAATGGGGTGCCAATCGAAGCGTCTTGAGGTTGATATGATCTGAAAGAAATTTAATTAAATTCGGTCTAACTGCTTTTTTTTGTTTGAATAAGAATACTGCAAAAAAGTTTGTTTTGGTGGCAAACAATACTTTTAAATATCAAATAATTTTATAAACCACTCACAGATGTAGCCAATGAAATCGTACATAAAATGACTTTGATGCATATGTATTAAATAGAAGTCAGCGACTTAAAATAAGTGCTGTCAAGTATACCTCATAAAATGCATAGCATTTACATTATTATACATTTATTACCACTGCTTTTTCACAACAATTTGACTCCCAGTAGATAGCGTTAGCTGGAAACAAATTTGCGTAAAATGCGGATATTAATCGGCTTCCGATTTTTTTTATTTTCAAAATATATGCGATATATTTTTGAGATAATATGCTGTAAAAAATAAATAAATTGTATTTTACATTATAATTTAACTTATGGCATTACAATCTGGATTTTTCACCGACTTGAAACTTTTCGTGATGTTTTAAAAAATATATATTTTCATGAAATTTTACATCACTAATTGGAATAATTTAAATATTTTCACATAAAATATGTAATGCATGACTGTACAGGGTGGGGCATTTAAAGTGTTACAGATTTATTATTTTAGAACCATCGCAATTTAAAAAAAATGTTTCAACGAAATAATGTTTGGTTGTGAGGGGATAATCGAATATTAATATTTATTTGTTATTTTATCGTGGCCTTCCAGGTTATTTGAAGGTCAATATCATTTTTTTAAATAGGAACTTATAGTTTTTATTTAGTAATCTTATTCTACGTGAAAAACCACGAATCCTTTATTGAAAACTTTTTTTGAGCAACCAAAACTTTCCAAGATATCTAACAAAATAATTTCGAGATTTTGAACACTCGAGATTTTTTTACTTAGAAATCATCAACTTTAGAGAAAAAGTACAAAATACAAAAAATGTTTATTTTGGTCTAATGAAACTTGGAGAATTATTCTAGAATTTTTTTTAACATTTCGTATTTTTTTTTTGTTTTTGCTAAAATAAAATAAATAAAAAAAGTTTTTAAAAATTTTAAAATAATTCTCCAAGCTTTATTAAACCAAAATAAATATTTTTTGTGTCTTGTACTTTTTTCTAAAGTTTATGGTTTCTAAGTAAAAAATTCTTTAAAGTTCAAAATTTCGAATTATTTTGTTAGATATCTTGAAAACTTAACGTTGTTTAAAAAAAAGCTTTTTTATGAAAGATTCGTGTGTTTTCACGTAGAAGAAGATTACAAAATAAAAACTATAGGTTCCTATTAAAAAAAATTATGTTGACTTTTAAATATCCTTGAAGGCCACATTAAAATAACAAATAAATATTACTATTCGATTACCCCCACACAACCAAACATTTTTTGGTTTAAACATTTTTTTCAAATATGCGATGGTTCTGAGATAATAATCTGTAACACATTAAATGCCCCATCCTGTATAAGTTATCAGATACCTCAAATTATTAAGAAACTAAAATTAATGCTTAAATAAACATAGATTTGATAAAATACATATTTACAGAACAATAAAATAATTTATAAACACTATTTTAATTAAAATAGATACATATAACTTACTGCCAACAATTATACCAACCAAACGATAAATGACTAATTAAATAATTAAGTTCAATTCCTGTTATTAATTTCCTCTTTAATGTTTCTCTACTTTGTTAGCAATTAACGCAATTTGTAATATTTTCTAGTTATCTTCCGTGTTTTCATAATTTAACTTAGTTAGTAGTAATTAAATTAAAATCAGTTTTATTCTACACCACCTGGTATTTCTTGAATGCATAATGCCTGGTTTACATTTAGTAAGTCGAGTATTGTTTCTGCCATTTCATTGAGTCATTCACAAGCAGAAAGTTGGAATTTAAATTATTATTATAAGTTATAATAGTTCAAGAGCTGATGACATATTTTTCTGCCCCATCTCAGCACTAGGCAGACTTACGGAAATCGTTTATTCATGTGTTGTACATCATGGGAAAAATAGTCCCAACCTCCACACCAGGGGATAAAGGGGTTTAATTCTTTAGTGAACATGTAAAGAAAATGTGCAGTTTTGCCCCATGTGAGCACTAATAAAATCACCACATGGAGTTAGTTTATGAAAATTTAGATAGTGAAAGTGCAATGGGCAGACGCATAGGGTGGGGATAAGGGGCAAGCAGTCGCACTCAGATGCAATTTTTTTTTAAATTGCCCCATTTGAGCATTGATGAATTTTGGAGGGATGGCAGTTTTTGATCTGTAGATGACCGAAAAAACAAAGACAGATGCGTAGGATGAGGATAAGGGACGGGCAGACGCGCTCAAACATGCAATTTTTTAAATGAAAATTGTCTCATTTGAGCATTGCTGAATTTTTTGAAGGATGATAGGTTTTGTGGGGATAAGGGATGGGCAGACGCAGAGAAAGTGTTGTCCTATTTCTTTAACTGGGTTGTTTTGTAATTTTTTTTTGCTTGAAGTTGTTCGCAATGATTTTCTGGATAACACATTAGTTCTTTGAAAACACATTTGTTTACCCCCAACAAACACGAAAAAGAAAAATTTCACACAACCATAATTATTTTAATGTAGTCAATAGTTAACTTTTTCTTACATCAAATTGCAAAATGTTGCTGCTTTTACCACCATCTTGGAAAATGGCGGAAATATATTTTTTTTCGTAATATCTCCTTTTCGGCTATGACCAAGAAAGATATAATGAATAATATAGATGAAACAATTCCCTAAAACTTGTATCACTAACATTATAGGTTGAAGGGGGGGGGGGGGGGTTCTGCCATTCAACCAATTAATCTATTAATATTAATATTTAATGCTACTTTATTGGAATTATCAGTGCGTGTAAAATGAATTTTAAAAATATAATAAATTGACCGTAAAATTAAAATTTTGTGTTTAAACAAAGCGAATGTTAGTATTTAGTGCAACTCGAGTAAGCTCTACCGGCTGCGTTTAAACCAGATATTATAATTAGTCCAGTCTACTATAAACTTCTTGTTTTTATAACCTGATTTTACTTTCATAAACAAACTTGAAATTGATTTGTTTGTTCTAATGATTATAAATAGCATTTTGTTGATATTATCCTCTTTCAAGTTCTGACACCTGTGTGCTGTTTATGTTATTAATCAATTAATAAATTGGCTTTAATTCGATAACATACTTTAACAAATGAAAATAGTAAAAATAGGGGGATACATTTTTTTATTTAACATATAATTCCATACATTTATAAAGGACCTCTCATGGGGTATTGCATTTTGGTTGATTTTTTTTGTAATTTGAGGAAATGGTAGTTAAAAGTGTGCTGATTAAAAGTTGTATTAGGCGTAACTATACGAAAATTCATAATTTCGGTATTAGGGGGCACTGAAACACGATGTTATTTTTATTTTTATCTCCTAAAGCAGCGGTTCTTAAACTTATAAGGTCTAGGGACCCTCTTTCGAACAATTATTTTTTAAAGACCCCTCCTGCCAGAAAAACAAAGAAGGTCGTTAAATACTAATTAATCATTGATAAATATAAATGTAAAAGTACTTTAATTTATGCCAAATATGGTCCTCGGTCCCTAGTTTAAGAATCGCTGTCCTAAAAGTTAAACTTTTAGAAAAATGTATATTTTTGTTATATTAATAACAAGTGCTTAGAATTAGCCAAATAATACAAAAACATTAGTTTAGAATTTTTCATAAAATTTTTAAATTTAATTAAAAAAACTGCTGAATCAAAAAACTATTTTTTATCTAAATGTTGACTTATATTATAATGGTATGTAAATTTCTGGTAAAATACTTTTCTATTTTAATAGAGATTAAAATGTACCGCGATAATTAACATTAAAAATCTGTAAAAATCTGTTCTAGACTATAATACTACAAACGTTATTAGGTTTTATAAATTATAAAAACTAATACCACGTGAGCGAAAATCAACCACCATATTTTTATTATTTCTGCTCTAATTTAATTCTTGAATCTGAGTCCTAAGTGAAGGAATCATCAAAATCGGTTGAGTAATTTTCATGCCAAGTTAGAAGACAAAAACAAACAAAAAGTCTAAAAGCTATCAAAATGGATTATATTGCCTGAAAAGTACGTCTAGATCATACATATATTAGTTATGTTTCAATCATCATTAAAAGTATTGTTTAATTACCAATCAAAATTAATTAACTTTTTGATTAGTAACACAAACTTTTATTATCTTAAATTATATATGTAAGGATCTATTTCTGATATAAACGGCTTCACTATGTTTATGTTATATGCATCTTGCAGCTATAATACACTTCAGGTCGTTGACATTCTAAATTTAAAAATGTATTTTAGACGATTTTGTTTTATCTAAAATAGTTCTACGAATATGATATTCCTTTTTCCCACCTCTTATAGTATTTTATTTAAAAACTGTTTTTCTTAAGATAATCATTATGTAATAAATATTTACTTATGTTTCTTTGGAAAATGTACAGAAACAATTTTTTATTCTATACAAAACTGTAGAAAGAAAAAATAAATTGTAATTTTCTTGTTTCATTATCATTTGATGATAAATAAAATTGTATGTAGAAAATTACAAAAAATGAAATAAAAGAAATTGTAATTTTTAAATTATATTTATGTCCAACCTCCAGGTAACAATTTTCGAAAGTTTATGTGCTGTTTGTTTTGGACATTTCATTAATTTTATTATCAAATATGTGTCATCTATATTTTATATAAGTATTCTTCTAAATTAAAATGGAATGGGTAGAATAAAATAAAGTATATATTCTTTTTGTTTAAACACAATATGAACGATAATATGTTTTGTTAAACAAAAACTTTTAAATAAAAAAATAAAACCAACTTAAAAAAAGAACCTGAACATATTGAAAATTGTATAAGTTATAATTAAATTTAACAGTTTTTGAAGTCGCTTGTATTTTTTTCTTAAAAAGTTTTTTATTATTCCCTTTTGAGTGGTGTATCTTTGAAGTCTATGGTCAGATTCTGATGAAATTTATATGGTACGACCTCGTGCTGATATTCTTCCAAAGAAAAAGTTACCGAATAGGTGCATATCTGTTGACGTTATTTCCAAAAATAGTACATATAAAAATATATACAACCGAATTGAAAACCTCTTCCTTTTTGAAGTCCATGGTCAGATTCTAATAAAATTTATATTTAACTATATCGGGAGTATACTCTTTCAAACAAAGTCGGTTAAAAAAGATTAGAGGGGTACACTGGTAACTGTGCTGCAACTAATTACGTAATACAGTATCTACTGTCACTTTTTATCTTCTTATACGGCCATATGTGATTTTTTATTGGCAACAGTTTGTTTTACACTTTTACCTTCCATTTTTTAAATTAATTTTAATGTAGGTATTTATTTTTTTATGAACTTTTTATTCTTAACTACATTTTTTCACAATTATTTTCAACTATTTTCAAAAAAATAACTACATATAGTCAACTTTTTCATTTAATAACAAACAATTTCCAATCATTAATTATAATGTTTCTTAACTTAAACTGTTAAAGTCAATACCGTCAAAAATTGCTATATGTATTTATTTAAACCACAAATTATTTTGATACAAAATGACAACACACCGGAAGTTAGAAACATATTCAGTGGCTATATCAAAAAGAAAAACCACCCAAGGGAAAAAATAGCAAAATGATTACACATCAATTCACAATGCGAAGAAGTAATCTATCATCCTGAGAGATCCTTGTTCCTTTAAGAAAGTTTTATCAAGATGCAACAACCGGTACATTCCATTCAACGCTTGTGGATACTGTTTACCAACATTTCCGTTAGATAGCGGTACTGATTTAACTCTGACATTCATATGTATGATATTCCCAGTGGGTCAAACAAATGCTGGAATTTGATTTAACTTTTATTTCTTGTAGATAGACATTCGGAAGGTTTCAGTCATTTTCTCGTATCCCGGATTTATTTACATTTAAAATATATTTCTATTCAAGGCGGGTATTTGGAAATGTAACCGGTAAAATGCTTATAAAGATTCTTCAATTTAATGTAGGACTTTGTTATTTTACTATATTAGCATATAAGGTACTGGTACCAGTCTTGGATATGACCCCAGTAATGGCTATTTTTAAATTAAATGTATTGAAACAGAAATATTTTTTGATATATGGTTATTACTATTTCTGAATATTAATTTATATACAATACATTTAACTGTCTTACAGCGTGATTCGATGACAATCGACCTCTAGGCGTCAAAATGGTAGACGTTTAAACTAATTTATAGTATAACTAATTAATTATTAATTATTATATTATTATCATAGAAACTGCTTTACATTGTTTCAAAGACGATTATTTCCTTTATATCTTTTGTGTCGTAGTACTTAATATTTTGTAATCATTTGTCCATCACTGCGTGCTCGTTACTGGTTTTACTTTATTTATTACTGGAGAAAAAATATTCTAATTTAATACATTTAATTTAAAAATGTTCACCACTGGAGCGTTGTTCAAGACTGGTGCAAGTACCTTATAAGAATGAAAAAATTTACTGTTACTTAACCTTTGTTTATAGTTTCGTTTCGATTTAATTAAAATTATAGATAATTATTAATTATAATACCACTCAAGTCAATTAAAATTTAAAAATTATACATTTAAACTAGCACTCCTGCAAAATATATAAATTGTGTCTTGACATATTATTCCATATTTTAATCAAAGTGACAAGTCTAGTTAGTGCTACAAGATATTTACAAACAGTAATAGTTATTTTACAAACATGAATATATTATATAAGTCAACCTGTTTTTAACCGTCCTTCCATTTTATAAAAATACTTAAGAATTAAAATGGGTGTGACTGTGTCGGGATGCACAGTCGAGGGATTGACGAGAATACGTTCCAAATACTATCGCCTCATTTGTGGCAGTGGGTTTAATAAAACTCATGGATTGATAGATTATATGGATGAACTTTATACTTCAGCATCTTGTAAATGTTCACAATTAAATAGTTTTGCGCTAAAAATGTACAAAAGGCAAATATATATGTATTATAATAAACTGTAGTAAACAGATATTACAATAAATTGTTGTAAACAGAAGCTGTTTACAACAATCACGCGGTTGTCATGATGACAACAATAATGACAAGAATCGTTTAAAACAGATTCGAAAATATTAAGACAAACATCATCGCTTATTTTTTTCTAGGGCGGAGCTTATATTGTTCATTTTAAATAAAAACACTAGTATACGTCCATTTCATTAATTAATTTTATATCAAATTTAACATATTTACATAAATATACTAAAATTCGGAATATTAAATATTTATTGTCACAAAATGTACCTACTTATACAATTTTCAATAGATAACATAATAATTTAATTGCACAAATATATCTATATGAGTACTATAAACGAAGAGTACTTCTTTAACTAGCAAATGAGTTTCAAAATATCTGTCTTTGTTTGGTACATGGAGAAATGATTTAAATATTATAATAATCAAATGGGAGAAACCAACGAAAAAGTTGAGAAAGCCAACTAAGTTTGTGATGAGTGAATTTCAATGAAAACTGGACGACCACTTCTGTATTTAACTGTGGGGCGCGGCCCCCTAGGGGAGCGTGATAAAACTAAATGAGGGGTGCGAGCATATCGAGAAAAAATATTATTAAAGTTTTTTTTTAATTTACTGAAAGTAAAGCAATAAAATACATTCTGATATAATAAAAAATAAAATACACGTTTACATTTACACTGATATAATACACTTATAAATAGGATTGTATCAGTACTGCACAATACCATTTAATAATTAACTTATCAATATTAAATTAAAAACAAGATTAATAATTATTAGTCTTGCAGAACAAAGTTTTTCGAAAGAAGGTTTAATATTAGAAATTGACACTCTAGGCTCTTTTTGTATATTTAGTTGAGATTTTCAGTGAAAATTATTGTATGAGGGGGGGGGGGGAATGAGAATTGTGATTGAAAATTGGGTCGCAAATACTAAAAGGTTGAGAAACGCTGCTGTATATATATATTTCACATTCCTATAAAATACGATTCTTGCTCACTTTTAGTAGCGACATGAGAAAGGATCAAATATCCATTTTGCATCATCATGCAGGTCTTGAGCGTTCGGCGTAAATCCTCTAGGGAATTGTGACAGGCATCAAGCAAAACACCTCAGGACGAATATCTCTTATCAAAACAACATCTTCAAACTGACGCGAGAGAAAAGTCGGGTGTGAGGTCGGATAGATAGATAGATATCCATTAATTCACGTAGTACAGTGGCTCAGAACAGAACTCATGACGAAGAATCAATGGGGGAGTTAAGAAGTTACTTCTACATACTTGATTTATTGCAATGATGTCACCTTTTTCTAAAAATGAATCTACTGGTGAATGTTATACACGTAGTATATACGAGGTGCTAGTTTATAAATTCTCTCTTGTCCTTACACTTATGTTTTCGGTAAACCAAGAAAACTGTTTAAAATATGTATACACAAAGGGCATAAGGGGATAAGCATATGAAAATTGCCCTCGAAAGATATTAGATTGAAATTTTCATGATATGTTGGTACTATAAAAATATTAAGATCCTGAAAATTTCAGCTTCGAACCTCAACTGGTTTTCGGAAAATAAAAAAAAACGTGAAAATCAAAAAAAAAATTTCTTCGGATTGGACCGATTTTGTATTATTATTAACCCTGGAAAAAAAATTATTTTATGTTTTTTTATTTTTTTTAACTATGATGCTTTTCGAACACAATTATGAAATAAGTTTTTTTTCAAAGCTCATGTACCTCTAGATAACATATAATTTATTCAAATTTTTCGAAGGGTTAGTAGATCAAAGTTAAAAAAAATGAAAACCATTTTTTTTTGTTAAAGAATTCGCTTCTTAATTTTTATTTTCTATTCGTAACCTTTTTAATATCATTTTTGTCTGTAAACTTATCACTTTTAATCAATTCAACCATCGAAGAATATTGGAAAAAAATTTTTTTTGTTTCATTTTCGGTTTTCAATGTAAAAATATGAATACTAATTTTTATGAATTATTTACTTTTTTTTATTAGTAGGTAGGTACATTTAAAACTAAGTTATGATAGTTATTGATAATTTTATTGACAGAATATTAAAAATCAATTCAATAGAAAAAAAATACTTTTTCAATTACATACCAAATGATGAAGACTATAATGTGTTGGTATGTAATTGAAAAAGTATTTTTTTCTATTCATTGATTTTTAATTTTCTGTCAATAAAATTATCAATAACTATCATAACATCAATAATTTAGTTTTAAATAGGTAAACTAATAAAAAAGTTAATACTTCATTAAAATTAGTATTAATATTTTTACATTGAAAATCGAAAATGAAATAAAAAAATTTTTTTTTCAATATTCTTCGATGGTTCAAAAGAAAAAATGGTTACAGAAAAAAATGATATTAAACAGATTACGAATAAAAAATAATAATTAAGAAGTGAATTTTTTAACAAAAAAATGGTTTTTATCCATTTGAATAATTTTCCTTTATCAGCCTCAATATAAAAAAATATATTAGTTTGAACGTTTTTAGGGTTTCGTAGAAAACTAAGAAGAATCTTTACGGTTTCGCTCTTTGTAGGTCACAGCCCTTCCGTTCTCTCATTTATATACCTATTAAGGTAAAATTTGATATACGGTCGTAGATTGATGACTTAAAAACAACCAATGTTAGTTGAAGAGAATGATTGCGTAACAATATTATGTTCGTGCCCAATACGCACATGGCTGTTATTTTTATATGATATAAAGAAAACATAAAAAAATAGTGAAAAATATAAAAATATACAAAATAAGTGAAAAACCCCCCATTAAAATACAAATCGCTTTTAATGCATCCATCAAAGTAAGTATGATCTTGTATAAATTTAACTAACGATATTTGATCAGCATGAAAAATATTTTCTTTTTATAAAATAAAAGTTAAAGTACCACTGGTAGGATGAATGTGTGATCAAAAGATAGTCGTATTTTAGAATACGGGTGACTCGCTACACACACCAATCTGATAAAGGAAAGCGAGACACACTCAATTTCCTAGTTTCCTGATATCTCTTGCGATCTTTCCAACAAAGAGTTGTTGAATCTTTTCTACTGAAAATCATATTTATACGTGCAAGTTTTAATTATGTATATGTCGTGTATTAAATATAAACACTGCTTGAATAATATAAAGGTTACCTACTACCTACGCTTTAAAAGTATTTTCGTATTTCGAAGATAATTTTGATAAATAGAGAGAGATTGATTATACATACCTGCGAATTTTTTTTTAATTACGAATAATAAGATGTGACGTATTAAATACCATTTTTAGGATTCTGTAGAAAACTAGAGACCCTTAGTTTCGTTCTGTCCGTCCATCTGTCTGTCTATATAAACGTTATACCTATAAAGATGAAATTTGGTATATGGACGTAGATTGATGACCTATAAACAGAAAAGATGACATTTTTGAAAAAAAAAATCAAATTTAAACCCCTTCTCCATAGAATGAAAAGTGTACTCAATTTTTTTTTATTTGCTCCATAGAGTCTTTAGATAGGTCTCTTAAAATGCAACACAAAAAGTTTAAGGACCTTTTGATTTTAACCCTTCAGTAGCCATGATATATTTGTATTTTAATGTCGTTGTCAGAGTGTCCTTCCCTTCTAATTTCTAAATTATCGATGCAAAAAATCTGAAAAAATTCCTGAATGTAGCTTTTAATTAGGACTTTTAATGAAAGTTATAACGAACACTATAGTAAAAATAGTTTATGATACATTTTGAAATAACTATTTTCATGGCAATAAGAATGAATACGGAATCGTATCATGTGCCTACATGGCCGTTTTATTTTCATATCACATAAGTTTTTTTGTAAACAAATATAGTAATTTAAGTAAGATAAACAATAGGCATGATGCCAGTAACAAAGTATCATTGAAATTATGATTTTAAATAATGAAATAAGTTAAAAAGATTCTAAAAAATGTATTTATTTTTATATTAAAAGCGAGAGTACAGCAATCCGCCATGTTTGATAAAACACCAGTCAGAGTGGATGACGTCATGGCTACGTAAACGTCATTTTTGTTTCATTAATATCTTCACTGTTTATAAATTATTTTGTGGTTTTAAATTATCAATTTGCTCAGTTTTGTATTACCAAAAGTAAAACCGAGAAACAATAGCGATGGAACAAGGATTTATTATAGTTGACAAGGAGTGTTTACATAGGCGTGACGTCAAAAATGCGCCATGACACTAGCGAGCTTTTTGGCCTCAAATTCAAAATTAGTTTTAAAAGGGTCAATTTTTGTGATTAAACCTTTATTTTCTGCAGAAATAAACATTTTTTTGGAAATAAGAGACACGTAAGATCTTTATAAAATAGTTTTTAAAAATTAGGCATCATGCCTATTATAACCCTAATAAAATGTTAATAACTTAAATAATTAACAATTTAAATAATGAAAACCTAAGTGACTGATTCATGAACGCCTAGCCAAAACCTGCGGACCTAGAAAATTTTGTGGGTGTCTTCTTTTTTTAAACATCTACTAATGAGGGATTAACCGAAATTCAACTCCGGAGGACGAGAAAAGCGTGTTTAACTTTTTAATTTCTAATAAAAATAAAATATACGCAATCAGTACTTTGAAATGTTCAAACCTAAAACCTAAATGATATTTTAGATCTTATAAATTATATCAATGTTCATAAAAATGAAAACAACGCGGGTGGGCTGCTAGTTTTTGGGAAATAAGGCCTTATCATGATATTAGAAGCTTTCCGCAGTTATTTTCTATTTTACTGAAGTATAGATATTATTAATTCATTTTAATATTAAATTATAAATATTTAATTTTTTTAGCTCGTATTCTAGACGTTTTTTTTTGATTTGTGCCTCTGGCCTATTTTAAAACTAAATACAACTTTACGAAAAGTTCACAAAAATAACAAATAACTTCAAATTATAACAAAATATTATCTTTTCTCAAACTTTACCCATTCTTATAAAACAAACCAGCGCAGTTCGACTTTGCTTTCATTATTTTCCAATATTACCATACTTTTTTCTTTATTTTGTCATTAAATACCAGATAACGCTCCGATATCTTAAAATAAAACCACCATTACCAACCAATAATATCTGTGTTCATTCTACTCTAGCGAGCAAAATCTATTATATATTTCTTTTATCTATGAATATATATATATATAGAATATGGAACACATCCAGTTGCATAGAGCTTACAATATAAAATATTTAATCTACAAGATCCCAAGATTACTGCACTCGTTCAACCATGAAGTAAAAGAAATAAAATACTAAAAACTACATTTACACAGACAGTAAATGCTGTAATAATAAAATAATAAAATGCCAAATTATCTCTGCGAGTTTATTTGCAGTCTATTAAATAGTTTTAGCTGTGCAAGTGTGATTTTTTTAATTGTATCGTTATTTTATATTCTGTGTTGAATTGTATTTACCAAAATCGTAAAAATTTTACCTATAACTAACAGTTAATAAAGTCTAAATTTTATTAACAAACTTAAGACGTGGTTAATTTATAAGAAACCAGGTGCTATGCCTCTTGGGCTCTAACCGAATTTTATTGTTATATTAATTAAATTAAAAAAAAACATTTGCCAAGTTATTGAACATTGCTTCCTCGTGCTTAATTCTTGAAAGGAGATAAAGTATTCTGATAAACTATCATTATTTAACCTTTTCATTTTTATAATATTTTATTCATTCTAATTTTTTCTTGATTATTATTTTCTAAGTCTTTTTTCAAAAATTATTTAAATGTCAAACAAAAAGCACGTGTATCCAATTGACAATGGTTAGAATTTTTAATATGGCAGGCAAAATTCTGTAAAGGGAGATTAGTACATCTTCGTAAGTAATAGTTTACTACAAAAGTTGCAATGATCTTTATTATAGAAAATTTAATTCTCTACAAAAAAGTTTATCGAAACATTTATTTTCAAATATACCTATTGTCCAAAAATAGTCTTTATTTAATATCTGGAGAACCCATTGTGATACAGTTATGAAATTTGATAATCGCATTACTATTAATAAGTGCTATCGATTTTCGGTTTCAACCAATAATTATTTAGGCCAGGGGTGCATGGAGCCAACGGGCCCGTCAATTTTTATATATTTTTTTCCTTGATGAGGCACTTATTTATGATTATTAGTTACTATATAATAAGAAATATACTGAAAGGATGTTAAACTGCAGTAAAATATAGGCCATTCCTTTACCAGAATTTTTTTACTGTATTAAAATTGAACATAGAGAAGTTAAACAAAAGGAAATAATTTAAATAATATTTCGGATAATGAATATTGAACTTTTTCTGACACATGTAGTTATTTTTTAGAAGTTCAGAACTTAAAGGTTTCCTTAAATAAAAAATAAGTGACATTTTTCACTTGTGATATCTATATTTAATATCATTTCGGCCAATTTTTTATACACCTATATTAAAAGAAACCACATTTGACAAGACGTGTCAAGAAAATTTTTAAATAAATCGACCAAACATTAGAGGTCACTTATTCACGAAAGTTACTAATCTATAATTAAAAGTAAAAGCGAAATGTGTCAAATTATATCTGCGATGTTTGATTTCATTCCACGAAAAAAATCATAGAGCTCTTGAAAAGAGAGACGACGCCATAAAACAAAATAAACGAAGAAAAAAATGTACACATATATACATACCTACACATGGTTAAATATAGAGTATTACATGAAGTATGTGGTGTACGGACAGACAAAGATGGAATGTGTTTTTATACGTCGTTTGTATATGGTTGTCTTTGTTGTAATTGGATCGTTTTAAATTCCAGTCGAGGTCAGAAAGTAACTGAACTCCAGAGGTAATTCATTTCGTGTAAGAAATTTATTGGTTGTGCAATTCTTTTGGAAATAAGGTATTCTTTTTTTGGTTTACTATACGAGAATTGGTACGAAAAAACAACAGATGAAGATGTGGGGAATGCTAAGAAAAGAATATGTTGCAGTTGGTACCCAACTTGTTGATCACGATTAAAGATTAACTAATAGAGACTCCTGATGAGGACTTCTTGTGAAGTCGAAACATGTGTCTTGTGGTTAAGGTGTTTATATATAGTTTAGTAACTAAGAAACCACTGTTTTTCCGTTTTCTATAAGTATTAACTTGCAAATTCATAAATCGTAGGAAACATTTTTAGTTATAAACACCTAATTTAAAAAGTACATTTTTTTAGGTTTACATAAACAAACCTTTGAACGACACCTACAGTTTAAGAACTACTGATTACACGATAAATACAATAAAATTTAGAACCTGCAATTCACACCATGATTGAAAAAAAAACTGCCGTGGCCACTAGATTTTAAAATAAATTATTTTGCACTGTTTTTTTTTTTACTTTTTTATACCCATGTATATGAAATATATGTATACATAATATGTACAGTATAAGTAAGTGTTTTAAAGCCAATTTTTTTGAAATTCCGGATTTTGATGGAATTATTCATTTTTTAATTTAATTATTAATGATGTCTGTGTGTTGGTCTGTAGACGATATAACTCAAATACGACAAATCGTAGAAGGGTGAAATTTTATATTTAAGATTAATTTTTGTCTGGAAAGAAAACTTCCTATTTTTGAAAATGATATTTCAACCGGATACGGATGTATGTATACTTGTGTCATTTTGTGAATTATTTTTGAAACAGTGCGAATTAGAGAAAAATGGTTAAGTAAAAAATTGTAGGTAATATGTATATAATGTAATTTATGTTCTAAAAAAATAATTAAAAAGCGAAATAATATCTGCCATGAGTGTCATGAGAATTTCTGATACGTATTACATAGATTGAACGGTGTGCGTATTTGCCATTGGTACCATGGGACTTTCATAATACTGAAAATGAACAGTGTGGATGATTCTAATTAATTATTAAAAAAATCTTTCTGGCTAAATAACAAATGCTGGAAATATTAAGTGGAGATAAATTATAGATAAAATTATACTCGACAATTTTTATCTAAAATATTTCTTTCTTATTAGTAGAGATTGGAAAAATAGTTTTTCAACTATTGCGTAAAAATACATTTATTGTAATTTTTATTACATATCTCCACCGTTTTCAGAAAACTGGTTTGATTGAACACAATTTGAAATCAACTATTCCAACTATTTGCGACACTTTTTACTGCTTCGTTTGCACTAATTATTATCAAATCGTAAAAAAAATTGTTTAACAACTATTTTCCGAAAAAAAATTCAACTAGTAACTATTTCATTGAAAATAACAACTATTTTTCCAATCTCTACTTATTAGTACCATTTCAAAAAAATTCCAAAATTGACAAGAGTAAACATCCGTTTTCGGTTAAGTAATTACGTTTAAAAAAGTTCGTTTGGTACATGTTGTAGAGAATATTATTATCTTTAATTTATGTCCCATTTATTTTATTCTATATTTTATTAGTTTGTTAGAAATATTTTTTTATAAAATTAGAATCACGTGCACTGTTCACTCTCGGTATTACGTATAAGAAAGTCCCGTGGCTCCCATGGTAGATATTTTATTGTTCATATCTGAAAATATATAAATAAAATTGCGTTTATATTAGTCTATCGGTTTTTGATTATTTTTGACGTATAATATTCTTCGTAGCTGGTGTTGTGTATTTTGAAATTTTGTACCGTAAGCAAAAAATTGCTGAGATTTTACAGAAATGAAGTGAGTCGAGACACATTCAAGTTAACTGTTTTTATAGTTTAACAATAAAGTTATAACTTTAGTTCTATAACTAACTTAGAATCAGGAAACTATAAAATATTGTTTTGTAGAATTCGATGTTTTGACGTCAAGTTAAATAAAACTTTTTATTTATTTATTTTCTGTAAATAAACTTAAGATATATAACTAATTTTATTACTTTCTTATACGAACGTAATATATCAATGTATAAAATCAGAAAAATGACAAATTCAGAAATTGGTTATATTTTATTTTTTTAATAGCTTATATTTTGTATTGGAACTCAAAAATGGACAATTCTAATAGCTTCTTGTATATTTATGCATTACTGAAGAGACTGTTTTTGGTAACACTGTGTAACCGGAAGTAGAATTTTATTTGAAGCAGTTAACACATTTTTCCGATTTTATGAAAAAAACTGACAGAGATATTTTTCAAGAACAATATTATTTATTTTTTCGCATTAAATTTTTTTTCCGTTACCGAGATATACATAATGTCCAAAAATTTACTAAAATTTTTTAAAAATTCCTTTAGTAGAAATTTTTAGTTAAAGGTTTTAGCATATATAGCAGTGGTTCCCCAGGGAACCGCGGTGTTTATACAGGGGCGCGTATTTATCAATACCATTAATTTAATGTTAATAAATAAATAATAAATTAATGAATTTGTTCAATAATGCCGTTGTTTGACTTGTTCATTTTATGCAAGTCATGCTTTGACTTACAATTAGAGAAGGGCGTCATGGGAAAACGTTAGTTAAAAAAAAAAAAAAGTTTGGGATCCTCTGGTATATAGGTTTTCAAAGATTCGAAAAAAAAAATTTTTCTCCGCCTTATTATGCATTTTATAAATAACATGTTTTGAACATTTTTGTATTCTTTTGTTTTTAAGCAAAATGTCCGTTTATATAAATAAAGATTATAAAAAATATAAATTTTTATTCAACGTCAAAATAAACGAAAAAAAACTGTCAGATATCCTCAAGATTAGTTTAAATTAAACAAGAAATGCCAATTCTCGATCAACGTTATATAAAAATATATAATTGGAATGACGCCATATGTTACAATAGTGTTGTTTATATATTATTTTATTAATATTAAATTCAACAAATACTTTTCTTAATCTGTGTTACAAATATTCACAGTAACTGGCTCATTAATAAAGTGAATTTATTGTTTAAATGTCTTTTTTTTGGCATTGAATTTATATAAAATGATATCAAACAAATCTTGTAAGAAAAAAGAACTCAATTAAAAGAACAACAGCAAGTTTCTCAGATATATATTAACTGTAATGTTGCTAAGTTTATTATAATTGCCTTACCAGTTTGCTAAAATGCCTGTTTGATGTTCGTTCTTTTTGTTTGATTTTATTTTTTATTATATCTCTCCTTTATACTTTTATATAATGGTCTTTCTGAAATGTGTTGAAAAGATGATAATTCATTCATTAAAACGATACAAACAATGAGGCTATGTTAAAAATAGATTCACTATGCATGACATGTGATATTAAAAATGTTATTTCATTCATTTCATAATAGATTTTATTTTATTAAACCTCGAGCGTTCATGCCAGTCTGTATATATTTATATCATTTTTTAATTCGTGATTTAAAAATGGATACGTTAAAATTGTAAAATTACATTTTTTCATAAAATTTTTGAATTTTATAATATTATGAAAAGTAATGAAATAATTTCTTTATATTCTTTGAGTAATAGCAATGGAAATGGTGGGGTTTCTTAAACTGTGCCCATTACAACTTTTGATTAGTACACTCCCAAGTTACAAAAATTTTTAACCAAAATGCAAATACCACGGTTTTGTCCACCAGGGTTCTTTAGAAAAAAAAAAGTTTAAAAAAACCTTTGTTTGCTACAAATTTGAATAAACGTACCTGTAAATAGTTATATAAACTTTGACACGGTAATTTTTAAAATCTAAACAAATATTGAATCTGATCAACGAGTTAAAAGTCACTTCTGAAAAAAAATGATTTGGGATACAGACCTGAAGTTTAAAAATTTCAACTTGTTGCGTAATTTTCTATATAATAAATATCTAAAAGTGACTAATAGTAGTTATTTCACTAATTCATTAGTAACTTTAAATTTCACTGAAAGAATAGTGATTTCAAATCGAAAGTGGCACAATTGCGGCATTTATTCTTACTTCAATTTGTCAACGTATACGAATCAACTGCTTTAAGTGAATTATTAAAATAAAAACAGGTTAATTTATTTGTACAAAACTTGAAAAATCTATTCAAAAATAATTTTTAGTGTGTGCAATAAATATTTTTCATTCATTTTGATTCTTTCATTTAGCCTTTGATAATTGACATATTCATAACTGACATTGAAGTTAGGTTATGAAAGCTTATAAGATTATTGTCATGTATGATATTTTTCTATTTATTTATACTTATTAAGTAATGAATGAGTTTTTCTAAATTGCTCCAGTTATTGAAATCAAAAATAAATGAAATAAAAACCTTATATTTTGTTATAGCTTAAGAATTGAGTGTTCACTAATTCAAATAGTGAATAATCACTAATTCGTAGTGGTATACTTTTAACTATTACAGTTAGCGATTTCTTATTAGTCAAATTTTAGAGAGTACGAATTCAAAAATACATTATTTTTTTAACTAAAATTGCATCAAATATCGATTTGTCATAGAAAAATAACAATACAAAAATAAGAAGTAGAATCACTACTCCAGAATCATATGTATTTATTTATAGCTTATTATTTATAGCTTTATATCGTTGTAGCTCCCCATATTTAATAAAATAAAAACAATACATATAATTTCCAACATAATCTAAAAATACCATATTGATTTTTATGTACATTTGATATTCTATGTACATAATCAATAAAATTAACTTTATTGTTCCGAGATTTAAAAATAACAACATTAAATTACAATGAGAACCTGATCAAATGGTGTTTCAGTTTTATAGCAAATTCAATGTTGAGCGATAAAATTAATATTTTGTTTTAAATTCCGTGTATATTTTTAAACGTTGGCAACGCTCCAGAATTTACTATAAATGAATATGAGTATTTTAAATGCAGCTAACTTTCTTATACGTATTATTTATTTTTTAATATTTTTTAAACTGTATTAAATTAGATAAAGGAATTTTAATTGCTTGACACGTCGAATATTTTATAGTTTTACTCTATGCATTTTTTTACATTCGTCTAAAGCAGCGGTCACCAAACTACGGCCCGCGGGCCGAATCCGGCCCTCCAAAGATTTTCATCCGGCCCCCGATTTTTAAATAAAAATATTTTTTATATGAGAAAAGTTAATTTTATACCTACAATTTACTGATTTTATGTACACGTATAATGTACATTTTAATAAATATTTTCATTATAAATTCTGATATAAACTCTATTTGTCTAAAAATGCAAATGTAAATAAATGTTCTAATTGGATTCCAACTCATGTTTATAAAAAATTCGATCCGGCCCGTTTCTCGAAAAGTTTGGTGACTCCTGATCTAAAGTAATCTAAAGTTTTTTTATTGCATATTTTAGATATTTTTATTTAATTAAATGATTTTGTGTTGAAACGAAAGTTAATTAAAATTAAGTACGTATTATGTTTTTATTATTAATTTTATTAATACTTTATACAGGTTTATGAATTTAGTTCGAATGTAAGAGCAGGGTTAGTAAACAAACTACGATGTACACCAATAGAATAGTTTAAAATGCTTTAAAATTAAAAATTATAGAGAACGTTATTTTCTAATACTAGTAGATACACGTATAAGAAAATTTCATCGTACTTATGGAAGATTTATAATTTCAAGCTGTCTAAGAGACCAATAGGTTTTAAAAAAAGCTGCATTGGTATCTCGGGACATCCTTATACGTAATACTGAAAGTGGAAAGTTTATGTGTTTCTAATTTTATTTAAAAAAATATTTCTGGCGGACTGATAAAAGAGAAAAAAAATTAATTAAACTCTAATTATAGATGATAAAATTTTTTACAACTTTTAATCTAATCATTTTTCTCTAATTCGCATCTTTTCAAAAATAATTCGAAAAATTCAAAAATTAACAAGGGTAAACATCTGTTTTCAGTTTTAAAATCGTTTTCAAGCCTTCCGTGTTTTGTGGTTTTTGAGTAACACACAGAAATCATGGCGTAAATAGCCAGAATGAATTCAGGGTAGGCCCAAATGGAATAATTCCATCAAAATGTGGAATTCGAAAAAAATCGACTAAGTAAATAATACTTTCTTTCTTATATTTACTATATGTATTTCATGCCGAGGTTTCACGGTACCTCTCTGGGGATTTCGCGAGACAAAATAAAAATTCGAAAAAATAAAAATAAAGCAGTCACACTACCTAATTGACCAGTATTTATTAACTAAAAAATATAAATATACATTTAGTTATATTTGAAAATTAATATATTCCAAGAAGTTACTAGTGTACGTAAAATAGCTATGTGTGAGTTTGTCTGCTTTTATAGCTAATCCCAATAGCATAAATATTTGCACAGTAACCAATTCTCGTTGGGCCACCATGAGTATTGGTAGGAAATGCCAGCCTTGACGACGGGCCCAAGCTTGGCTAAATATTGGGTTACCAAGTGTTGTTTTTTTCCAGTCTAGACCAACCTTCAGATACCGAGATTCGGTCACCTATACTTTACCTAAGATTGGGCCAATCTTCAGATATCAAGCTTCGGTCACCTATTCATTACCTTTTTTATTTTGTATGTGGGAGACTCTGGACTAGCCTTGGTACTATATTAGTCAACAAGGCTTGGCCGAGCCTTGAACGAAGTTATCATATATATCTTGGCCCAGTGTTGGCTAGCATTGGCGCAAGACTGGGCCAACCGTGGCCCCTTTGTAATTTCCTACATGAGTATTTAAACAAAAAATTAAAATACGAGTGGGAAGGGGTTCGCCGAAAAAACCTTTTACTTCTAAAGTTTCCATGAGTCGATAAAGTTTGAAAACCACTGGTATAAGATATAATCCAGTAAAAAAAGTTTGAAGGTTAAACACTACCTACTAATCTTGTATACTTATAAATTTGTTGTTGATATTTTTTATATTCTATTTAACCATCGCTAAAGACCATCGATGCGGATATGCGATAAAGCAAGTAATTATATATACGTGAAATCACGAGATTTTGCTAAACATTGGCTCCGGCCCAACTTTCAATATAAATTAACATGCGAGTAAGAAATGCAGTTATCGGAAGGCGAACAAATATTAGATAGCATGTATATTAAGTGTTCACGGATTTAATTAATCTAATGTCATTGCTAACATTAATTGGTAAGGTAAGATCTCAAGGATTAAGTAATATTTTACTGTCACTACGCCGTACGGATATTTTTACAAATCGATTCACGTTTTAATTGATTGCTTATAATTTTTATATTTACGGCTATTTAATTTTTATATAAATATATGTAAGTCTGATGGAAAAGATTATCCATGCTAATATTATAAATGCTAAAGTGTCTCTGTATGTTTGTCTATTTGTTACCTTTTCACGGCTAAACCGTAGAACCGATCTTGATGAAATTTGGCTGGGAGATAGCTTAAATCCTGAGGAAGAACATAGGTACTTAGTATCCCGAAAAAAATGGATGTGTGACATGGTATGTAAAGTACAAGGTAGCCTCAGTTGCTCGGCGTGAGAGAGGGAAATTCGTCATCTGGGGTGACCAAATGTGAAGAGGGGGAATGATGTGCCCAACCATAACAAATATAGCCTCGTAACTCGGCGCGAAAAGGGGAAAAAACGTCATCTGGGGTGCCCAAGCTGATTGGTCAAAAGTAACTGAGGCAATGTGTGTATTTACTAACCTTTTTCAGCGACATCTAGCGTGAAAATGCGAAACTAAAAATTTGTCTATCGACTATATCATAACAGAAGTCTGTATTATCTATTTATATTATTGCTGGAGTGAAATTTGTCTAACGAGACGCGATTTATATGACCGATTTTGATGAAATCTGCACTAACGTGTTCCTTGGGGTCTAATCTAATCTATCACACTTTCACTCAAAACAGCTGAGTAAAAAAATAACCACAAGCTATTTAACCCGTAGTTTGGCCTAAACTACAAGGAATATATTAAAAATATGTAAATATGAACGTTTTTTAGAGTTAAATTAGTTCTACTGAAAATTCCGCGAGAGCATACATCTAACTTTAATATTTATGTCGGTGTAAACAATTTTTGAATCAATCTCTATTTTTAACCTGCATTATCACAGTAACGTTATTAACTACATAAAATCGGTTTTAAGTTTTAAATGGCACATTTATCACGGATCATTTTAATGTACGTATGAAACAAATATCTAAAATGTTTGTGTACAATCACTAAGCGTCGTTTTGCAGAAATTGAAAAAGCAATTTGAAAATTTGTAAGTGAAGAACAAAAATGGTAATTCAGTTACACCACACAATTGTTGCAATTCTGCCTCCTCCCCACCCAAAGAGAAATACTGGTTACGTCACTGACTAAATAGGATTTAATTATTGGTAAAACGACAAAAAGAATAAATAAAAAATTTACATTATGCAGACAGAGAGCCTACAGAGTTATAAATTAGTGATATTTGAATATTTTCTTGATTAAAAATCTATTTTGTTGAAGTTTGAATTGATGTTTAATTGCGATTTCTTAGCAGCAATAAAACGATACGATGTGGTAAACGATAAAAGAAAATATAAAAAATAACTTTTCCTTTACAGACATTAAAGATTTTCTTACATTGTAGTCTTAAGAACTTTTCTCGGCTATTCCAGGACATTGTATTTATTTACAACGCTTTAACTTCTTTTACGACTTCCAAGTGCAAAGCAAATATTTCTGCCAATTTACGTTACAATTAAGGGTACTGAATTTTTTATGTCGAGAACAACAGGTACTGTTCGCATGTTTTTACATGTTCTGAATAATAAATTTTTGTTAATGTTTTTTTATTTATAAGGCCCAATGTATTTTTGACTAGCTGTTACACACGGTTTCGAATCGAATGAAACTAATTGAAATCTTCCATACATAACAGGGAGCGAAATATTAAATTTTTTTTTGCTTTTTATTCATTATACAAAATCGTAAATATCTCGGCTCCTATGCAAGATATGGGGTTGTTTACTCTTCTAAAGTCCCCATGCCCGTAGTATTTTTCCAGCCGGATCGAATTATATCAATTACAACCCTTCATATGTGACAGGGGGTGAAATATAAAATTTATATTTTTTTGCCCTTTCTTCACTATACAAAATCGTAAATATCTCGGCTCTTAGTTACAAAAACCCAACCACTGCCAACCCCCTCAACCATTAGGGGTGTCTGTCTGTCACAGCCTTCTAGATACTTAATCGTTTGACGTAGAAATCTGAGATTTGGCATTAAATGGTGAAGACCAAAGTTATCAAAATACTTTGTTTTTATGTTTTTGACGTTTTTCAAGAGGGAAAATGAGTTGCCGTTTTTTTTTTTATTATTGAATCCAAGTGAGTTAGGTAGTTGGATATTAAATGAAAGCTGAAGAGTCAAGGAATTTAAATATGTAAACATTTTGTTATGATTATAGATGTCTTAGTTTGTCCTATATTATTTCGATCGCAATTTAAACAATCGATTTTATAAATAATATTAGTAATATAATCTTATGTTAAAAAATAATTGTTCTATCTAATAATTTTTATGTCATGTTTTTTTTGTACTCGTATATGCGTATGAATTTTTTATTTACCTGTAACATTTTTATGTAAACTGTAATAATTACTAATCAAATTAATGATATATTTAACGCGCAGTTAATCATATATTTTTCATACATTGTATGGATGGTAAAATACATATTTGTTTTTTCATTAATTAAAATTTTCATATATTTGTTGTTCAAATTAACATCGAAAATGGATAATAAACAAAAATCAATACATACAATACAATCCATAAACAACAAATTCTGAATGTTTTTTTTTAAATTAACATACATAGTAAAAAAAATATTTGAGTTTTTTAATTTATTAAACTTTTTACAAGTTGGATTGTATAAAACTTATCAAAATCCATGCATTTTTTATTCCTACCCGTAATTTGTTAAAGTAGGTAGGTACTTGTATCAAACATTAGTTTATTACTATTTTAACTGCAAAGTTACCTTTCTTCGGTGGTATATTAGAAAAAGTTATTTGTACCAGAATAGTTAATTTTCTAGAAGCTAATAATATATTCAATAGAGCTCAACATGGATTTAGAGCAAACCACTCTACAAATACTGCTATATTTGAAATATATGAATATATGACAAAAGCACTGGATTCAGGAAAGTATGTAATTGGGTTATTCTTTGACCTAAGTTCGGCATTTGATACTGTAAAACATGATTTTTTATTACATAAGCTAGAAAGGTTAGGAATAAGAGGAAATATTTATAATTTAATACAATCATACTTGCATAATAGGAAGTTCTATATAGAAATAAATAATCGACAATCAGAAATAATAAATGTTAACTGTGGAGTACCCCAAGGTAGTACTTTGGGTCCATTATTGTTTATATGTTTTGTAAATGATATAGAAGAAAGTGTTAATATCGGAAAGTTGATTATGTATGCAGACGACATCACAATATTAATTGAAGGAAACAATAGAGAGGAAGCAAAATTATTGACTAGTGAAGTGATTACTAAATTTAAATTATGGTGCTATAAAAATCAATTAATGGTAAACTTAGATAAAACAGCTATAGTAAACTTTAAGTTAAAAATTACACAAGATATGGACTTTACAATAGGAAATCATAAAAATGTTATGGATACTAAATTTTTAGGTATAGTGATAGATTTTAATTTAAAATTTATAGAACAAATTAATATTATTTGCAAAAAAATGAATAAGTTACTGTTTCAGTTAAAAACTTTGAGTCAATATATGGAAATCGAACAATTAATTATGTTTTATTATGCACACGTGTTTTCAATAATGAAATATGGAGTAATAATGTGGGGCCGAAGCACTGAGTGTAAAAGAATTTTTATAATTCAAAAAAAAATCATGAGAGTAATTTTTCGATTATCATCACGAGAGACATGTAAAGACATATTTAAAGAACATCGAATATTAACTTTTCCGAGTATATACATATATGAATTAATTACTTATATGCATCAGAAAAAATATTTTACAATGTCAAAAACACAGGGACATTATAATACAAGATCGAAATATACATATGATTTCATGCATAAAACAAGTTTCTACGAGAAAACGCCTATTTATGCTGGTTTCAAAATTTATGAAAAATTGCCGGAGGATATAAAAAATGAAAGAATATCTGCTAAATTTAAAACAAAAATTAAAAGTTATTTGCTGAATATGGTTCCTTATGAAGTTGATGAGATAGTAGAATAATAGTTGTGTATATTTTTTATGTATTTTTTGTTTTTGTATATTACTGCTGTTTTGACTTTTTGTATACCTGTACTGGTCTTTGTCAAATAAAAAATATTATTATTATTATTATTATTATTATTAAACCAAGCTACCAAACGATAAAATTATAGGACTATAGGATGTCTGAGTTTTCATTTTCTAGCTTGTATCTGCTAAAATATTGCAGTTACAAAAAAGTTGAATTAAAGATTTGTTAAACAAAAGTTGATCTACAAAATGGCGCAAACATTTTTTTCCATAGCCTATCTGTGTCCCGAAAAAATACATAACTTGTTTTTTAAACACAATACCTACCCTGTATTTTTTTATGGAATCAGATTCCAAATCAATTCCTCTTTACAATGATGAATACAAGTATCATTTTGTTGTTAAATTAGATCTAATATTCCGAAAAAATATTTGTTGGATCGGTATCCGAGGACCCGTTTTGTGGCCTGCTAGATCGCCTGATTTGTCAATTTTAGATTTTTTTGTATGGAGCTTTTTGAAGAACAAGGTTTATGAGACATGAAATTATGGATACTTCAAGCGATTTTTGCAATCAACTAATTATTAATATCACAGCCGACTATAACAATTTATTTTTTCAGAATATTGGGTCTTATTTAATAACAAATTGGTACCTGTAAAACTTAATAATACATGGTATTGTGTTTAAGAAAACAAAGTTATGTATTTTTTCGGGAAACTTTTTTTGTAACTTCAATAATTTAGTAGATATAACCTGGACAATGAAAAGTCAGACACCCTGTATAAAATTACATTAATCATTAGTTGTATAGTGGAAAAAACAATAAATTTTCTTCATCACCCACGCCCACACCATCATATAACACAACAATAAATAGGGCTACACACGAGACTCGGATTTGTAACCTTGTTTCGTGCAAATTAAGAAAGAAAGAGAAAAGTCTCGGTTTCGTGTGAAATATTTTTTTATTCGTATGTATGTTATAATCAAAGAAATTTTTGAAATAACACGAATCTTATATTTTGTGAATTTCATTCATATTATTATTTTTGCCATATTTTTTTTTTTTTGTATACTTTTTCTCAGTTAAACTATTTCACTATTTTTAAATTGATTTTAATGTTAAAATAAGTACCTAATACAAATAACATTATATTTGTAATTAATGATTGTGTAAAAATATATTTTTGTTTTCGATATAATTGAAACAATACAATTTTTTTCTGTTTTTTCTCCTGAATTATAAATACAATGGACTATAACTACACTCAAATATAACAATTGTCATATTATCTTCTTAACTGGGAGACAAAAAAATTATATAGTGAAATGTAAAAGTTCATTTTTATAGGAAAAGATTGTACTCTTTGTTACCGTAAAAGAAAACTTCAGAAACAAATTGCCTGCTTGGAAATATATTCATAAATATTTTTAACTTCGGGTATCATGAAAACCGGAGTTAATTGAGCAATTTGATAAACGGATTCGGGTTAAGTCAAAAATCTTTAGGTCTCAGCAGCAAAAATGATGTAATGTGTAAAATCTTTAAATAATATAAAGCAAAGTTCTCCGCCGCGTTTGTCTATCTGTGCACGATATTCTCAGTAATAACTTAATAGATTTTATTTCGGTTTTGACTAGTGGATAGTGTTTCACGAGGAAGGTTAATGTGTATAATTTGTGGATATTTTTTGTAAATTTCATGAAGATAAAGAAAAAACAATCGTTTACCCTGCGAAAATAGTTAGCGATAAGTGAAAACAATGTTTAATAGGTTTAGAATTTATATCCCCGTATAACAACGGGTCTAATGCTCTAGTATCTTATATAAATGAAACTCAACGATAATTATATATAGAAAGATATAAATATTTTATTTATTTATTATTTATTTTATTTTTCTTTGTCTCGTCAAAATTTAAGCAATTTCTTCTCGTTAGAATTTAATCTACGTGTTGGTCTCATTTCGAGACCGGGACTGAGAAAAGTTTCCTGTTCTCAGCCGTAATAATAATTATTTTAAGAGAAATTAACAGTTTGATTACCACTGTATTGTAAATAATACAATTAACGCGTAACTTTATTTAGATATAAATTCACAACATTAATTAACTGAATCAAGTATTTCCAAGTTTTAAACTCGAAATAAATTACTAATTAAACAGAATGGTTTTTGTTTGTTTAACGGGATTCGCGATTTCAATTTTCAGATGTCAATCATACGCCATTTTTATACATTTTTAATGCTTACCATTGAAACCTTTGAAGCTATCTGTCATTGCGCATTGTTATGAAGATATTAATTTAAAATTATTTTTATTTGTGATATGTTTTTTATGTATAAAATCAATATGTCGTAACATATGTATACAGGGACGTCCGTAGAAAATTTTTCATGGGAGAAATGTTTGTAGAAAAATAATACAAAAAGAAAACCTAGGCTACGTTAATTTTTGCTTCCTCGCAATATCGAAGATACAAAAAGCTTTGTGATCATTTTAAAATGAGATAAACAAATTGTTCTCCGATTTAAAAATTTTAAACCGAACATTCCGTTTCAGATGAAGACAAACACTGAATCCTTGTTACACGCATAATTCATGAACCACTGAACCGATATTAATGAAACTTGGCTGGATGGTTTGGTCTAGCTTGAGGACGGTCCCATTTGAAAATCATCAAAATTGTGTGTAAGGGGGAAGGGTGACATCCCAAAATATTTATTTTTTCAAGATATCTGTAAATAAATTTAAAATATATGAAAAAATAATCAGGTCATATGAAGAAAAATTTCGAATTAATATTTTTTAGTAAAACTGTATAAAAATTAAATGGTTAACCAATATAAGGTAATTAATCTGAACCCTTAATCGGTTTTTATTTAAATTATTCAATAATTAATTAACTTTGGTGAATTTACCACGAGAAAGCACTGTGTATTTACTTGGTAGATGTTTATCCTTCTATCGTCCTTTTAATTCTGAAGAGACGTTGTCCCATGTCACTCTGTAAGTGTACATTTGTACTATTTACATTTTTTTTCGTGAATAGGGGTTGTTACGTTACAGTTACAGTCTTGTATGTTACTGAGTGGGTCAGTGGGTTATCGAAATAAAGATTTTGATTAATATTAAGAAAATATTGATATCTATATATTTTTTAAATGTTTGTTTGAAAACTGCTGTCAGTCAATCAAAACATTTTTGTGTTTTTAAAAATAGATTCTTTTATTGATTAACAAAATAAATAATTTTCATAGATAAAACAATTTAAAAAATACGAAAATAAAACATCATAACGATTTTAGGGATTATGAGTAACCACTTGACGATTCGATAAAAATGTCAATATAACAATAAAACCCCTAGAAAATATGTGTATCCAACTTACATTTTGTATAAAATCCAATAATGAAATATTTTTTTATTAAATGTACTGAATTAGAAATATTTGTTGATATTTGATTACAACTATTTTTTGAATATGAATCTATATACATTTAACTGTCTTACAGCGTGATTTGATCACAATCGACCAATAGGTGTCAAAATGGTGAACATTTAATGTAATTATTAGTATAATTTATTTATAAATATTATGTTATCATAGTAACTGCTTTACATTGTTTCAAATTTTACGATTCTTTCGTTTGTCTTTTGTGTTGTAGTACTTATTATTTTGTAATCATTAGCAAGTGTCCATCACTGTGTGCTCATTACTAGTTTTACTTTATCCATTACTGAAGAAAAAACATAAACAAAATAAAAGGCTTTAATTAAAAAAAACTATATTTGCGGACTTATTAGAAACATGAGTTCATGAGAATTACAAAAAGAAACCCGTCAATCACAAAAACAGCAAACCTTGCTCTTATAGCGGCCATAACTGGTGCCAGTACCTTATATAACATTTAACCGAATCGGATTACCGAAATTGTACTGTATAGAAGAAAATCCAGTTTCCAGATGGAACACGAAAAGATATTGAAATATATAGAATACGAATTCTTTAATTTCCGTTTGTCTTTGCCATTTTGTTTATAATAAATCTCTGAAAACGATTTACCTGAATATGATTGAATTTCTTTGAAAGCACGTAAGAACTTGGAGGAAATAAGATAGAGTATATATTGCCAAATAAAGTTTTACTTTAATTGAATATGATTTAATGTTTTGAATTATGATCAAACATAAACAAATCTTTTATTATTAGAGTGTATTAGAAATAATTTTCTTTATTAACGCATTTTATGAAAAAAAGGATCTATGTTTAAATAATCTAGTCTCTGATTTAAAAAAAATATACCATAGTGCTTCCTTGTACTAAATTCACAAAAAGTAGTTAATTATTGAACAATTTGGTTAATCATTTAATTTTTATACAATTTTACTAAAAATTATAAGTTCGAATTTTTTCTTAAGACACATCTGATTATTTTTTCGTATATTTTTAATATTTTGACATTTTCAATCTAAATCTAAATTTATTTAAACGTCAAAATGACATTTAATATATCAAAGTAAATATCAATTAAAAAAAAAGATTTTTAAAGCAATTTGAGATAGGTATAATATTTTACAACAAACGTTGTAGACCTATTTTATAGGAAATTGAATGCTCTACAAAAAAGATTCTATAAAATGTTCACGTTACATATTGTGTCGTTCTTGAAATAATATATATCCTCCTTACATACGATTTTGATTATTTTGAAATGGGACTGTCCACAAGCCAGACCGAACCATTCAACTAAATTTCATTAATATCAGTTCAGTGGTTTATGAGTTATGAGTGTGACAAGGATTCGGGGGACAGATAGACACGGAATGAAAAGTTTTTGTCTTGACCTGAAACGGAAAGATCTATTTAAAATTTTGAAATCGGAGAAAATTTTTTTTGTCAAATTTTGAAACGATCACAAAGCTTCTCGTACCTTCGATATTGCGAGAAGTAACATAAATACAATTAATGTTATCATTTTAAATCATTGAGAAATTATATAAAAATAAAATGAAAACAGAAACTATTATTCCAATATGGGTATTTTTTTCTTGTAATAAAAAATTTAATATCGCTATAAATGCTTGTAGATGAAGAACATATTATATCTTTTTATTAGACCAATATTTTTTTATAACAAAAGTTGGATACGATAACTGACATTTTTTAAGCAGCGGATATCCTGGATTATAAATAATATTATTCTCGTTTTCGTGCGCTACGGAATAGAATAAAGGAGAAATTTTGATTTTCAGTTCAAGCATAAATGAGAAATGTGTTTATATGAAAAAAAGTTATCAGTGTAGAATGCAGAAGATAGTTTATGGAATGTTGATTCTTCCATATTTTAGATATTGATAAAAGAAACTAAACAACAGAATATTTTGTGAGCTTTCATTGATCACTGTGTATTTTTACATTTTTATACATACATGAAATGTACTGTAAAATAAAGTATAATGAAAAAATTCGAAGTCGAGATTTTAACGGAATTACACGTTTTGAGGGTCCCTAAATCACGTACGACCATTATCTTAAGAGCGTCTGTGTGTGTGTGAACGCTCTACATTCAAAACGGTGAGACTTACAAACATGAAATTTTTTAAACTTAAGGTTCTTGTATACTGTAGATGTGCACCTCATATTTTTGAAAACACAAAACCGGAAACGGATGTTTACTGATGTCAATTTTTGAAACGGTGGGCAGTAGAAAAAAATGTTTTAGATAACAGTTGTAGAAAATAATCTTATCTATAATTTATGTTTTGTTAATTTTTTTCCTCCCGAAATTTTTTTTAGGAAATAATCGATTTTTTTTTAAATTTTAATTTTTCGAATTATTTTTTAAACGGTACTTATTAAAAAATAATGTTTTAGATACAAGTTAAAGAGAATATTATTATCTATAATTTTTGTTGTAATCATTAAAAAAAAAAATAATTGTGTAAGGAAATAATTTTTTTTATTTTTTATTTTTTTCAAATGGTTCATAATAGAAAAAAATATTTTTAATAAAAGATGTAGAGAACGTTATTTTCTATAATTTATGTTCTATTCTTTTTTTTATATTTTATGAAGTGACCAAAAAATAATAATTTCAGTTTTTATTTAAAAATAATTTTAATAATATGAATAGTCTAGTTATCTATGAAAATAAAATAATTTATTATTACAACTGTCAATTAAATAATAGATGTATAGAAAAAATAATATCTAAAACGTGTTAAACTGTTGAAATATCAATTAAATAAGAAGCCATTGAGAAAACATATAATCATATAATTCATCTAAAATAATTTATATAATTACAAAAAATGCAAAAACAAAACAAATATAATAATTACATGTATAATTAATGAGGATAATAACTGATAGATAAATATGATTAGCTTTCTAGGGTTAAATTATCATGATTAATTTTAGCATGTATAAGAAAGCCATGTACTTTAGTTTACGCAAAAAAATAAAATACAAATTATTCGATATATTACTGTGAAATGAATGAAGTAAATAACGAAAACAAAAAACATCAAAACAAAAATAAATTTTACTACGTATGCACAGTACAATTTATGACATAACATCTATTTAGTAAATGTATGAAATTGTCTACAATCTACAAGTTGAGTAGATACTTTACTCCTCTAATGATGTCTTTTTGTAAAATAACATGCTGTAACATTTGGCATTAAAGATGAAGTAATTCGTTTAACTGAAACTTTCGCCTAATGTTTTTTATTAATGTTAATAAGGGTAATATGCTTTTCATGTCATGTGCAAGATGGTATATGTATATGTAGATATATTTCAATCTTGAATTTGTTTTTCTTCATTTTAATACCGTATAAGTAAACTTTTAGAGAACGGTTATTGTTATTATATTATGTAGTATTCTGCCTGGAGGGTTATTTTTTGCTGTAGTTCTGTATATTTAATTCTATTTTTTTCATATACGAAATACGAAATATATTTATGGTCTGTATTTATATTGAATAAAACAGTTATGCCCAATATCTTCTATATCACCAGTTTGTTAAATAGCAAATGCTGGGTTTTGATTGGTCCATTTGGAAATTTACATGGCTGTTATCATTTTGATTAAACTGGAAGTAATGCCCGGTATTACTGAATAAGCTAACGCTATCTCCAGGATATCTCTATATATAAAAATAAATGTTCGTTTGTATGAGGCTTATAGACTTGCGTATTACTAAACCGATTTCAATGCGGTTTTCACCAATAGTTAGATAATTTTTCTGAGCAGTATCCTGGCTATTAATATTTTATGAAAATCTAAGATTTAACATCAAAAGACTAAAAAGAATCTTTATCAAGTCGTGTTTTGTTTCCATGATCAAATTTTAATATCACAGCATACAACTGTCATTTATATAAAAACACAGTAGCCATGGAATGAAAAAGTAATATTTTTCCCGTCAATTTTTTTGGTTGTCTTTTCATCATTTAAAATACGGAGAAATATATTGAAAAAAAATTGGACCTCCTTAAAGAATGTAATAGTAGAATTCGGTTAAAATTATGTACATTTCTATGATTTAAAAAATTTATAACTACGCTGAAATTAAGAAATTATTTTCTAAACGATAATTGAGGTATATTTGTTTAAAAATACTATTCTATTTTTGCTTCAAAATAACTAAAATTTAAATAAAAGTGAATATTTAGACTTTAACCACAATAATCACTCGACATGTGTTTCGATTTTACAAAAAGTCTTCATAAGGAGTATACATTGTAATACCAGACTAACGAAAAAATAAAACACCCAAGCTTCTCACTAACATTCTCTATTTGATAATACGTATTCATGTTGACAGAAAATGCAATCTCTATAAAATAACGACTTATGAAATAAATTAAGTACACTTCGCAGTCTACGAGAGAGGGGTCCAAAAGTGAATAATGTATTCGTTATAGTTTTTTATTGAAAGTACTAATTAAAAGCTATATTCTAGAATTTTTTCAATGTTTTTGCATCGATAGTTTAGAAGTTACATTTTAAAAGAACTATCAAAGGCCCCCAACTCATTAGTTTAAGTGAAAAAAAATTTTGTAGTGTACTTTTTAGTCTATGGGAAGGGGTCTGAAAATTTAGGTATTTTTTCAAAAATCTCATCATTTCTGTTTTTGGGTCATAAATCTACATCCGTATATCAAAAATCATCTTAATTGGTATATATAAATGAGAAAATGGGAGGGCTGTGACTTACAGACAGACAGACTGAAATACGGACAGATCGAAACTATAAAGGTTTCTAGTTTTCTACGGAACCCTAAAAAATGAAGTAGCCAAATTTTGAAACGAATCTCCTCAATTTATGTTATGTAAATAAAACATTTTTAATACCACTGGTTTGTTGTTGCATCTGCAGAGCTTGTTTACAAAACTATAGTTTTAAGTGGAGAATATAATTTAAAATTATGACATGTACTCTTTGCACAGTTTCTGTAATAAAAGGGATCAGTGTGTGCAATATAATATATTGCACAATAGGCAACTTACTTTTTATATTTAAGAACTTTACAGTGGTGTAACAAGCCTCTGTACAATTTATAACGCAAGGTATGAACATCTGTAAAGTTTTACTCATGAATTATGGAGCAATTTTCATAGATTTCTTATTTAATGGGGGGGGGGGGAGGTGATTCCCTCGTGTATTTGTAGATATATTGTATTGATCTTAATTTGAACAATTATTTTCCTAATATTAGGGATGTTATAGAGATATGACATTTCGGTTTTGATACGGTAGAGATATTTTTTTATTTTTCGGATAATTCTATTTTTTTAATTTCGGTTTAGGATACGGATTTTTAACCCGTAGTTTGTGTCTCGGAGTTCGAAAAACGAGTAGTAAACTATCCGAAATACGGTTTCAGTTTCGGAGGTCAATATCTAATTATTTCTTACTAGTTGTTACCCGCGACTTCAAAAATCATTTTTTTTTTTGGATACAAGGTAGGCTATGTCCTTCCTCAAAATGTAAGCTATTTCCCTGCCGAATATCATCAAGATCGGTTAACTGGTTTAGCCGTGAAAAGTAACAAACAGATAGAGTTAAGAGATAATATAAGTTGAGTTCCGTAACATTTCTACTTAATATCATTTTGGTATTATCTTTATAATAATTTATATTACTATCCCTTCTAAGAGGGTACTTATATCATAAAATGAAGACAGCGCTAAAGTTTCACATTTCTAGGTCCAGGAGTTAGGGCTAGGCGTTGATGAGTTAGTTACTCGTTTTCTCTTGGTAATTTTTTTTTGGTAACTGTTTATTAAAATATTAAATACTATTTTTGGCAATGCATTTTGCAGATGAATGGTCGGTTTCACAAATGACTGCAACAGTTGTACGTTTGGTCAATGTAATATATATTTTGAAATGAGAGACAAATAACAATATTTCTATTAAGGAGTGGTGTGTTTAATAAGTAATATTTCAAAAATATTTGAATTATAAATTTGACGGAATGTACTAAAAAAGATAAAAAAATATGGACGCCACTGATAATGAATATCTGAAAAAGTGTATATATACATGTTTGGTCATAAATTTTTTTTGTATTTCTTTTTTTTATCTAAAGCTGACAATGAGTGAAAAAAAATACAAAAAAATTCAATTTGGTTGTTGCATTTTTTGGCAGTAAAAATTATAATTCAATAAATATTACAAAATTATTATTTACTTATTAGGGTTTCACAAAAAAACAAGGGGGCACTAGGATTAAGTTAGTCTCGTCTTGTTGACGAAACCGAGACAAAAAAAATCTTGGTCTGATGCGAATAAAAAAAATTTATACTCATTATTATTATACAATTGGTGAGACTTATAAAAAAAAGTTAATATCTTCTTTTTCAAAATCTAAACGAGACGGAACTGAGAAAAGTCTGTTCTAAATTTCACAAAATAATATTAAAGCCTATTAATTTAGAATAATACTGATTTGGAAATAGCAGATATCGTTCAGAATAAAAATAAAAATATTTATTTTACCTCGCAAAAAACATGTAATATGCCACAGAAAATTACCCTATTCCTTTAAGTTAACATACACACACATTTTAAACGTGAAAATTAATTATTGTTATTCATAGAACTAACAAAAACAGCCTGATACGAAAAACACACAATGTGTAAAAAACAAACACTAGAATATTACACTACAAATTGCTATGTTAAATTATACAAGCTATAGTTTCTATAGAATCTTCGCACGAATTGTATAAATGCAGAAAATGAAAAAAAATGTATACGTATATACATATATATAAAATAATCTCCATCAATTTAGCTAAATTAAATATGAAAAAGAACAATTTTGTTAAAAGAAGTGGAAGATGTGTATTTCATTTGTGAAACTGTTCACATTGTGCTGTCAAATTGAGCGAAATAAATTGTGTCTCCTTTACAGAATATAGTAACATATAGTTAGTGGTTGGTGTGTTGCATATTTTAGATAATTCTCTACTTTTATGCCCGGTATTATTATAAAAAACTTATGTATTCTAGACTTTCTAGACTAGAGTCACTCATAGTAAAAATTTAGGCATTGCGAAACGATTTCTGTTTGATTGTAGTAGCCAGGCTTAACTCACAACCGTGTTTTTAGATTTTATTAATCAGTAGCTTTAAATAGAATGGCTTGACCATAAAATGCACACCCCTTTTGAAACTATCGTTTTTTGAAGATGTTTAAAAAATTGGTAATTTTCTTATCTTTTCTCTCATTTCTTGTAAAAATTGATATTAATTGTAATTATAATGGTTTATTAAGTTCTCTGAACCACTATAATATTTGACAAAATTTTTGCCGTTAAAATAGGTAAAAATATTTAAATAAACTACAAATTTCCTTACTTCCAGCTATCTGATTTGGCTGAATTATAGATTAAGTGAATTCAAAAGGTTTGCTGTTAATTTATTACGTATTGCGAGCTGTAGTTTGTTGTCGTGGTGTAAAAATCGGTCTATATGGACAAATTGAATTTTGTTTATATTTTTAGGACAGAAAATTAAAACCAATCGATATTACATTAAGTAAATATAAAGACTGTAATGTTCTTATTCAAAAATATAAATTTTTAAGGGGGTTACTGAAGAGATTTAATATATAGTGTTCACTTTATCAATTTTGGCATTCTTTTCATATTGTAATGTCAGTTTTGAGCAAAACTCGCTAATTATAATATGATTGAGCGAGTTTTGCTGAAAACTGACATTACCATTAGAAATAATTTAAAAAATTCTTTTAAAATCCACTGCATCTCTATTATTTTTAAAATGGAACGAATAAGTTTTGGAACTCACCTCCTCATATTTATATAGTATGCTAAAAATAATACAGTAATGAATTTTGCGTCTTATTTCACGTTCCACTGTTTGAGAACCACTGTCAATATTATATAGAGCAAATAACATTTGAAGGAAACAAAATAATAAATAGAACTATTTTTAACAATCCTAATTTTCTCTGAAAATCATATTACGTCGAACAATCGTTTCAATTCAGTTATTTTCTTCCATTTTCCTTAACATTTCTGTTAGAAGATATACTGCATTGAATAGCAATTGAGTCTGTTGTATGTTTTTCCAATATTCTATTTATACTTACATTTCGTTTCTGTAATTTGGCAGATTAGTCGGTTTTTTGTCTACTCTAAATTTTATTGTACTGTTTCTTAAAGGGTTATGGTAAATTTAACGTTCGTTCGAGCCGTAAAGGATTTTTTAGATACTTAAAATGTTATTTATTACAATTAAAATCTAGATTTAAAGTTGGCTGGAAACCATTTAATTTAATTTATATTTTGTTTATTTTGTATTATTTACTCTAGAGCAGGGGTGCGCAAACTTTTTTAATAAAACGTTAAGAATTTTTTCTTTCGAAAAGTAAGCTGTTTAAAGAAAAACTTTTCAAAGTTTTTTGTAATGAATATAATAATAAATAACTGAATTTTTAGAGTTCAAATATGTTCTATTATTATTCAGTTATTTGTATTTTCTAATAATAAAGCACAAGAAACGAATTTATTGTAGCATGTCAGATCGCACCCCCTTATTCTCGTCTATATCTTGCGAACGATAACATTTATAACAAATTTATATAGAACCGTTCGTATTTAGAATTTCATTATCTACAATTTTGATTTTTGACATTTAAAAGATGAAGCTACCCTCGTACGAGGTAAAACTTTTATGCTGGTTGCTTTTGTATTATTTACAAGTATACATACGTATAATATTAATATTAAAACATTATAAATTATTTCCAACATATATCATTTTTAGAGTTATTTTTTTATATCCGTCATTTTTATTTTGTAAAATTTTTACTTTTAATTCATAATCAGAAACTCCGAAAACTATATGGGTAGTATTTTATTGTTATAGTATTTTAAATTATTGAAGTTATTTAAATTTCAAATATTTTAGTACTAAGTCTTAGAACACATTGCAGAAGGTTTCGCAAAAATCCGTTCAGTGGAACTGAAAAAACGTTAAAATAATAAATATTTTATTTTATAACTCATGTCTATTATAAATTATTAGTGGTCCGCCATTTACTATAGTTATGCTAAATCTCAGTTTTCTAGGTCAAATGTTTCGGTAGTTAGAAACCTGTGACAGACAGACAGACACAGTGTTGATTTTATAAGTGTCCCTGTAAGATTTCAAGCGTTCAATACGATATTTTCATTAGGGCTCAAAATTACTCAAACTATTTAAAAATGCATAAAACTAAATACGATAAAATTTGTTCTGATGTCAGCTATAATTTTTTAGGGACGAAAATATAGGTTTCAATTAAAAAAGTCAGTAGTTGACTAAGATGGGCGGTGCTAATCATTAAACTTTTCTCAATTGCGCCACTAACATTCCGTCCCGAGCCACATCCGTCCTTAGTCCGGCACTGGTTCTTGATTTCTAATTATCAGGGTGTCCACTTTCTGGAATGTCAGGGAAGCCTAAAGTGGTCAGGAAATTTATTACATTTTTTTTGGAAAGTTAGGGAATTTATTATAAACTCTGGAAGTCAGTGAAAAAAAAGTGTATAAATTTAAGTTGACGAGCAAAAAAGTCTTCAAATTTTTTTGCACATTCTAGGGGCCCTTCGATCACTTCTTTTTTTTAAATGAGACAACCTGTATATACATATTATATATAGTATGTAGGTAGGTTTGCTATTATACACACTGTAATATATTCAAAATATATACATTCTGAAACACCTACGTTCAGTATAAGTTGTGAATATTTTTTCAGCACTTTTCCCATAAAGCTCTCTCTTAAGGTAAAACATTTTTTAAAACTTGAATGTATAGATGACGTTTATAACAATGAAAAGTCCACATAATATGGAAGGAGAAGTGTATATAGGGGCGATATCGACAAAATCTCCAATAGCTTTGTTATGGAATTCTTCTTTAAACGAACTTAACGACATTGCAGGTAAAAACATCAGAAAAAATATTAAGACCAGAAGGTATTTGTGGAGTAGAGATCATAAAAAAAAGATGCCCTCCTTATTGTGGAAGAGAAAATTGAAAAAAGAAGCAATGGTGTGTTTGTAAATACGCACAAGCGTAAAGGAGTACCTGAGTGGTCCCCATTAGGAGGAGGAAATTGTAATCGAAGAAATGACATCACGAATGATTTCTTTTTCTTGTTGTTATTTTGATGTTTATCTACATGATCTTTCAAATATAATTCAGGTAGATATTTTTTATGGTAATTTGAGTTTGAAGTTTATATTTTTTTTATGAATCAAATAAAAGTTTGCTCAGAAGCAAAAACGAATAAGTTCATTTGAAAGGCAGTTGATTTTTTACTTCTATGCTCTGAACGAAATGCAAGTACTGTAATACCGTCGAAAAGTTGTGTCCGAGATAAAACACGTAAAGAAAAGTTGATTTCCGCATGGCGGCTGTGCGTGTGCCTGGATGTAGAATTTTATTTCGTTCACGATAGCTACTGTAAAAATGCACCGATTTGAATTATTTTTGAAGGAAAATGTTTACCTTAGTGAGTACTCCAGATTTATTGATTTTTTGTACCTGTTATCGTTTAAAAAGTGAACGTTGCGAGTATAATCTCACCAATTTTCATAGAATTTGGTAAACGAACCTATGTAAATGACATTTATTTTTATGCGTGCCTAAACTTTTTTCTTCCTTGTTGAAAAGACTACCTTCATAAAATATGTTAAAAGACATGTAGTGCAACAACTAGCCATAGCCAGAGGTTTTGCTCACAATCAGTATTTTTTTCAGAATGACAAAAAATTATAACATATCCAAAATTAAGTCAATTTGACCGAAACCACTTTCGTAAGAAAATTGTGAGGTTCCTTGAATGTAGGTTATTTACATTTTATTTATGACTCTGAAAAAGATCTTAATGAATGCGCTCCCCTGTAAAAATTAGCAGCTCCCCTCCCCCCCCCTAGTACGCGTACCCGCTTCTTATAATTCAAATGTTATATTTATTATTTCTTGTTTGTGTTTTAGATAAATAGATTCGAGATTTATTTTTATTTCCGTTTTCGTTATTACAAATCAATTATTATTAATCACACAAACCACATCCTGGATATCTTATCCGTCCCACATTAGTCAAGGGTGAGTAAAAATGTAATTAATTACTAAATCAGGAACGTGTTATTTTTTTCGTAACAATAACGAATTCTCATCACGCACTAAGAAGAGGAGTAGTGCATACATGGAAGCTTCAGACCCCCGGTCGTTCGTCCTGGGGGGTTTCTGTACATTGGGCAGTTTAATTTGCTTCATAATATACCTCTCACGTTTTCTATTACCTCGGTACTTAGTGCGTGGAATGTGTTTGGGGCTTTTTAACGCTTGTGTACAGGATTTTGGAATAATTTCCTCGGTTAGGAAACACAATAATTGTTTGCGTGCGCGGTGCAAATCAAAGCGCGTAGGAAAACAGAGAAACGACCAGCACTGGATTTAGATATTTCTGGGTCCTTAGATTCTAATTATGTTGTTGAATAACTTTTGAGAGACGGTTAATGATATTAGTTTTATACGGTTAATTATAATATGGGCCATATATAATTTAATTTACCTTTATTCTTCTGACGTCAGCATAAACTATTAACTGACAAATATTGTAGGTACAGTACCTTTCTTTCTTCAATATTAATTATTTATAATTTTCAATTATTTTAGTATGGTCGAAACTTCTAGTTTTTGTTTAGATAATATAATTAAATAATGTATAGTTTACAGAATCTTTAATTTTCAAATCAATCGTACTGTTTTTTAAATTGATTGTTATTAGGGTTGGTCAAAAAGTCTGAAATTTTAGTATTTCATTCATTTTGAGTGTTTAAACAATTGTAAGAAATTTCAACATTCCTACTATGGTCTGACGTAACTTACCAACCTCCTTAAGATAGTAATTCTTTTTAAATTTGAGTCCTATTTTTCTCCGTGTACAGCGTTTACGTAAATATGCCTCCATAACTATCTATTGTTAGTACCTACTTAAGTTTTATTTAACAGTACGGATCCCTTAGGGCGCGAGTTTTACTCGCACTTGTCCGTCTTTTATTTTTATTTTTCGTAAATATTTCGAGTCAATCAAGTGAGGCCTTACGTTGGAATATCTTTAGCCTAGTTGTAAATCCGGTTCTGGAGATAGCACTGTTGTTTTAGTTATTCCAAGTAATTTAACAAACTTTGTAGTTGAATTAATAATTTATATGTGTGTATTTGGTTTGTAATACGTAAAGCGAAGTTATTTTATAACTGAAACGCTTTCCTCTAGGTGCAACTATTAATTGCATATGTGCTAGCTGTAGAGAATATTATATTTTCATTAAACATAAAGTAGGAGAAATGTGAATAAATATTTGTTTAATTTTAAATTCAAAGCTTTCAGAAAGTAATGAATATTGTAAAAAAGTTATTTTATGAGTATGCAATTATTTTCAATATTTGTCTATTAGAAATTATTGAAATTGTATTTTGAGTGTATTTTACAAAAAACATGAAAAAAAGTTAATATTAATTTTATGAAATAACTATTAATACTAAAAGTATACAGGATTACTTAAAATTCATTAAAACTGAAAAATATTGGTTTATTCATAAACCTATTCTCTTCAACCAAACATTGTTGAATCATAATTCAATTTTTTTAATATGATAGCTATGAGCTATTTTCTATAATATTGTACATTTAAAAATGCATTCATAATTTGTTAAATTAGTGTATAACAGTGCCCACATGGTTATTACATACATAATGAAACTTTATTTTATACAAATTAAGGTAATATTTGGTATCATTGGAAAAATATTTTTTCATAATTGTGACAAGAAAACAGTAATCAAAATTAGAAATAAATAAATAAATTTTCAATTACCTTTTAAAATGATAAAAAAGTAATTGGATTGAAAAGTTTAGTGCCAAAATAAATAATATTGAAAAAAATACAATAGTTTTTATCGTGTTTTCACAAAATTAGACTATTTCTTTTTATTTACAAGAATATCTTTAAAGTTAACGTAGTTAACTTAAAGATAAACATCGTTTTCATTTCAACCTAATACAGTTATATTTACTTATCATTATGTTAATATATGTATTTTTTTTGTTTTTATTAATAATCTTTATTTTTTCTTTTCAGGTAAGTGTCCTCGCCATTATTCACATCTATCCTAAAATGAGTGAGTATTAAATAATAGTTAATTAATAGAAACGTTTAAATAAAATGAAATTACAATTAATTGAATTGGATAAAAATATAAGCATCAAATTAACTCAAACTGAGTTCGCAAATCGTAATCAGTGTCGAATTCAGGGGAGGCCCGGGGGTGGGAGACTTTCTCCCCTGGTGAAATAAAATTCCCTTCATACAAAATACCTAATTACATATTTTAAGAAAGACATTTTTTTAAATATTGAAAAGAAAAACGAAATTAATTATACTTTTATACGATAAAAAATTATACGTACACAATAATAAACGATATTTAAAAATTATCAAAAAAGCAGGAAAAGACACAGTTAATTAAGCAGTCAGTTTTAGAGAGATGAATCTCCACTAAAAATAAAAATATACTTATGCTTGTTATCAATAAATATATTTAACTTAAGTAAGATATTGTAATTTTCAGGACTTTTTTTGTCATGTAACGCGGTGGAACGGCGTTCCAGCAACTTTTTTCGTGACATAGGAAAAATTATTTTAAATTTAATTTAAATTATATTTGAGTATAATTTTCTTTTGTAAAAAGCTTGAAAAGAAGTGAGTTCCGATACTTTTTATCTTTTAAAAAAATCCGTGATAATTTTTATTACTCGACTAAAAAAATATTTTGTATTGTAGGTCGATCGTTCTATATTAGATATTTTTATTTTTTTTAGCGTAAAAAATGACTTTACTAACATACAATATCTTACGAATTATGTATATGTGAATTATGTAAGTTTATGTAGCAAGTTTTAACTTTAAATTATGCAAAAATTACCGTTTTCCGCCTGGGGGGCGTAACAGTGCTAAACTGTAAAAAATCGTAAATTTTCTGATGGATTTAAAAAAAGTTTTACCGTGTACTTATTAATTATATTTTCATGTATTTTCACCAATTGAAATGTCCAATTTGTCCATCCAAAATCCCCAGGATTTAATACTGTAAATAATAGATCATAATTAGTGTACACAAAAAAGCCAGCTATTTTAAACATAGATAAATTGACAAAAATAAAGTGAACACAATACAAAAATTGCCATAGAAATTAAACGAGCCAGATATAGAAAAATATTTACGACACCGTCCAATTCGGAATTCGCATCCGTATTTTGTCATAGATAAAACAGAAGTAATATCGTGCATTGCATACCTGTCATAGTCATCTATAATAGTAATGCCTAGTTTAGAATTTATATGGTTATCTGTATGTGAAGGCATTTATATCGTGTTCAATATCAGATAACGTACAATCACGTAATTTTAATGCTGGGACTCAAATGCAATGAACTTTGAATGAAGCATCTGAATGTAAAGGTAGTAAATCAAATGGCTCATATCATTCAAGATTTAAATGAGTTAGGTCAGTGATTCTCAACCAGTGGGGGCGTGATAAAACTAAATGGAGGGCGCGAGCATATTGAGAAAAAATATTATTAATAAAATTTATTTAATATATTGAAAGAAAAGCAATAAAATACATTCTGACATAATAAAAAATAAAATACACGATTACATTTACACTGATATAATACACTTATAAATAGGATTGAATCGGTACTGCACAGTGTATTTAATAATTAACTTATCAATATTAAAATAAAAACAATATTAATAATTATTAGTGACTCCCTTGTAGAGCAAAGTTTTTCGAAAGAAGGTTTAATAAAATTATTGTATGAGGGGGGGGGGGATGAGAATTGTGAAATTGTGATTGAAAATTAGGTCGCAAATACTAAAAGGTTGAAAAACGCTGAGCTAGTTGTTACCCGCGACTTTGTCCGCATGTAATTTATATTTTTTTGTCTATTCAATTTTTCGGGATACAAATAGCCTATCTAAAAATATTTTTAAACTCATGCACCCTAACAAAATATAAATATTATTTTGTAGAATCTCACCAAAAAAAAATTGAAAAGACGACCCTTCAATCTTTAACCATGGAGGGGTCGCGGGCGTCTCTCAGGCTCGAAGCAATCTTAATTTTTGTTCCCTTTGAATGCCTTTCCCCCTACTATTCTAGTTTTCGTTAAACCGGAAATCAGCCATTTAGTCGCAATCAGTGTTTGGCGGTGAAAGATTGTTCGTCAGAAAATGGATACGAGAATGACGATGACTGATTGATTGCAATTATTCTGTGATTTTATTGGTGATCTACATAGATATTATTACTTCCTCGCAATATCGAAGATACGAGAAGCTTTGTGATCGTTTTAGAATGTGACAAAAAAAATGTTCTCCGATTTCAAAATTTTAAATTTATCTTTCCGTTTCACGTCAAGAACACTTTTCGTTCCGTGTCTGTCTGTCTGTCTGTCCATGTGTGTGTCCGCCTGTCCACTGAATCCTTGTCACACGCATAACTCATGAACCCCTGAACCGATATTATTGAAACTTGGTCGGATGGTTGGGTCTGGCTTGAGGACGGTCCCATTTCAAAATCATCAAAATCGCTTGTAAGAGGGAGAAACAAAAAACAATGTAATAGCTCTGTTTTTGGGGAAATATTTTTCATTTTCTATGACTAACCACCAACCGAGCGTATGGGACATGACCCATGTAATCTAGAATCATAGTTGCATTTATCCATAGCTTTATAAAATGAAAAAAATGCTTTTTTTTTTAAATCAGAGATGCCCCCTTTTTAAAATTACCGACGAGTGTATATCTATCAATTTTAATTATTATTAAATTTTAATTCTTAATTGGATGTTCTATATGCATACCTATATATTTGTCAACACTTCGAAGATTAGTATTATCGTTTGTCCGTAATGAGGCCATTGTTATGTACATTGTACAATGTGCCGTGTATCTTCTAATTATAATACTGAAGTTATGAATATAAATTAGATTCTAAAGTGGCATAAGAACGGATGATATAATATAATATCGATCTGCGAGATTAGATTCAAATTGGCTTATAATTCAATTACAGGGTATGCTAATTTTATTGCCAACTAAATTGGTATTTTCAAATAAAACCAACAGAAAAATGTGTGGCTTGATTTAAACGAAATCGTTTATTGGAAATAAAAACACTAAATCTTAAGAATTACCGTGAAAAATATTATTATTTTTTAATTGTTATCAAATATATGGTGCGACGATTTATTAAAAAAGTTGAATTAATATGATAGCGAATTGAGAGTACTTAATCAATAATAAGAGAATTTTTGGTTCTGTATTGATAGGGATTTTTGAAGTTATATTTCTTTAGGGTGAAATTTTAGTAATGAAATGAGACAAAATTTGAACAATGAAAAAATTGTGATAGTTATGTATCTCAAAATAATTTTTTTAACCGACTTCAAAAAAGGACAAGGTTCTCAATTTGACAATTTATATTGTGTATGTATGTTCGGGCATAATCTACACAAATTATATGCACCTATTTGAGGTGGTTTAATAAAATTTTTATCAGACTTAAACTTCTAAGAGAGGGGTTCTCAGTTTTGCTGTATATATTTTTATCTATAACTCCGACAAATTTTTTGTTTTGTTTGTTTGAAAGAGTATACTACCAAGGTGTTCCCATATAAATTTTACCAAAATCTGACCCGCTACTCAATAGGAAAAAATAAAAAAAACTTGAAAAAAACCTACTTTAAAAACTGTTAAATTTAATTTTCAGTATTTTTACTTGTTTTAAGTAGGTTTTATTTTTTTCTTAAAACTTCTTTAGTCACTGGAAGTTTCAATTAAATCAAAATCAATATATAATATATTTATGTTGAAATCCGGTACTGTAACTCAATGAAATTAATAATATTTATGAAAATAAAACAAAGAAAAATTACATATCATTAATAATAGTGGTTGTATAACGATGAAAAGATAATTTAACATCTCCTATAGTTTTTAATCAAACAAACATCTGCCCAAGGAGATTATCCGAGAACAAAATAAAAAAGTGTAAAGGCGCAAAAAATGCGTTCATCTATTTTTATCCGGTGGATATAAGAAATACTTGGAGTGATATTATCGGTAGAGATGATCGCTATACAAAGATGAAAATATTCTTTTATTTTTGTTAGAAGTGAATTTTTATTCTTATTTGATGAATTTTTTCTGTAATACACCTGAGGTATTGTTTTACTATTTGATGTAAATATTTCATTTACACAAAATTAATTAGATTTAGAAAAAAACACAAATATTATGAAAAGGGGGGAGCGTTCTATAGAAATTAATTGATTATTAAAAAATAATTCCGTTCTCTCTCCATTTACGCGGTTAATTGGTTTCATGAAATGCGTAAAAAATCGTACAAATAGATCAATAGAAATTAAATTTAACAGGTTTATGACGGTAACAAAAAGAACAGTTTTTGATTAGTTATCATTAAATATCATAAAAATATAGCACCTTAGTGATAATGTTTATTCAAAATCAATCAAATTTTTAATCACATAAATTCACTCTTATGTATATATATCTACATATATATAAAGCTCAACGTGTCTCTGTCTGTGTGTCTGTCTGTCCGTTAGTGCGCTTATCACTCGAGAACCACGTATCCAATTTACGTGTTTTTTTTAATTCATAGGTACGTTCTCTGGCCAGGTTATAGGCTATATTTTGTTACGTTAGGTAACATAACAACTAAGCAGTGACGATAATAGTACCTATATCAAGTCGGAAAATTTTTTGCCGTCGACGTGTTATTTTGCAATACGCTGCCTAAACCGTTCAATATTTAACAAAATAATGTATTAAAAAATTGTGTAGAATCAAAAGATCTACAATAAAGTCAGCGACACAATATGTCTAACTTTTATATTTATGCCACATTAATATTTGGGTTCTGTTTACGTGGACTTAGGACCTGCAAAACATTAATCCTTATTGAAATAAATGATTTCATCGTCATAAGTACTTAATGTAGATATAATTTGCCCTTTACAGCATCCAATTTGGTCGTATAGTTTAGAAAATATCGAAATATACATACGGGAACATATTATTCGCGCGATGGCGACCCGTGTCGCGGCGTGCGGTAAGAAGGTGGCATGCCTAGTAGACGCAGGGCAGAGGGAAGGTATTCTGTTGATTGTTAATTGTTTATTTTGTTTTCAATAATTAACTTTTAAATTTAAACAGAACAAAAATTATTTTTACTTTTTGTTCTGATTAGTTTTTGTTAGGTAGGTAATTTAAGTGTTCTTTGGTTTTTATTACAATAATAACTAATCGTGTTTGTACTTACTTAATTCAACTATATTTTTTTTAAATCTTAAACAATAATTCCGTAGTCTACGCGAGCGAAGCCGCGCGGGTCCAGTTAGTTTACTATAAATTGACACAAATATATGTATATACAGATATTTACAATTCTCATGATATTTTTTATTCGCAACGTTAAATTTTTAGACGATAAAAGTTAGAAAATTTCGAATATTTCCAAAACCCCAAATCCGATTAGCACTAAAATAGGTCTGGAGTACTCACTGAAACAAACATTTTCCCCAAAAATAATTTAGATCGGTGCATTTTTACAGTAGTTATCGTGAACGAATGAAAATTCTACATCCAGACATACAAACACACAGACATAGATACACGCACAGCCGTCATGCGGAAAGTAACTTTTCTTTGAGTTTTGAAGGTAGTACAATCAGAATCTGTTCTTATCTCGGACATAATTTTTCGACGGTATTACAATACTTCCATTTCTTTCAGAACATGGAAGTAAAATTCACGAAAATTGAGCAAGTTCACTTTTCTATCAAAACTAATACTAATGCAATGAAAAATAAAATGGTCGTATTAATAGTCTGACAAACATGATTACATTTTTTCCATTCATCCATTCTCTCGTTCAGGTAATAATACACGTGAAGTTGCTCGATCTTTATTTCAGCTCACACCTGTCATGTTGATAATAACCTGCCAAACTATCTTGGAATTCATATAGTTTTCTGTCTGTGGAGGAATCTACATCATGTCGTAGATTGCGTGCTATCACGTCTACATGGCCTACACATTCACTAGTTTGGGATATTAGTGAGTGGATCGTGTACAGCATACATCCTAATATCGTATTACATATAGGTGATCATAAAGTTGTACACTCAAATTTGTTTTTGCACGGTAGATACGTACAGACTATCACCATGTAAAAAATCGTGAAAAAAAGATATGATACACACATAAAAACTAGGAATTGGTTTCAAAGGCTCAAAAAATGTAAAAATACATTTTTACAAATAAAACATTATATTAATTTTATATTATTTTTTTATATGAAAAAATTAAAATATATAGGGAAACACCCTAACAATATAAAAACGTAAACTTCAACGGATATTTTTTTCTTAGAATTAAAAAAGCGAGAAAAAATGAATCGTGTAATATCAAATCAATATATTACCCGCGACTTCGTCCGCGTGAAGGTTGTATTTTTTTAAATAAATTTCTCGGAAAACAAGGTAGCTAATGTCTTTCTTGAGGATGCAAGCTATCTTCCTGCCAGATTTCATCAAGAGCGGTTCAGCAATTTAGCCTTGAAAAGGTAACAAACAGACAGAGAGACAGAGTTACTTTCGCATCTATATCTATATTCATATAATAAAAACAAAATAATTGTTTAAACGTCAAAATTTAATAGAATAAAAAGTATTCGCGCAAGCTGTCGATTCACAGAATCATCGTCAGGCTATTATTAAAGATCAAAATGTGAGATGATGTCGTTATCTCAACAATATTCATGTTTTTATATTATGTTTTTATATGTAAAAATTGAAATATATAGGGAAATACTCTAACAATATAAAAACGTAAACAATTATTTTGTTTTTATTCCATATATTAACGTCACTATATTTTATTTTCTATATACATATAGGTATATACAATATTAGTGATGTAACGAACCGGGCTATGTATTTTTGGGTGCTGAAAATGGGTTTGACAATAAAAAAATATTGCTTACCCCCAAATTTTATTGCTATTGTCAAATAATAACAAAAAAATTATATCAATTATGAGAGCCTTCACGGACCGTAATAAATTCTCTTGACTAAATCTTATAAATTACATTTGTAGATCAGATTTTTCTTTTCAATTTGTATTTTATATCGCCGTACTACCATTTTACCGAGTTTTGAAGAAAAGATTATCAGATTTTCTAATCTCTCTTGGGAACTTTTTTTAAGTATTATTTGTTATAGATGTTAAAAGTTAAAAAAATGGTTTTGCTTTATTGCAAATAACTTGGTGAAAAATGGTCGTACAGCGATACAAAAAATAAATTGAAAAGTAAAATCTGCAATCTATAAAAGTAATTTCTTAGATTTGGCCAAAAAAATATCTCGACCCGCAGAGGTTTTCAAAATTTATATGATTTTTAACATTTTTTTTTTTTGATAAAAATTTTTAGTGCTCCGCGAATTTTTTTATTTCCATATTCGTTTTGAGTGCTAAAAAATACGTAAATTGTGTTATTTGTGAAAAATAACGATAACAATAAAACGATCAGGTGGTTCTGGTAAAAATTGTGATTGCAAGCGAACAAATCATGTATTGCGGCCCTATTTAAGAGTGAGATTGTCTGATATAATAGGAACGAAACGAGGTTCGAAGGTCGTGAATAAAAAAAAATTGAAATTGTAAAAAAATGGTTGGTATCATTTAAAAAATAAACCGGTAGCGTCTTGTAAAATATTTTATTTTAGTTTTAGTTTTTAGTCTTTTAAACAAAGTAAAAAACATTTGCCAAGTAAATGCGCAGTGCTTCCTCGAACTAAATTCACCAAAGGTTAATTATCGAACAAGTTTAATAAACACCAATAAAGTATTCAGATAAACTGCCTGCCATTGGTTAACTATTTAATTTTTATACAATTTCATAAAGAAATATTTATTCTACATTTTTCTTAATACGCGCATGATAATTTATTCGTATTAATTTTTTGACAATATCAATCTAAATCTAAATTTTTCTGCTATGCTAACCTCAAAATGACATTTAATATGCCAGAGTAAAGACCTATTTAAAAAAAATGACGATTTTTAAAACAAATTGAGATAAATCTTTGTAAGGAAATATTTTACAACAAACGTTTATTATAGAAAATATAATGCTCCACAAAAAAATTTCTATAAAATTTGCACGTAATTTGTGTCATTCTTGAGATATCTTGAAAAAATAAATATTTTGGGATGTCACCCCTTCCCCATACACACGATTTTGATGATTTATAATGGAACCAAACCCACCCAACCAACCAAGTTTCATTAATATCGGTTCAGTGGTTCATGAGTTATGCGTGTGACAAGTGAACACTTGTCACTCCTCTCCCTTACATACGATTTTAATGACTTTTAAATGGGCCCGTCCTCAAGCAAGACCCAAGAAACCAACCAAATTTCAGTAATATCGGTTCAGTGGTTTATGAGTTATGCTTGTGGCAAGGATTCAGGAGACAGACAGACAGACACACACACATATACACACAGGGGCAGATACGGAATGAAAAGTGTTTGTCTTGACCTTGAACGAAAAGATCAAGTTAAAATTTTGAAATCGGATAAGAATTTTTTTCTCGTTTTAAAGCGAGGAAGCAAAAATTACAAAAAGTGTAAAGACTTTATGATCACTCATGAAATATATCCAAATATATTCACACATGTATTTACACGGTACCTGTATAGGTGTTTAGCTCTACGCGAACTCTGGTTGATTGGATGGCTGTATATAGTTCGGAATGTGTGCTTTTTATTATGTGCTTTTTGCCCACTGATGCCGTTTTCCATTTGCAAGATAGCAGTCATTATGTGAATGTTTTATTATAGAGCATTTTATTGAAAATAACGATTCTGATTGCTGTGAAAAAAACAGCTATGTTTTAATGCATCTAATGTGAAACCATATTTGATTGGTTTCTGTGGTATGTTGTAAAAAAAAGTAAAAATATTTGAATTGATAGATGAGTAAGAATTTATGCAGATATAAGATATAACTTTTGTTTTCATGTTATCAGGGTGGATTAAGGCAATGGGGGTTACTAGGCTACTCTCTTAAACGGAAACAACGAGAATACCACTGATTCCTTCAGTGAACGTAAATGTCACTGAAAAACCTATCAGTGATTTCGACCATATTTTCAATGATCCACTGATTTGCAGTGATTATTAACTATTGATTAGCAGTGATCTTCTTTTCACTATTTCACAGTTCAGAGTAGACCATAGTCACTGATAATCAATGACTATTCACTGATTCAGTTTAGAGAATACAATATATAATGTATTTGAGGTTCTTAGTACTTATACAGAATGATTTACAAGTGTAAACAAAAGTAACAGTAGATCGAAGATGTATTTTAAGCAAAAAATATTATTTTATTATGTGTTCAGAAATTCTTCGTGAAGGAGATACAGCTCCCCTCCTCAAAGATTATTGGGTATTTTTTTTTAATTTTGAAAAATGAGTTCTTTGTCTATTGCTTAAGACATTTGCTTTTAACTTTTGATAGTACAACTTTTCGAAAAAGAACCCAAAAAATTATTAATCTACGTGAAAAATTCTATCCTTAACATACTCAAAGGTCTTGTGCTATCATATTAACCAGTAATTTTATTTAATTTTTTAAATTCTTTACAGAAAAAAAACTCAGATTTTAAATCTTTACAGGATTATACTCGTATCTATTGATTTAAAAACACTCAAAGACTCTTTAATACTGCGTATTTTATTGTTTTATATTATATTACACATAAAAAACTTGAAGAACCACTACAACATGCACTGACAAAGTTGAGGAAAAGTTTTGATATTTTGTTTGTTTATGATGACATAACTCTGTAAGAAACTTAAATATGTAAAAACAAAACACTTGAAAGTGAGATTTTAAGCTTTACAGTGCATTTTTTTAGAAATTTTTAACAACTATAAAAAATAAAATAAAATTGTTCATCTCTATATATGGTTATAACTTTTTTAATTTTTGTGGGGGTGGAGGCACTATGATTGTGGGAAATATTCATGATTAATTTACATAAACATAAGAAAAATAAATCGTTACAGAATTCATAAAGAGGGCGTCCGTAAAAATATACTAATCATTACGTGGGGGAGGAGATTTTTTAAATGAATTATTTTAAAATACGATAAGATATTGGCACCAGTTATGGCCGCTATACTGTTTATTACTTTTTTTTGTGATTGACGGGCTTCTTTTTTGTAATTTTATGTTACTAATAAAACAATTAACTCTTTATTTAATCAATTTAATTACGAAAGTCCGCATATAGTTTTATTTTCAAATATAGGCTATTATTTTGTTTATTTTTTTTTAGTAATGGATAAAGTAAAATCAATTATATATTTATAATAATATAATATAATTATAATTAGTTTAAATTTGACACCTATTGGCCGATTGTCATCAAATCACGCTGTAAGACAGTTAAATGTATATATATTATTGATTCAGAAATGGTAGTAATGAAATTTCAACAAATATTTCTAATTCAGTACATTTATTTAAAAAAAATAGCCATTGCTGGGGTCATATCCGAGACTGGTGCCAGTAACTTAATTGAAACTAGTTCATCTGTTAATGATTTCAAAAAAATCATATCTGAATAAGTATCTACATATTTTAATATTCTTTGATAAGAAATGTAATTAAAAAAATGACGAAAAAACATCGAAATCATAACGCATTCCTGAGATATGTATTGTAAAAAATATTATTCAATTATTATTATTTTGATACAATATATAAAATAACTAAAATATTTTTTCGAAAAAAATATACGAAATTGATCGAATTCTTTCGATTGGTTCTACTCGGATCAGTTCGCAGAATTTTTCTTACAAACATATTATTAAAATTCATCAAAATAGACACATTCTACAAAAATGTGCGTATATACACACCTACATATAGAAAGTATAGATACGTTTTTATAAAAAATTCAAGTATCCATAAATATATCATATTTTTTACGATATTCGATATTGGAATACCTTCAGATAGCAAGAAACGTTCCCACTTAAGTATTAATAAAATCTAGGAAAAAATAAATTGTACCATATATCTCTACATCTATATGAATGTCAATATACATATACAGAGTGTTCGAAAAAAGTCACTACAAAAAATAAATTATTTTATATTATAACGGATATCATTTAGAAAACCTCCTATTTCTGAAAATGATTTTACATTACGAAAACAGATGTTTACTCTTGTCAATTTTTGATTTTTTCGAATCATTTTTAAAACGGTGCAAATTGTAAAAATGTTTTAGATAAAAATGAAAGAAATATAGTTGTTTTTTTGAATTTCATTTCAAATGGTTTTTTACATAAAATAATGTTCAAAAAAACGTTATTTTCTTGTCCCATTCATTTACTATCAGTTAACCAGAAATATTTGTTTGTACAATTTTACTTGCATACACTGAATCTCTGCTGCCTTAAATTCTGGAGAGCTAGGGGTTGTTTACGATAAAACCCTAAACTATTTCTCCGCCGTAACGAACAATTTTTTTTAAATCACGAAAAAAATAATTTGGATTAAACATGGAACTATGTAATATATAGAAGGGCGCTTTTAGGTCGTACAGGTGTCAATAGATAAGTTTCGTGGGTTTTATTAAAAAAAATGAATTCATTGTAAATTATATATTCTAAGCTCTTTTACTATTACTATTTGGGTATCTAAAAATTAGATTATCTGAATTGCATTCCAACGTAATAAGTTTTTTACTTTCTTATACCTATGTATATGAAATACGTATATGAAATATACATATTTCATATACGTATTTCATATACATAGGTACTTACAATACGTATTGCAATACGTATTTGCCATAAGTACCATGAGACTTTCTTATACGTAATACTCAGAATGGACAGTGTGGGTGATTCTAATTAATTTTGTAAAAAAATTCTTTCTGGCTAAATCAAAAATTAAATTTAGTGATCGTTTTAAAATGTAGGTGGTTGTTTTCCCAGACGAAAAGTAATCCTTAATATAATGTTTCATCATTCTATCATTAGTCGTTAAAAATTATTTGACACATGTTGTAAAGAATATCATTTTCTATAATTTATGTTCTATTCATTTTTACTCTACATTATTTCATTCTTTCTTTTATTAATTTATCAGTGTTACGTATAAAAAAGTCCCGTGGTTCCCATGGCAGATATTTTACTTTTGGTAACAGCCTGTACATGCAATTTATCAAACTGAAATTGATGTGTTGATATTCATACCTTATTGTGTAATAACTTCAATACTACATACCTACATATGTGCATAAACTTCACGTGAGAAGCTTATCTCACTACAAAAGATTATAACTAATACCATCTGTTGTTGTAATAGTAGTGCATCTAACTGTGGTCTGCAACCCGCATACGCGAACTACTCATGTATTGAATGCATTTGCTGTCTATAGAAGTTTTATTGTATTTGCTTATTATTCCAAGTAACATTTGGTATATGTACATTTATACATTGTGCATGTATGATGTAAATATATAAATTTAAAATGTATGAATGCTGTTCGTTCAAGTCAATTTAAGGTAGAAATCATATGTAGAGAGTTTTTATGTGAACCATTTTTGTGGGTGTGTATTGAGTGAATAAATTCAGGTAAAATATTTTACTCGAATTTATTATGTAATGTAAATATTTGAGTTTCGGTGAATAAAAAACTAGTATTGCTTTAGACCAGTGGTGTTAAACACGTGGTTCAAATTTTGCAATTGATTTTATTAAGATACTAAAATAAAATTTAAAAAATATCAAAAATAATAGGTGTGCAAAAAAAGTTTTGAAGTTTAGATTTCAAACAACGGAAACCACATTTTAACATTTATTAATCTTCTTGCACTTTTAGGGTTTTAAAGCGTTGATGTTGGTCTTTCAAAATGTCACTGTTAGGCGTTTGATGCACATAATCTAAAAGATGTGTAGTGTAAAGTAGACAATGACAATAATATTTTATTAATTTTATTTATTAATATATTAAAAGGATAAAATATAAATAATGCATTTAAAAAGATTTTTTATTTTATAAAAATGTTATATAATTTCAATAAAAAAAATATTATTTTCGGGGTTATGGGCATTATTTTGGAAAAAAATCAAGTGTATATTATATATTTATAGTTGATAGTTAGTATGCATAGTTGATAATATATTTTTTTCAATTTAGACAAATACACAATTGGTACAGCTTTAATTGCCAGTTTTTTTCTGAATTTACTTGGTGATACTAGTAACTGGTTAATTACTCCAATTCTAGAAAATGCTGAAAGTAAAAGCTTTTCCTAAGAGCAATTAGATTGGTATTTTAGACGTTCACGCGTGATTTAGTTGATATGTCAATAAATATTTTCAAAAAAGGACCAGCTTAACTTTTTCGACAGAAAGTGAGACTGTTGGTTTAATATCTGTGACAAAACTGATACCAGGACCTAGAGTCTCGCCTCGTCACGGATAAAAATAGTGGGTGCCAGTGCCGGATTAACAACGTAGCAGGAGTAGCAAATGCTACGGGCCTCGCGTCTCTGGGGGCCCCGCGACAATTTTAAAAAATAGATCCCACTGATATTTTTAAGTCGTTAAAAATTCACAGAGTGTAACACCCGCTTAAGGATGTATAGCACGTACAGTCTGAGTCAAAAATAATATAAATCTAGATGCAATGAACAATCAAAATCAAATTATGAATTATTCACTTTAAATGCTATAAGAAAGTCAAATTGGTTTAAATACTACATAAACTATAAAAATACTTTTGTTTAAAACCTTATTTCCCATTATTGACTGTTATTTTAGAATTTTAGCCAAAAAATTAATATTTGTGTTGATAATACCAAAAAATTTTATTCTGAATTCATCTGTCAGATATAAAAACAAAAGAAGTATTTTATTGTTATAAATGACATAAATTAAAATATTTTTAAATAACACTATTTAGAAAATATCAATATTAGTACTTCATATGCTTACATATATGAAAAAATATGTAATAAAAACAAATAATTACGTTTCGCTACGGCATTTTTTTGTTTTTTTTTAAATATTTTTCACCAATAATTTTTTTTTCTCACAATTTAGTTCTGTATGTACCTATATAATTTTTTATATGAAACTTGTTGCTAAATATGTAAGTGACGTGTTGTGAAATTTCAGATTTTTCTCGATGCTTGAACCATGTGTTTTATTGGACTTTAACCGTAAATACACCATTCTGCCATAAGAGCCCATGTTAATTTATAAAAATAGTAACTTTGAAACTATGTTGTAAAACCTTTTGAAATTCTGTATGGGTACTTAAGATTTATAAAGGAGTAACTTCTCTAAATTTCAACTATTTCTCGTTGAAATTAGATACCTGCCATACATCCTTAATGTGCTAAATATATTCCTATTGACTTTTTTCGGGGGGAGTGAATGAAACTATCGATTTACTCCCCGAGTTTCACCCCCTCCCCCTAGTGACGCCACTGTCAAGGGCCTCTTTATAACATTTGCTACAGGCCCCGCGCTTGCTTAATCCGGCACTGGTGGGTGCGTATACCTATGTATGCTCGTTAGAAGTGTTCTTTGGCGAAGTGACATCTAGCGTGCAAATGCAAAACTAAAAATATGTTTTATCGGTCATAACAGAAGTCTGTATTATCTACACGACTAGATATATGCAAACCTAGCCTAGCCTTATTTAATGGTGTTGTTTTCGTTGCATGGTGCGCGTGCTTCGTGCATTTCATTGCTGTTGCATTACTAAAATTTCACCTTGAACGCGCCTAAAGAAGTAAAACTTCAAAAATAAATTAAACCAGTGGTATCTCAAAAAAATGCTTTTGTTTCATTTTCGTCTGAAACCTTGGGCGTTAAGAAAAAATGTTTCTTTAATTTTCTAGCAAATTTTTTCATGTTTGAGCCAAACATTTGAATTAATTTCTTTTAGTATATTTATATTTTAAACAAAATTAATAAATCAAAATTGACGAAGCAAAAATTTGAAATTTTTATGTAAATATTTGATTTAAAAGAAATATAAGAATCAATCGAATACTATTCATCAAGAAATTAATTTTCCAAATTAAAACGAAGCACATCTCAACAATTTATTTCAATTTTCTTGGTTTCCTATTCACCATTTTCGCGAGAGATATTTTGATGCATATTATTATAATTATTTCAATGAACTGATATTCTGTTAAATTAAATTCCATTCTGAGATAAATATTTCAGTTATGTTGTACGAAAATATTTACAACAAGATATTTGATGAATCTATTAACATTAAGTACAATTTTATGTATACATTTCGGATCTATCTAAAATATGGAAATTTAATAATTTAATATCATTTCTTCAAAATACTCGTAGGATATTAAAATTCTTCAATATAGCAACAAGTGGGCTTGAAATGCATCATTTTACAGCTATTTCCAAATTGCGGCCTGCAAATGATTTATATTTTTCTATAACATTACTGTTTGATCGATGAACTGCTAATGATTGAATCGTCCTTTTTGTCCTATAATTTTCGACATAAATTTTTTTTGTTAAAATAGCAAAGTAAAAACACGTTCAAATATATATATCATAGCCAGGCTTTGCACTACTTATGAAAAACTGAACTTTATTCATAAAAGTGTTCAAAGAAACCGTAAACAATAAGTTCATATTTATATTGCCAAAAAAGTTATGGCCATTTAAAGAATTTTTTTTGATGTATCTCCTAAATCATATAGAAAAAAATGAATGTGGCAATACTCGCCTCTTTTTTACAGATAATTCATCTCATTTAATCAAATTTATACTTCTTATAAGTACTGAGATTTCCATGCTGAAAATTTTCCTGGGACATTCTAAATATTAAATTTCGACGAATATAATCAGATTTCGCATAGAGATTTTTTTTGGGTAGTGAATAAGTCAAATTCGTCTGGATCGGAAGTGAAATGCTCATTCGGGTAAATTCGGGGGAGCCGAATGAAAGAGATAAAATTGTCTTCACAAATACATAACGCTCTCAATCTCTCAATGGCTTGCACTACCGTCAAATTCGAACGAAGTGCGTTATATTTTATATTCGTGTTACGTTTTCCATTTGTAATACATTTAGAATTTTTTTAAGTATTATATTTATGTTTTATATTTATATTAGCGGACCCGTTCCAGCTTTCGTACGGGAGTTAATATTTCACCCCAGAGGGTTGTAATTGTTGTTTTAGCTGACCCGGCAAACGTTGTTCTGTCCAAAAATAATTTGTTTAAAAATCATACCATAAATACACATTTTTGTAAATATTTCGACTCCAATGTCACATATCGAGTACATTTTTTGTAAAAATATTTCTTTCCACATAACGAATATATATTCAGAATATGAGCCAAATCGGACCATAAATACACATTCTCGATCCCAGCGCTACCTACCGTGTCCAAAAAATGATAAACTTAACGGAGCACCAAACGAACATATAGTGTGAATATGACTTCGATACGTCCAATGGCTTAGGCGTGATTATTAATTTGTTTGTTTATTATTAGAAATATTAGTTTGGAAAATATATAAAATAGATTGGTTTTTAACTATATGACGAAGTATTTTTTTGTTTCTAATATATTTTTTTTCCGAAACTATGTTTTTAATATTTGAAAATAATATTCTATTCATAAAATAAATTAAATAAAAAATTGAGTAATCAAATTCTGTTTTTTTTAAATATTTGAAGTTATTTTTTCGTAGTTGTTTTTTAATAACGCCAGTTTTTGAAAGTGCATTAACATTGGCTATATATCGTTATCGTACTCATCTATTTCATTTTTACAAAATTTAATCCAGCAGATTATATCTTATAAGTAAAATTCCATTGGGAAATATAGTTAATTACCAAACATTGTAACGAGTATTTAATCCAACAAAAACAATCTAAAATTTCAATCAGTAATTCAACATTAATTATTTGGCAGAAGCAAAGAGATAGATATACCCAAAATGCCCCACGAGTAATCAGCTCAGATTCGAGTAACCGAATCCTTCCGATATCACTCCTCACCTTTGCCGGAACCCCCGAACACACACACAGAGCCGACTTTGATCACGCAACTTCCTCTCTCAGTCCACTGTGATCTCTCCCCCCTGTTCAGCCTACATCGATTCCCAAACCCCCGTTCTCAAACTACTTTTGATTCTTAAACCCCCGTTATCAGTCTACGCTTGATTCGTAAACCCCCGTTCTCAAAATTTGATGAGAAAAAAATTTTAACCCCTGAAATAAAAGGCCTCATCATGGTTTCGACCATTTTTAATCTTAAACTACGAAAAAACAACTTTTGTCTGAAATAATTTTTGGTCTGATTTTTTTTCCAAAATATTAAATAAAATTATATTGAAGATGTTTTACAAAAAATGAACATGTTGACTTTGATCTAATAAAACTTTTTTTGTTGCTTAGATTGAATAGCAATCTAATTTTTTTTCACATAAAAAAACACATGATTGTATATAATAGTAACATATACTATACTTTTTACAACAATTTAGAATTTATTATCAAAAGTGTCAAATATCCTATTAACCTTTTTCTCTAAAACTCTTTCCCTTTTGGAGGTCTGATATTTTGTCCTCACTCAAGTTTAACTAAAAAATTGATTTTAGTGCGAACTATAAATTTTATAGAACATTTTGTATATTTTTTTATCTAATTAATTTTCGTGATACAAAGTAGCATATGTCCTTCCTTAAGATGCAAGCTATCTACCTGCCAAATTTTATCAAGATCGGTTTAGCCGTGAAAAGGTAACAAACAAAGACATACAGTGTTACTTTTGTATTTATAATATTAGTATGGATTTGAAAGAGTTTATTTTAATATGTCATAAAGACACTACTTATATTTAAGAATTAAAAAAATATATTACACAAACTTTTTGGACGCCTTGCATATTTCGGTGAGAATCTTGCCCTACTCCACGCCGTTCGTACGCTACCGATTGTCAGCCCACTTTTGATTCCCAGATCTGAGTGCACGTCGCGATTCACGCAAACTCCCTATCGGAGCCTACTATTATCCCGTATAGATGGATGAATCAATACAAACGCACCCCGGTGGGAGTGAGACAAGCGCAAACGGAAACCATATTCTGCGATTCTGTCGGCTAATATTTACTTTCTGGTATGAAGATGTTTCTACAGTTTGTTTACCGCTGGTGTTATCGTACGGCGTGTGAGATGGTGCCACTGTGTTAGCAATGTCTACATGTGCGTGTATGTTTTTACAAAATGACGTTGGATGTAAATAGTGCATGAGTTAGATTGATTTTTGTGTTATATTTGTTTTAGATATACGACTTACATGTTTATTTAGACTGAGAGTCAATAATCATTGGGTTTCTAGTATAATACGGTATTTGTCGGTATTGATAATATGTTGTAAAATGTTGTAAAACATATAATATTTGTTACCATAATATACAATTAAATGTTTTTTTACGTGAAATAACTTAGTATTGTAAATTTTAATCTCCCGAAAAAAATTTTTTTTCTGAAGTAATCAAATCAGATCTTGTAAAATCTGCATTTTGAGACAAACTCATATTTTTTCATTGGTTTTTGATCTGTGGAGACCTGCAAAGATCTACAACGATCTACAAAGATCTCCAAAGATCGTTGTAGATCGTGATAGAGATTTAAACGTTGAAAATTCATGAATTTCCAATGTTGTAGTATCTTTACGAAATCTTTATAGATCGTTGTAGATCTTTGCAGGTCTTCATAGATCAAAAACCAGTGAATAAATATGATTTCGTCTCAAAATACAGATCTATCAAGATCTGATTTAATCACTTCAGATCAAAACATTTTTCCTGGGCTGTTTTCCACGTGATCACAAACGCGTCTGGCACTCTATCAGTGGTATGACGTTAGAATACTCTCTTTATTGGTTTGTTTTAGTTTGTTTAATAGTAACTCAAGGTATGTAAAGTACAAGGTAGCCTCAATTGCTCGGTGCGAGAAAGGGAAATACGATATCTGAGGTTCCCAAATGTGGACAGGGTGAATGATGTGCTCAATCATAACAAACATAGCCTTGTAACTCGACGCGAGAAGGGGAAAATACGTCATCTGGGGTGCCCAGCGTTTGGCGAAAAAAATAATTCATTTGAATAGGAAAATATTATTTATTAAGTCACGCGTGGCACAATATAAGATCGTTTGCAGCTTTGAATGACCCATTTAAATATTATACTTTTATTTGAAACTATATAGCTGTTGCTCGCGACTTCTTCCGCGTGGAATTTGTATTTTTTATCTAATCAATTTTCGGAATACAAAGTAGTCCATACTCTTCCTCAGGATGCAAACTATCTCTCTGTTAAATTTCATCAAGATTGGACAGGTAACAAACAAACAGACGGACAGGCAAAATAACTTTCATATTAAATAACAACATATTAGTATGGATATGACCGTACATTTTTAAAAGAGACCAACTGTATATTTTAAATATAATAATAATATAAAAAAAATATAGGTAAACAAGTTTTCAGGGGGGGGGGATCTTACGAGCATGTATATTATATGTATACCTTCTTTAATTGAATTAGTGAGAATTTTACTGATTTTTTCAGTGAACGTACGTAAAAGTCACTGAAAATCAGTGGTCTATACCAGTTCTCACTGATTTCGAACATATTGAGGATTCTTGCTAACTAAACTTTAATTAAAATTAAAAATGTTGCAACATCTACTTTTTTACAAATTTTATTATTAATGGAATGACTCCGTTATAATGTAAATTTTACGAAAATTTTTTTTGGCAACCTTCAAAATTTCATTCTTTACATCTTTCTGAATGTAAATCATAAACTCTTATGAATCCTAACGTTTTTTAAAACAGAATGTATCTTGTCGCCAGCACTAAATTGCAAAAAATAAATATGAAAAATTCCCCCATTCATACAACAACAGAAAAATCCACAGCTAATATACTCTTGTGTATTGCGTTTAGCTTTCATCCATACCAGCAGTAATGTGTATGTATAGTAGATAGCGCAGATTTGAAGTTTTGTTAATACATGTAGAAGTGGAGAGCGCGCGTAATAATCCGACGGAAACGATCTGCCATCGCTTCTGCAGCTTCACAATCTGCTTCAAATAGAATGCAATCATACCAGTTGGCTATGATATTAGTTAAAAGTTGTGCACTTTACGTCCGCTAGTTATATTAACCCTTTCAACGATGATGCTATTTTAAATATATGGTATCATTTGGAAGTTTAATATCAAATTTAATATTTTTAAACAACGTTCAAATGGCACACGTGTTTTTGATTCTTCGCCATGTCTAAACGATATACGGAAGCTGTGTTATTATTTCTGAAAGCAGGCGATTTCAAAATTTCTACTTATACTTATTCATTTTTCCGTTTGAGGTTAAAACAAAAATTTTTCATGATATTATTTTTATTTTTTCAATAAAAAAAAGCTGTAGTGTATTAAAAAAAGTCACGAATGATGAGTCATGATATTTTTATTTATTTATAAGGTACTAGCCCCAGTCTTGGATATGACCCCAGCAATGGCTATTTTTTAATCAAATGTACTGAATTAGAAATATTTGTTGATATTTGATTACTACCATTTCTGAATATTATTAATCTATATACATTTAACTGTCTTTCAGTGTGATTTGATGATAATCGATCAATAGGTGTCAAAATGGTGGACATTTAAACTAATTATTAGTATAATTTATTAACTGCTTTACATTGTTTCAAATTTGACGATTATTTTTTTTTATCTTTTGTAATCATTGGCAAGTGTCCATCACTGCGTGCTCATTACTGGTTTTACTTTATCCACTACTGGAGAAAAAACAAAACGAACATTCATTTTTATATATATTATATATAGAGTATTAGTAACTATCCCACTCTCCCCTATTACACAGACTTATATATAATATGTGATTCATTGTATCTGTTGTACCTGATTAGGCAGGGTTATTTTCAGTCGGTGTAACCGGTTTACTCCAACAGCTTTATACTCTGTATTCATTAATCTCTATGAACTTTGATATTGGAATTTTGATTGAGATTAAATAGCAATCAGCGTGCTGCAATATGACTTGTTAATAAACTATTAATGGACCATTGCTGCAGCGGAAGCAAATTTTTGTAATACAGAAGTACTATGTTTATTCGTGTGTTTATATTTACGTAAATATTGGTTTTTTGTAGTTTTTAATTAAGTTTTTTGTTTATTTTTTAATGAATACTACGGGATCGAGTTTTTAATCATAAAATGAGTGTATTTAGTATTGACTAGAATGTTCTGCGATGCTTTTTAATTTATTAATATATTTTACGTGATTGGTACAAACCAGAAATTCTTGAACTGTTATAGCAATTATATTTTTTATAATTTTCAATATGAAAAATTTTAATACTACATGCCGGAAAACTCTTTTTATTTAAAACTTTAAGAAATACATATACCGGGTGTTTCAGACCACCCGTCCTCTATGGTTTACGCCTAAACTATTGTAGATAGAGTTTTATGATAAAAAATGTACTATATATACAGGCTGTCTAAATACCAGGGTACAGTATGGGGATCTCGGAAACTATAAGAGATAGAGATTCGGTTAAATGAGAGAAATGTTACCTTTAAGAGGGGACAGTTCAATGATGTGTTTACATTTCACAAAAATTTCATAGCCTACTAGATATTAGCCAAAAACCATTTTAATCCGAATTTTTCCATCGTGAATATTTCTTAAGCGACTTGAAATTTAAAAAAATGTTTAAAATAAATGTTGTAGGGTTTAGTATTGCCTATTTAGAAATATTTTTTTAATTTTCAGAAATCTCGTAGTTTTTGAGATATGAGACTAACTTATGTTTTCTTAAATAGAAGCAATATGAAATTTTGTAATTTTTGAACAGAAGATTTTATTATCTTTTCAATGATATGCAACTTGATGTACTTACTTTTCAAAATATCTCAAAAAATGATCAAAAAGCATTTTTTATTTGTTTAATACCCTGTATGATCCAAAGATGGCTATGGCAATCAACAATAAGATTTTAAAACAACTGAAAATTTACTTATAAGCTAACATAGCATGAATTAACTATTATTGTATTAATAAAAAAAGACATATTTTATTTATTTAATACACAATACCAGCCAAAGATGACTATGGCTATCAACAATAAGATATTAATTAAATTAACTTATAAAAAATTTGATTAATAATTAATTGTATTCATAAAAATAATTAAAATTTCAGTTGATTTTAAATCTTATTGTTGATTGTGATAGCCATCTTTGGATCATACAGGGTATTAAATAAATAAAAAATACTTTTTGATCATTTTTTGAGATATTTTGAAAAGTAAGTACATCAAGTTGCATATCATTGAAAAGATAATAAAATCTTCTGTTCAAAAACTACAAAATTTCATATTACTTCTGTTTAAGAAAACATAAGTTAATCTCATATCTCAAAAACTACGAGATTTCTGAAGATTAAAAAAATATTTCGAAATAGGCAATACTAAACCCTACAGCATTTATTTTAAACATTTTTTTAAATTTCATGTCGCTTAAGAAATATTCACGATGGAAAAATCGGACTAAAATGGTTTATGGCTAATATCTAGTAGGCTATGAAATTTTTAATAAAACGATGAAAACAATTATTATTAATACGTACAAAATTTAACGTTTTTAAAAAGTTTCTATATTTTATAATAAATAATCAAGTAGGTTCGTGGTAAATACAAACATTTATAATAAATTCATTATTTATTATGTTGAATGCAATGTAACCATTGGCAGATATTAATATTTAACTAGGTACGTACTACATTTATCAATCTAATATTTTATTTACATATATTTTACTGAATAATTTGTAAATATAAAATTAGAATTGATATAAATTGAATATTTTATAGATATAATTTTGATGATTATTTTGATGTTTTATAAAATCTTTTGATGTTATTTATTATAATAGGTTTTATATTTGCACAATTTAAATATTTTATTTAGGGGAGTCTATAAGGAATTTTTAATTTTACATTTAACTGACTGATACTGTACATCAAAACAGTATTTTTAAATTAATTTTTTTTATTTTTTATTTTAATTATTGGCCATCGGCCATTATAGCCCCTCAGCCAGACTTGAACTGTAGTGATATATTTTTTTTCTTGTGTTTATTTTTATTTTTATTTCTGTTGTTATTTTATGTTTTATTTTTTTAATTTTTTTTCCTATTTTTGTTTGTTTATTTCTATTCTATTTGCTTACTACTTATTTAGTATAGACATCACTTGGGATTTTTGGATTGATGGATGAGGAGTTTGCTACCGGACCTGTCGGAGCAGGTTTTTTAAATTAATTAATATTGATTCATTATTACAATCATATATTTTATTGTTTTATAAAATTAATTTATTCGTTTCGAACGAATTTGGTTAAAAGAGTAGTAGCGAAAATGTCTATATAGGTCTCTGATAAAATTTTGAAATATGCAATATCGATTTCATTTTTTTTAAATTGGTTTTAATAGAACTTTCACTGTTAGAAAGCCTAAAGCCTAGAAATAGTTAGTTCTAATTAAAAATTATGATCAATGGTAGTTCTTTACAAAAACAAAAAGAATATGATTTTGAAACAAACGCGTACGAAACCGCGGTGAATTTTACCAAGTTATTTAAAAAAAATACAATTGTATTTCTGCTATCATATTATTAAATCTAAGATAATATATCGTATATGTACATATATCCATCTATAACAGAGATAAATATATGTCAGTTTGGGATAACTAATGATTCTTTGGGGGACAATTGGCGTGTTTTAGGTTTGACATATCTGTATTATGATCTTTATCCCCTAGATTCCCAGAATGATGAACGTAAAACGTCCTAGAGGTTATTATGTTTAGAAAATAGAGGTATTATCACGTACACACACACACACACTCGCAAAACCGTGACACAAGTATTATGACTGCATGATAATTTAGGAACCCTTGTTTTGCGGAAATAGAGATGAAATAGTATCTACTTAGGAGTTTGTACAGGGTCAATAAAAATAACGTCTACTATTTCGCGACATGGTATTCTGGTAGTATAATTTGGATAAATTTTGGAATGGTCTTAAAATGTTTGTAAGATAGTCTAGTTTTATGTTTAAAATTGTAAATCATTTTGTAGATATGGTCGAATCAATGAAGCCAAAAAATCGTCATATCTTCGAAACCCACAAAACATAACTGATTTTGATGAAAATTTTTCTAAAATGTTTGTTCTACTAGGTACATTATTTGAATTTTTTTTAACCCTATTTTGTTTTTTAATTTCAAAAATATATTTTTGACGTAAAAATATTACTAAGGGGGTGTTTAGAGTCGCTGATTAAGGATACGTTGTCGAAATAAGGATTTTCCGGAATTTTTCCAAAATTCAGAAATATAATTGAAAATATTGAACTTTAGGGGTTTCCTTTTTAGAATTGTTAGGTCGATGTGACTAAAATAAATAGAACAATTTTTAATAAGATTGAATAATAATTTATCAAATGGTTGACGGTTTGGAACTGTTTTATAAAAAAAATAATTCATTTCAATTAATTTTTATTTGACTGCTAAAAAACTACTAATATAATAAATACCTAGTTGAAAAACCCTGCAGTAACATTCTTTCTTTGCTTCGAGCATACACTAGAGATTGATAATAAAAATCTCATTTGTTTGTTGCCTCTTTTGTCCTTTGGAGAGTTGAGGATGTACATTTGAATCCTACTAAATTATATACTCTTGAAGTTTAAGTTTTTGTATACTTCTAACTAAATGAAATAATTTTTTTTATAATTGTTATGCCTACATTTGAAGCCTTTTCTCAAACTTTTTTAAATATAGGTTTATAAATATTTGTTAACTATCGTTTTATATAAAATAGACATTTCGATGGTTAGTTTTTCCATTGACGTATATTTATTAGCAGGAAAAATAAATGCTTATGGATATCGAAATTTTCATCAATAGAAAAAGAAAAACTGACTAAAACTACGTCAAAAACTAATTTTTGCATTTTGTCACACCATTTACATATTACATAATATATTGAAATTTAACCATCGATAACGAAATTTTTTTTAAATTAGAGATCGTAGTTGTCAAAATAAAGTAATTTTTTATCGATTTATTCATTTTGATACCAGGGTAATATAAGTCTGCATTTAATCTATGGCGTTGGTGCGAGGTCTCATAGATCCAAATTATTTAATTGAATGGTGGAGGTGCTGGATACGTATTCTTCTCAACTTCTTTGGAATATTACTTTTAGTATTTATGAAAATACACTAAAAATAAAATAAAAATTCTTCATGAATTTACATCTGTTGGCTTAACCTTTTCAGACAGATCCTTCGCAGAATTATTTTAAAAATATTATAATATGTATGTAATTTTAATATATAAAAAATCATAGTTAGTTTTATTATTTTTTTTATATTTTTCCATTCCCGTAAATTTCAAATCATCTTTCAGAAATCGTATAAATACATTCAACATAGTGGTCTAACCAGTGTGGAGGGGCAGACGGTTATACCATATTAATATATAATATATAGAGATCGGAAAAATAGTTTTTCAACTATTGCGAAAAATGCAACTATTGTAATTTTTATAACATATCTCTATTGATTTCAGAAAACTGGTTTGATTGAACCCAATTTGAAATCAACTATTGCAACAATTTAACTTTTCCAACTATTTTTAAACTATTTGCCTTTTTTGTCAAATGTTACAAATTTTGCATTGAAAAAAAAAATCATAAAGACAAAGTTTCAAATAATTCTAATTATTAATATTGATTTTTTTGGTAACAATAAGTTATAGGCCGTTATAATTTACAATAGTTGTTGTAGGTATACCAGTATGCCTCAACCAACAATATTATACGAGTTTATAGAAAATAAACATTATATGTATTTACTACTGGAAAAACGAAGAAACTATGGTTTCTTAGTCACTTAAACTAAAAATATACATCTTAACCACAATAAAACAATGTCACTCGACACGTGTTTCGACTTCACAAGAAGTCCTCATCAAGTGTTGTGAAGTCGAAACACGTGTCGAGTGACATTGTTTTATTGAGGTTAAGGTGTATATTTTTAATTTAAATAATATATATTTGTTGTAATTTCCTAATAATTTTGACATGTTTGTCCCAAAAATTTCAGATTTGACACTTTTTATTACGTTGACTTCACGATTAAATCGAAAAATAAAAATTATAGTAAACATTTTTTTAACTATTTCACAACTATTTTGATTGAAAATAACTATTTACCGAAAAAAAAAATCCCCCTCTCTTAAAAAAATCTTGGTTACGTCACTGAAACAACAGTAACACACCAACATAATATTAATTAATTACAAAATCAATTGAATTGTTGTCAAAAGCAAATATTCAATTGAATAAATTGAAATCAAACATATTCTTTATATAAGTTATAAAAAATTGTTCATGTATATTTACAGTTGACATTTAATTTATAAAAAGGAACCGGTTGAACCGTAAAAAGACCAGACATCGCAACAACAACAAAAAGTAAATGAAATAATGCTTTCTTTTCTTCGTATATAAACAACAACAAAAATGATCAAATAAAATTGTATTTACAATCTAATATATAAGGTAGTCTTTTGTTTCTATACTTCTTTTGTGCAAAACTTTTATGTTACCTCATCCGTACAAATAACAATCGATACAGAACTCGTCAAAACTTAACACATCCTTCAATCTACTGCATTTTATTCTGGTGCAGTATTTTACTCACTTTGTCAGACATATCCATCTTGTTTTTTGTATGCTTTCATCTGCAATATAAAAACAATGTATCAGGTTAATATACGATACTGTATAAATGAGAATATCTTGAAACGTGTAATGCACATTAATGCACATTGAAGAATCTTAGACAAATGGTTTATAATATTGTATATTTATTTTGATATACAGGGTGGGGCATATTATAGTGCGATTTTGAAAAGGCTGTAAAAAAAAAGTTAATCAATTTTTCCAAATTTTATTTTCGCCACTTTAAACTACATAAAAAAGCATTAAAGAAAAGTAACTAATTTTTTTAAATAACTCCGGTGAGATGACGTCCGTTCAGGTGTAGAAATTCTTCCAACCGGACTCTGACTTTCTATTTATTCATCACATTCTGCAGCATTGCCAGTGGGATTTGTACCACTTCTTGTCGGATACGTTCTTTCAGGGTTTCAATTGTTCGTGGTGGGTTATCCTGATACACTTTACTCTTCAGTGAGTACCGGTGAACGAGGGGGCCATGCGATATCCCCATTTTGAGAGATCACGTGATTTGGAAATAAACTTTTAACAATATTCATTCGTCGGACCTCACAACGTGCGACCTTTTCTTGTGGGGTTACCTGAAGAGTAAAGTGTATCAGGATAACCCACCACGAACAATTGAAGCCCTGAAAGAACGTATCCGACAAGAAGTGGTTCAAATCCCACTGGCAATGCTGCAGAATGTGATGAATAAATAGAAAGTCAGGGTCCGGCTGGAAGAATTTCTACACCTGAACGGACGTCATCTCACCGGAGTTATTTTTAAAAATGAGTTACTTTTCTTTAATGCTTTTTTATGTAGTTTAAAGTGGCGAAAATAAAATTTGGAAAAATTGATTGACTTTTTTTTTACAGCCTTTTCAAAATCGCTCTTTAATATGCCCCACCCTGTATTTAGGGTTCCGTACCTCAACATCAAACAAACGAAACTCGTATTATCCTATGCCCGCGTTTTACAAGTGTCTGCCGCTGAGCGACAACGTAAAAAAAATATTTCAGTTTTTAATATGTTTAATATAAATATCGGTATGGAGAACCATACATGACTTCCATGTTCTTTCTATCTTTTTAAATAATTTTTAAATATACATTTTTTAAATATTTTATTTATATAACCTACTACTATGTATATGTATACATAAATCGTAATACTTAAAAAAACATAAATACTTACGACGGTTACAGCTGTTATTGCCATTTATTATATTTTTATATTTGTATATAAATATTATTTTTCTAATGTCTTAATGTCAAAAACATAATACACATTCGTAGAACAACTAATTTGACAATTAAAAAGTCGACGAGGATATATGTCTAACTTTTTTAGTTTTGATGTGAGAGACGCCCGAGTACCCGCATCAAAATCGCAATTTTCAAGTGGGTACCTTGACAAAATAAATGGTGTCCACCGCCCCACCAGTATTCTAGAATGCCCTCTTAGGTACAAAATGGTTGGAGACCCCTGCCTTATAGGATCACTTTGTTGTCCCTCTGTCTGATCGTCAAGAGTATTTTTCTCATGAACGGTTAGTCAGGGATTCCCAACGGGGTCCAGGGGCTTCTGGGGGTCGATGGAAGTTTAAAAAGGGTCTATAGTAACCCAAGGGTCTATTGGAATTCGATGATAAATTCAGTTTTACCTAGTTTTTACTTGGTTTATTCACGTTAATAATTTATAAAAAAAAAGGGTGTGATTGTGTCGGGATGCACAGTTGAGGGATTGACGAGAATACGTTTAAAATCCAAGGTCGCGTCATTTGTGACATTGAGATTAGATAAAACTCAAACTTATGATGTGTTTGCACCGTCGTTAACTTTCACATTTTGGCGTGCTCTGTACATCCTGACCCTTTCAGCTCAAGGTAATGATAGATGCTGAAACGCTCTTTCCAATGCTGTATTTTAAATTTCATACCGGCTTTTGCGCGTGTTTTAGCCAACATTATGATTTATTTTTTATTTTTATTATTATATGAATTTTTTCACTCACTAAAACTGGTAAAATATTTTGATTTGTCGATCGAGATCTATAACTTGAGACTAAAAAAAGTGCTTTTAGAAGAGCCCTGAAGATGTCAACTGCAATGTGTGACGAAATGTTGGCCGATAACACGACCAAATCGACGCGGCTTTCACCCAGAAGCCAAGATCCATATCAAGATCACCGCGGAAGCCTCAAGACTTGTATATTGCAAATGTGTTTTTTTTCACATGGGCCTTATTACACCCTGGGCCTTATTTGCCGCAGGTACCTTATTATTATTGCGGTTTCTTTCATAGACCGTCTACATAAAGACAAAAAAAAATCAAAAATCACCCGAACACGTTATTAATAGGCGCACCCACACTACTTACATTTATTTAATATAAATACATAGACATTGACATTTGTAAATTATGGAACTGAAGGGTAAATATTTCGTTGCGAAATGTTTTGCGTACTTAATAGACAGTTGTCTACAGAATTTCAACGCACAACTTGAGGATACTACATTAGAAGCAGTTGGTAACACTGCTCTGTTTATATTTGACAGTTGGTCAGTTGTGGTGAAATACATGTCTCAAACTTGAATTCGCAGTTCTAAAGTTTATCTCTCGACGCAAGAATACATACGATACATTTGAATACATGTGCAAATATGAAAATAGTTGTCTAAAATAAAGTTTCAGATTGAAGATTTGTTATGAAAAGTTGTTCTCAAGATGCCTATTTGTACGGCATGCTACTTATTTTTCTATGCATCTAAAGTTTGTTTATATGTATGTAAAATATTATAGGTATATGTTTTTCGGGTCTCGAATATAATGTTTGTCGTATCTCATGGAATTTTAAAAATACATGCTAGATGTGCAATTATAATTGCAACATTTACGTGAAACAAGATAGTTATAAAACTAGTTTTGTATCTGTCCTTCTTACCAGGGGTGCCCGCAGAAAATTTTCCAAGAGGGGGTAAAATATGTAAAAAGAACTAGTTTAGATTACTATAATAATGTGAGGGACCTTTTTTGCTCTCCATAAATTAAAAATATATATTTCTCACATTATAGAATATTAAGGAGCAAAGAAAAGATAAAAAAGTTTTCATAATCTTTTTTTTTAAACTATACATTGCTTTCCCTTTTTCTTCAGTTATACGGCCCAGAGATGGGGAAGATGCTCCATTAGCTCCCCTTGCGTAAGCCTATGCTTCTTACTATCGAAAATAAAAACATTAATCACTGTATTCTAGTCTTGTTTGGAATGTAATTTAAAAAATTTAAAAATGGGTGTGTGTACTTATGTACACGCGTTAAAAGTTATATACCTACATACATTAGTCACTCCAGTAAGAGTCTTGACAGCGTAACCATTTTTAGCCAAATCGGCGTTTTAATAAGATCATTTGTGTGTTATTTTTAGCAAATAAAAAAATGCCATTAAAATTGAACATAATGTAATAATATTAAGTATATTTAATGATATTGACTGATAATATCAGAAAATACGGCTGTGAGCGAGACTTGGCTACTACAATCAACCAAAAATCGATCCACGCTGTCCATCCTCTTACTGGAGTGACTCTAACCTACGTAGGATAGAGAGATCTTTACCTTTTCGACAGTCAATACACCAGCAATAAATCTAGCAATATAAATTCAAATATACATCTTCCTTGATATTATAGATTATAGCTACTATTTTATACAAATATAATTATAATTTATAATCAAAGCCTTTGATAATATATGTATGTATACCTACATACACGTTAATATATGCAGAGCCATGCCCATATTCCGTTTGCTGTTGTAATCCACGCGATACGGGAAAGCAGCTCTTACCGAACGCTCTATCAACACCTGGCGTCAAAACGTCACTGTCAAACAACGCTGGTGTGGAAAAGGGGACCTTGTTGATTAATTTCCGTTCGGTCATTCTGCTGGGACGGCCCAAGGGGAAATTATAAGTGTGTGTATTGTTAGTTTAACCCTAACTATTGCTAACAATATGTCTTTGTTATCTGTTAATGAAAATGCAACATTGGTGACGCATGCCGCAAACAATAACTGTTCAATTTAATTTAATATTTAATGTGGGTTTATCATCTTCAGAGAATCTGGAAAATATTTTTTGAATTGACTTAACTTAAATATGTAAAACAAATACCATTTTTCGTGTTTTTACGGTTCCGTACAGTGCCGGATTAAGCCAGTGCGGGGCCTGTAGCAAATGTTATAAAGAGGCCTTTGGCAGTGGCGTCACTAGGAGGTGGGGGGTGACACCCGGGGTGAAAATCGATAATGCCCCCCCCCCCCCAAATTAGAAAGTGCAAACTTTTGAATGAGCTTTGGATCCAAGCAAATTTAATAATTTTTCGCAGAGGTATAACTGTTTGAAAATTTGATTTTTTTTACTTTTTTTTAATTATCCCTTAATTTTTTTGAGGAGTATATAATAAAACACCATTTTTAAAGACAAACTTTTCTCAATTTAATGTGGAGAAATTTAGAAAAATCGATAATTTTTATTTATATTTTTAATTCCGATACATTGTTGTTCTCTAAAATATCTAATGAATTTATTTGTTTTCAATGTTTATTTTTCAAAATGTGCAATTTAATATTTTTATAATTTTTGAATTTTGTTGATAAACAATGCAAAACTGGGACTTTAAATAAGTTTTATATAATGGTACGGAACCCTCAGGGCGTGAGTTCTACTTGCACTTGTCAATTTTTTTTTGCTCTGCCTTTGAGGATGCATACATATGTTTTGCACCGTATAACAGGGCCAGTAGTAGGAGTTTTTTTAGCTGCAGTTTTACTACTCACAGGATTTGTTGTAAATGTGGTGTAGTATAATACTATTCCATTGTGACGGGCATGAAAATTGTCGATTTTCATGATTTATTTTTATTTTTTAATAAAATTCGATAAACAGTCCGATTTTTTTTTCGATTATACAAATAACCTACGAGTATGTTGTACATAAGATTATTTTATGTTTTACTTTTATTTTTTATCAAATTTTTTATCATTGCAAAATGATGCCTAAAAAAGCGCCTAACGATGGAGTCCTACTCCTCCAAAAATTGTCTGAAACAAAAAAACCAAAAAAATTATTAATCAGTATGAAAAACTGTAGAGTCTTACTGAAGATTATTTTCAAAATTAAGTTTCAAATTGGGCATTTTTTTGATTTTTTGTTAAATAAAAGGTAAAATTTTCAAATAAAAAAAATGTTCTGTACGACGTTAAGGAATGGCGTGAAGAATGATATGGCAAAATTTGAGACGGATAGCTTGAAAACTCTTTGTTTAAAATCATTCACCGTTTTGAAAAACGACATTTCGAGAAAAACGCTTTTAAAGTTAAGTTTATTTTAATTGTGAAATCAGTCTGTTTTTCGCTGAATAGCTGTCTAAATAAATATTACAAAAAAATGTTGTTCTCTATAAAATTTCCTACAACCTCCATGTAAGACTTACGGTTACGGATATAATTAAAAGAAATACATCCTTTTTTCAAGTTGGCAGCCAAAAGGCTCATGGCTGGCCCCCATACGAACCCCAAAATGCACAGTTGCCATTTTTTTACGCTGGATTCACTGTTCTAACATTAAATTTGAGATTTGGAAAAAATGGAACATCAAGTTTTGGTAACAGTTTAGGTGGCTTTTTATGAATCCATGAATATTCCTAATATAAGGTTTAGACAATATTATGGTGCAATAAACGGAAATTTATCAAAATCGGACTATATGACTTTTCATCGAACAAACACTTTATTTATTCTTTCTAAAAATAAAGAGCACAAATCAATTTTTAATGAGTTCTACAAAAGTTAACATATATTTTAATGAAAAATAAAAGGTCCTAACTTTTATTGTTTAATTTAAACCAATCTGGTATTGTTCCTGAAACTTGATTGTTAGTGAAAGTGCTTTGCAAGGTTTCAGCGGTCAGTCCTTCCCTGTAAAGTTCAGGGATACGGTGTCTGATTATTTCCACTTGATTGACAGTGGGTTTCGTGTGTGTGTGTGTGTGAGAGAGAGAGATAGCGAACAGGAAGTTTGATTTGTGAACACGGATCGGATGATGTATCCTTTTGTATTAGCAAGAATATCTCTTTAGTGTGACATCAATGGACTTGGTGAATGAAGGTAAAGAAACTTACCAAAGTGAAAAATTCGTTGTTTTTATTTTATAGAGAAATTACATTTTTATATTCACTTTTTATTGGGTGCAGTCTTTGTATTATATTATTCAAATGTAAGTTGATTAAATAAACTGCACTGTTTTGTCTGCATAAAAGATTTTTGCAGTATTACTTTCATAGACAAAGAAAGATATACAGTGTATTCCAAGTTGATTATGCTATAGGAAATTTAACATTGGGTGAATTAGAAGTGTTGTAGTAGCTTTTGTACAAATATGTCGCCTCAAAATAAACTAGTAAATTTTAAATTAGTAAATAGTATTTTGTTTTCAACTTGAGTACCTTTCAAAATATCTGTCATGGGAGCTTAGTTTAAAATTTATTAGATTGTTTCCAGGCGGCATTTCAAAATGCACCAATGGCACGTCTTTATATTTGTACAAAGGCTACCACAACATTTCTAATGCCCGTTATTATAAAGAATTTGTTTGAGTACTAAAGCAAATTTTGCTTGATATTTTAAAGCAGTGGTAATAAATGTATAAAAATGTAAATGCTATGCATTTTATGAGAGTACACTTGGTAGTACTTATTTTAAGTCACTGATTGTACTTATCGCGTATGCGTCAAGGTTATCATATGTACGATTTCATTCGCTACATCTGTGCATCAAGCATTTTTTTATAATACCGGGCACAATTCATCCAATGTTAAATTTCTTATGGTTTTATCAACTTGGAAAATACTGTATGACTCATAACATGCTACTTAGTTGTGTTACCATTGTTCTCCAGAAAAATCATTCCATCAAGTCATCGGCGTAGATCATTCATATTTTCAAATAAATATCAATTGTTTGGAACTATACAATGAATTAATAATAAATGTTTTATACTGACTTCAACAGTATTTAAATGATAATTTATTAACAGAGAAACTGTCTATTTGGAACCAACATCTCTCTTATAGATTAAATTCAATTGTAATTTAAAGCAAGTATGGGAGGTATACAATATTGAAAATGATATTTGAGAAAAGATGACCGCCATCATGTTTTGGTAACAGTTTCGTAAACAACCTACATAAAAATCTAAGCACTTTTTACTCATTACAACGTTTTCTAAAAGTTGATTCTTTAGGAGATAAAGATACAAAAAAATAAAATTATGTGTTTTCGTAGGTTGCGCTCATTACAACACTTTGAACTATCACTTCTCCATGTTACAAAAAATTTTAAGTAAAAATAAAATTTCATTAATTTTGTGCGTGGTCATTTGTGAAGAATTTGATGAAATTGTCTTCTTTCTAATTTATTAATGGTTAATTTCAGGGTTACAATGATTTGTTTCATGATTCTAATTATATGATGACATCGTAAAATTGTCGCTTCTAACCACCCTCATTACTGCTGAGTGCTCCCTATTAGTAATTGCTCAAAATAAATACAATAATTAAGACATTTTAATTATATGTTTCGAAATTAATATGCACTAGCGAGTAATAATAATATATAATGAACGGCGTTCATATTTTAGTTAAGAAGAAACCCAAGATTTCAATTTTATACCAAATACCAATTGTGTTCCCGGCATTGAAAATTAAAACGGTCTCATTTAAAATTATAAGTCTTGTCTAATGTATTAATTTTCACCATCTTTGAAATTAAATATATTGTTTCGGTTGACTCAAAACAGTCCCTTTTGTGATATGAAACCACATAGTGTAAAATTTAAGTATAGTTTATAGGAAGATATATTTGCACCCTTGTTCGTACAACGATAAACCATGTAAAAATACATTTTTCTTATATATTTTATGCTTGATCCAAATTTACTATCTACTAGCTTTACATGTAATAGCACTTAGGTCCTTATTATATACAAGCTTTTGCCCGTGTATATATATTTAGAAATTCATGAATCACATCCCCTCCGGGGCACAGTGGGGATAGATAAAAAATGATCGCAAAATGTAAAAAAGATTGTTACTTAATAATTATAATAATCGTTCATTTAAAAAAAAAAACTGCCCAGCCCGATTTTTTAAGCATTTAGGTGCGTCATAATGTTATCTACAAATTCACTACACAAAGTTTGAACCTGCGGGTCTAACAATTTTCCAGCTATAAATTTATATAAATTAATCCATACATTTTTTTTGCATTCATACGTTTTTTGTTTATATAATAATTACATAATTTTATTATTAATGGTAATTCGTATAATTATAAAACTACAAGTGCCCAAAGCGTAATTATGTAATTATAAACAAAAAAATTGTATGAATGCAAAATAGTAAATTTAGATTAATTTAGATAAATTTATAACTGGAAAATTGATAGGTAACATTATGACGCACCTAAATCATGATAAAAAAATACCACATATTATATGTACTTTTGAACTGGAAACACTACTAGCTTACGTCTCGTAAAAAATGAAGTGATCTCGTCTCGGTCTCGTCCAGAATTTATTGAAAAGAAAAGTAAATGAAAGCTACCGATTTTCAAAATTATTGGCATTTGGAAGGAATAAAAATAAGAGAAAAAAAAAAAAAAATTAAAATTTTTATTCCTGCCTGACGATAATTTTGTGAACCGAAAGCTTGTATTTACTTTTCTCTTTAATAAATTTTGATGTTTACACACAATTAAGTTGACGCTATTCATCCTTAATATATATAAAGCTCAACGTCTGCCTGTCTGTCTGTCTGTCCGTTAGTTACCTTATCACTCGAGAACCACTTATCCGATTTACGTGGTTTATTTTTTAATTCATTGGTACGTTCACTGGCCAGGTTATAGGCTATATTTTTTTACGTTAGGTAACATAACAACTAAGCAGTGACGATAATAGTAAATCAAGTCGGAAAAAATTTTGCCGTCGGCGCGCTGTTTTGTAATACGCTGCCTAAACCGTTCAATATAGAACAAAATAATGTATTAAAGAATTGTGTAGAATCAAAAGTTCTACAATAAAGTCCACGACACGATATGTCTAACTTTTATATTTAAGCCACAATGACTGCTTTTATGTTACAAAGAAAACATAAAATATTTGGGTTCTGTTCACATGGACTTATGACCTGCAAAACATTAATCCTTATCAAAATAAATGATTTCATCGTCATAAGTACTTAATGTAGATATAATTTGCCATTTACAGCATCCAATTTGGTCGTATAATTTAGAAAGTATCGAAATATACATATTGGAACATATTATTCGCGCGATTGTGACCGTGCGCGGGGAGCGGCGAGGGAACGTGCCAACACGCTGGGCAGAACAGGCCGATATTCTATTGATTGTCAATTGTTTATTTTGTTTTCAATAATTAACTTTTAAATTAAAATAGAACAAAAATTATTTTTACTTTTTGTTCTGATTCGTTTTTGTTAGGTAGGTAATTTAAGTGTTATTTGGTTTTTATTACATTAATAACTAATCGTGTTTGTAATTAATTCAACTTTATATTTTTTAAATCCTAAACAATAATTCCGTAGTCCACGCGAGCGAAGCCGCGTGGGCCCAGCTAGTTATTTATATTTTCACGTTACTACTATTATATTATTTTTTAATGAATCCATATTAATATTACAAATGCGAAAGTGTCTCTGTCTGTTTGTTACCTTTCCGCGGCTAAACTGCTGAATCGATCTTGATGAAATTTGGCAGGTAGATTGCTTACATTCTGATTATATAAAAAAATTGGGCGTGTACTTTTGTACGCGCGATATGTCATAATTTTTTGGCGTAGTGATAATGCAGAACTAAAAACCTGTTTTATCGACTATCATAACATAAATCCTTAGATTAGGAAAGACTATGGATACATAACAACCAATGCCAACCCGTATATGAAAGTGTTACCAAAATTTCTCGGCGGCCATCTTTTTTCAATTGTCAAAACCACATATTATCCCAGAGGCGTCAGTTGAAAATTTATAATATGCAAATATGCTTTAAATTACAATTGAATTTAGTATGTATGAGAGATGATAGTTCCAAATAGACATTTCTCTGTTAATCAATTATCACTGAAATACTTTTAAACTCAATATAAAACATTTTTTTATTAATTAGTTTTATAATTCAAAACAATTGATTTTTATTTTAAAATCTGAATGATACGCCAATGATCCGTGGTGCGATATGGTAACAACGCTAGGTAATGTGTTATTTGTCCTTTATCTTTCCTTGTCTAAGCATAAATCTGTATCACCTAACCTAAAATCCACGCGGATGAAGTCGCGGTCAACAAGTATTTGTATATTTTACACTAATTTTTCGTTTAAAATTAAATCTTTACTCATCTTTTAAAACTGAGGCTCTCGACGAGACTTTTCGGTAAAATTTCAGACGATTTCGTAAAAAAGACTGACACGTGAACTCGAAGAAGGTAAAGTAAAATACATTTTATGATAAATTCGAACTATGTTTTTCTATCTTTTATGGCAGAAGAGACATTGAATACTGACAATAAAATAAAAATTTACGTTTTATCTTTTGTGAGTTGAATTCAGTATTAGACAAAGAGAGTCTACGTTAACGAATTTATCACTTGATAGATTTCTTTTGTTATTGTAACATTGTGTGTATTGTTTACTTCCCCTGAGTTCCTGAATTTGATTAACCAAAAGCAGAATTCAATTCTGAGTTTTGTTATTAGAAATTATACGCACCCGGATTTATTTAATTTGCTCTAAAATAGAAATTCTGTTATTTTTATTTATTTAATGTTTGTTCTTTACACGATTTTTTGAAATCTGAACTTATTATGCTATATAGGTTGCATTTTTATGAAAAAATGTTTCAGATAAAACTTACTCATTTTTTCATGTAGTACAAGAATCTACTTTAAAAATATGGCGTTCCTATTTGAAAAAATGGAGTTGACCTTAAAATATCCTTGAATCCGCCACCTTAAAAAAATTCACCATAGTGCATCGATGTCCCTCTCTAAATTGTGCAACTTTTATCTGAAATGTTTTTTGATAGCACCTCACCTTAAAAAGTTATTAGGGATGGTCATTTAAAATCGGCCATCCTGTATACATTTCTCCGCCAAAAATATATGCAATTTAAATTCACGAATTGTTTTAATGAATTAAAACCTTAATTATGTAGGGTTTAAAGACCTCAATTATCTTTAATTGACCCTTATCAAAGTTTTAAATGCACGACTAGCAAAATGTGAGCAAGTTATGTCAAATCATAAAATTGTATTAGCCATATACTCACGCGTAATTACACATTATTTCAAAATCATTTCATTTATATAGCTTATAGAAATAAGGAAGTACCTACATAACATTAACTTCTTTAATAATAAGATTTTTTATTTATTCTCATGGAATTCGTTAACAATAATAAATAAATATTTTTCTTATTTATTGGTCTTATTTTGAACATTCCTTATAAATCCTTTAATTTATAAATAATTACTTCTTCTTCTTCTTCATAACGTATAATGTCTGCTGGTTGTTACTTTTTCAGACAGCTCATTTTTGTTTGTGTTTGTGTATGTATGTATGTCATGTCATTTTTTACGTTCACGAAATCTCGCAAATGAAAAAAGCTATTGACTTCGTGGGGGTGCCAATCGAAGCGTATTAACGTAAATATGATCTGAAAAAAATAATTTTTCGAAATTCAACCCCTAAGGGGGTAAAAAGGGGTGTAACGTTATTTTTGGTCGGATTTACATGAAACTTAGCATAAATATTCTACAATACAAATAACGAAAAATGTATTTCAGTATTTTTTTTGTTAAATCAACCCCTAAGGAGGTAAAATGGGATGTAAAGTTTTTTTTTGGTCGGATTTACTTAAAACTTAGCATAAATATTCTACAATACAAATAATGAAAAATGTATTTCAGTATTTTTTTTGTTATACGTACCTAAACAGCCATAGAAGGGGTGAAATACTTTTATAGACAATATAAAACATTTATTATTAATTAATTTTATAATTCAAAACAATTGATATTTATTTTAAAATCTGAATGATACGCCAATGACTCGTGGTGCGATAGGGTAACAACGCTAGGTAATGTGTTATTTGTCCTTTACCTTTCTTTGTCTAAGGTCAGACTAGTTACGTTTTATAAAACAAATGCAATTTAATTCTAATTGTCAAATTAGTTATTCTAAAAATATGTGTTATATTATTGACATTATTATTAACTATTAGAAAACTAATATTCATAATACAAAGGTGAGTTTTATTTCTGACCAATTCCTTTGAAATTTTTCATATAAATATTAAAAAAATATTCACATATAGGTACTATACGGAAACAATAAATAATCAGTATTCAAGTATTTATAATCATACTGTGTTGGGAAGTTGATTGTGTGGACCTAAAGGGTCTCACCCCACCCCAAGCTTGTTTTTAAAGAATTCACGCGATACCAAGAAAAACTTCAATCTCGGTCTTGATTTTTTCTCAGTCACGTGTACGAGACGAGTTAACTTCAATTTTTGCAAAACAAGATTCGTAAATTCGAGACCGAGACGAGACTTATCTGACTATCGTCTTATCTTGTACGAAACCCGTGCATACAATTTATAATAACAAGAAAAAGAAACGAATAACAATGAAAAATACTACTAATAAGAGAAAAACTTTTTTTTCCGGAAAAGAGCATTAGTGTATTGGAATGATCAATCACAAGTATTTTAATTTAAGTGAATATGGGCAACGTCTGAACCGAAACGACCTAAAACCTCCAACACTCACAAGTGAAAACAGACATTAATAGAACGCAAGAAACAGGTCGAGGAAGAAGCAAGCGATTAAATGGATTTTCGTATAGCCGTAGCGCGTTGAAAGAATAGAATTAGAGTAACAGGGGTGGCCGATACACAAATACAGATTTTATTTATATTTTTGAAAATACATGAATAGCCCAAGCTATTGAGGCTAAAACAAGTTTTTTTTAGATACAGTTTTGCTACTCACAGGATTTGTTACAAAAGTGGTTTAGAATAATACACTACGTTTGCTTCGATTTTGGTTCTCCGCGTCATGGGTTAACCATGGCTTAATTACAAAATCCGTTAGATTTTTTGATTTTTGCTAAATATTGATCTAAATAAGTATTATACAAAAAAAGTTTCAAATAAAAGTTGCTCGCTATAAAATTCCCTACAACCTCCATTTTGAAAAAATAAAAAATAGATCATTTGTTTATCCAGTGAAAAAAAATAGCTGAAAACACACTTTTTTAAGCTATAATGACTAATAAAATTTAGCGTTTTTTTAAGTTAATACCCCTGGAAAATAAACGTTTTGTAGTACAGTGAAAAGTAGTACTGAAAATTTGGACCTGCTATCTTTAATTGTTATTGTTTTAATAAATTGTTAAGGTATTTCTCGGAAAAATTAAAAGATTCAAGAGTAAGTTCAAATTTTGTAAAAAACTAAAAAAAGGTTATTAGAAGCTCTATTCAAAATCTTAAAATGATTGACCATCTGTGAACGAAGATATCGTCAAAATAAAATCAAAAATTTAACATTGCGAGTATAGGGATTACGATATTTTAAGCGGATTTTCAATGAAAAAGTAAATAATTTTATGTGAAGGAAGATCAAGAAATTTATGAAATTTTCAGGGAAACTAAATTAATATAATTGGAGTTTATATAAAAAATCTCAAGTATTTTCACCACCCCGTTTTTAAGTTATAAGTAAAATAAAAACTTATTTTCTGATAAAAAATATCACGGTACTAGCTATGACAACGCCGCAAAGTATTGACAATTGCCGCGGTATTTAAGGGTTATATGGACGGACAATCAGATACAAAAGTAGCTAAATTTTGAAATATACAAATATCTACGTTATAAATATCGTAATAGATGTTATAAATAATACAAGTTATAACTAGAGTCGTTAACTTACATATATGAAGCTAATTTTTCCTCTCCAATGACTATTTTGTTAAATTTATACAAATTCTAATAAAGATAGTTTATTATTTTGACACTGACTATACGGCAAATTGAACCTAACAAAAATATATTTTAAACATAATTTACGTTATTTATAGCTGCAAATTAATAAATATAGTTTATATAATTATTAAAAATACGCAATCCTGTGTTATAAATATAACAATTATTGTTATTTATCATTATTAACATAAATATTTCACATTCTAATTATCAGTTTTCACAACGCTATTGTCATTTTCAGGTTGGTAAATATTGCTGTCAAACACTAATAGAATATCTTGATATTTTATTATTTATGCACTTTTAATTGCACTATGTACTAAATTTTTCTTTAATTCTCTATAAGAAACATAATATATGACCTAATTATAAAAAACAAAGATCTTTTATAATCGTTTTTTCAAAAAATACTTTGTTTACATTGTTATCAAATTTACATGCATAACAATCGTAGAGCGGGAAATTTAAAATTTTGTTGTATTATAATTTATTTCTCGGAAACGGTTTAGTGAAAACATATGATATTTTGCATAATTGTTCAACTAATCAAATACTACACTCCCTAAAAAAATTAGAAAATCGGTAGCATTTTATCAATGTGTTTTACCTAAAAAATGCCGAAAAATATCAGTTTCCCATAAGAACACATGTTAAATTTAAATCAATATAATTCCTAAACGGCTTAGTGAATCAATTTAATATTTTGTCTATTGCATAAGAATGCTAATGGGAACATTCCAACCAATTTTCATGTATTTGGTAGCATTTTGAAATACATCCAATACATCCTTAAAAATCGTACGTGCTGAATATATTGTTCTTTTAATTTTAAGGAATAATAAAAATAATAAAAGCCATTTCTTAATTATAAACTTATAATATATAACAAATTCAGCTGCAAATAACAGTACACGTTATCACATCAAAACATTAAATAATATGTAGCTGTCATTGGGAATACATAAGTCGCGCATGCGCAATAGAAAAAACGTTGCCAAATTTTATACCACGGCTATCTTGATTTTATGTACACTTTTTTTTCCTTTTCTAACATATAGCGTACCTTGTTTCTCCCCGAGAAATACCTTAATAATGGAGTTGTCTTTGATTAACAATAAAGGTTTTTGTAGAACTTTTATTTTTGTAACCTAAATAATTAACTATAATACATTGTATTATAATTTAGGCTGTGCAGGCTAAAAAGTAGGAATTTGTATACAATGATTATTTATTATTAACTTCTCGCTCGCAGAGAAAGAAATGTTATTATGACTAAAACGTTGATGACCAAAACCATACTTGACTATTTTTGGTATAAGGGGGCGTTCAAGTATTACGTATGAAGGCTTAGGGGGTGGGGTGGAGGGTAGTTGAGGGGGGTATAATGTAACATACTTAATTTTTTTTTGAATTAGAAAGATTGAAGAAAACTTCTTCAATAAAATAAAATATTTTCTGTGAAATTAAACTTTTTGAATCAAACTATTGAATTGTACTGATGACATATTTTTCTGCCCCATCTGTGCACTAGGCAGACTTACGGAAATCGTTTATTCATGTGTTGTACATCATGGGAAAAATAGTCCCAACCACCATACCCGGTGATAAAGGGGTTTAATTCCTTAGTGAACATGTCAAAAATAGCATTTTTGAGTGCGTCTGCCTGCCCCTTATCCCCACCCTACACGTCTGCCCATTGTACTTTTACTATCTAACTTTTCATAAACTAACTCCCTGTGGTGATTTTATTAGTGCTCACATGGGGCAAAAATGCACTTTTTCTTTACATGTTCAATAAGGAATTAAACCCCTTTATCCTCGGGTGTGGGGGTTGGGACTATTTTTCCCATGATGTACAACACATGAATAAACGATTTCCGTAAGTCTGCCTAGTGCACAGATGGGGCAGAAAAATATGTCATCAGCTCTTGTACTAGAATGACCTCGAATGTTTTAAAATCGACAGGTTTTCAAGATGAATCGCTAAGGAGATTGTGCATGCGCGTGAGAGCGATGTGTATATGTATAAAAAAAGATGGATGTCAAGCTACGTGTTTTGTATACGGTTTATGCGTCAAATTATCTTTATTTATTTCATTTGAATGATTAATGGAAAAAAAGTTACACTTTAATTATCCACATAAGCGCACGGTTGACGCACACACTACTTTTTTCAAATATTTTAAGAACGACGCATGCTACACAAAAATTGTATACGTCATTTTTTGTTGTAACATCCAATTTTTTGCCAGATATGTTTCAAATACATTTTTTTCGCGCAAAAAGACCACCATATGCGATAATTTTCATTTAGCAACCATAGCTAATCGGTTTAGAGAAGTTTTACTACATCTGTAGTAATAATATTCCTTTATGAATTTAATTAAATAAAAACCGTTCCCATATTATCAAAATTAAAATTTGTAAAACTAAAGTCGATTATCTGAAATGTGCTACAACATTAACAAATTCAATTGCACATCGAAAAAAATCAATTAATGTAATTTGGTCGATAGTAACAATCGAATATGTGTGTAAAAAAGTAAGCGGCTTAGATCGTATTCGACCATTAACAGAAAACGTCCAGCTATTAACAACAAAACCCGGTAACAATAACGATTCTGTCCGAGGCCATTCACAACGACATCGCCTTTTTATTCGGTTTTGTTCAGAGGTGGATGTTGAAGATCATATTAGAGTTATAATGAATATAATGGACCAAAGGAAATCTTGAGTAATTTTATATAGGTAACTACTTAATGGGCATTGTTGTTTAAATTACATCAATATCACAACTATTTTTCTATTTTTATACAATTTTAATATTTTTTATGAAGGACCTCGCACAAAAATTTTGTATTTTGATTGAATTTTTTGTAATTTGGAGAAATGATAGTTTAAAGTGTTCTGATCAAAAGTTGTGAAAAGCGCAACCTGAAAAAACCCATAATTTCCGCACGGAGTACCGAAATATTTTAGCTTAATTTTTATTTATATCTTCTATTTAGATGAAAAAAATAAAAATTTGCATAAAATAAAAAGCTATTGGAAGTAGCCTAATAATACATTTAAAATATTTTTAGAATTTTTTATAACATTTTTTAATTTTATAAAAAAACTGCCGAACCAAAAAACCGAAAATTATTGTTTTATTTGACGAATTCTAAGCAATTTTTACCCTTTGCCAATTTTTCTGAAAATTTTAGAGATAAAAATAAAAATAAAGGAGATAAAAATAAAAATAAACATAAAATATTTCGGTGTCCAATCACATTTTTTTTAAAATTATTATTTTCCCAAAATTTTAATCATACTAATTAAAATGTCATTAATTTCATCTTTAATTTCTTTTTAGTAAATATTGTTTGTATTTTTTTCTTAATACATGTCTGACCCATGGCCCCCTTCTGCTAAGAAATCAAATAAGTACATTTTTTCTGACGACAACTAATAAAAATGTTGACTTTTCGCACCGGCCCTCCCTTAGCCTCGAGCCCTCAGGCTAGAACCTTGTCAGCCCCCTCCTCTCGCGGGAGTCATGGCGCGACGTAATTATTTAAAAGAAATTCATCATTTTATACAGTTTTATAAAGAAACTAGCGAATCCATCCCGGCTTCACACGGGAGTTAATATTAATATCACGTATGGAGAGTTGTAATTCTTGTTTTAGCTAACCCGGCAAATGTTCTGCCCAAAAATAATTTGTTTAAAAATAAGACCATAAATACACATTTTCGTAAATATATCAACTCCAGCGCCACCTACCGAGTCTAAAAAAAAGATAAACTTATCGGAACACCAAACGAACATATGGTGTGAATATGGCTTCAATACGTTCAGTTATTTAGGCCTGATGAGATCACATACATATGCACCAACGTTTTTATTTAATATATTAAGATATGTCACCTAACTTTTTAATACTTAATAAACTGGTTGCATAAATAACTATATTGATTCATCTCGAAAATGTATTTTAATTATCAGAGATAAAGTTTCATGAAAATATAAAAACTGTGTACCTATCTTAAATTATAAATGTTAAAGCATCATCAAGATAATCAACAAATTATTTATAGCACAATCAGATTTACAGGCATGATTGTTTTCATCAAGTCAATGAAATACATTTCTTAGAATCAGAATCAAATAAAGTACATTCAAAATAGAATTAAACAAGAACACTGTTTAAAGCAATACAAATACTTTAGGGCGTACGTTTTCGAATAATTACTTACGATCAATATTCCAGAATCTAATAATGATGGGTGCGTGGGAAAATTTGTAGGTGTAATTTAGGATGCAAATGGAAATGTTTAAACCTATTTCGAGAAGAGACAGGAAGTTAAAATTTGGTATGGATATCTATCGCATATCGCATATTAAACACGTTTCATCTCTACAAAAATTAGTCAAAATTTGTAAAAAAATTTTAATAAAATTTATAAAAGTGGGGCCCGGGTCGTGAATTTTTCAGGTCACGGCTCTGACCCAATATAAGTGTGAGTGAATTTGGGCTCTATTCAAAATTCTAGTCTAGAATCTGTTAATCTTACTTTGTCATCCGTCTGTCGGTATATTCTTCCATTACAGCAGAATATCACATAAACTATATTAGCTAGAAACTTGAAATTTAAATTAAACATGTAAGTTATGAAGTTATGACCTCTAGATATACATACTTGTATATATTTTATTATAAGAGGAATATGAAATGAACTGGTGCTCTTTTTAAGTTCTACTGATTAAATTTTGACACTTCACATGTCTACGTATCAAAAAAAGTCCTAATCTAACTTAAGCCTCCCCCAGTTAGATTTCATACCCCCCCCCCACTATTTTGAAATGAAGGTACCTACTGGCAATATTTTTTTTAATTAGCAAGGTTTTAGTGGTACTTTCAACGACAAATACTATGAGTAAAAATATTATTTTAAAAACAGAAATTGAAAAAAAACATGTCATAAAATAGCAAAAATAGCATATTGATTTATTTTTCTTAAATAAAACTGATCTTGATGGAACATTCCCAATAAGAATGCCTAAGATCCTAGAATTAGTTTCGGCTAGATATCATCTGAGTTATAGATAGGATTGTATAAGAGACGAAAGACAAGTAATTATCGTCTCATCCCGATTTTTCGAACTGAAGTCTCGTCTTGGTATCAAATTTAACAAGTGACAGTTTCGGTTTTTTTTTCGTTAAAAAATTAATTGTAAGCTGGTCTCGTACACTTGACCGAGAAAAATCAGTCTCGTGTGAAATTTTTTATAAAAAATATTTTTACCATTTATTCTTATGAATAAATAAAGAAATTTAAAAAAAAATAAGTAACTAATTCGATACATTTTATTTAAATTATTCATTTACAGATTAATATCAAATAAGAAAATATTCATTTTATCTTTTAAAACAGAGACTTTCGACGAGACTTATAAATAAAGTTAATATCGTGTCGGTCTCGTCTTGTGCGAATTTAAGCAGGGTCGTAACTACCACTGGGGTAGCCGGGGTAGTGCCCCAGAACGTATTATGCCCTGCAGCAGCGTAAAAATTGGAGTCGGCAAGATTGAAGAACAAAAAAAAGTATTCAATTTTTATATTTATATTTCGCATATAGTAAGGGCCCCTCGGTAACTTTCTGCCCCGAAGTCCAAGAGCCTCTAGTTACGGCCCTGAATTTAAGCCAATCTCGTCTTGGCGCGCCGTGTAAACCTAGTTGTAAAAGTGCCACCATATTCATCGATTTCAAAATATGCAAATAAAACTCTGAACAAAAACTGCTACACGTATAATAGTCCTCAGTACCTCGACCCTTTTGTAAATTTATTACTATATTTCTGAAACTTCCAGAGTGGCTTCTTTTTGACGAGTCTAATAACTTTTTTATTTGCGAAAATTCTTAAAAATGGAGCATATTCGAACGTGCAGCCCTGGAATTTTTCGGGCGGCGGACTGAAAAAACGGCCCAAGTATTTTGTCGGACAAAATGACCAATGGATTGTAAAAATAATTATTTAATAATCCTGCAAATTTCAGGTAGCTGGTAATAAACTATAATAACTTTGTTATTTTGACATGTTGGAGGTGGCAGACTAAGTGATACTCCACTATTTATCCATATTATCTTAGTTACAATCCATTGGTTATTTTGTCCGACAAATATCTTGGGCCGTTTTTACAGTTCGTCGCCCGGAAAATTTCACGGTTGCATGTTCGAAAATGTTCTATTTTTATGAATTTTCGCAAATAAAAAAGGTGTTAGACTCGTCAAAAAGAAGCCACCCACGAAGTTTCAGAAGTATGGTAATAAATTTACAAAAGTGTCGAAGTACTGAGTTGGCACATTAATAAAATCTGTATCGATAAATCCATTCTTTTCAAATTATCATGTATAAAAATAGAAATGAATAAACGATAGTATTTTTCTACATGAGTAATCCGTCCTTTCTTGAATCAATTGAACAAAAGAGGTGGCAACATTGTACATTTTCTCGTGTTCCGGGCAGATTAAACTCTGGTCATTTAGCGGATTTGTGACCACTTTTAAAGAACTGTAGTGCTTGGCTTTACAAAGGACTGATGAGAACGCTTTTATTTTTATTACGAGTTCTGTGATATCGGAGAATAAAGAACGATCAGGTGGAACAAAGAAGCTTATATTTTCATTTAATTAAAGTTAAAGATTTTGTTTCGTGTTTCCTCAGTTGGAAAATATTGTTGTCGGTAGGGATACTTTCAATTTTATTTGTTTACTGATAAAGAATTAAAAGTTGTTACTGAGTTTGATATGGAATTAAAACCGATTCCGGTAGAAAAACTTCTTTGTGTAATGTTTGTTTACAAGGGATTGAACTTTGAATTTATTATATACACCTAAGGCGGGAAAAGTAAGGTTATGTTCAAGAATTTTTTTTTTCATATATTTTTTTTCTTTTTAATTAATATATATTATTATTAAATAATATATTGAACTATATTTAATGAAATTTTTATTAATAAATATTACAAAATGCGCAGTGTAACCTGATCTCGTAGACGGGCTATCGGAGAAGAAAAGCTTGTGCGGTGGTACCAACTGTAAATTTTACATTTTTTATCTGAAAAAAATATAGCTGCTTAGAGAACATAAGATTTTTTTTGATGACCCCGATTTAATTTTTTTATATAATACATATATTTTGTTTGAAATGTCGGCCGTTTGAGCGTAATGGTGCGATTTTCGCTTTTAAAAAAATGTATCTTCTATGTATCTAATTAATCAATAATATAACATATTTTCTATAATAAAGAAAGTACGTAAGTAACGTAGTTCTACGTAATTAGTTGCTGCAAAGTTATAACTGAGTTCCTAGTTTTTGCATTAAGTATATTGAAATTTAGTTAATAAATACTACTATATCAATGTTAATTTTAGTTTAATTTTAGTTACTGGCTGGTTAGAAACTACATACTTAAATACATATCATAAAGAATTGAAGTCAGATAAAGATGTTTTTTTACAAAAGTTGTTTACTTTGTTATGTAGACTAATTGTAAAATGAAAAGAAAAATTTCAATTTGAAAAAAAGTTGACTTGGAAAAAGTCCACCGAATCAAAAACTAATTATACCATTTTGTTTCCTCTTCAAAAGAAAACAACTTTTATTTGCAACATTTTTTCAGGAATATTCAGGTTGTACACTCGTTTAAAGAAAAACAATTGAATATTAGGTTTTAATCTAAAATCTTTATTTGAAACAATTCAAATCAAAAATAAATCAAAATTGTTATAAAAATATATAGTATATTTGGAAACATCTGCTTTCTTATAGACGAACTATTAAATTAAATTAGTGGTTCTTAACATTACTAAATTTAAATTAAACTAACATAATCGAATAAAATGAGAAACAATACAGTACGGAACACTTATGCGCGAAGCTTGACTCACATTTGACAATTTTTTTCTGTGTAATTCAAAGACACCCATTTAATTATTCATAAACCATAAAAACAAAAACGCTATAGAATAATAAAAAGTGATGTATACCTCACCAATATAGGCGCACGATTGAAGCGAAACTTCTTTTGTTTTCATTAACCATGCGAATTAAATAAATAAAGCTAAATGTATTAAATTAATAATATAATCAAACGTATTATTTTGACGCATAAACCGTATACAAAACACGTAGCTTGACAGTTTGTCACCGACTTAAACTGACTTATACATCTAATCATCGCTCTCTCACGCATAACCTATGTAAATTGACTTATATGCATGCGCAATTCATCCATCTTTCTCGTATACTCATCATTCTTTCGCGCATATGCACACTGCCATCAGCGTTTCATCTTGAAAACCTGTCGAGATCATTCCAATTCACTAGCTCGCGAAAGAAGTTTCACTTCAAAAACAGAAATTAGGGTCGAGTGGGGGTAAATATGAAACACGAAAAAATGGGGTAAAAGTGAAACAAGCTTGCAACTAAAAAACTAATTTGTTTATAGGAGAATTATAAAAACATCATCATTAAGGGTTTGTTAAAGCGACCTGGAAATATGAATCGCCTAATAAGTGATGTGTCCCCCCTACAGATTTCCTTGTTAGTCGATGACAAAACGTCTGAATTAAATTTTAATTCTTTGCACAAAACTTTCTGTATAGCTCTGATATTAATTAAAGTTGCAATTTCACATTGATATGCCACAAAGAAGATAAATCAATGTTGCCTTTGTAGCTTTTCTTTTAATTTTTCGAGAAATATTTTCCATTAGAGACCTGTTTCACTTTTTCCCTTACCTGTTTCACATTTCCCCAAATTAGAGGTTAAAAATGAAACACACTTTTTTCATTTTTAAAGTCCGTGTTGTATCGTACAGTTCAAATGACGTAAGTATTTAAAATGGTTATTCATAAGCGCATCTAGTAAAAAAAATTAGTATGAATTTGTATTATGATTTGTATTTTGTTTCACTTTTACCCCAGTTGACCCTATTTTTAAGAACCGTTCCACTTCAAACCATAAAATAAATAAAATATTATACGAAAAAAATGAGATTAAATCAAATGTAACATTACAAGAGAACAGAATAATTCAAAATAAAAAAAAATAGCCGCAAGAACAAAAAGTTTTATCTAAAAATGTAAATAAAATGGTGGCACAGTTTGCGAAAGTTTTGCTGATGAAAACATATCATTCATTTGTACTGTACATGATCCTCAATGGAATCAAGTTAGATAAAAAGAACGCACAAGTAGGCTGCGAAAAGTTTTGATTAAGTTGGTAACGGTAATAAAGTTTAAACAACGAAACAATTCACACCGAATCGTATAACTCAGTTAGTTAACTAATACAGAGGTTTTTATACTATACACATTTGTGGTGTCTCTGTTAGGAAACTCTCTTATTTCATTTAATGGTGTGATAATGAAGATAAATAATTTAAGTACAAACAAGGTGTCCAGGTTTTCAATGACTAGATATTTTTTTCAATGCCACATCCCTCTTTTTGTTCAAAATACTAACTTGGGCCCCATAAATGGCTAGCAAGATATGGTATTTAGGAGGGGTATTATATCTATGATAATCTTAAATATAAAAATAATATTCATATACATATACAATATACATAGGTATACTGGATGTTCAAAATATATCGTGTTATGAATTTTTATTTCGAAAAGTAAGCTGTTACAGAAAAACCTTTTGGAACAAAAGTTACTTAGCTTCAGGGTAAATCCATGTTATTTTTTATTTTAAAATTACCGCAACATTGTTACCAGTGTGCTCTGCAAAAATGTGCTCTGTAAAGTTAGTGGCGTATCATTCGGTTCTTAAAATAAATGTTTGGGAATTATAAAAAATATAATAAATGTTTTATATTATCACTAGCGGACCCGTCCCGGCGTCGCACGGGAGTTAATATTTTACCCACTGTCACGTATGGAGGGTTGTAATTGTTATTTTAGCTGACCCGACAAACGTTCTTCTGCCCAAAAATAATTTGTTTAAAAATCAGACCATAAATACACATTTTTGTCAATATCTCGACTCCTACCAGGTTCATTTTTTGTAAAATATTTATTTCCACGTTTACTAACACATATTCTGAATATGAACCAAATCAAACCGTAAATACATATTTTCGTAAATATCTCGACTCTAGCGCCATCTACCGGGCCCATTTTTTGTAAAAATATTTCTTTTCACGTAACTAATATACATATATTCCGAATATGAGACAAATCGGACTATTCTCGACCCCAGCGTCACCTATCGAGTCTAATGAAGGCAAACTTAACGGAATATATGGTGTGAATATGGCTTCTATAAGTCCAGTGGTTTAGGCCTAAAGAGATTACATACATACATACCACATACACAGTAATACACACCAACGTTTTTATACATATATTAAGATTAAAAGTATTTCAGTGATTATTCATTAACATAAAAACGTCTATTTGGAACAATCAACCAATAACTGTTATGTTATGCATGTTAAAATTTAAAAAAACGATTACATTGAAAATAACGCTTGGACCAAAATGGCCGCCATCAAGTTTTGGTTACAGTATAAGGAGTCTCGTGATAAATAGTAAAAATTATTGTTTGTATAACGACTCTTAATTTTACTTCTTAATTTCTTATGTTAAAGTCTTAAAGATATGACCATGGTTAAATATATTTCGTATATGAACATAGTTGATTATACCTGACCCAAAAAATTGATAGGCGTGGGTGTAATAAATGACCATAGTTGATCATATATCATTTGTTTTTTCCGTGATTAAAGTAAATATTGCAGAGAGTAGTTTCAACATTTATGCATACAGGTTAGAAAATAAAACCATACAAATGCACCGGCGCGGGCGTTAAAAATAAATTTAAAAAAAAACTATACAAAGTTTTTGATTAACTTGATACTGTAATAAAGTTTAAAACCACAAAACAATTCATGCCGTAACTTGGTTAGTTTTACACCATGGGAAATAGACTGACGTGAATACCGAATTAATTGTCTTTACTCAAACTTGTTTATTTTTATTTTTTAAACATTTGTTATGTTTCTTGCATTTTAAAATATGTTTGCACCTTGTTCGATAATTATCGAATTCGAAAAATATAATAATATATCGGTCGTATCGTGAGTCTAACAGCTATTTCGTAACTGGGAGTCTTCATCTTGAAAATAGGGTGCAATTAGTTTTTTTTATTTATCTCCGTAACTGTGAATCTGACAAAAATTTTGTATAGAAGCTCTGTAACTATTAATGATAACTTTTTAGCGAAAGATTATTAAAAAAAGTTATGAACAAAAACTATAAGAAAAATAATTGAAATATATAAAATTCGTTATATTTGAAAATTTCGTTACTTATTACAAAAAAAATGGAAAAATTATTTTCTCGAGCCTGTCTGTTGTAAAATTCGAGATTAAGACAAGACTTCAATAAAAAAAAAACGAGACGAGACTAACCTGACTCTCGTCTTGTCTCGTGTGCAATTCTAAATTGGCACTAGAAATATCTAGAATGATTTTCTATTTTGCTTGTGAGTAAATTCTTTAACATACCACCTGATATTATTTATAATTTGATGATTTTTTTATAAAACTAACTATGTTTATAATATTGTATTTAATTACGTAAGTGATTAAAAAAATGAAGGTATATAGAGGGTTCCGTAATTACATCAATGTTGTTTGGTTGACACAATTGAAAAATTCAAATGAATTGATTAAGAAATAAATCAATGAACTAGTTGAATTATCGCATGTAATTCGCAATTGAACTTATAAATTAAACCATTGACAGGAAACAAAAAAAATATTGTTAATTGTTTTTTTTTTTGCATTAGAGATTGAATAACTCATGCAGTTCTAAAAATGTTTTAAACACGAACCAAAAAATTATTATTTTATTACAATAACTGATATACTATGTATTTTCAACTGTTTTTGATAAGAGAAACTAGTAGGGGAAAGAGTCCTAGGATGAGATACTATAAGAATAAAGTTTTATAAATAAAGATGTCGCAACAACGTTGTTTTACTTATTAAAAAAATGATATGTATGTTATATTATTAGGTATATGCTATTTTTTATGTTTATTGTGTCTATCGAATTATTGGAAAATTATTTAGATTGCCTTATAACTTTACTTTATTTCTTATATTTACTCTATTTCAATGCGTAGTTAACACATGTTTATTTGATTTTTTATTGTATTTATAATTTACTGTTACAAATATATGTCCATGTAAAAATTTTCCTCAGAAATATATTCAACTGTTGAATGAGCTATGAAATATTTTTCTTAAATTTTTGTGCAATTTGAAACTTGAAAAATAAAAAACTATTTTTATGGCAATCATCCATACTAACATTATAAATGCGAAAGTGTGTCTGTATGTCTGTCTGTTTGTTACCTTTTTACCGATCTTGATAAAATTTAATTTATTAACAGAAATTTATAATGTTTAACTTTTTTTTTCATGGGTGACAGTCATAGACATAAATAATGTTCTGAACAATAGCCTCACAAAATTGACCGCAAAGCGACTGTGCGGTCAATATCTGTCTCTTTTCTGTAGGTCTATAATGTGTGCAGAACTCATCTGCTCCTGCAAACCTGTAACGTGGACCAATCAGAATTCTAGAAAGAGACAACTACAGGCCGCATGATCGCTTTGTCTCTTTCACATTTTTCTGCCCGTATTTACTTCACAGCTGAAAAGAGAACGATCAGTCCATTCTCTATGTCTATAGTGACAATTCCTACCTAACATAAATTCCATGCGAACCATATATATCTTAGCATATACAGTGTGTTCCAAGATAAATGTAACAAGAGGTGTAATGAATAAAAAAAATTCAAATTTCGGAATGACATTTAGAGATCGAGACCTGTTTGATGTAAAATTAACGTAGACCAAAAATTAGTTGATTTAATCTTCTACAGGATGTTATACAGGGTGGGGCATTTAGTTATTTTTTTATAAAGTTTATGGTTTCTGAATAAAAAATTCTTGAAAGTTAAAAATATTTTGTTAGATACCTTGGAAAGCTTAGGCTGTTCAAAAAAAAGTTTTCAATAAAAGATTCATGTTTTTTCACGTAGAATAAGTTACTAAATAAAAACTATAGGTTCCTATTTAAAAAAATGATGTTAACCTTCAAATATCCTTGAAGGCCACGTTAAAACAGCAAATAAATATTGTTATTCGACTACCCCCTAACAATCAAACATTTTTTGGTTGAAACATTTTTTTCAAATATGCAATGGTTCTGAGATAATAATCTGTAACACTTTAAATGCCCCACCCTGTATAAACAAAGTTATAAAAATAAGCAAGAACAAACAACCTTTATTTTTCAAAATATGAAAAAATCCACTAAGCAAATTTCTTTAGAATGCAATTTTGCAACCCTATATCCAATTTCAAAGCATTTAAAAAAAACACACTTTCAATAATTTAGTAGATATTTTATCGTGAAGTGAAAAGTAGGGTTAGAGAGACACATTATTATTTAATTTATTGAAAGTGTAATTTTTTTCATTTTTATTATAAATACTCTGAAATTCGGTAAAGGGTTACAAAATTGCATTCTACACAAACTTTCTTAGTGGATTTTTTTTTCTTATAAAATATCCTGTAGAAGACCAAATCAACTAATTTTTGGTATACTTTAGTTTTACATCAAGCAGGACTTTATCACCAAGTATCATTCCGAAATTCGAATTTTTTTTGTTCATTACACCTTTTCTTACATCTATCCTGGGACACCCTGTATATGACGCGAATGGAGTCGCGGGTGATAGCGTTTGTATGTAAGTAAGAAGATTAATTAATTATATCTTATATATATAGTCTATTTGCAAATACAAACTATATTACGTATGACATATTTATTTAGCTATTCTTGGCGGACTGCAGTAAGTACTTAGTTTAATAGATCATGAATGCATCTTGATTACTCAAATTGAAAGCAAAGCGTTTCAGTTTGAATAATCAAATGATAATCTAATAATAAATACATGCACGTTAAATAGTGTATATTAGAATTGCACATGAGACATAAGCTGGGTACGTCTCATCTTGGTCTTAAATTATACAACTCTGAAAGTTTTGTCTGGTGAAAATTAAAGCCAACTCGTCTCGGTTTCGTTTCGTATACTTGACCCGGACCGAGACTATATCGAAATCGAGAAAATCAATTTTTAATTTAATCTTATATATTTTTATTTCTTTATTGATTTAAAAATTAACATCAAATATTTTTTTAACAATATATAAATAACTTATAAATAAAGTTCATACCGTCTCGTTTCGTGATCTCGTCTTGTTAAAATTTAAACCAATATCTTTATATTGTCATAAATTTAAACCTCACTGTATAGTATTGTATTGTGAAAAATTCGAAAGATTGTAAGTAATGAGGCAAAAACTGAGTTTTCATGAAGACAAAAGAAGTGCATATCGATGATGGAAAGCTGAAACCAAATTAGTGACATTTTGGCCGATATTGAGTTATATATACCATTAAAAACAGTATTTCAAGCTGCACTGAATGGTATATTCACCATATGAGCCACTTTTATTACAGTAAAATGATTGTCATTTTGACTAAATAAAAAAAAACCTTTCAATAAGCGATAATGGATGTTATTTCATTAAATAAATCTTTTAAAAAGTTCCTACTTTATATTATATAATGCCGTGTTTAGACCAAAGAAAACAAAACAGCAACACGATGTTTGAAAACACATCGTATTTAAAAATGCATAGGGTTTAAAAATACATGATGTTGTCAAAAAACACGATGTTGCTGTTTTGTTTTTTCGGTCTAAACACGGCATAAGAACAATAAAAAAATTTCTGACAAAAAACTGAACATAAAATTTTTATTCGTCTTACTGTTAAAGGTATGATACACACTAAGTTTTAGAGTCATTATTTCGATCGATGTTTCATCACATATCACAGTCGACTTTCTGATTGTGTGAACCTGAAAACAGAGGTAGAAGGATTTTTTTAATAGGAATTAAAATGTTTTAGAAGCACTGTAATGTATCAATTAGCGTTGATTTATAAATTCACTCACAACTAGTTGAAGCAAACGCAGTCATACATCAATTAATTATCCAATTAAATGCTTATGTCACTCTGAAAATTCAATTATTATTGAAGTATAAAATGGAGCTTTGATTTGTCACATCGCCATGACAATTAATCGCCAAGCAATTATAAAAATGGCTTTACTTTTTAATGAATAGTAGACGTTCTTAGATTTATATAAAAAAGATCGATAAGTTTCTACTCGTAATCTTACAATTAGAATTAAACCAATCAAGTCATATTGAAGTAGAAAAAAACTATTATACATACTTGCTCCCGTTATCAAAAAGTATATGTATTCAGACTATTCAGTCTACTCAACATAATAAAACAGTGTTATGTTCACATAAGGTACTCGCACCAATTATGGCCGCTATAAGAGCAAGTTTTACTGTTTTTGTGATTGACGAGCTTCTTTTTTGTAATTATAATGAACTCATGTTACTAATAAAACAATTAACTCTTTAGTTAATCAATTTAATTACCAAAGCCTGCAAATATAGTTTGGTTTTTAAATTATAGCCTTTTATTTTGTTTATTTTTTTCTCTTGTAACGGATAAAGTAAAACCAGTAATGAGCACGCAGTAATGGATACTTGCTAATGGTTACAATATAAAGCAGTTGCTATGATTATATAATAATTAATAAGTAAGTTATACTAATATTTATTTTAAATGTCCACCATTTTGACACCTATTTGCCGATTGTCATCAAATCACGCTGTAAGACAGTTAAATGTATATAGATTAATATTCAGAAATGGTAGTAATCAAATATCAACAAATATTTCTAATTCAGTACATTTAATTAAAAAATAGCTATTACTGGGCTCATATATTCAAGACTGGTGCAAGTACTTTATTTGAATAAATATTAGTCCATATATATAGTTTTGATGTATATTTTATCGTTAAGGCCAGCACTAATTTTAACTTGTGCAGTTAATTTATTAGCTTATTTTAGCATATTTATTAGCTTTATTTAGCATATTTAATTAAAATCGGTTCAGTAGTTTTCGAGATTACCTCAGACAAACTTTATCTCTTTATAATATTAGTAATGAATTATTGACTGATTTTTCTGAAATTCCTTTACAAAATGAAATACTTAAATTTTTGAAATTATTTAGTTTATATAACTTCTCAAAAATATTTATTTTTATGTTCTAGGTTAGTGAGAAGAGGTTGAACATTATATTCGTTACTATAGTCTATTCAGGATTAGATCGTTACCAAGTTACAACGCAAATACGTATTTTACGGTTACGGTCTCTATACACCACCCAATCTGCAGGGCCGATTAGTAGGAAGGTAGAGCGGGGGTACAGCAGATTGGATCGTGTATAGAGGCCTTTAGACCACGTAGATATTAAAAATAAAATAAAAATATTAAAAATTAATACCGATGCCCCGCCTATGACAACATCGTCATTTGTTTAAAATACAGTTGATGTGTAATATTATTTATTATTTATTTCTCAAATATTATATTAATATTAATATAATGGAAGATATTCCATTGTTCCCTGTTTCTAGGAATATTAAATAAATTGTTAGTTCATTTAAATTTACTTGTTTAGTTTTCAAATCATTAATGCCGGGTTGACACTTTGGGCGGATTATATTACTTAAATAAATTACGATCCACTGTGCAGTTTTATCAGAGTACTTCACACTAGTAAAAATAATCTATGGGCGTGTCTAACAATACGCAAACGGGTACCTTTCTAAACGTAAAATGAAAATGCTATAATATTTACCTTGAACAATTTTACGTGATATAATGTTACAAAAAAGTTAATCAAGTATGTTGGTATAGTCTGTTGTCAAAAGAAGTATAATCTTACAAATAAATTACAAAGTGTTCTGTATCATGTACATTGTACCTACATATGTATATAAAAAATGCAATAAATATAGAACATAATAAATACTATTTGTATTATTTCAAATAACAAAACCAAATCCATAAAAAGTGAATTCGTTTTAGATACTCAGCACAAAAAAGAATTATACGTACATACTCATATGAAAGAATTGGTAACATAAAACGAGGTACAACCATAGAGATATAATACAACTGGAGTGATAACTCAACGTTACTGAAACCTCTCTGTCTAACTAGGTCTATCTGACTGGCTGATGGTATGCACTCACAGTTCAGAACTATTTAAAAAAACGGCCTATGTCTTACTCACATAACCGCACGGTTGAAGTGAAACTTCTTTTGTTTTCTTTAACCATGCGAATTAAATAAATAAAACTAAACGTATTTTACAAGTCTTGAGGCTTCCGCGGTGATCTTGATTAGGATCTTGGTCGTTTAGAAGAGCCTAGAAGATGCCCACTGCAATGTATGATGAAACATTTGCCGATAACACGACCAAATCGACGTGGCTTACACCCAGAAGCCAAGATCCACATAAAAGTATACAAACACATAGTACATAACAGCTGATGCATCGACATTGACCTAAACTCGTTGTTAACTTGTACGCATGCGCAATTCATCCATCTTTCTTTTATACATCTACTCATCGCTCTCTCACGTATATGCAAACACACATTCAAACTCTGATTCTGGCCTTTCACTTTCCCCTTCTCCTTTGCGTTTCATGATTGATTAACGTGTCAAGGTCATTCTAATGCATTAATCTCGCTAAAGAAGTTTTACTTAAAAAAATATCTGCCTTGGGAACCACGGGACTTTCTTATACGTGAATAGTATACGTGATTCTTATTTTATTAAAACATTTCTGACAAACTAACAAGGTAGAATAAAATGAATAATATAGGTAATATTATTCTCTACATTATATGTATATCAAGTGATTTTTTTTAATGTAATAACTGAAAACGGATGTTTACTCTTGTAAATTTTCGAATTATTTTTGAAATATGGAAAAAATGTTTTAGATAAAAAATGTCGAGTATATTATTATCTATAATTTATTCCCCATACATTTTTTTCCAACATTTATGATTTAGCCAGACAGAATTTTTTTATGTAATTATTTAGATTCACCTACACTGTTCACTCTCAGTATTACGTATAAGAAAGTCCCATGGCACTAATGGCAGATATTTCTCCATTTGAACCATTTGAATTATAATAAAAACATTTTTTTTCAAAAATTCGTTTTTACGAAAAAATGAATAGAACATAAATTATAGATAATGATATTACCTACAATTTTTAACTTGACCATTTTTCTTTATTTCGCACCGTTTCAGAGTAATTCGAAAAATTCAAAAATCGACGTAGGTAAACATGCGTATCCGGTAGAAAGATCGTTTTAAAAAATATAACGTTTTCTTCCCAGACAAAAATTAATCTTAAATATAAAATTTCACGATTTGTCGTATTTGAGTTACAGCGGTTACAGACAGGCAGACAGACACACAGACATCATGGCGAAAATAGTCAGAATGGATTCAGGGAAGGTCAAAATGGATAATTCCATCAAAATCCGAATTTCGAAAAAATCGGCTTCACTATACTTACTTTTTATATGTACTAGTATATGTATATTTCATATACATGGTATAAGAAGGTAAAAACATTGAATTCGCACGATATAGTAGCCATGTAGGTAAACAATTGAAATATGTTTTGGTTGAATTGTAGAAGGAGTAATGTTATATACGTTATTTTCCATTTTTACCAGTTCGTGTAGTTATCACTCCAGTTATTTTTATATCTCTGTGGGTACAACACAATGAGTAGTGTAGTGTTGGGAATGGCAGCTAGCACAATATTTTGTCTCCCTTTATCCTTGGCATTGACAAGTCTCCACTTTAATAACTTCTTACACAAAAGACACCCCCATTTGATGTTCTTTCTGTGTTAATGGAACAAGCAGATGTAAGTAGATAAATTTTTCCTTGCGTTTTTGTGGGAAAACAGTGTTTAGAAATAAAATTGTTGCCACTTCTGGTCCTTCTGGTATGTATTTTGCAGTACCAAATATAGGTAATTTTGTAAATATTTAATAATATTCTTTTGTAATTCGTTATTGTTTCGTTTTTTTTTTTTTTTTAGTTTTAGTATTTCTATTTGACTATGCTTCGAGTAGAGCAGGGCGCGGGCCGATAATTTTTCGGGTCACGTCGGGTCACGACTGTGACCCGCGTGATCGTGAGTCAAATTAAAACAACCGTGAGTACATTTTTCTCGAGCGTGAGTCCGTGACTATATTTTGAAGATAATTTTTTTTATAAACTTATTTGATCTTTTTTTTAATATCTGAACTAATAATGCATAAATATAATAATGTTTTAAAACGAATTTTGACATTAAAAAATATAGTATGAAAAATAAATGTTATTTTTAGAAGCACTTTCACATGGTCAATATTGCCAACTATATCAGAACACCAAAAAAAGATTAAAAAATGCATTGTAGCTTTATTTTCTTATTGTTTTGTTTATTATTACTGTACTAGAATGTAATTTAGAAGAAAATAATATGAATATAAAATATACTACACAATATATTGCACGTAAAAACATTAACTTTCATTATTTCAAAATTTTATTTACAACAATTAGATTAAATCGGGTCACGAGCGTGACCCGCCCTGCATGATCGGGCGTGAGTAAAAAAATAGAATTTGTGAGCGTGCGTGATCGTGAATACTTTTTTTGTAACCGTGAGTGAGCGGACTTGACTAAAATTTTTTCTCTTGTGAGCATGCGTGATCGTGAGCAAAAATTACTCACATGCTCAGCTCTAGCTTCGAGGATGTGTTCTTAAAAAACGCGATGTATATTGAATCGACGTAATGTGGAATTTGCGTGTATTCTAAAATGTAAATATTTTAATTGCTATTTACATTGTGAGGTCCGAAACACATGAAAGTGAGGCCCATTGAAAAAAAATTAAATAAACAAATTTGTTAAACAATGAGTTAGTTACATTTGACAGTCTAATTTACCTAGAATATGCTACTGTCTCCCACGAGGTCCATTTCCATACGGCTCTGTTGTTTAACCGTTGATAAAAAATATATGTTAATATTTTATGCAATCATTTTTAGATTAAAGTTTTATATCTTTCATGTTACCTCTTCATAATTATAATGATTTTTTTAAAGATAGTTTATTTTGTTTTTATTTATTTTGAAAAAAATTCCAAATCATACTTAAACAAAATTAAACATTAATTGTTTCGTATCAACTTTTTTAGTTGTTATTATTATTTTTACCGGCCTTAAAATTTCAAATTGCCCTTTAAAAATGTCATAACATACGAACCGCTATCACAGATTAGTTCATACCACTATATATTTAGTCATACGTTATTATTTATAGTACAGGCAACGAAGGGATTTAAAAAGAACAAATTCGTAGTGCAATGAAATTTGGTACCCATAATAGTACGTCTATACACAAAAGTTCTCATCCATAGGCCTTGTGGAAAAAAAAATCGGATTCACGGTGACTTTTCAGCAATTTATGTAGACACGTTGGAAGAAATTTTGAAATATAGTTGTAAAGCAAATATTTTTGAAAAATTTAATATAAGGCACGTCTTGGTATCTTTATTTGTCTTGAAGTTATTTTATAAAAACTAAATTAAAAATCAAACGGCTGTAATTTTTTTTCACAAGGCCTATGGATGGGGACTTTTGTGTACAGACATACTATACTAATTTGTTTAAAAAATAGGGCAATTTTTCCCTTCATTGCCTGTACTATTTATAATTAAATTAATTAAATGTGATAATACAAATAAAATTAGTTAAAAATTTACCTTTCATGAAATTACAAAATACCAAAATGAGAACTAATGGGAAAGTATAATTTCATACGAGTTTTAATAAATTAAGCAATATAGTGTGAGTAAGAAAGAGGGTAAAATGATAAAGAGTGTAGAATATGGCAACTAATTTAATTATAAGATTGCTTTTTAATATTCTTTTTTATAATTTATGGTTACAAAAATAAAGAAAAAAAAATGTCATTAAAGTATCGTTAGGAAGCATTTATCTCGCTAAATTCTGGTTCATATTTTATGGTTTGTCGCTCAATATTAAGGTGTTTAACACATTTTAAAATATACTTTTAACTTAGGCATACATACATATATATACTTTATTTTTATTAAAGTCTAGAATTAAAATCAATTTCCATAATTATATGACTCAGTTTAACTGATTTGCATTTCATACATTTAAAATTATTCTCAAACCTCAAGATTGCAACGCTTGCTTCCGAGTTACGTCTAATAAATAACTGTTTCGATCAGCGCTGCGCTATCTGAAATTTTAGTTAAAATTTTTCACGAGACAACACGAAACGAAAGTCAGGCAAGTCTCGTCTTGATCTCAAATTTCAAAACTGATAGTCTCGTCTCGGTTTCTTCTCGTACACGTGACTGACATCGGAACTGACTGAAACCGATAAATATTTTATTCATTTATTCTTATGTATGAAACAAAGCTTAACTGCTGAACCGATCTTAATGAAATTTGGTAGGGAGATAGCTTGCATTCTGAGGAAGAAAATTATTACCCGAAATTTTTTTAGATAAAAAAATGTATTTGTAAAATTTATACGCGCGAAGATTATACTTTTTTGGCGTAGATATCCAGCGTGCAAATACGAAATTAAAAACCTATTTTATCGACTATAATACAGAAATTATTATCTACCTAATCTAACTTTATAGTTTTATTTTCACTAACCTAAATTCCACGCGAACGAAGTCGCGGGTAACAGGTAGTTATAGGGTAGACCGAGGCGAATTGGATCACAGGGCGAATCGGATCAAAATATTAAATAGGAGAGAATTTAAAAACACCGAACGCATATGAAGGTTAAGGAGAAGAATAAAGCTACACTAGGAATAAAAGTGAAGGGCAGGGCTCCGTCAAGAGATTGGCACTGCATTTTTTGTTCAGAAAAATATGTACACCCGCCAAGAGATGATTGGATTCAGTGCAGTGCATGTGAAGAATGGTGCCATACACTTGTGATTTATGTGCCAATAACTGATCTCATAATTAAGATGTTATTTAGTTTTATGTATGGTTATAAACATGTTATTATGAGAGTTTTTTATTTTTATGATTGATAAAGATCCGATTAGCCCCAAGATTTGGAGTGAATCGGATAATAATTGTCGATGTTCAGTTTTTTGTTTACAGAAAATAAGATTTAAGTGCTAATAATTGTAAGTTTGTAGAACGTTAAGTAGAATAAAGACTGATTACAGTTCAATTAATAAATATAATATTTCTTTGACAGAAGTTATATTTTTTTAACCTCAAAGTCAAATTGATCCGATTCGCCTCGATTGATTTAAATGCTAATATCAAATAGATATCGTCTCGGTCTCGTCTTGTTCGAATTTAAGACAATCCAAGACAGCTCTAGTTAAAATAGAAAGATATTTGTTTAATTAATAATAAAAAATATATGTGTGTGAAAAGTTGGGAAATATTTCTAAATATAATGGTATATCAAAGAGTTTCAGCTGCTGAGACGGTTTAAATTAAGACGAATTGTAATAAACTATTTATAAGAAGAATTTCGAAACATTTTATTTGTTTAAGTAATAGATACAGAATAATAATTTCAAAACCTTATTTTATGTCTTAATTTCTAATTTTAAAAAATAGGAATCGTACACACGGATTATGGAGAATAAATTGACAATATTATGTTTTAGAAATTGACTCACATAAACGATTAAGTAGAGCTGCACACGAGACGAAAGATAGTTAGTCCCATTTCTTTCTTGTCTCGAATTTTACATTTGGCAGTCTCGTGAAATATAAAACCCACCTTGTCTTGTCAAAATGAAATGTCTCGTTTTAGTTTCGTCTCGTACACGTGACCGTGATCGAGAAAACTCTCATCTTGTGTAATTTTTTGAAGTGAAACTTCTTTAACGAGACTAGTGAATTAGAATTACCTCGACATATTACCTAAGTAGATATACAACAAAAAGAAAGCGCATGCTTACACGTCACTTTGCGTCGGTTATGCGTGTGTGAGAGAGAGAGGGATGAGTAAATGTATAAGATAAAGATGGATGAATGCGTACAAGTCAGTTTAAGTTGGTGTCAAGATAGTGTTTTGTATACGGTTTTTGTGTAAAAATAATATATTTGATTATTAATTTAACAATCGTTTACTTTATTTATTTAATTCGCATGGTTAATAAAAACAAAAGAAGTTTCATTTCAACCGTGCGTTTATGTGGGTGAGACACCATTTTATTTTCAAAATACATATTTTTTTCTATTTATTTTTATTGTAATAAACATGAGAAAAAAAGTTCACGTCAAATTTAGTTGACCTAAGTATAAATAAGAAATTTTACATCTCATGTAATATAAACATGGCATTATAATTTGGGAAAAATAACCGGCCATAATTAATGTTCCACAATGTTATAGTCTAAACGGCGTGATAAAAGTCAGAGATAACATGCAATAAAAAGAGGGACGTTTAAAGAGATATTTATGTGTTGTAGGCCTATGAACTTAACAATCCTTTAAGGAAGTGTTCGTAAGGAAGAGTGATTATACGTAGATAATTCTGTTCGAGTATTCCCGATCACTTTTCTTCGTTCAACTGGAATTTTTCGCTCGATTTGATTGCGATATTTACTGTTCGAACGTATTGCTTTTCTCTTAACTGTTTTCTGTTGAATTGAATTGATATTTAAGTGATTAAATACGCAAAATAATTGTTGTTCTTTATTTTAACTAACTAGTTTAATTTATTATTAGCTCAGGAAATAATGGAAAAAAACAAGGAATATGCATGAGGTGCCAAATTTTGACAGTAGTAGAAGATGTTGAGATATAAATTTCCTGAAAACTCCCTAACAAAATATGCTCTGAAATACCCTCATCTAAGGGTCCAAAGTTTTGGTTTAAGAGAATTTTGTAAACATACTGTATCTAATAAATACAATGTCCGATCAATCCTATCTGTATTTTAGGCAGAGAATTTAACTGTATTTTTATTATTATTTCAACAAAAGTAATTTCATACCTTTCAAAATGGTGTCCAAAATAAAATAAAATATTTTGAAAGTTATATAGGTACAGTTTTTTTCTAGTGTTATATTATTTTAGAAAGTTTTCAGGAAAAATAAATCTCGACATAGTTTCTAGTGTCTCGTACCGTACAATTTTTCAATTTATTTACAAGCAATGACATTATAGATGACACTAAATATAGGTTTCAAACTTTTTAAATATTAACAACGTTAAGAACCACCATCAGTAATATTTAATGTATTAAACAGATAGGTAACTCCAAACTGATAATATTATTTTGAAAATTTACTATAATTATGACAAACCCCAGATTTCTAAGTCAAACAGTTCAGTAGCTAGAAGAATGTGACAGACAGACAGACCCAGTGTTGATTCCACATGTTTTGATTTCAGTACTAAACATTAAAATATAGGTTTCCATTAAAAAAATTAAGTGACCTTCAAATAACCTTGTAAACGTCATTAAACCAAAAATTAATAATATCATCCTATTTTCCCTTTGAAATCAAACAATATTTATTCAAAACATTTTTCCATACAGTCCCTTGTTTACTAGTTATTTGCTTGTTTAAATTTAAATTCCGCACCCTCTGAAACAGTTTATTGTTGATACATTTAAATATTATTTTTCATACATATATTCATCATGTCATGTCATATGCATAAATTGAAATATTTTCTATGAAACGATTATTTACAAAGATTGCAAACTGCAATCGAGCTGAAATTGAAGTCAATGCAATTTTTCATAAACGGCACTACATTTCCTTCTTTCAAAGTTTTCTAACTGAAAAGAAAGAGAAGATTAAAGAGAAAAGATGGTGAAAACTTTTCCCAGTTTTCACCAGAATTTGCATAACGAAAACATTATTTTCAATACATATATTTGAACCTTTCAAATAACTTATATCGTATGAGATCCATGTTAGAAATTCTGCCTCTAATTTTCCACACTTTATTTACATTTTTGTTTACATTCTTGGGTGTATAACGTACATTTTTATGGAAATTCAAAGAAAGTGAAATCGATATTTCATTTTGAAATTCAGCTCTTGTAAATCTATAATATTTATGTTATTATTTAATATTTAAAACTATATTTATGTTCAATATAACTAAAAATCTAAAGTAGTTTTGCCCTAATCGAAATGTTGCTAATATAAAAATAGAATTTGCAAGTGCTAGTTGGGGACGCACATGATAGGGTTTTGTAACAATTTACACGATTTATAAAAGAGTTATTTCTAAATTTTTCATAATATATTATTATTAATAATTTTCATTGAAAGTACTAATTAAAAGCTACATTCTACATTTTTTTCAGATTTTTTGTATCGATAGTTTAGTATTTAAAGCGGGGGCACTCTAATAACGACTGGAAGCAACTATATCGTTATTGAAGGGTTAAAATCAAAATGTCATAAAACATTTTTTTTGTATTTTAGGAAATCTATCTAAAAACACCAATTGGTGTAAGCGAAAAAATTTTTTTTAGTACTTTTCAGTCTATAGGATGGAGGTCCAAAAAAAATTTTTTTTTTAAATCTCATCATTTCTCAGTCTACTCCTCTATACCAAATTTCATCTCAAAAGGTATATAAATGAGAGAATGGAATGGCTGTGATATACTATCTAGTTTTCTGCGGAACCCTAAAAAGTAGAAAAGATATAGTTAAGCACAGTAATTTAGTCGTTTTTAAATGTTTTTATCAAAGAATAACATGTGATACAACTATCAAATAATTACTAGAGCTGGGCGCGGGCCGTGAATTTTTCGAGTCACATTGGGTTACGGCCGTGACCAGATGTGAACGTGAGCAATTTTCAAATATTGAATCGTGAGCGTGCATGATCGTAAGTCATTGTAAAACAACCGCGCGTGAGTACATTTTTGTCGTGCGTGAGTCTGTGAGTATATTTTGAAGGTAATTTTTTTAATAATTTTTTTGTAATATCTGAACTAATAATAATTTATAACAAAATTTAATTTACAACAATTATATTAAATCGTTCACGAGCGTGACCCGGCGTACATGATTGGACGTGAGTAAAAAAATAAGATTCGTCAGCGTGCGTGATCGTGAATTTTTTTCTGTAACTGTGAGTGAGCGGGCGTGACTAAATAATTTCCCTCGTGAGCGTGCGTAATCGTGAGCGAAAATTACTCACACACCCAGTTCTGATTACAACTATAATAAACTATTAATTATCACTACAATGATATTGTGAAGTAATAGAGGGGGGTGGGGCTACAAGAAATTGTAACAAAACTAATCTAATTCTAAGTAAAAGTAATTTAACTCGGAGAAAATATAATATCTATATACGAAACCATTAACAGATAACTTATTTTTAGAAAAATATACCCATAAAACATAACATCTTCCAATAAATTCGAGTAAAAAAAAGTGAAAACATCTTTGAACTCGTTATCTTTCTCCGATAATCTTCGATCTAAAACAAACTATCATAAAAATATCGCACAAAAAAGAACAGTGTGTCATATCGAGTGTAATGAAGAGTTATACCAACACTCCTACTCCCTCATCTTCTTTCTACTGTTTGTTCAACCGATAATGTTTATAGTGAAAGAGGATTATATTCTTATTTTTATAGAAGTGTTCACTTAGATTCTATCGCGTATTTAATATAGAAACAGTTTTCAAACAATATTAGCTTGAACAAGTGAGTGAATATGTACTAATGATTAGAATGCATGCGAGACGAGAGATAAGTAAGTCTCGTCTCGGTTTTTTATAACTGAAGTTTCATCTCGTCTAGAGTCAGTCCAGTAAAAGTTTCGACAGCGTCGCCATTTTTAGCTAAACTGTCGGGGTGACACGATTTATTCAAAATTCTTTATATATATATTTTTTAACAAGTATAAAAAAACATCTGCCAAGTAATGTATAATGCTTTCTTGTGCTAAATTCACCAAAGGTAGTTATTATTAAATAATTTAAATAAAAACCGATAAATTTGACAGCAGAAAATTTAGAAGGTAAAACTTTTCAGTACCCAAAAATTTTGACGGTAAAATGCACGATTCGTACCGTCAAAACCCCGGCAACCACTGCATTCTTAATTGAAATAGGGTATAGTAATTAATAATTTAAAAAATGTAGTTTTTCCTGTTACGACCCTCATGCTATTAAACCTTTTTGAGATCATAATCAATGCAGTAACTATCGCTGATTTAAAATTATCGTGATTTAGTGCTACATTGATTCTCCATTACTTTTATTGGTGGCTTTACCACGGTTCTTTATTGATTTAATCAAATACTTCACAAAAATTTGAAGATAATGACTGCTACTATACTTTTATGAAAGAACGTAACTCTTGATTAGACATAGAACGTGTCTATTATACTTTCAGTTTTACTACAGTCTCTATTGAATTTTATTTGGGATGAAAATATTCAGTACCAGCTTAATTGAAAAATTGATATGATAGTAACATTTTTTTGGTATTTTATTTTTCTTATTAATAATTTCAAATTCGAGATTTTGGTGGATATACTCATTTTGACATAAATCCATATTGGATTTTTTCACCATGATGTCTGTCGGTCTCAGACGCTGTAACTCAAAAACGATAAATTTTATATTTAGGATTGATTTCCATATTTTGGATAAAACTTATTTTTAAATCGATTTTATGATCTTATCATTTTTTTTATTTTTCGAACTATTTTTGAAACGATGTGAATTAAAAAATGATTTTCAGATAAAAGTTTTAGAGAAAATTATAATATATAATTTATCTTAACGTCATTTTTAGGGTTCGCGTTGTTGTCCGTCTGTCCGCCCTTTTCACTCAAAAAAAAATATCTCGTAAACTATATAACATATATAATTTTTACTGAATATGTAAAATGATGCCCTCTAGTAAAAGATGATATTTGTTGAAAAATAATTTTTCAGGGGAGGGGGGGGGGCACTAAGGAACTAAAACTAGATAAAAAAATATTTTTTTTATACTAAGGCATGTGGAACGTTAAAATGTATAACCAAACAAGCGGAAATCCACGTAGTACGTACTTCGGAATTCTTATGACATATGTACACTTGTACACCTGTGTATGTTTTGACCGCATTATTTATATTTTTTAAGAAAATGATCGATTAAAAAAATATATTTGTATTTTATTAATGTTTGATCTTTTATACTCGTATTTGTTTAATAGATGCAGATACACGTATAGTTTATTTTCAGTATTAAGTTTGTATAAGAAAATCCCGTGGCGCCCATGGAAGATATTCATGGAAGATATTCTGAGTTTATTACTTCGTTTTGTACAGACAAAAAAATTATTTTGATATTATTTAAATTTTGATACGAAAACTACTGAACCGATTTTCGTGGATTGTTCATTGTTCGAAAATTTAAAACCCTAGAATTATTTAAATTGATTTACTACAGGAAATTTACAATTTATATATTTTTTAATCATCGTATAAAAATAACGAAAAAAAGGTTGTTTGAGGTTGATATTAGATAGCACATATTAAGAAATGTTTATATTTAATAAAAATACATACATATATATACATGTAAAATTTGAAAGTAAAAATCAAGTATATTTTACTTAGGACAAACTAGGAGATCAATAAACATTAGATTTAAAGAGCACATGGCTCACCTAAAATACAACCGGGTTGATAAATCCAGCGTAGCTCATCATATGACTATATTAAATCACACTACAGACATAAGTAATTTAAAACTAATTAAAGCATGCAGTAATAACAATCAATTGGACGCAGCAGAAAGCTTAGAAATCTTGAGGGATAAGACTAGGATTTTTAATAGTGGTACCGGACCTATCCCAGCTTCAGTCCTTCTAGACCTTGCAGTCGATTGGTCAGAATCATTGAAGCGGGATAAGCCCTTTTAGTATAAATATTAGGTTTGACCAAGACTGTATCAGTCTGGAACTGTTAGGCTCCTGATGAGGACTTCTTGTGAAGTCGAAACACGTGTCGAGGTGTATATTTTAGTTTAAGTGACTAGAAACCACAGTTTCTCCGTTTTTCCAGTAGTATATTTTACTTGACAATTCTCATTTCAAATTTAAAATTTTCACACTTTCAATGAATGAAATGAGTATTTATTCTTTGAAATAACAAAAATAACTTTTTCTTTAAATAATATAATAAATATTATTTTTTGTCAGATATTTGGCCTCACCTGCTCCACTTGATACACATTACTCAATTGAACTACAACTATCAGTTCAAATAAATGACAGTTAAAATAAATTAAATGTAGAAAAAACAAGAGGCTTTAGAAAATTATACTTTATATTAAACAATATTCTTTCAGAACAAAAAAAAACAGCGTTTCATCTAGCAGTTATATAATACAATTACCTTTTACATGTAGAAACATGTGTCGCATTTGAAGAAAAACGAATTGCCTAATATTTTACTGTCACAATGGAATAAGAGAAAAAACAGTAAAGTAATTCGAAGCTGTTTGTAGTGATACTTTGAGACATGTCACAATAATTTTTGAAATTTCTTTTCAAAATACCTCCATAGAATTATTATCTTTGTGTAACGCGAGATCCTGTAAAAAATATAAAACATAACAAGTAATCGAAACAACAGTAAAGTAATTATATTTTTGTATCGTTGCCAGACATTTTAACAACTATGAAAACAAGTATGGTTCATATCTAATCTAAGTGCAATTTTCTCGTGATTTTCTACGTAACCGTAGGTACTACTTTTTAACCTATTTTTCTTGTCGTAGTAATAAAAAATTAAGTAACTTATTTTTTGAACACTAATCTGAAAAAGGAATATTATAATGACATTTTGTAATGTAATTTTGTACAACGTAGAAATTCTCTTATATGATAATAATATTTATTGTAAAGGACAAAGCCGGATTATAGGGGTAATGTAACCGTAAGCTCCGATTTAGATAGTTTTTAGAGTTATAATTATATTTATACTAGCTGGGCCCGCGTGGCTTCACCCGCTTGGACTACGGAATTATTGTTTAGGATTTTTGAAAAATATAGTTGAATTAAGTACAAACACGATTAATTATTGTCGTAATATATAATAATAATAATAACTAATCAAAACCTAACGTACCTAAACAAAAATCTGAATAAAAATTATAAATAATTTTTGCTCTGTTTACATTTAAAAGTTAATAATTGAAAACAAAATAAACAACTGCCGGCCGAGCGAAGAATCTTCCCTTTCCCCACGACACTTCATCATAGTTTGTGCGAATTGCCACGAATAATATGTTATTGTATGTATATTTCACGTTATTTCCTAAACCGAAAGACCAAATAGAATTCTGTAAAGGGCAAATTATATCTACATTATGTACTTATGACGATGAAATCATTTATTTCGATAAGAATTAATGTTTTGCAGGTCATAAGTCCACGTAAACAAAACCCAAATATTTTAAATTTTCTTTGTAACATAAAAGCAGTCATTGTGGCTTAAATATAAAAGTTAGACATATGGTGTCGCTGACTTTATTGTAGATCTTTTGATTCTACACAATTCTTTAATACATTATTTTGTTCAATATTGAACGGTTTAGGCAGCGTATTGAAAAACAGCGTGCCGACAGCAAATTTTTTTCCGACTTGATTTACTATTATCGTCACTGCTTAGTTGTTATGTTACCTAACGTAATAAAATATAGCCTATAACCTGGCCAGAGAATGTACCTATGAATTAAAAAAGAAACCACGTAAATCAGATAAGTGGTTCTCGAGTGATAAGCACACTAACAGAAAGACAGACAGACAGACAGAGAGACGTTGAGCTTTATATATGTATATTAAGGACAACAGTAGATAAATAGATAATGAAATCTATTATGATACAAAGCAATTTTTAGAAAAAAATTGGCACTAAAGTATGTTTTAGAATTTTAGAACATTAAAAAAAGATTTTAAAAAAATACTAATGAAGTAAAATACTCAAGTATAGTTACTTAAGTACATATGTGAACACTATACTTATGATCTGAACCATAAAAAGAATACCTGTAGATACAAAAACTTTTTTTTTAATGTATAAAAAAAATATTTTAAATTAAACAGAGTAGTGTTATTTTTAAATTTTCTTTTACAAATATTTAGAAACCTTTCTGTCACTTCAAAATGACATCATTCGTTGACAAATCATTCGCTAAAAGCTTAAGAAAATTTTCATAAAAAAATAATAAGGTGTGAGAATTCTTTTTCACCATAAACATTTTTTCATCTCGACATCAAAAAACCTGAAATATCATTAAAAATATTGTTATTCAACTGTTAAAATTACTTGATGTGAAGAGTTTTATTCTAATATTGATTTTCTGACAAGAACTCACTTGAAGATAAAAAATAATTAGATGAGATTTTTCACAAATTTAATAAGCAATTCCCGTATTGAGAGATTTGAGCATTTTTAATTAACTTCATAGCTAATGAAAATTTTTGACGTTATCATTACAAAATTATCTTAACTTGAAGCAGTAATGAACTAGGGGGGGGAGGGAGATGGTTAGATAAAGTGCACTTTCAATAAAGTTCTGAAGATGTTCACTGCAATGTGCGTCGAAACGTTGGCCGAAGCCAAGGTCCGAACTTATTTGACTATGTAGTATTTACTAACTGTCTTTTGGTGGCGTGACACCAATGGCAAACAGGTTAAAATTTATAATTTTTAATTAGGTTTATTATTAAAATACTGACTTATTTCAGGTAAAAAACACTTGGTTATATTTTTTTGTAACATATGCTATACTTTTCACAACATTTTACAATTTATTAACAATACTCATAAATATTCTATCGAGTTGTCCTACATTTTTAGGCCAACTAGAACCTCTGTTGTTTCGATATGTTCATCCGTCTGTCAGTCTGTATGTTATACAAATTAAGATACAATTTAGTATACGGACGTAAACTAATGACCCAAGAATAAAAATTATGAGATTTTAAAAAATATATTTTTCTGGGCCCTAGACTGAAAAGTGTAGTAATATTTTTTTCCTTACCCCATTGAGTGCAATTAAAAAATATTTCAGGATCTTTTGATTTTAACTCTTCAGTTACGAGATACTTGCTTTGCAAAGTTGTTATCAGAGCGTTCTCCTCCCTCTCTTATATAAACTACTGATACCAAAATTAAATAAAAATATCCAGAATGTACCTTTTTATTAATTCTTTCAATGAAAATTATAACGAACGCTGTAGCAGAAATAATTTATGAAAAATTTAGAAATTACTCTTATTTTATAAAACGTAATATAAACTTTTGTAGAGACTATTACATCTTTCATAAACATGAAATAGCTTTTGATACGTATTATCAAGTAGAGAATGTTAATGAGAATGGCTTCGGAACCTTATCATGTGTGTACCTAACATGCACTTGGCCGTTTTATTATGATAATTTATCTAATAAAATTTTCGCTATGTATATATTATTTACAATTCCTGATAAGAATTCCACAACGATAAAAATAGGCTCACAATATTATGACCACGTAGACCCACAACTTACATAAAACTTTTTATGTGTGAATAAAAGAAAAACTAATTCTAGAGTAGGTAGGTACCTATAACCGGAAAACACTTTACGAGAAGATCTAACTTTCATCTGATCACTTTATATTTGGTTAAAAGATATCCGACTTCGTAGCCCAGTCCCGAAAAATAAGGGGGAGAGGGATAAGTCGTGCACAAATCCCCTGAGCCAGGGAACATTTTTTACTGCGATCTTTGTAATAAAATGTGCTGTGTGTACTTACACTCACGCACGCCTCAGACGAGGATCAAATACGATGCAAAATTCAAAAGAATCTACTGTGCAAGTTTGCATAAAACTGCTTTAAACGATGGTAAAATGTATACTTTATATGAAAGAATTGATATTACTGACTTGACTTTTGATTGTGTAGCCGATTACACCCAGAAGTCAAGAAGTACTCCACAATGTCCACAACTACCGCTGAAACTTTATATGGAGATTGCTACCTAAAATTGAAACTGGTGGAGTCCGAAATATGTACTCCGTAGCGGCAGTGGCGTATCATTCGAGTCGAAAAATGAATATTAATTGTTTTAAATTATAAAATTAATAAATAATATATGTTTTATACTGCCTTTAAAAGTGATCAAATCAGATCTTGATAGATCTGCATTCATATTTATCCCCTGGTTTTTGATCTGTGGAGATTCGCAAAGATCTACAATGATCTTCAGAGATCTTTGTAGATCAAAAACCAGTGAAAATATATGATTTTGTCTCAAAATGCAGATCTATCAAGATCTGATTTGATCACTTTGTATCTAACATTTTTTCCCGGGATGTGATTTATTTAAAATGCAACATGTCTATATATGTGTATATTAAAAATAACGCAATTAAGGAAAAATTGTTTTGACAAATGTTACTTAATTTTGATGGAGGCATTAGATACCAGCTTCTTTAATTTACTTCAGGATCATTATTAAGGTTACTTTAGGGTATTTTTTTAATGGAAACCTTTAGTTTTATTACTATATCTTGCTTAGTTTACAAAAAAATTATAAGCAATTTTTGTTTATTTATTTATTATAAACAAAAATTGTCAGAATGTATTTTATTACTTTTCTTTCAGTAAATTAAATAAACTTTTTAATAATATTTTTTCTCGATATGCTCGCGCGCCCCATTTAGTTTTATCACGCCCCCCTAAGAGGGCGCGCCCCACAGGCTGAGAATCGCAGCACTTATTTTAAGTCGCTGATTTCTACTTATTAATACGCATGTGTCAAAGTCATTATATGTACGATTTCATTGGCTAAATCTGTGAGAGTGGCTGTCATTTATGAATTTCCATTCAAGCAAATTCTTTGTAATAATGGGTATAAGTTAAAAAAACATGCCCGATCCTTCGAAGTTGATTTTTTTATAATCAATAGATTATTTTAGTATCTCCACCTGTTTAGAACCTTCGTAAAACATCTTATGTTTATATTTTATGTACGAATACATGTAAAAGATAACTGGCAGGTGTTTTCACGCAAAACTCGCGCCGGGAGAAGAGACACGGTTAGGTTTGCGACATTAAGAAGTAGTTCCTGCAAACGCCACGAGACTTATTGGCGCCACAAGCGCGTCTCGGGAGAGGGGAACCCATGATGACGTCGTCACGATCGCGTCATATTTTAGCTTTACAGTGCGTTTCTATCATTTTCTCTGGGACCTGTTGGGTGGTGGACGTGTTTATTTTATTTATAAAAAGGCACTTCGTGTATTTTTTATACGTGTAAATGTTTTAGGATGACTTTTATTATTTATTTTCAACGTGAAACGGTTAAGAGTTTTATTTGGTAAATTTGTTTTTTAAGTTGAAGTTGGTTTTTTATGTTACTTAAGGGCATTTCGAAAATTATAAAAAAAAATTTCCTCCTTTTTTTACGGTCTGAATGATGAAAACGCAACAAAAAATACTTAATACTTTGTAAGGATTGATAAGAATACAATTTCATTTTTTCCAAAATAGAATTATTACTGTCGTGCAAATTTTTGGGAAATTATTTTAATTTAAATTGATCTGACCTATAAGGATTTGTCAAATTGACTTTTAGATAAATATAGAATAAAGAAAACAAAAACAAAAATAAAAATAAGGAAAAAATCAAACGTTGATTCTAGTTCAATAGTTAGTCAGGAGTTGAAATGTCTATTCTGGACATACATTTGTGTTTCAAGTCATCGATATAGTTCATAAGTAATCTGGAAACCTGGTCGAACTAACTATTTATGTCTAATTTCTTCTAAGCTTTCGTTTGATTAAATCTATATATAAAATTCAAGAAATCTATATATTAATACGTGAACATCGAAAATTTCCGTACGTTTTTTAGTATTTATTATAAAAGGAGGTGAATGAAACTTAAAACAATTGAAAAGTACTGTGCCATAGATGTGAACAAAAAAAATCATGTGTGTATGTTGTCGTTAAGGCAAGTAAAATAAATTTAACATGCACACATGATTTCTTCTCTCTCTCTCTTTCTTTGTTTATTTCCTCTCGCATCGTTCAACAGCATAGCAATACTCCTGGCGCCACCAAGCGGCAAAAATAAATAGTTTTGGATTTCTATCAAACGTAGAGAATACGTATAGAGATTTCAATTCGCGTTCAATTGCAGTGTTTTTATTTGAAAATTTTTGTTGTAAAAGCAGGTTAAGTTAGGTACATACATGGATGTGCACAAAAAATCATTTGTGTCTGTTGCCGTTAAGGCAGGTATAATATTGGTTGAATTTCGACCATAGGCGATACAAGTATTTTTAATTACATACTTTATGAAAAATTGACTGTCACATTTAATATTTATCTCATTTAGAAGAAAATGAAACTTGAAAACACCTAAAACCCCTAAACTTGCTGTTTTACAAAAAAAAACGAGTAAACAAAAATGACTTATATTTCTAAAAAGATAAAAACACAATTAATAAAAATGTTAAACATTTAGTACAAAAACAAAACATGGTTATAAAAATTTGTTAAATAGTTCTCAATAAAAAGTTACATACATAAAAATTCCTATAACTCATTCTAATGAGGCAATAATATTTCTCGTAAATTAAATAAAATATATTTACTTTAACAGCTTCAGCTATAAACTCAAATATTTCTTATTAAATAAAATATATGGGGGGGTCATAAATTTCACTACCATTATATAAAAATATATATATGTATGTATTATAATTTATGTAGGTAAATACGTCAAATTGTTTGTTGAAAATACTATTGTTATTGAAAAATGCAGCGTTCCTTAAGCTAGGATTTTCTCCGAAACAAGGGTCCTCAAACTATTGCATTTTAAGAACCACTGATATAATGTATACATCTGTATTGAAACCAGTGTGCTCCGCAAAAATGTGCTCCGATATGACAGCGGGTCTAAAAACAAGTATCAATTGTAAAAAAATTTAAATTAATAAATGAAAATGTCTGCTAATTGAAGCATCTATACATAGTATAAAACAAAGTCCCTCGTCGCGTCTGTCTGTCTGTGCACGATTTCTCAGTAACTACTGAACGAATTTTATTCTGGTTTTCACTAATAGAAAGAATGTTCCATAAGGGAAAAGATGTATAATTTGTGGATATTTTGTGTAAATTTCATGAAGTCGGAAAAAACAATCGTCGTAGAGGTATCTTTGTGTTCGCAGCGTAAATAGTTGGCGATAAGTGAAAACAATGTATAATAGGTTTATAACAGATTACATTTATATCCCCGGGTAACGCCGGGTTCAATGCACTAGTATTTATATATGTTAAAAACCAGCGGTAGATTTAACTTTCAGGATTGGTAAACATAACGTAATTGAGAAGCAACGTAAACTGAAGAGCCGTTACTCGGGGTATGAATGTATTTAATAAAAAGAAAATTTATTTTACTGTTTTCTGTTAGCTTGTTTGTTTATTTAAGACCGCTGGTTGTAGATCAATTAACTAAAAGATTAATGTCGAGATTTCGTGTCGTTGTCAAATGAGACATATCGTTAGTCAATTTCAGTTTCAGCATTATCTTGTATCTTTCAGAGAGTTACAGCAAAAACATTTTTATTGCTTGCCTGTTATTTATATTGTCTAAAAGTCATTTAGCTAGTTTTCAGATTGTTTTTACGTTTTGTTGAAGATATTTTTTCCTGTTTCCCATATTATTTATAGGCGATCAATATCAAATTGACTTTAGACATATGTAGGTACTTTATTTTCTAAAATTCGTATAAATTATGTAAATGTATGTCATTTGGAGAAAAAAATACAAAATACAAATACTTATCGATTTTGGTGGGTTTCGATTATTCTATTTTAAGTTAAAAATCTATCTAATTTGACTGATCTGTTAGATGAGAAGAGACATATTGAACGACTCATGTAATTTTTTGGAAAATTAAAAAAATATCACGAGTACTTAATTCCAAATTTTGTACATAACTAAAAAATATATAAAAAGCTCCATTCAGAATCCTGAAATGATTCAACATTTGTGAGCAAAGATATCGTCAAAATGAAATCTACTTTAACATCGCAATTTAAAAATTGATTTTATATAAGGTACTGGCACCAGTCTTGGATATGACCCCAGTAATGGCTATTTTATAATTAAATGTACTGAAATATTTGTTGATATTTGATTACAATTTCAGTATATTAATCTATATACATTTAACTGTCTTACAGTGTGATTCGATTAAAATCGGCCAATAGGTGTCAAAATGGTGAACATTTTAACAAATTATTAGTATAATTTATTTATTAATTATTATATTATTATAGCAACTGCTTTATATTGTTTCATATTTGACGATTCTTTCTTTTATATCTTTTGTGTGGTAGTACTTATCATTTTGTAATCATTAGCAAGTGTCCATCACTGCGTGTTCATTACTGGCTTTACTTTATCCATTACTAGAGAAAAAACGTAAACAAAATAAAAGGCTATAATTTAAAAAAACAAACTATATTTGCGGACTTAATTGATTAAATAAAGAGTTGTTTTATTAGTAACATGACTGAGTTGATGAGAATTACAAAAAAGAAGTCCGTTAATCACAAAAACAGTAAATCTTGCTCTTATAGTGATCATAACTGGTGCCAGTACCTTATTTATTTATTTTAGATATTTACAAAATTTGAGTTTCCTCGTGATATCTTTTTAATTTTCCCAAAAAAAAAAAAAACTGTATTTCTCAGTAGACCTCAAAACGATTCACATATACATTATCAGTTTAATACCACTCAAGAAAACGAAAACAAAATAAAAATTTATAAAATAAACATCACTCGTTGACGGTAAAACTTTAAAACGTGATGTTTTAATCGACCTTTTCTTTAATAGCGCGGCATAAATCTAAATAAAAAGACACATAATGGACCACGTAGAGAGTGTATCACCATTTCGCTAAACACTTCTTTGAATTAAATATATCTTACGTGGTAACCATTCTCTTAATGATGCATATTTTAAACTTACAGTAAATTGCTGATTGTTTAAGTGAGAATTAATCGCGAACTGTTTTATTCTTTATTATAAATAAGTGGAGCTTCTATTTCGTGTTATATTTAGATACTAACTAGCTGTTACCCGCGACTTCGTCCGCGTGTAATTTGTATTTTTTTATCTTATATTTTTTTCGGGATACAAAGTAGCCTATCTTAATCTTACCTTGGGTTACACAAAGCAAAATTAAACACAATTAGTTAATCAGTTGTTTTAAAACCATTATTACGTCAATTCTAAAAAACAATCACGGTTATGATATATCTTATAAGGTAAAAAATTATGATATTTAGTGAATTTTTCATTTACAAATTGAGATTAACTTTAGAATTAACATTAATCATGGTTTGAAAACAACGGATTAACTAATTATGGTCAATTTTGCTTTATGCAACCCGAGATTAATCTTTCTGCGAATTCAGTTCGGTTATTTAGCCGTGAAAGGTGAAAAACAGACAGACAGACAGACATAGTTACTTTCGCATTTATAATTTTAGTATGGATAACATAATATGTATTATCTGCATCTTTGGAATGTACACATTAAAATTTAATATTATGTTATGTTACGTTCAAATTAAATTAAATGGAGTCCCGAAAAATCACAATGTCAATCCAAGATTTTTTAAATATTACTCAAATTGTCTAATTTAGAGCATGCTGTCAGGGCAGTATAGCAATCACAATTTTTTCTAATTATACATATATGTATATAGATTTGTTTGATGTTGTTGATCAAAATAGTAATTACATTTTTATTTTTTATACGGCCATGTCGTCAATGATGGAAATATTCATTTTGATCTTTCTGAATCCATTCTGACTATGATGTTTGTCGGTCTGTGTAACTCAAGATCCTAGAAGGGTGAAATTTTACCTCCATATATATTTGAACCGGATCTTTCAACCGGAAATGGACGTTTATTCTTGTCAATTTTTAAATATTACGAATTTTTTTTGGAAAGGTGCGAATTAGAACAAAAGCTGCGGAATTTTTGTGTGTTGTTTCAGTACAGTGTACGTGTTTCTATGTTAATTAAAAATATTTCTGGCAAACAGATAAATGATTGAAGAAAATAAATGGGGCACAAAACTTTTATATAACTCTTGTAAATTCTTTTATTTGTTAGAGAGAAGATTTTTAAAAATAAAATTAGAAACACGTACAGTGTACAATATACACTCACAAAATACAGCGTATAGATAAAGTTCCGTGGCGCCCATGGCAGCTTTTTTTTATTACAATTATATTTAATTTTACTAGCGATACCAGCTTTTCATTAATTTTTAAATTATTATAGAACATCAAATGATATTACACACGATTAATTTCATCAATAAATGTTAGAATAACATAATATTCACATTTGTAACTTCGCATATTGCTCACATTAAATTTAAAGTTGAGAAAATTTTCTATATAAATTATTGAGCGATTATTCTGATTCCTAACCTTTTCCTAAAAAGCTTTCTAAATGCCTTTACTTAAATAAATAAATGTATGTATACCATTTATGTAATGTTGAAGATAACTTAACTTGAATACCTTTAAGAAAGTACTTTTATCTAAAATAAACTGTTAAAATTTAATCAGTTGTATACATTTGTTTTTATAACAGGCCGTGAAGGTGTGGTTAAGAGCTATAAATCGTGTGGCGAGTCTAACGGTTCTGCTTTTCACTGTAATGAGAATGGTTTAATTTGACCCAAGTGCTGGCAGTTAAAGGGACTGTTACGTAAACTGCTGAGAAAACAACAAATTACTTTGTACTGGAAATTGATACAAAACAAACTCATATATACAGGGTGTTCGGAATTATCTGTTTTATCTTTGTAGTATTATTTTTATTAAAAATAAGTTTCTTAATTCGACAATATTCTATAGGTATATATTTTTATGTAGGTTCGGGTATAACTCCGAGAAATATGCACCGATTTTATAATAAAATAAATTTTTGAAATTCCAAAATTTGGAAAAATTGAAGTCGTACAAAAATTATTTAAAATTGAGACATATTTTAAATATTTTTTCCGATATAAACTGGACAAGTAAGAATAAAATATGTGAAAGTGGAATTCAAAACTGTTTTCATATACGCTAGAAAAAATGACGGAGTACGTTTTTTTTCAAGAAATTGGTAGATTCTGATGTAAAGAACACGACGATAACTTTTTCTCCCCTTCGAAAGGGATGCATTTTTTGCGATATCGACATTAGATACAATTCATTATTTAGGGCATTCTTTTCTCTATTATAACTTAACATTTCAATTTGAAATTCAATAGGTATTAAATACTGCGGTTGAACGAAACTCTACATTTTAGGTGTAGTTTCCAAACTCGACGTCGCTAAATGATGGTATATAATTTTTAAAAACACTATTTTCTTTAAAAAAAAAACACCTATTTTATCCTTAAACTGACATTTCCAGTGCTATTTCCAAATAAATTATTTTAGACTACCAGAAATGTATGCACCCCTTTTTCGAAGAGGGGAGGGGAAGTTATCGTCATATTATATACATCTGAATCTACCAATTTCTTGAAAAAAATGTACTCCGTCATTTTGCTAGCGCCACCTCTATAAGTATATACGAAATTTTCTGACTGGACTAACATTAGTTTAATAAAATATGATTTAATTTTATTATTAGTGCATATAAAAAATATCGTCTTATCCACGTTATTAAAATACCATACATTGATTTTCTTATTTTTTCATTTGCAGGAAACAAAAACAGTGATCAACGCAAAATGGTAGACATAACGCGAGACAAACCGATTAAAGTTGCTGTGAGAGTGGTTGTACCTGTCCGAGATCACCCCAAGTTTAACTTTGTTGGGAAACTGCTGGGGCCCAAAGGAAACTCGCTCAAGCGTCTGCAGGAAGACACCATGTGTAAAATGGCGGTGCTGGGGCGTGGGTCTATGAAGGACAGACACAAGGTAAGTTAGATTGTAATTAGTGCAATTAGTATCTTTGAAATTATTCAATGGTAAATAAAAGTGAAGATAAATATAAAAGATAAAATAAACATCGATTGTTTTATAATAGTTTTAGGTGAAGGTATCCTAATCAATACTAATAAATAAATTTGTAGTATACAATATACATTTTTTTCTATCAATTAAATAAAAAAATATTTCAAATAAAAGTTGTTTGGTTTTGAAGGAGAACCAAAATGACGTTATTAATTTTTGATTTGGTGGACGTCTTCAGGGTCAAATAAGATCATCATTTTTTTTTCAAATGGAAACCTGTATTTTTGAATACGGTATCGTATTTTATGGAAAATAAACAAGCATCTTTTGTTTTAAATAATTTTTAGTATGACTTCATTTTTCATTCACATTTAACAAAATAATTAATTTTAGATTTTATTAATTTTTTATTAGGAAACTGTTAACTTTATAGGAAATGTGCAAAATATAAAAAAATGTTTATTTTGGCCTGATTAAACTAGGAAAATTATTTCAGGATATTTTATCTTTTGTAAATTGTTAAAAAAATATCCTGAAAAAATTTTGCTAGTTATATCAGATTAAAACATACCTTTTTTTGTTTTATTGCACTTTTCCTCTACAGTTGACGGTTTGCGAGTTAAAAATTAAGACAAAAGCTGTTTGTTTTTTCCATAAAATATATACCATAATAAAAAATATTGGTATCCAGTGATTCTAATTAATTATGTAAACAATATTTCTGGCTAAAGCATAAATGATAGAAAAAACGAATGACACAAAAATTATAGATAGTAATATACTCGACATTTTTCATCTAAAACATTTTTTTCTTATTTACACCGTTTCAAAAATAATTCGAAAATTCAAAAATTGACAAGAGTAAATATCCGTTTCCGGTTTAGTGATTAGAATATTATTATTTATAAATTAAATCCCATCCAGAAATATGTTTTAATACAATTAGAGACACGTACACTGTCACTCTCAGTATTACGTATAAGAAAGTCCCGTGGCTCCCATGGCAGACATTTTATGATTTCCCACTGCTTAAAAAATATTATTATAAAAAGACAAAACATCAACAGGGTGTTTTTAAATCAATTCTTATTTAAAAATGTACGCATAGCCATTTTACAAAAAAAAAAAAAAATAATGTTGCTGTTTTGTCTTCTTGGTGTAAACACGGTATAAGAAATACATTTTAGAAAACTAGGTGGTTAAAGCGAAGTAGAATATACATTATTTTCCGTACACCAAACGACCGAAAAAGAATCATTACAAAGATTACAGAAGATTAAAATCATTATTCATTCGTTCTTAACTTATATACGTCACAGATTTAATAAAATGTGTTTCTACTTTCTATAGTTCAAGTATCCGAGAAATATTCAGCCTTTAGTTCTGAGATAAGCGGTCATTATATAATCTCTGTTTTTCAGGGATAAACTGTAATTTGTCTTACAGTAACATAATGATTTATGATGGGTTTAAACTAATGTTAGCTTTAGGGGCTAACCTAACTCTACCCCAACTCCTGACCTATTTCTAGCTCGTATTATTCATTTAAAAATTAATTAGATGCATTATGGAATATTATGAAAGCAAAATGTGTTTTTTTTAATAATAATGTCAGATAAGATTAAAATATTTGAATACGTAAAATTGAGCAGTTTTTTTAATAACTAAAAGTAAAATTTTCTTAGTTTTGGTTTTGAGTACGTGTACGATATGAAACCGGCTTAAATTTACAGTCTATAAGCAGTGGCGATTGATGTACATTATTAGAAAGGATAGTGGCTTTACAATCGACACCCTGTAAAAAGAATTCGGTTAGATTTTGGTCGTGAGAATTTTTTTTATAATATCAGGTATATAAATATTGTAAATATAATAGTCCAGTAATTTTAGATATTAATGCACCCAATCTGGGAAAAAATAGCAGTTAGCTGAATTTTTGTATACGTCTTCGTTACAGTGTTATAAATAACTTGTAAACTGTCCCCAAGGATATCGTGCCGGCGTTGCGAGATATTGAAGGTCTATTGTCACGAAAAAAGGTTATTCACGAATATCTCGCTTCTTATGGCTCGGAGGTTAATAGGGGTTATTATATAAATGGTGTATTATTAAATTCTTAAGAAAAAAGGTTCTCTCCATTTTTGTTTTAAAACAACCGTTTTTGTGGTAGAGCGCGAAGAAAGTATGGGTATACATTCACATACGGTATAACGCACTCTATGACAATTGACTATTTGCATATGACTATTTCTAAGTGAAAAAATTACAGAACAAAAATTTAAGAATAGCATTCGGATATATTAAAAAATCATTTTAATCAATTTTAATCACATAGTAGAACTACACACATAGCTATTTATGAAAAATTACCATTATTGTCCAATTTTGTGTTCAAAATCTACACCAGTTTTTGCAAAGTTATTTAATGTGTGTTAAATTGACCCGCATTTAACAATAAGTACGTCAAAAATTAAAAAATCGAAAAAAAATTTATTTAATTATAAAATGCACCCTGTTTCAAGTTTTATGTGTACTTATGTTATAAATATGACTAAACACTAAAATTATAAATATTTATAGGCTACAAACATGTTTTTTATTATTTTTTTGCTAGAAAAACTACCGCAGGACCTCTTGATTGCTCCTATTTGATATGCAAAAGTTTAAATTAAAAAAATTGGAAGGAATAGATTCGTCATAAAATTTTTAATAATACGCAATCAATTATTTTTTTAGTAAATTTTATATTTTCCGTGTAATTGGACGTCAAAATCAACGAATATTGGACGATAACAAGAAAAATGTTGTCCGTGCGATTTTTTTTGTTTTATAAAATAAAGACTAACTAAACTAAATTTAGAACTTTGTAGATAGATGTTCAAGTTAAGAAATAAAATACTATGAAAAATGATGCATGGAAAAATTAACAAGCATGCACTTGCATAATAAGTAGTTTTTTTATGTTAAAACTTCAGTTAAATTTCGATATAATTTTCAGTGTGCGTTTTCTATTACAATTTATAAATGTTGTATGAAGATGATATCATTTATCAAAATCATATAGTTGAGCTTAAAACACTGTTTGTTTGAAAGTTTCGACAAAAAGCGATTATGTAAATGATGTTTTAGGACAAGCTTTCATTTATCTTGCATTTTACAAACGCGGAATGGATTAAATTCATGAAAAAAAGTTACATTTATTTTAACTTCATTGCATCTTATTTTAGATATAATTAACTGCTTGTATAAATGCTTTTCAGTACTTTTAGGATTCCGTATCTTAAAATGAAATATTCGTATGGAGAACCATACATGACTTCCGTGTTCTTTCTATCTTTTTAAATAATTTTTAAATATAAATTTTTTTTAAAAATATTTTATTTATATATATATAAATTTTGTAATACATAAAAAACATATATATTTACGACGGTTACAGCTGTTATTGCCATTTGTATATAAATATTAGGTTTCTAATGTCCTAATGTCAAAAACATAATACACATTCGTAGAACAACTAATTTGACAATTTGAATTTAGTTGCATTTGTTTCCAATGCAACATGAATTAATAACGTATTAATTAGTATTTAAAATTCAAATTTTGATGGTGTTTTTCACCCCTTCAATGGCTGTTTAGGCACGTACAAATAATAAATGTCCCTTAGGTTCAATTTAACTATAAATGTACCAAGTATTATCAAAATTAGTGAGATAATACTCGTAACGTTCACTTTTTAGACGATAAAAGTTACAAAATTTCAAATATTTCCAAAACCCCTAATCCGATTATCACCAAAATCAATAGGTCTGGAGTACTCACTGAGTCAAACTTTTTTCCCAAAAATAATTTAGATCGGTGCATTTTTACAGTAGTTATCGTGAACGAAAGAAAATTCTACATCCGGGCACACGCAGGCACACGCACAGCCGTCATGCGGAAATTAACTTTTCTTTACGTTTTGAAGTTAGTACAATCAGAATCTGTCATTATCTCGGACACGATTTTTCGACGGTATTACAAATACTTCCATTTCCTTCGGAACATGGAAGTAAAAACAAAACCTTTATAGGATCACATTATTGTTTATTACATGCAGAAAAACTGGAAAAAATATTTAAAAAAAATAACATGGGACTAAGACTTCTCTCGGTCCCGTGCACGAGAAGAGATCGAAATGAGATAGGTTTACTTTTATATAAGATGAGTTGAGATGAGATTTTCGACGAGATTGAGACAAAATTTACCTTACTCTCGTCTCGTGCACAGCCCTTTACCGAATATGCGAATATGTCATGTGATTTTTCAGAAAAAAGGTTCAAAGAAAAAAATATTATTTTTTGTTCTATTAATATCTACTAGAATGTTTATTAGTGTCTCTATATCACACCACACAAACAACATAACATAATCTTGTCATCTCGTACGTCGAAAATAATGTCACGATAATTACCGCAATTTAGTTATTTTCCTTCAGTCAAGTCATAATATGTAACATGTTAATCATGGACGTGAACATGTCAGTACAATACGTTCGAGATTATGTCTGCAGCCAAAATAATACTAACTGCATTGTTTGTATGTATATGTTGCCAAAACAAATAAAATGTTAATGTATTTACTGGTAATATTAATAGAAGAATGGAGTTGCTATTTATTTTATTATATTTTAATATACAGTGTGTCCCAGGATAGATGTAACAAGAGGTGTAATGAACGAATTTTTTATTTATTTCGGAATGACAGTGGGGGATCGAGTCCTGCTAGATGTAACAGTCTATTCGGTCATCTACAGGATGTTTTATAAGCAAAGTTGTAAAAATAACCAAGAACAAACTGTATATTTTTTAAAATATGAAGACAATCCACTAAAAATGTTTGTTTAGAATGCAATATTGTAATCCTCATCAACGCCCAGCCCAAAGACTCATTCTCTCTTGGCTTTTTTCTCATTAAATGTTTGCCGTCCTCAACCTCCATTACTGTCAATTTTTAAAATCTTATTTCTCTGCCATTATGCTCTGGACTGATGTTTTCCATTTGACCTCTTTTTTGTCTTCCTCTACCTATGTGACTAGTTCATAATTAATTTGATCCATCTTTTTTCATTTATCCTTATCATACCATTTCAATGTTTCATTTTCTAATTTTTATGTATAATTGATTGAGACCAAAATAAAAAAAATAGATATATTGAATATCGCCCTATTTTTTCTAGAAAAATATTGATGTATAAGTTAGTTATACATATATTTTATTGTGTCTAATAGAAATTCTTTATTTCCAGTATTCCACTTGACCACCACGTAGAGATATAAACGCAATAAATATTATAGCTTCTTGTTAATAATGTAATAATATATATCCCCATAATGACTGCACTTATATTAATCCAGGAAACGCATAAACATATTTATAGATTTTTTTACACGCGTAACCCTCCCCAAATGTAATAATAAAATGTGCCGTTATATCATATTTTATGAACATTTTCTCATAAAATGGAAAATAAAAAAATAAATTCACATCGTTGATATCTTCAGCGTATATTATATTTCATAAAAATAATAACTATATGTTTGAATGGGGTAGGCACTATCCATAAAAAACGTAACCATGGGTCATAGAATTATTTCAGCGATATCAAAGAAATACATTCCGTACGACAATACGAGAAAAATTATCTTGAGATTTATCAGTGGAGGGAAAATCTATAAACCTGTTTGAAATTTTACTCCCTGTGTTTTTCCGTCTGTTGTCGTAAAAAACGAAAAATCGAGTTATACGAAATGGAAGGTAGGTAAGGTGTGGAAATTTTTTATGTGTTCGGATATTTTCAGCAAAATGATTTTGTATTAACTTCACCTCAAATCTAATAACGCTTTGAGTATTTTCAGGTAACGTGATTATAGAACTTCTGACCCGTAAATTTCGCGTACTTTGTACATTATACAAATGTTTCACATTTTATTGTTAATAAAACAAATATTTTATTTTATCATGCTAGTATATTTTTGGATGTGCGTTTTTTTTATAAATGTTTGGGGAATTGGTTTATTTTTCTTTGCTTGTTTTAATGCAATAAAGATCTTTTATGATATAATATTCCATGTTTTATTGTAGGTGGTCTGTAGATTGAATTGTTTTTTTGATTTTCGAAACGGTTTTAATATTTTTTATAAATATCGATAATATTTAATTATTTTGAATTTTAACTTAAGTTGGAGAAATATGACTTAACTCTTACAGGCTTAGTACTACACGTTATGTACGGTGATACCATTTATTAAATCGTATTTCTTTGCTGCACGAATGATCAGAAATTGTAAGTACTACATGGTATATGGGGCATTTAAAGTGTTACAGATATTTATCTTAGAACCATCGAATATTTGAATGAAATAATTAGGCCAAAAAATGTTTATTTTGGTGTAATAAAACTTTTTAACGTTTTCTATTTATTATATTTAAGCAAATACAAATAAAAATACGAAATGTAAAAAAAAATCTAAAATAATTTTCCAAATTTTAGACCAAAATAAATATTTTTTGTATCTTGTACTTTTTTTCTAAAGTTGATGATTACTTTATTTTATTTGATATCTTGTAAAGTTTAGGTTGTTCAAAAAAAGTTTTCAATGAAAGATTCGGATTTTTTCACGTAGAATAAGATTTCTAAATAAAAACTATATGTTCCTATTAAAAAAAAATGATTTTCACCTTCAGATAACCTTGAACACCACGTTAAAATAACAAATAAATTTCATTATTCGATTTCCCCATTAAAACCAAAAATTTTTTGTTCTAAACATTTTTTTAAAATATACGATGGTTCTAAGATAAAAATCTGTAACACGTTAAATGCATCAGCCTGTATAGTATGTACTATGTAATAATGCATTATACAACCATTGTTCCAGGTTTGAAAGTGGTTAAACAATTTATTTTATTTAGTGTAGTGGCCAATGTGGATAAATAAACGTGTGTGGAATCTGGGTAAAAATAAATATTGTTTTTCTGTACCTTTAAGAGTTAAAAATCCTTGATTCATCATATACATATATCGAAAACAATATTATCTTAATATTAGAATATAATCTTAATCCAAGTATAATATTATTTCTCTTCAAAATTATATTATCGTACGAAGGTAACATTCTGTTTTATACAAAATTTTATCTTGTTTTAAGTGAACTTTTTTATGCCTGTAGAGATTTTAAAATATCGATTTTTTGGCATTTTATTAATAAATAGGATTTCAAAAATATTTGTCCAAAACCTTATTATCAAAATTAATGAAATTATAGCGGTTTGAACGGGGCGGGACCCAGCGCGCGGCAGATGTGTAGAATTATTGACTCATTAGGTTTTCGAAAACTTTAAACGCGTTTTCCTCGAAATTAAGTTATTTAAATGGCTGCCATAATATATCAAAATCTACTGAACCGATTGACTTTAAACTTGCTGTGTACCTTCAATATACATGTCATTAAAGTCGGTAACAGGATTGGATATTTTTTTACGGATCATGAAAGATTTAAAAAACAATAAAAAATCAAATAGAATTTTGTTTGTAAAAAATGGGAAAAATTAAAATCATCACATTTTTGATAAAAAAGCTGCAGAACGATCAATCATAAAGCATTTTGGAGCTTTTAATTTTTAATTTTTTAATGCTTTTTTCTGGATTTGAATTCAATCGATTTTTTAAATGCTGGGTAGCAATTAACTGAAAAACGGTAGAAAATAGCTCAAAATCTATTTAATTTTATATTTATCAAAATTTTAAGCGTCATATAACCTTTGTTCAAATAACTAGGTTATATTTTTCAGTTGTTATTTTTTTGATGTCAGATATATTTTGCTTTATTTGTTTATTTTTTGACCGACTTCAAAAAAGTAGAATGTTCTTAATTCAGCTGTATATATTTTTTATGTATGTATATATTTTCATGTATTGAACGAATACATTACCGAGATGGTCTATTAGAATCCGACCATGGACTGCAATGATACGCCAATCAAAAAGGCAAAATAAAAAAAGTTTTAAGAAAAAAATAAAAAAGACTTCAGAAAGCGTTAAATTTAATTAAGTATTATATATACATATAAGTGTTTTAAGTTTTCGTTTTTTTTGATGTCGGTTTAATTTTTTTCTTAAAAAGTTTTTTTATGAAATATACTTGCATATTTGTACTAGTGTACTACACTGTATATTTCGATTCAGAAATTACTGCAGCCGTCCCTTATTCGTTAATTAGAGAACGTAGAATATCCCTAATGTATTCACTATGCACGTTTGTTAAGTAAACTATACAGACATAATAATTACCGTCATATATTATACTAATACGATACTCAAAGTTTAAATTTACCGGTAATAATTTCCAAACTTCATTATTAGCCAACCGACGCGTTTATGAAAAAAGTTTTATCTTTTTTTCCATAACTTATGCTGGTTTAATTAATATCTTACATTATTTTTACTACATACATATTATGTGTATGTGTGTGTGTGTGTTATACATTATCAAAATACAAGTTTTCAACTTGCAGGAAATTGTACTAAAACTTCCTTCATTATAGTTAGGTTATTAACAGAACTTTCTTGATTCATTCGCCACAAAATTCGAGTGCCGAGAATTTCATTTTGGTTGCACAGTGCTAAACATTTGATTTCGAATGAATATATCTTCATATTAATATGGTTATTTGTGCGTATGAGTGTCGTCTTAAAGTCAGGCGTGTATTTTGAAATTTTAATCAAAATTTTCTAAGGTTTATTGGTAAATTTTGTAACATTCTAGCTTTTTACTTCACTTTATATTGAAATGTCATTTTTGAGCAAAACTCGCTCAATTATAATATGATTAAGTGAGTTTTGCTAAAATCTGACATTACAATATGAAAGAACGCCAAAAATTCTTTTAAAATCCACTGCATCTCGATTGTTTTTTAAATGTAACTAACGAGTTTTGGAATTCAGCTCCTCAATAATAAAGATATGACATTACGTATATCATTTCAACCTCACTCTGTTCGCCGTAGCTGTCAGATGACGTCACAAGATAGAAACCCAAATTTATATAGTAGTCCGTGATACTAATCTATTTGGTGTTTATAAAACCGTGATAAAACCAGTTCTTTTTTAAATTTTTGCTGATTTAAAGACAAAATTTTCTATGTGGTGCTCAGTGTGTGTCTGAATATGTCTTTTGATATAATATTTAATTTGAATAACTACAAGAACGATAAAAAAAAAACACTGTGTTATGTTTTCATATAAACGTATTAACCACATGTACCATACATACTATCCTGTGACGTCATGCATAGAACAGTGTCAAAATGAAACTCGGGAATGTCGCAAGGTTAGTAAATACATAGGTTGTCTCAGTAGCTTTTGACCAATCAGCTTGGTATCCCAGATGATGTATTTTGTCCTTCTCACGCCGAGTTACAAGGCTATATTTGTTATGATTGGACGTATCTTCCCCCTCTCCACATTTGGGTACTACAGATGATGTATTTCCCTGTCTCACGCCGAGCTACTGAGGCTACCTTGTACTTTACATACCTTCGGAATGTCTTATCTATGCCTAACTATGATCATAGAAATAGAAATATTATGAAGGTAAATATTATATAAAAGTTCATTAATTTCCCTATGCCTAACTGGCACCAGTTATGGCCGCTATAAGAGCAAGGTTTACTGTTTTTGTGATTGACGGGCATCTTTTTTGTAATTCTCATGAACTCAAGTTACTAATAAAACACGTTACTCTTTATTTAATCAATTTAATTACCAAAGTCCGCAAATATAGTTTGTTTTTTAAATTAAATCCTTTTATTTTGTTTATGTTTTTTCTCCAGTAATGGAAAAAGTAAAACCAGTAATGAGCACGCAGTGATGGACACTTGCTAATGATTTCAAAATGATAAATACTATGACACAAAAGATATAAAAGAAAGAATCGTCAAATTTTGAACAATGTAAAGCAATTGCTATGATAATTTAATAATTAATAAATAAATTATACTAATAATTACTTAAAAGGTCCACCATTTTGACACCTATTGGCCGATTTTAATCAAATCACGCTGTAAAACAGTTAAATGTATATAGATTAACATTCAGAAATGGTAGTAATCAAATATCAACAAATATTTCTAATTCAGTACAGTTAATTAAAAAATATAATTACTGGGGTCATATCCAAGACTGGTGCCAGTACCTTATTTCTTTGCTCAATGAGATTTGATCATATTTCTTGGATAATATCATTATAATAGCGGCCTTAAAACTGGCTCGTGTAAGACGAACCTCTGGAAACATATAACATACCATATTGCAAACATTAATTTCATTTTGTTACGTCATACAGAGTTTATGTGTTTAAGTTCAACTCAAATTATTCGGCTTTGTTATTAACTCCAAGGTTTATGTATGTACGTATGTACATAAAAGCCAAAAATGAGAAATTATGTTGTAAGCCAGTGTATTTGTCACAGTTTTACGTGTAATATCTTATTACGTCTGCGATTTGTTTGCGTACAATTGGAGTTTATGGAGAACTTGATGAGTTTCCATTCAGGAACATTAATTTCGGAATATAATTTAGAATATATGTATAAATTTATATTCACATATTTATAATTTGTGTTCTCGTTTTCAATGATGACATTTATGTTTTTTATGAATCAACTGCAGAATTATGAGTTTGAAAGAGTTATATGTATTTAAAGGATTATATAATGAAAATGTTATATTTTAATGTTGTTTTTAGGCTTTCACTCACGCGCCGGCATTATATGTTAAAATGTTAAATGTAAAAAGTATTAAAAAAAGCTAATAATACTTCAAACGTTAAAAAAATTATTTGAAATAACAACAAAAACATCTGCCAAATAAATGCACAATGCTTCCTCGTACTAAATTCATCAAAGGTAGTTAATTATTGAATAATTTAAATAAAAACCGATAAAGTGTTCAGATAAATTGCCTGACCATTTAATAAATAAACATACCTGATTTATTGTTAATAACTCATAAGCAGTTAATAATGGCGCCATTTTCGATTGGAAATCACTATTCTTTTATTGGAATATAAAATGACTAATCCAATTAGTAAAATAACTACTAATTCAGTTTTAGATAGTACTTATTATATATTTATATTTATTTTTATAATGAGATTAAAATAATTATTTTGAAAAGGTTGGCTGTCTCAATTCTAACTGATATGAACTTAGCAACTCGTATAAATAAAAAAAATGAGACTGGGTGCATTTTTCGTCCACGAGTATTTTATCCGAGATTTCTATACTCAAATTGACCGTAACTTTCTCCCGAGTCTACATTTCAGAAGCAATTTTTTAATACTTACCTTCAAAAATTGACAAGATAGTAAACATCCGTTTCCGAATTAGTGACGTTTTTCTTTCGAGGTGCTAAAATGTTCCACATATACATAGTACCTACATTTATTTTACTATGTATTATTTGTACATAAGGTAAAGGCCCAGTTATGGCCGCTATAAGAGTAAGTTTTCGTTTTTTTTTTAGATTAATGGGTTTGTTTTTTGAAATTCTCATGAACTTATGTTACTATAATAAAACAAGTTACTCTTTATTTAATCAATTTAATTACCAAAGTCCGCAAATACGAGTATAGTTTGTTTTTTAAATTATAGCCTTTATTTTGTTCATGTTTTTTCTCCAGTAATGGCAAATGTAAAACCGGTAATGAGCACGCAATGATGGACACTTGCTAATGATTACAAAATGATATGTACTACGACATAAAAGATATAAAATAAAGAATTTAAAGCAGTTTCTATGATAATATGATAATTAATAATTAAATTATACTAATAATTAGTTTAAATGCCCACCATTTTGACACCTATTGGCTGAGTGTCATCAAATCACGCTGTAAGACAGTTAAATGTATATAGATTAATATTCAGAAATGGTAGTAATCAAATATCAACACATATTTCTAATTCAGTACATTTAATTAAAAATTTGCCATTACTGGGGTCCTTGCCAAGACTGCTGCCACTACCTTAGTATAAAACAAACTATCTCGCCGCGTCTGCCTGCCTATCTGTGCACGCTTTTCTCAGTAACTACTGAACCGATTTTATTCTGGTTTTCACTAGTGAATACAGTGTTTCACGAGCGAGGTTAAGGTGTATAATTTGTGGACATTTTGTGTAAATTAATCGTCGAAGAGGTATCTTCGTGTGCACTGCGTAAACAGTTAGTGATAAGTGAAAAAAATGTTTAATAGGTTTATTACAGATGAAATTATATCCGCGGGTAACACTGGATCCAATACACTAGTAAATTATAAACATAAAATTGTATTTTTCTATGTTTAGTTGTTTTTGGTTTACAGCGTCTAGACCAACACATACACAGTAATATTATTATACTAAAAATTTATTACAAAACCCTTAAAAGTTTGAAATGTGTACAGAAAATCAATTCAAATTTGATGACATAACAGTGTTTATATATTTCGTTATGAAAATAAAGCAAGACCCAAAAAGATTATATTTTTATGAGGACCATGATAAAATTTTTTTATTAGGTATAGTGATTTTTGACACATTGTTTATAAGATTACAAAACGTACCTTTATTATTTTATTATTTACAAGATACCGATTGATATTTTTAGGAAATTCGACAACAGTAAAAACTTTATTGATAATATAAAAAAATTTGTTACAAACCCAAAATCATTTTGTCGGTTATTTGGAAATTTTAAAGTACTTAAAGTTTATATAAATTTATTTATACAGAAATAAAAATTCGATCTTTATCTGAAATATACTTTCGTTGTATTTATTATTAAATATTGCTACATGAATATAAAATCTATATATATAAAAATGAATGTTCGTTTGTGTGTGACTTATAGACTCGGGAATTACTGAACCGATTTCAATACGGTTTTTACCAATAGTTAGATAATTTTTACGAGCAGTATCGTGGCTAATAATATTTTATGAAAATCTAAGATTTAACATCAAATGATTAAAAAGAATCTTTTGCACAGCGTCTTTTGGTTCCATGATGTCAGAGCATAAAACTGTCGTTTATATAAAAACACAGTAGCTATAGAATATAAGACGCTGAAAACAATTACTATATGTGAATGTCAGTTTGAATCATAATACCTACAAATATATGTATGTATATCTTTCCACCATGAGTTTGAATGAAAAAATATGCATTTTACAATATAAATAAACGGATTTTTATAAATTACAATAAAGAACTTCCAAGAAAGGTAACCGATTTATTTATTTTTGATTTTCATACAAATTCTAAGATAAGACCTGGTGTTTCCTGGGAGAAAATATAATTTTACACGATTTTTTCAATAACTACTGAATGGATTTTATTCCGGTTTTCACTAATGGATAGGTTAAGTTTATGTGTATAATTTGTGGATATTTTGGGTAAAGCCGGAAAAAACAATTCGTGGTGAACCGTGTGTTGTTAGCATGTTGGGTGGGCATGTTGGGTGGGCATGTCGGGTGGGCATGATTACTTTATGTTTAATTAAATTAATATCCCCGGGTAACACCGGGCCAATGCGCTAGTAAGTAATAAATTTAAAAACTCAACATTCAGATGTAAAGGTGGCTACACACGTCACTGCAAACATGTCAAGTTTATAATCCATCTTTTTGTACAAGCACGCACAATTTCCCTGATATCACCACACGGTACAAGTATGTTTAAACAAGCGCCAGTTTGCGCTGGGACTATGTTAAGCTCGGACGACGATGCTCTTGTTTTGGCTGCTTTTTGCCTTATCCACAAGAGGAAAACGCGAAAGAAAAATCGTTATGTAAAAAGTGGTTAATGAAAATAAAAACAAATTCTCACATTAATTTATTGAGTAAATTAAAGAAATATCCGCGTGATTGGCATAATTATCTCAGAATGAATGAAGAAACAATTGAATATTTTGTCACCTTTAATTAAAAATGATACGATCATGAGAGAAGCTATAACCCCTCACGAAAGATTTACAGCAACTTATGTAGAGCTCACTTACGACTGACGTTTGCTTGTACAAACCTGCACGTTCTTAGTACACACGTTCAGTTTCGCTTGTGCAAGCGTGGCTTGCTAAGTTTGTCAAGCTTGCATGATTTAAATTCAATCCATCTTCAAGCGGCTTGTACAATTAAAATAATTGCGCAAAATTATTCTACAGACACTACAGACTGCTTGTACAAAAAGATGGATCATGCATGGCTTGTCAAGTTTGCAGTTACGTATATTGGTTTAAATAAGACGATACTATTTAAGTTTTTACGAGACGAGATCGATACATCAACTTTTTTAATCAAGAGCCTCGGTTTTAAATAATTATCAATAATTATAATAGTATTTTAATAGACTAGGGATCGGTTGAAAATTTATAATATGCAAATATGCTTTAAATTACAATTGATTTTGGTATGTAAGTGATGATGGTTCTAAATAGAAGTGTCTCTGTTAATGAACAATTACTTACATGGAAACTTCGATATAACGGTTCCGTTTATTGCGCTATCCCGTGTATTACGCACTTTTGCCATGTCCCTGACCCCAACACGTAAATTCATATACAAATATTGCCGTTTTTAACGCTCACAGATCCTGTTTATAAAGCTCAAAAGTTTGTGTTGACAACGAAAACCTTTTGTCAAAATTTTTCAAATCAACTTCGCAATATTTGTTGTGCAAATGTTGACCATTCCAAACTCTCTTTAGCGGAAAAATGGCGATTTTACGAAAATGTGATGAAAATAAAGTGTTGAAACAAAAACATTTAGCGAAGACTCTTGGAATTCCGGGTGAAACTCTCTGTTCTATTCTTAAAAATCGTCAAGAAATCGAGAAAAATGCTTCAAGTATAGTATATAGGTACATAATATATTCGATAGTCCGTTCAAGAGCATTATAACAAAGTTTTACTGTATATAACATTTATTTATTAATTTATTTTATAATTCTAAACAATCAATATTTATTTTCAAATCTAAATGATACGCAGATGACTTTATGAAGCGATTTTTGTGGAGAGCAATGGTAACAATGCTCGGTAGCGTGTTCAGTCCTTTATCTTTCCTTATCAAAAGGTTGTACAGTATTGGAAGTATAGCTATTTGTTTATTATTATTATTATATTTATTATTATAACTTCAGAATATACAAGTGTATTTTTCAATTATAAATAGGTTTCAGTACATATTTTACGAACATGCAGTATTTGTAATTAACGTTTTGACGTGGGGTCTTTGTTAACGAGTAAGAGAGAGTTATGTAAAGAGTGGAGTTAAACCGGCAACTCAGCTGACGCGTGACGTGTGTGCCAAACTTGTTTACCGAACCGTCTCGACCTCTGACTTTACCTTTACATGGATGGGAACATAGAATTATATAACATAACTGGAAGGTAATGTTACTAATATAGTAGAATCTCGATTTTTGGAATGGATTTTACAAGTTTATGCTAGTCAAAACGATATTTTTGATATTAATATAAATTTATAATATAAAATAACACCTGAAAAGGGACTGATTTTTTATTAACTTCATTATGTTAAAAGGAGAATTTTGCACACTTATTATTATATTTGTAAAATACTTGTCCATTTCCAGATTATTGGGACATACTGTATATTGATTTATTTGAAATATCTAATTTTTTCATCCAAATTATCACCCATACGATAGTAATATATCTGAATTCAACACTGCTTGAACTTAGTTTATTAAGGCCTTACACCTATTGTATCTATTAATTAATTTTTGACCATTTTTATTGGCTTTATGTACAAACATCTCAAAAATAATATTCAAATGGAATTATAAGCGAATTTTATTTTTTATTTTTAGAGCTCACTTTCCAAAGTGTCTCTGAAAAGGGTGCCGCAATTCGGTCTCAAGCCAAAGCAGAATCAAAATAAGCAACCGAAAACCGACAAAAAGCCTCGAAAAAAAACTAACGTCGACTTTTACATGTAGTAAAACAGTTTTCAAACTTTATACTCATTTTTATCGTAACCACGTTTTTAAAAACTGCGGAAAACGTATCTTGGCCATTTTCCATCAGATCGACTTGAAATTTTATCCGTTACGTCTTAGATAGATTTTACATCGCACGGTTTTTACGATTGGTTAACAATTATGGTTTTAGTAAACTATTTAAGGTCGTTTTTTTCGTAAAAAACGCGAATTTTTGTAAAAAATCAATATTTTTTAATAATCGTATGTACTTCAATAGGAAAAATTCAAATGTAAATAATGTGAATTTTTTTTCTGGATGTTGATCCATGGAAGTTCTGCAGTGGAGCACATTACAAAAATGATACACCCAGTGTAGCAACGCTTAAGTCACCATTTTGTTTTATATTTTTTTTTTTAATTTTGTTTGTTTTGAGACATGCACAATAAACCCTCCAAATTTCATTTATTGATTACTTTTTTATTATTATAAAAAAATTCTTAAAAAAGTATCATTTTCCGGAGTGACGATAAGGAGTAACCCCTTAACACGTCGTGAGTGTACGTTCCAGTCATATTCTAGTTTTATGGATAGAACTTGTTAATATTTGTTTGAGTAACAAGATTGTCGAGTCGCACGCTTTTAATTAGTTTCAACATCTAAAAGCTCTGTTTTTGGCTGCACCTTCAAGTTATGCAGATGAGTTGAGAAGGTGTGTTTGTTTATTCTCTTTACAAGTTTGTTATTTATTTATTATTTTCAAGTGCGAAGAAAAAAAGGAAAGTGCTGTTTGAGATCGTGTGCAGAGATTCACGTTGTTATTTATTTGCATTAGAGTACAAGTTTATAGTAAATTTGGATACTTTTTAATGGAATAAAACTACCTAGGTATAGAATACCGATGCATACAGTACACAGTTAGGACAAATCAGAAATTACTATTCGCTTTATACTGTATTTCTTATAAATATGATCAAAACGTGTTTTTCTTCCTCGAAATATCGAAGATACAAAAAGCTTTGTGATCGTTTTAGAATGAGACAAAAAAATTGTTCTCCGATTTCGATACTTTAAATTGATCTTTCCGTTTTAGGTCCCATTTCAAAATCTTCAAAATCCTGTGTAAGGGGGAGGGGTGATATCTCAAGAACGATACATGTTACGTAAAATTCTTATAGGATATTTATTATAGAGCATCCAATTTCCGATAATACAGGTCTACAACATTTGCTGTAAAATATTCCCTAAGAAAGATTTACCTCAATTTGCTTTAAAAAATCGTGTTTACTTTAACATATTAAATGTCATTTTGATGTTTGCATAAATTTAGATGTAGATTGAAATTAAAAATATACGAAAAAATAACCAGGTTGGTACGTCTTATGAAAAAACGAATTAATATTTTTTAGTAAAATTGTATAAAAATTAAATGGTTAACCAATGCTAGGCAAAAACACTTTATCTGTTTTTATTTAAATTGTTCAATAGTTAACTACCTTTGGTGAATATAGCACGAGGAAGCACTGTGAATTTACTTGGCAGATGTTTTTTTATAATCGTTAATTTTGAAAAAAAACTACCATAAAAAATTTTATTTTACTTCAATTTAAAAAAAAAAAATTGAATTTCGTTGTGTTATTGACAACTGCCAATTGTAAAATTTTTACTCTATTAAATTTGTATTCAGCAGCTTCTAAAACCCGTAAAGAAAACAACGCCATTATGTTAGGTTAGGTGTACATAATACAGATTTCTGTTATGATAGTCGGTAAAACAGGTTTTTAGTTTGAATTGCACGCTAGATGTCACTAAGCAAAATAATTATAACTTTTAACTGACGTATAGAAGTACACACCCTCTTTTTTCAAATTGGTAGATAATAATTAATTTATAGTTCTTTTTCAAAATAAACAATTATTAAAAAAAAAGTTTGATCAAATAAAAAAATCCCAACGAAATTTTTATTATCAAATAATCTCACATACAAGGCTTAACAGTGATGTTAGGTTCATATTTATGTTTTAACATACATGTAATTTTAAACTGCAGTTTGTAAGCAAATGCTAGTTAAATAATGCGCTTAAATGGCGTAATAAAGTTTGAATTAATATTATATATTATGTGTGGAACATGCTAGGAAAAACCCCGGGAAAAAGAATCTAAATTTAGTTTTATACATCAATCATATCTTAATTGATTCAAATGTCGTTAATTTCGATATTTAGCTTCGAATAAACCTAGTCAGAATAAGAAGTAATAAGTCTTAAGTGCGCAATGTATAAACTTTTTATGTATATAATACATTGTGTAAAGTAAAATGTATGTGGAACATTTTAGTTTCATTCCCGATAGTTGCAAGAACAGATTGTTATTGTATCTACTAGAGTAACAAGCTTATTTGTAGTCTTTATACATTAATAGGACACACGGTGTCTCCACTGATTCGACTACAGTTTCAGGTACAAAAAGTTTAGCTTTTTATCACTTCCAATGGAGACAAGCAATAAGTGGAAAGTAATAGAACTTTACAGAAATATTCAATAGAAACTAGATCTGTACTTTTTCAAACAAACATGTATTTTATGAAAAGATGGAATAAGATTTTATTTAATTAAAATGCTATCTTCTCTTAGATGAAACCTTATATTTTAATGATCTGTTTTTCTAAGAAAACGAAACAAACTAATGAAAATTTCAAATACATAAGTTCCAACTGTCACCCATATTCTCACAGTTTTACTTTAACATAAATGAAATTTCATCCATGAATATTTAATTCAAATAATAAGAGAAAAGCAGCAGAGAACTTGGAACAAACCAGTGCTGAAGTAATTATTTACGAGACAACTTTATTATTAACTAAAACTTATTTTGTGAATTAGCTATTTTAATATATAATGTGCGTTTAATAAACCTAATGTAAGCAAAATCGATTTCTAATTAGGATAAAAGGCATTAAATATACATGTATGTGAAATGTTTATTAATATGTGTTCATGTGTACCAGGGATGTACTAGCTTTTGGTTTGATTTTTACTAATATTTACTAATTGAGATTGAAATAAATATAATTTCAAAGTTTTTGTTGATACAAATATGTACATATTATGTATTTCACAAGCTTGCATATGTATTTTTTAAATACTTTTCATCATTTTAGTTCAAAATAAAAAACACATATGTATGTATTGTTTATTATTTAATTTTCAGCAAAAGTATTGTAAAAATATAATTCTGGTCTGATTAAAATGATATTAGGTAGTTACACCAATCTTAGCAAGGATTACATTTAATTAAATGTACTGAATTAGAAATATGTGTTGATATTTGATTACTACCATTTCTAAATATTAATCTATTTACATTTAACTCTTACAGCGAAATTTGAAGTCAATCGGTCAATAGGTGTCAGAATGGTGGGCATTGAAACTAATTATTAGTATAGTTTATTTATTAATTATTATATTATCATAGCAACTGCTTTACATTGTTTCAAATTTGACGATTCTTTCTTTTATATCTTTTGTGTCGTAGTACTTATCATTTTGTAATCATTAGCAAGTGTCCATCACTGCGTGCTTATTACTGGTTTTACTTTATCCATTACTGGAAAAAAACATAAACAAAATACAAGTTTTATTAGTAACATGAGTTCATAAGAATTACAAAAAATAAGCCCATTAATAAAAAAAAAACCCGAAAACTTGCTCTTATAGCGGCCATAACTGGTGCCTTTACCATATAGTAATTTTTTCCCATTCTCTCATTTATATACCTACTGGAAAATGGAGAAAGTGTGGTTTCTAAGTCACTTAAACTAACTGAACTTAACCTTAATCACAAAAAAAACAATGTCACTTGACACGTATTTCGACTTCATTGATGAAGACTTCTTTTGAAGTCAAAACACGTGTGGTTAAGGCGTATATAAAATACAGGCGACAGTAATATTTTAATAGCAAAGTGTATTGTTTTTAGGGATTGATGGACTACTTTTTTGTAAGTCTCATGAATTCATGTTACTAATAAAACAAGTAACTCTTTATTTAATCAATTTAATTACCAAAATCCGCATTTATAGTTTGTTTTTTAAATTATAGCCTTTTATTTTATATATGTTTTTTCTCCCAGAATGAACAACATAAAACCAGTACTTAACACCCAGTGATGAACACTTGTTAATAATAACAAAATGATAAGTACTACTACACAAACGTTATAAAATTAAAGAGTTTAAAACAATGTAATGTTTACTATGGAAATACACTATTCTTGATAGTGTGTCGAACAGCTATTTTTTGACAAAATGATTAATTATCGTAAAATCTTACTGTGTTAAATGTATATATATTAATATCCAGTAATGGGAGTTATCAAATATCAAGAAATATTTTTAATTCAGTACATTTAATTTAAAAATGTTCGACACTTGGGTATTGTTCAAGACTGGTGCCAGTACCTTATTTAATTATTTATTTAAGCGATTTATATACCTTTTAATATTAAAGTTGGTATATCAACGTAAATGGATGACATTAATGATGAGAATAGGGTACTCAACAAAGAGCACCCCCCCCCCACTAATTTCTAAACTATCGATGCAAAAAATCTGAAAAAAAATCGTAGAATTTTATGAAATTTTATGAATTATATGAAAAGAAAAAATCAGTTCCAATTTTTACAATTTTCCAGAACTTGATAATAGTGAAAAGTCGGCGGTACTGTCTTTGATTCTGAGATACTTTAAATATAGCATCATTAGAAAATTAATTGCATATATTCACCGATCCTCTTTGATCTTAATTATAGGTAATATGATGTAAGTACTGTTATATATCACAGAACGTATATAACATTGAAATAGAATACAAAAAACAACACAGTTTGATAGGTCAATCAAATTAGATTTTTAAATAGAACAATGGAAAAATCACCCAATTTTTGTAACAATAATGATCATTTACTTTTTTATACGAACATTTTATGTATGAAAAACCAGTAGCGCACCCATGGGGTTGGAGTTAGGGGGTTAGACTCCCCTCCCGAATTTTTCAATATACATTATTTCATTTAACAATTGTGATTATTGTGATACATATTTTTCAAATTCGAGATTTCGATGGAAATATCCATTTTGTGTGTTTCATTCATTTTTATTTGTTTTAATTGAGACTTGTTATAATTTGTCTGGTCCATAATAGGGTATTTGTAATAAATTTAAAATGTAAAACGTGTAGTATGTGTTCAAAAAATATACAATCAATTGAAATTTACTTGAAATAGTATTTGAATAAAAAAAACCTTACTATTATAATTTTTAACCTGTTTGTCACATTATTACAAACGTATTTTTCAGTAATGTAAGAACATAATATTAATAAAATGGCAGTTCACTATCCATTTGTTTATATACCACGTGACTTTGAATGAGCATTATGACCTTAGACAAGGAAAGATAAAGGACAAATAACACATTACCTAGCGTTGTTACCATATCGCACCACGAAAAATCGCACCACGGATCATTGACGTATCATTCAGATTTTAAAATAAATATCAATTGTTTTGAATTATAAAATAAATTAATAATAAATGTTTTATAGTCTAAATGTATTTAAGTGATAATTGATTAACAGAGAAATGTATATTTGGAACTATTATCTCTCTTACATACTAAATTCAATTGTAATTTAAAGCATATTTGCATATTATAAATTTCCAACTGACGCCTATGGGATAATATGCGATTTTGACAATTAAAAAAAGATGGCCGCCGCCAAATTTCGGTAACACTTTCATATACGGACTAGCATTGGTTGTAATGTATCCATAGTCTTTCCTAATCTAAGATTATGACGGTCAATTTTTCATTTGAATAGAAAAATAGTTTTTAGCGTTTTGACAAGAATAACGTCTTGTTTCACGCCAGATACAGGGGTTTGGGGCGGGGAGGGGGGGGGGGTATTGAAGAAATCATTTTTCTTGCTAGCGTAAAATTACAATCAGTATATCTCGACACTCAGAGTACATACCACGCTGATTTGGGCTTCAAGTTTTCAAGTTATAGATCTCGATTACATCTATGGTTATTTGACCAGTTTTAAAGTGTATGTATTTCCACGATTTCGCTTGTAAATATTAATTGAATTGTAACAGAGATAACAGTATATTAAAATATATTCTCTACGCAGTAACGTATTTTAGTTTTAGAGTAGTTTTTTTTTAAACATAATTTGGAACATATGTATTCACGTCAATTTCTCGATTGTTCATCTCGACACATTCACACCAATTCTTTTCGGCATCATTTTGGAAACAAGAAAAACAAGTATTATATCTATTACCTAAATACATACGCACAATTTACAATATATTTTAAAATTTAATCAAATACCCTATTGCAATATTCGTTAGTTCAATCACAAACAATAATATGAAGTTAATATTCAACTAAAATGTAACTAATAATAATAAATAATATAAATTGAAATGTTTTGTGTTTATGCAGTAAACATATTTTACGAATATACATATATTATTTATTTGAACCTTACTAAACTGAATTTGTACTGCAAACGGTGTTTTTGTAATACTTTTTTATTCCAACATATTGTGACATTGACAAAGGGAACATTGTACATATATAATAACAAATACACTCCCCTCTTTTCCATGTATGGAAATGTTGTACGATGAAAAGCAAATCATATGTCTGACATTTAATTCAACCGAGAGTATTCCGCCTTTTGCATGTTTGGTTTTCATTTAAAAAAAGAAGAATAGGATCACGTATGTGGCATATATATATAAAGTACAAGTGTGGAAGTATAATATTAAAATAAAAACAGTACGATTATTTTTTTTTTAATTTTAAAGTTTCCATAAAAAACTAGGAATCCATAATTTCGTTCTGTATGTCTGTATTTCACAGCCCTCCCATTGTTTCATTTATATACTTGTTAAGATGAAATTTGGTACTCGGACGTATATTGATAAAATAATTTTTTTTGGAACCTCCCTCCCATAGAATGAAAAGTGTACCAATTTTGTTTGACTTACTCCATTGATAGGTCTTCTAAAATTCAACAAACAATGTTTTAGAATCTTTTGATTTTAACCCTTCAGTTGATTTTTTATAATAGTTAATGAAAAATCTAGAAATAACTATTTTTGCATAAATCGTCACACGAACACATATACTTTAGAGATTAAGTCCTTCGTCAAGATGTTCTTGATACTTATTATCAAGTAGTGAATGTTAGTGAAAATGGCTACGGAACGCTATAATGTGTCCAACATGCACATGGCCATTTTATTTTATATTTACATTTGAAAAGTTATCTGTTATTTCACTGAAAAAAACATTTTATGGACACAAATAATTCAAATTAATTGAGTCATATTTACGAAAGCAAGTTTTTTCTTGAGCTAAATAATTCGTTGACGTTGTCCAATAACCCAGTTATTTATAGGAACCTATTTGATCCAAATAGTCTAATTTATTGATACAAATTAATGTTATTTTATTCAATAGAATATTTTTTTAAATTGATGTATTTAATGATTTATTACAAATACTAAATATTTTTGAGTGAAATATTTACTAACAATAACTTGATTCCAATTCAAATGTTGTGCTGCAAATATGTATATACTTTTTTAATTGGATAAATTAAAATTGCAAATAAAAATTATTTGGTGTCAATAACATAGTATCTTGGAACTTTTCTATACGTAATACCGACAAGTAACACTACCCAACTGTAACTCACCGATTTGAATGAAACTTAACATACTTATTAAACACCGAAAAATATTAAATACGTGTTTTTTTGTTTCGGCTAAATACGCTTTTTAGGGGTCGAAATCACCCCTCAACCACTGGAGGTGGAAACAGTTATAGCTAATTATTTCTGAAAAGATACATTTTCTGAAAAAAGTGCTTAGGATCAAAGTTGTAGAGTTCAAAGTGATGCACTTGATGGCAACCTTGAGGTCGATTTTAAAGGTCATTTGAAAATCATTTCATGTTTCATTCACCTTGAAAATCGACCTCAAGGTCGCCATCAAGTGCATCACTTTAAACTCTACAACTTTGGTCCTAAGCACTTTTTTCAGAAAATGTATCGTTTCAGAAATAATTAGCCATAACTGTTTCCACCTCCAGTAGTTGAGGGGTGATTTCTACCCCTAAAAAGCGTATTTAGCCAAAACAAAAAAACACGTATTTAATATTTTTCGGTGTTTAATAAGTATGTTAAGTTTCATTCAAATCGGTGAGTTACAGTTGGGTAGTGTTACTTGTGAGTGAATAGTGTACGTGTTTCTACTTATATAAAACAAATATTTCTGGCTAACTAATAAGATGTATGAAAAACATTAATAATATCGAAAAATCATTATTTGCTGAAAAAAAAATTACGCTCTTAAAAATATACATTTTTCTATGTGCACAAGGGGGATATCAAAGTACCCATTTTGTTGAAAAAATTATGCCTGCCAAATTAGAAGAAATGATTTTCACGTCTATGGCAGCGAAACTAATTACTGAAAAAGATCTGAAAAAATTGTAAGCATAAAAAATATATACTTTTCTCATTCATATCGATTAACGAAACCCGCACATTGCATACGATGTACACTTGTTTTTAAATTATGCAGAGTCGCATGCAGAAGTGGTCGACCAGTTTTCATTCAAATTAAAATTAAAATTTGGCTCCTCCCATTTGATTATTATAATATTTCAATCATTTCTCCATGTACCAAAGAAAGACTGATATTTTGAAACTCATTTGCTAGATAAAGAAGTACCTACTCTTCGTTTATAGTACTCATATATATTTGTACGATTAAATTATTATGTAATCTATTGAAAATTATATAAGTAACTTTTTTGGCAATAAATATTTGATTTAAAATTAATTAATGAAATGAACGTATATTTATGTTTTTATTTAAAATGATGTAATATTAGCTCCGCACTAGAAAAAGATAACCGATGATGTTTGTTTGAATATTTTTTAATCTGTTGTAAGCGATTCTGACCTTTAGGGTGGCAGACGACTTCTGAAGCCCATAGTACATTGAAATTTAGGAGATGGTAAATCGCATTACAAAAGTTTGTTGCCACTGGTCTACATCTACAATAATAAATAATAATATCGAAATTTTAATATGTATATGTATTGTATATGTATACTCCTATATGTTAACGTAGGTATATCAAATTCAATGCCATAAATAAATCGTAAAACTATTTTTATCATTTCAACAATCAATTGAATTTTTCTCTATATAACTTTATATTATTATGCCATAATAAAATATACCAGAGATGTAGAAAAACTCGTAAAAATGCAAAACCTATTTTAGTAGGTTAGAAAAAAAATACTGATTTTTTTAATATGCTGATATTCAACAATAAGTTGATCTGTCATATGTCATATATCTTTACCTATTATGCCGCGGTTGCTATAATTCAGAACATGATATTCTATGACACTACGTTTATATCCATTTTTGCACATGGTGCAGCGGTTGTAAAAAGAAAACTTGTATGTAATAAGTATTTACGATTGGTTGGAACTTTTTAGTTTATAGATAATGGTATTATGTTGAGAAATATGTATTTTATAGATTCCAGTTTTATGATAGGTACAGATGTTTTATAATAATATTGCACTTATAATCAACGTCACCAACAATTTGCTCCTAACCAATCTGGAGTAAAAATATCGAAATTAAGTGTTTGACGCGATATCTGGGTACCCCAAAATTATTATTATTTTTTTTTTAATGTTGAATCCGATGATCTATTTATAATATACATAACTAGCTGTTACCCGCGACTTTTTCCGCTTGATATACAGGTTTTTAGTTTCGCATTTGCACACTAGATGTCTACGCCAAAAAGTATAACAGATAGCGCGTACTAAAATATACACACCCATATTTTTATCTAATGAGTTTTTTGGGATACTAAGTAGCCTATGTCCTTCCTCAGGTTGGACATAGACTATCTCCTTGCCAAATTTCATCAAGGTTGGGTTCAGCGGTTTAGCCGTAAAAAGGTAACAGAGTTGCTTTCGCATTTGTAATATTAGTATGAATACAAAAAGATGAGGGTCCATAAAGTGAATTTTTGGCTCTAAAAATAGTTAACATTTTGAATATGTCCTATTAATGTAATAATGAAGTTTTTTTTTAATTTTTAGTGCTTGTACTTTAAGGTTTATACAATATTTTCATCCTTTTTATAGGATTTATGTATCGTTTAGATCAGCCAACGATTTTTACAAAAAAGTATAGTACACTTTTTGTATATTTAACCGCATATTTTTAATACAAGCGCAATTACGCAACACGTTCTTCTTTACATATGTTGTAGGAGACATATATAAGAAGGAACATGTTGCGCTCATATTGTAAACAAAACATAAACAATAAAAATCACAAATTATTTGCGTAAAACGTTGTTCATCGCACTTGCAGTTTTGGTCAGTCGAAGCGCATTAGTCGTGAATAATTCTGAATAATAAACAAGTTTATACTGCCTACGTATAATAAGGATAATAATTCAATGGATCTTGGCTTCTGGGTATAATTCGCGTCAATTTGATCCTAATACCGGTCAATGTTTCGTCAAACATTAAAGTGAATGTCCCAGATGTCTTCAGGGCTCTCCTGAAAGAGCCCTGAAGATGTTCACTGTGTGACGAAACGTTGGCCGATAACACGACCGAATTGACGAAGCTTACACCCAGAAGCCGAGATCCATATCCAGATCGCTGCGGAAGCTTCAAAATATAGTAATTCAATAATAATGCAATGAAAATAGAACGTTGCAAAAAAATAATAAAATAAAATAAATGTGTGCTGACACACATTTAAAAACTTTCAAATAAAAAATTTTGAACTATTTTCTTTTCATATTTGTAAAAGCTTTACCTCACATATAAATAGTTGAGGATATACAAAGCCTTGGGGGCAAAAACCCACCTTATGGACACTTATTTTTATAAGCTTCAATTTTACACTTCCAAATGATTTTATTTACAATTATTTTAATCCCATGTATCATGACAGTGTAATTTTTTATTTTTAAATTAATTAAATTTCAAACAACAAGAAACCAGATATTGTAATTATTAAAGTGCTTTTTCTATCTATTCAACAATAAGATTAATTTTACCATCATTGTAGAAGTTTGAATACCTATATATCTTTTTTTTCTTGGGATATTTGGATCTCTTGTTTTTTGATAAGTATGTAATATTATGTATGGAAATCTTGGTTAGTGGGTTCAAGCCGCGTCATTTAGGCCAACATCTCTATTAAGCTTTCGACACTCAATGCAGAAAAATGGGTTTTGAAAAAGTACAAAAGTTTGCAGTGTATAAATAAATCAAAATAATATTTTTTAAAGAAATACTTACTTTTGATTGTATGAAACTAATAAAAATTAATAAAGTACCTACTAAATAATTTAATTTTTTATTATATTTTACCCATAACGACGCCATAATAAGACACATTATAACGTAATAATAATATGAAAACTTGGCGTGTTTCAGGAAGAAGAACTGCGAGCATCCGGCGACCCCAAGTTCCAGCACTTAAGCGAAGACCTACACGTGGAGATATCCGCGTTCGCCACGCCGGCCGAGGCGCATGCGCGGATCGCCTACGCCCTTGCGGAAGTGCGTCGCTTCCTGGTTCCGGTGAGTACTGCTTACACGTTTATTCACTTCTGCAGATAAAGAATTAAGAGAACTAAAAATTGCCAAATATATTATATACAGTACAGGTCAAAAGTTTAAATACACCTAAAAAAAACATTTTTTGAGTTTATTTTAATGTATTTTATAGAAATCTAATCAATTTTGAACATCGAAGATATGAAAATGTTACTTCAACCGATTTTCTTGAAAATGACCACGTTTTGCTTTAATGATTTCGGCGCAGATTTTTATGTTTTTATTTTAATGTTTGTGGTTATATGTTGTCCCACGCGTCTGAAGCAGCCATAAACCATCACTGGCCCACCACCACTTTTCAAATAATACCAAAAATTTGCGCCGAAATTATTAATGAAAAAGGTGGGTATTTTTAAGATAATCGGTTAAGGTAACATTTTCATATCTTCGATGTTCAAAATTGATTTTATTTCTATAAAATACATTAATAATAATCAAAAAATGTATAAACTACATAATATGTTAAACACAATAAACATATATAATATTATTATAAAAAATGAGATTTTATTACATTTCTACTAAAATGGATCGAAACTTTATAGACACCTGTATAAAGTATTTTAGGAACAAACGGACACGTGAATAACATTAAAAATAATTTATTATTTAAAGAAAAAATTATTTAGAAAAAAGATCTCATGATAGGGAAACACAATCGTAATTTTTAACCGCCATTATGTATAAAAAATAAACTGGTAATATAATGAAATTGATAAACATCTGTAGACATTCCAATTTTACTTTTGTGGTGGTATTCGATACCACTTGAAAATTGTAGCATTTCTAATTACACTTATACAATTTCCGGTATGTACCAAAGGCCAAAGACTATACATTTTTTATTATCCTGTTTCTTATTCCGTTATGAAATCTGTTCGTTATATTAAAGATTCTGCGCGCGCATTCGATTCAGTAGACACGTTCTGATGGTTTCAGCTCATCTTACTAGTGCAGAGGTCACGTAATATAATTGTCCAAAGAGCTCCTCTCCCCCACCTCTTTGTAACAAGCAATTATTTATTCTGATCACATATATATGTTTTGATGCAGCGAAACTTACATAGATCTCGCAATACTGACATACGTTCTCAAATATCGGCATTGGAAGCCCCAGCAACAATAGTAGTGACTTTACGCCAGTTTCAGCTCACTTATGGCTATAACATTATGTAAATATGCCGCTATAAAATTTTATTTCGAATTAAAAATTATGTATGGAATTAATTCGTTTTTTTTGTGAACGCCTGTTGCCAGTTTAATGTTTAGTATTGAAATCATTTTTGGTCGTAGTTATTTTGACGCAGTAGTTATGCTACGCTGGGTTCAGTCATACTATGATTTTTACCCATAGCATTATGTAAATTCATTGCTATAAAAGTTTAAAGGAAAATGTACGTTGAATAATCAATTTTTAATTAAAAACTCGAACAGTAAATGTTTATGTGGTGCCTTGATTACTGGAAAATTGAATAGATATCGTAACATTGAACAAAATGGGTTTATTAAAAACTTTCAAAGAAGATATTATGTAAAAAAATTAGGATAGTTATACCATATTTGCATTTTAATATATTATTTAATTCAACGTAAGTATACTTCCGTTGATTTCCCCCTCCCCTTTATATGAAAAAATAAGAAAATTGTAGACTCCCCCCTTCTTCATATGACGTAATAGGTTTTTTTTATATTTTTACAAGAGATCAAAATTGAAACAAAAATCAAATTATTTTCAAGATTGACGAATAACTAAGAATCATTCGTTTTTTATCACGGTCTTGATGTAACAATATCATGAATTGGCTCATCTTCAAATTTCTGGTTTTAAATTCTTGATTCAATTTATTTAAAATTAATTGAATAACCTTTTATGTCTGGGATTCCCCGAATTGAGCATCGCTAGATTTAGTAGACTACTACATACTATAATACGTTACACTGTAGTGTAGAAATAAGGGGAATATGTAAACAAACGTATTATATGGAAGTAAACAAAGTATTTTTATTAATTTTAAATAATATTTATTTTTAAAATATTCGTTATTTTGTAGTATTTACCTTACGTATCTCACTCCTTTATCAGCGAAGTATCAAAAAAAATTACTCCCACCCCCTTAGCCTGCTTACGTAATACTTGAACGCCCTCTAATGTATATTTTTTTGGTTGTATACCGGTCGTTTTAACTTAATAAAACTACATATATAATCCTTAATAAAACTTTTGTTGGTAGATAGTTGTAATTAAAGACTTTATCTTTAAAAAGTACTTGAATTAATTGACATTGAAATTAGCAGTAAAACAAGAAGAGCTTTCAACTAAACGTTAACACAAAATATATGTAAATACATACTCTTAACACAATATTCAAATATCTTTGAAGGAAGCTGTTGGTCGAGAAAATGACTAACCGCGGAAGCTTCAAAACTTAAAAAACGTACCGGGTGTTGAACTTCATTACGGTACATAGGGATTTCAATGTTATTTCAGATGCATCCAAATATTTCTTCTGTTAATATTACAACAAAGTAAGAATATTTTGCTTTCTCGCCATATCGATGATCGTTTTAAAATGAGAAAAAAAAATTCGAAACTTTACTTGATCTTTCCGTTTCAGACCAAGACAACCACTTTTCGTTTCGTGTCTGTCTGTCTGTCCATCTGTCTGCCTGTCTCTCGAATCCTTATTACAAGCATAACTCATAAACCACTAAACCGATATTAATGAAACCTGGTTGGTTAGTTGGGTCTAGCTTGAGAACGGTTCCATTTAAAAATTATCAAAATTGTGTGTAACAGGGATGAGTGATATTCTAAAATAGTTATTTTTTCTTGATATCTCAAGAACGACACATTTTACGTGACATTTTAATAAAATCTTTCTTGCAGAGCATTCAGTTTTCTATAAAATACTTAGATCACCACAGGTTTTGTAATGAAATATTATCTTTCGAAGATTTATCTACATTTGCTTACAAAATCTTCATTTTTTTTTCAATCGCAATTTATTTACATATTAAATGTCATTTTGACGTTTGCTTATCAGAAAAATTTAAATTTTTGAAAAACTAAGCACATGGCATACGTTTTTTTTATAATTTTGACACTTGATCTAAATAATATAATAATAAGAACGTTGTGGCCTAATCCGTATCTGAAATTTTTATTTAGCGTCAAATTTACAAGAAAAAATATACTCCTGACTTTGTAATATTAACAGAATAGTGCAGATATTTTAATGAATTCTAAATAACATTGAAATTAAAAATTTATAACCAATTTTAAATTTAAAATGGTAATAAAACTAATATTCAAAAATAAACTACAGTAGAACCTCATTCGAATAATTAAAAATTCTATTCGAATTATTCAAATGCTTAGTTTTCACAATCGAATTACTCAAATTCGATTCAATAAGTTTCAATACAAATTAAACAACAAATTTTTCATAAAAATATTTATCTGTCAGATAAGATTTCAAATCAAATTTCTCTTGATAAAATGAGATAAAAATGATCTGAAATAGGTCTCCCATATAAGAAACATCCAAATGTGTCATAGTGCGGCAATGATGAAGATGCATGTCGGTTAACGGAAAATGTAGCGTGACTGGGGTTAATTTAGCGCGTTATTGCTTTAGCAAATATGAGATTTCTTCTCTGATTCGTGCACGCTGAAAAATGTCCTTCGTTTCGGCTAAGCGTTTTATTAAATATCTCATCTAGGAAGATTAAATGTTTGTGTTTTAATTACGAAAGGTATTAGAATAGATAAAAATAAATTCCAATTTACGGAAGTGAGATTTAGTCTGGATTATTTTATCACCACAGTATTTCTATTCATGATAGAAAGATTACTGAATTAATCATGTTTTGTTTGAATTTTATATTTATATCAGATATTCTCCGAAGCCTCTTAAAATTAAATGTTTTTTAAAAAAAAAAAAAAAAAATAATGTAATTAATTAATTAATTTACAAGCCCTATCAAAATCGGTTCAATAGTTTTCCTGTTAAGTAAGAATAAATAAATAAACATACAAATTTACCAAGTTAAAGTCGAGCCTCGCGTACTAGTGTCCCGTATCGTCTAGTTTTTCAAATTATTCAATTATTTTATTAACTTCCAAACTGGAAAATCCGAAAATCAAAATCAAAAATTACAACATATTTGTATGTTTTAAGGGCACTATAGTATATTTAAACTATTTTTAGAAAGATGCCTGTGTGTGTGTATGTATGTATGTACGTACGTACGTACGTATGTGCGTGTCATTTTTTACGTACACGAAATCTCGCAAATGAAAAAAGGCTATTGACTTCGTTGGTGTGCCAATCGAAGCGTCTTGACGTATATATGATCTGAAAGAAAGGATTTTTCGAAATTCAACCCCTAAGGGGGTAAAAAGGGGTGTAAAGTTTTTTTTCGGTCGGATTTACTTGAAACTTAGTATAAATATTCTACAATACAAACAATGAAAAATGTATTTCAGTACTTTTTTTGTTATACGTGCCTAAACAGCCATAGAAGGGGTGAAAGGTGAAAACCACCCTTAAAATTTGAATTTTAAATACTAATATAATAAGTATACAATTCATATTGCCTTGGAAACAAACGTAATTAAATTTAAATTGTCAGACGGGGTTTTGACGGTACGAATCGTGCATTTTATCGTCAAATACTACGGCAACAACTGCATTCTTAAATGAAATAGAGTATAGTCAAGGTTAGTACTAACCTTGGAGTATAGTTACGTTTTATAAAACAAATGAAATTTAATTCTAATTGTCAAATTAGTTTTTCTAAAAATGTGTGTTATATTATTGACATTAGGATATTAGAAAACTAATATTCATAATACAAAGGTGAGTTTTATTTCTGACCAATTCCATTTAAATTTTTCATATACTTTATACATATTAAAAAAATATTCACATAAACTATACGGAAACAATAAATAATCAGTATTCAAGTATTTATAATCATACTGTGTTGGAAAATTGATTGTGTGGACCTAAAGGGTCTCACCCCACCTCAAGCTTGTTTTACATTGCACTTGTAAACATTAGCAATGAGAGGAGATAACACAAAAATTACAGTTTTAAAAATTTTGCTTAACTTTAGCAAAGTTAAGAACCAAATGACGGCAGTACTGTATATTTCCATTTGTATACAATACAGTTAACTACGGAACATAGAGAAATCAATGTTATTTCAGAAACATGCAATTAATTATTTCCTGTAATTACAAAAGTTAAATTGAATATTGATCTCAATTTATTATAAAATTTAAATCACGCCCTCGGGTTTGGCCATAAAAACCAAACAAGTTTTTTTAAATAACTAACAAATATAAAAAACAATTGGATTGTGAATGACATTTATACAGTTGTAAAACAATTTTCTCCAATTTGTATAAACTTTTTTTGTATAATTACTAATTACCATATTAAAATTCTATATTTTCGTCACACCCAGCATTTGACATCTTCATGACAACGGTTATACCCAGAAACCATGAAGGATTATGTTAATATTTATATTAATACCTTTAAAATTAAAATAAACTGTGCTTGCTTTTATAGTTTATCAATAATTTTAATGATTTAAACTGCTAACTATAAATTTACAATAATTTGTTCTAATAATAACATTTAAAATGTCAATGTGTTTAAATTAAAATTTATTATCATATAGATAATAAATAATATAGCATAAATGAATATTGCATATATGAATTATTACATGTGTTTCATAAACTATCATATGTAGATACCTATAGAAATAGATTCAAATATGACAGAATCGGCTTTAAATAAAATCTAGTATAAAGGATATTAATATTTAACTGGGAATGTCAATAATAATTTACATTTACCCATATACTCGTATAATTTTTTTTTTTTTTTATTTCTTAAATGAAAATTTTAAAAACAATATTTTAACATAAGTATTTCTTTAATTTAATAATCATTTGATACCTCAATCGCCGGGATTGGATAAAAAAAATCGTGATCCTTTTTTCCTCACTTAAAAAGCGCCAAAAATATATTTGTATTACTCAGATTTATTGGTCCACTATTTAGAGTTGGGTTTCTTTCTACGCGGTAGATACGTACCACAGAAAACTGCATATAAAAAATCGCACAAAAAAAGTCATTGCTAACATTGTAAAATTAAGGAGACGTTCGATAACTTTCTATAACCGAGTAAAAAATTGACAAAAATACGAATGCCTAAAAAAACACCAACGAAATTAGTTCGAAAATCTGAAAGAAATTGATATAAAACTTAAAATAAAACAAGTTTTTTTTCATTTTTGTCTATTTCAGTCTATTGAAAAAAAAAATTGTTTTATATTTTTATTTTTTTATCAGATTATCGTCACTATCAATACAACTCCACACTGTTTGTGAACGAAAATTTTAATAATAACAAAACGCTTACGTATTAAATATCCTTGAATTGTTAGTTTTCATTTGATACCCCTTCGCCGAAACGGGGAATCCCTGAATTCGCATGAAAAAGAGACTCTACTGTACTGTAAATATGCCAAATCTCATCTTGCCAAATCAAATAGTTCAGTAGTCAAAAGATTGTTACAGACAGACAGACACAATATTTATTTTTGCCGGAACACTAAAAAAAACATAAAACTCTATAATGTATAAGTCAAACAGAATCAACTAGTAGAACGTATATGTTTACAAAAACCGCGAAATCTTATGAATAATAACATTTCAGCTGAGGATTAGTACAAAGTTATAATGACCATGAAAACAAATTTAATTTATCTTATTAAAATATGCATTAGCAATGCAGCAAAACTCTAAAATAACGTCCGTGCCGCGAGACATATTTAATGTTTAATTTATAAACATCCTCTGCTTTCGCTACCTTTTTCTTAATGGACTATATACACTTGCAATTATACACGGGGAAACTCAACTTTATGAATTGCAAATTAATATCACAGAATAGTGTACAGTCTCTATTTACGAATCAAAATGCCGCCAGCTCATTTATTATATACCTACTCTGCAATGCTAAGGTAAAACGCACTAAAATCATTTGTTTCATAATTTTCATTTTTGGTACCGCTAGTTTTTAATTATTGAACAATTTAAATAAAAATCGATAAAATATTCAGATGAACTTTCTGCCATTGGTAAACCATTTAATTTTCATAAAATTTTAATAAAAATTATTAATTCGAATTTTTTCTTAATACGCGCCTGATTCTTTTTTCATTATTTTTAATTTTTTGACAATTTCAATCTTAATCTAAATATTTCTGCTATACAAATGCCAAAATGACATTTAATATGCCAAAGTAAATAACGGTTGTAAAAAACAAATTACGATTAATTAAAACAAATTGAGATAAATCTTTGTATAGAAATATTTTACAACATACGATATGGTAACATAGGTAAATTATAGAAAATTGAATGTTCTACAAAAAAAAATCTATAAAATTTTCACGTAACATGTGTCTTTCTTGAGATATGTTAAAAAAATACTTATTTTTGGGTTTCACTCCTCTTCCTTACACACGATTTTAATGATTTTTAAATGGGACCGTCCTCAAGCAAGACTCAAGCAACCAACCAAATTTCAGTAATATCGGTTCAGTGGTTTATGAGTTATTCAAGATTCAGGAAACAGACAGACAGACACACACACACACACACATATACACACAGACAGACACGGAATAAAAAGTGTTTATCTTAACCTGAAACGGAAAAATCAAGTTAAAATTTTGAAATCGGAGAACAATTTTTTTTTTCATTTTAAAACGATCACAAAGCTTTTCGTATCTTTGATATGGGCAGGAAACAATATGGTTTACTAACGAGATAGGTAATTAGATGTTTTAGTTTACTGCCTTTCGTTATTTGATTAAAATTGTTTATTGAAAGTAAGGCAGTAAATACACTTTTCAAACACGAAGGTTATAATTTTGATACATATACCGTATATTATATTTTATACTTATTATGGCCGTAAAAGAAAGTAAGAAACATGGCAAAAAACACTCAAATATATTTATTTATTTCAAAGAAAAACTCAATGTCGCTTTAAAATCAATGTAACTTTATAAGTACAGCGGTTGGGGGGTGCGGGGTGGGGTGGGGAGGGGGTTGAGTAGGTCTAATATAAAATATTTTTTGGGAGGAGAACTTCTTCTAACAGTTTTAATACTCGAAGTATTACAATAAAGCTGCACGAGGAAAGAATACAAAAAGGGTATTAAAATGTGAAAGTGGAATTAAACGTTGGAGTTAATCCCTCTCGCGAATAAATTACATACTTGATGGATAGAGCGCCAGGCAGATGGGGTCATTGGAGGACAGAGAGGGACGGGGGTGTTTATTGTTTACATAGGATCAAAATTGTTCAATGTGTTTTTAGGTTACTGTGCATTCAATAATATTTGGGGTTAATTTGTAAAATATATATAGCATGCATAGCTTACATATAGATCAGTAGTTCTCAAACATTGACATGTAAGTGCCTCTTTTTTTAAAAAATTGCAAATCTTTGTTTTATTATACAGTTATAGGATTGTTAAATTCAATAATATAACATTTGTTAAATTTAATATTTTCTAAAAAAAAACATCTGTCTAATGCACAGTGCTTCCTCAAGTTTAATTCAATAAAGGGAGTAAATTACCAATAAACTATATTCTGAAAAATTATCATTGATTACTCTTTTAATTTTTATACAATTTTATTTAAAAATATAAAGATATATTCTTAAAACGTACCTGGTTAGTATTTTCGTATATTTTGTATTATACTCGTTTAACCATTTCATTTGATACTCATGTTAAGGGGGATGTGAATCAAAAGGTAATCCACCATCATGTTGGATTCTTAGAACAATATCTCTTTTTACGCCGATTTAAAGCTACGTTTCGGCGAGTGGGGTATCTAATGAAAACTGATAATTCATAGATTTTAAATGTGTAAACGTTTTGTTATTAATTTAATTCATTTAACAATATTTCGCATCAGTTAACAAACGGTGCCGAGTTTTCAGATAATGACGATAATTCTGATGAAAAATTTTTTTTTACTTTTCAATAAATAATTAAATAAATAAAATTAAAAAATAAACGTAATTTATTTTAGGTTTTACATCTATTTCTTTCAGAAAAAACTTTTTATGTTTATTTTTTAGACATTTTCGTGAACTTTCAGAAACATTTTACGCGATTTTCGACTTATTTTATTATTATTTCTTTTAATATGCCTAATTTAACAATGTAAGCGATTTTTTATACGTGATATGCTGTGGAACGTATCTACCACGTAAAAAGAGACCGTACTGTATATTTTATTGCATTGTCGCCAGACTTATACACATGTGCAAAATTTCAAAACTTTAGCTCAATTAAAACTAGTTGAAATTTCGATTGCAATATTTGATCGAAATATAACAGGTGAAGTAAAAAATTAGTGGTCTGGCGTGTAAGACAAAAATTTTAAGTCGATTTTTTTTTCATTTACAAGTCGTCTTATATGCCAGTATAATACGGCATATAAGACGACGGAAATTTAAATATTATAAATATATGTACATGAAGACCAAATATATTTTATCAAAGTTTAAGAACCACTGATCTGCAAAACATATTCACAGAGAATGCACAGCACAGTGAAACGAGATTTACATATTTCTCATAGTTATCGTGTTATGAATGCAATACCCGATTGCATTCGATGTCATAATCAGTATTTCAATTAGTAACCTACCGAATGCAAAGCCAGTCTCGTTAAAATGCCTTGCAATAAGCTCTAGGGACTTACTGGAATTACAATCGTACCTGTATGCTTGTATGTTTGTCTGCTTGTATGTATGTACAGATGTTTAGAATATATTATTATCAGATTGTTGTTTCTTTGAATGCAAAATATCGTGGAAACTATTGTTTAATATTACCAGAGATAAATTAGTCAGGTATTATGAAGAATTTGATCTAGCTAGAACAAAACTATAAGCCAAATGGTATATGTAGAGTATTAAATTTAAATGACAGTAAGATGGTAATTATAAACTATTTATTATAAGCGTACATATGTATGATCTTAAAGCAGTGGTGTTTGGTGTACATCATAAAAATGACTTCAGTTTTATATTATTATTAGTTCAAACAAAACTATAAGCCAAATGGTATATGTAGAGTATTAAATTTAAATGACAGTAAGATGGTAATTATAAACTATTTATTATAAGCGTACATATGTATGATCTTAAAGCAGTGGTGTTTGGTGTACATCATAAAAATGACTTCAGTTTTATATTATTATTAGTTCATTGGACCCGGTGTTACTCGGGTAAATATCCACAAAATCATAGTGACCTAAAATATTCAACAGGCCCACCTAACATGCTCACAATACACGGTTCACCACGAATTTTTTTTTCAGACTTCATAAAATATCCACAAATTATATATCTAAACCTAACCTTTTTTTTAGTAAAAAGCGGAATAAAATCTGTTCAGTAGTTACTGAAAAAATCGTGTAAAATTATATTTTAAAACTCCCAGCGAACAGCGGGTCTCGTTTGAGAATTTTAATTTTGTCACAGAAAAACTATTTTTGAAGTGAAACTTCTTTAGTGAGACTAGTACATTGGACTGAACTCAAAAGATCTTAAAATCGATAGATTTTAAAGATCGAACGCTAAGAAGAATGTGCATATTCGTGAGTATATGTAAAAGTAAAAGATGCGTACAAGTAATTTTACGTTGGTGTCAAGAAGCTACGTGTTTTGTATACGGTTTTTATGTTAAAGTGATACGTTTGATTTTAATTGTAATTATAAAAATAATCATTAACTTTATTTATTTAATGAAATGATTGAATGGTTAATGAAAACAAAAGAAGTTTTACTTCAACCGTGCGTTTATGTGAGTGAGACACACATCACTTTTGCTTCCTCGAAATATCGAAGATACGAGAAGCTTTGTGATCGTTTCAGATTGAGACAAAAAAACATCTGCCAAGTAAATGCACAGTGCTTCCTCGTGCTAAATTCACTAAAACCGATAGTGCAGTTGCCTGGCATTGGTTAACCATTTAATTTTTATACAAATTTTACTAAAAAATCTTAGTTCGAAATTTTTCATAAAACGCACCTGAATATTTTTTCATATATTTTTAATTTTTTGACAATTTCAATCTAAATCTAAATTTATGCAAATGTCAAAATGATATTTAAAACGTCAAAGTGACATTTAAAACGCCAAAATGACATTTAAAACGTCAGAATGACATTTAATATATCCAATCAAATATCAATTTAAAAAAACAAAACACGAATTTTTAAAATTAGTTTAGATAAATCTTTGTAAGGGAATATTTTACAACAAACGTAGTAGACCCATATTATAGGAAATTTAATTCTCTACAAAAAATATTCTATAAAATTTTCTCGTAACATGTGTCGTTCTTGAGATATCTTGAAATAAGAAATATTTTGGGGTGTCACCCCTCCCCCTTACACACGATTTTGATGATTTTGAAATGGGACCGTCCTCAAATCAAACCCAACCATCCGACCAAGTTTCAATAATATCGGTTCAGTGGTTCATGAGTTATGCGTGTGACAAGGATTCAGGGGACAGACGAACGGACGGACGGACAGACAGACACGGAACGAAAAGTGTTTCTCAATCTGAAACGATCACATAGCTTCTCGTATCTTCGATATTGCGAGGAAGCAAAAATGTTTTCAAAATTTTAAATTGATCTTTCCGTTTCACGTCAGGACAAACACTTTTCGTTCCTTGTCTGTCTGTCCGTCCGTGTGTGTGTGTGTGTGTCCGTCTGTCCCCTGAATCCTTGTCACACGCATATCTCATGAACCACTGAACCGATATTATTGAAACTTGGTCGGATGGTTGGGTCTGGCTTGAGGATGGTCCCATTTCAAAATCATCAAAATCGTGTGTAAGGTGGAGGGGTGACATCCAAAAATATTTATTTTTTCAAGATATCTCAAGAACGACACATGTAACGTGAAAATTTTATGGAATATTTTTTGTAGAGCATTATATTTCCTTTAATATGGGTCTACAACATTTGTTGTAAAATAATCCCTTACAAAAATTTACCTCAATTTATTTTAAAAATTCATGTTTTGTTTATCTAAATTGATATTTGCTTGGACATATTAAATGTCATTTTGACGTTTTATATGCCATTTTGGCGTTTGAAATGTCATTTTGACGTTTGCATAAATTTAGATTTAGATTGAAACTGCCAAAAAATTAAAAATATACAAAAACATAATCAGGTGCATTTTAAGTAAAATTTCAAACTAATATTTTTTGTAAAATTGTATAAAAATTAAATGGTTAACCAATTCCAGGCAATTTATCTAAACACTATCGGTTTTTATTTAAATTGTTCAATAATTAACTACCTTTGGTGAATTTAGCACGAGGAAGCACTGTGCATTTACTTGGCAGATGTTTTTTCTTTACGCATCGAAGTATGCGTCTTGTTGAGCTGATTTCAAAAATTTGCCTATAAAAATATATTTATTCGTATCGAGGGGTGAGAATTGCTAATTTTCAAGAAATTATTTTCACGCCTGCGCCGGTAGCTTCATTGCCGGATCTCATACATTGTCTACAATGTACTTTGCTGACTTTTTACCTTCAGATTTAATCTACCTATATATTGGTTCTGGATAAGATAAAATACCTGAGATATATTAAAATATCCTTTATTCAATGGTTTTTTCTACACACTATTCTACCTGCAACGTACAGCAGAATGTTACAAGCTGCAACAGATATCTGCCATATCGACCGTTTAGTTCTCCCCGTCACCTATCAGCACCATCTATTGTTTTCACAGGGAGTTAACGAGAACGGAAGTGCATTGAATTGAATGACGTCCATATACGTAGTTTACCTTAGACCATTTCCTGAACTTGTTGATTTTTGTTCTAATGTTCTTTTTCCCTTCAGCATTTTACGTTTTGTTTACGCAACATTTTTGTTCGAGCAGAGTAGCAACTATGTAGTTTTCTGTAGTTGTTGTAACTGTGACTTTTCTATTATGGCCATTTTTATTTATTAAGGGTAAGTTATTATAGAAAGCGCGTTAACAGCGCCGAAAAGTTCCACACAACAGATTGTTTGCGTTTTTTTGTCTTGCGGTTTTTTTTTACAGCGCGTTTGCTACGATACAAACGCGCGAGCACATCGCGTCTCTCGTTTATAACGCGTTTTTGATCTGATCCGTTCAAGAGCGTTATAACGAAGTTTCACTGTATATATTTTTTAAGTATTTTTAATATTGTGACGGTTATTAGTTTCATATTTAATTTTTTTAACATATAATACGATATATTGAGAAAATTATCTGATATATACTTCAAAACTATGTATATATGTATAATGTATAATAATGTATAATCTAAATAGTTAAAGTAAAGTGCGCCAACTTTGTGCCAGTGACCCAACTATGTGCCACTGCTGATTTCGGACTGAAAGTTCGGTTGTTAAGATAAAGCTTCCAAAAAAATATGTAGAACAACTCTGACATGCGAGAAGTGAACTCCCACATTCCCAACCTTATCACTCTTTTTAATTAATACAATTTTGAAGTGAATTTTTTTATTTCACCAATAACTTGGGAAAAATAATTAAAACTTTTTTATACTCTTTTCAATCATGAATAACTGGAGTGTGACAATTTTGAGCCAGGTCAAGTTTAACACGCATTTTAGTTGAGAAAAGGGAGTATCACATAGTTGGCGCACCTTGTATACAACTTTCTGCCTCACGAAAAAAATTCTCCCCCCCCTTCCCATGCTACCTGAATTATTTTTTTTAGCAACAGAATTATATTCCTGTGATGTGTAGTTATGCTGGGTAAAATTCCCATCTAATTGTCTCAATAAATAAGGAAGATATGCTTAAAAAAACTCAAAAAATGGCACAAAGTTGGCGCACTTTGCGGTATTTAATTGATAAGGTGACATCTCGACATCCACCCGAGTACACAAGCTAGTTTTAATAATAATCTTAAAACACTTGCATGAAAGTGGTCTAGCATCTGCATTATGACAACTTTGTAACTGCCATCCATGTTGACCGACCAAAAAAACCCACCCCAAGCTTTATAAATGCGACATAATGTTTTCTGAACAAACATACGACCGGTCGAACGGGCACTCCAGGTGTGTTCAGAATTACTTCGGCTTGTGAAAAATTCAAGTACATTTTTAAGTTTTTTCTTCGTTTTCGGTTCTTGAAGTTCAGTTTGTAGGTTTGTAGATTTTAAATGAAATAAAATTTATTGTCAATAATTCGAAATAACATGGCTTACCCAAGTTACTAATAAAAAGTACTGGCACCAGTCTTCAATCACACCCCAGTGTTGGACTCTTGTTTCATTAAAAGTATTAAACTAAAAATATTTGTTGATATTTGATTACTGTCATTACTGAATCACAATCTATAAACACCAAACTGTAAAACAGTTTAATTTGATGACAATGGGTCAATCAAACAAACTATATTTGCGGACTGTAATTAAATTGATTTAATAAAAATGCTTCCTACTTCTTTTGTAAGTAACACGAGTTCATGGTAATTACAAAAGAAAGACCATCAATCCCAAAAAACAGTTAACTTGCTCTTAAAACGGCCCAAACTGGTACCAATACCTTATTATCAGAATAGTCATATTCACTGTATTTTTATGTTATAAATATGTACATTTTATTTTGATTTAAGATGAAATGTAATGAAACAAAACTTATGGAAACATTTTATGAAAAAACGTAGAATTAAAGGTAATGAGCCGTGTTAATTATGTTATATCTGACTCGCTCTGTAATTGTCCAGAGATGGAGAGAAAGAGAGATAAAAGATTGTAAATATTTACATCTGCATTATGACAATCCCATATCTGCAATGTTGACAGACCTGAGAAAGCTACCTCGTATGTCCGTTGTAATCATACAGAGACACTATTGTGTTGGTAATACAGTCAGTTTAATAAAGAATGTTTTTGTAATAAGAGCAGCGTTTCTTTTATATTACTTTTTTAATATTCTTATTAATCTAGTTTATTTAAGCGAAAGATGTGTCTATGAATAATAAATTATAGTTTATAAAACTGAAAAAAACACACGTTTTTATGAGTAGCGCACTAAAAAATATGATCACATCCCATATCCATCTTTATACAAACTCGGTGGTACCTACCATATTATTGTATACTATGTAGATTAAGTTTGTAAAGTTTTAAATATATCGATACGACAATTAGAAGTGTGTGAAAAATGAGTTGCAAGTTTTGCTTAAAATGTAAGGAAGCTACAAGTCAAACTAATAAAAGCGTATTAAAAATGTTCAAAGGAATTGAATTCTAGTATTTAATTCAATCGAGCCCTTTGTAACTTTGGATGCTTATACAGGTTGTTAGAACTTATATATATGTACATAAGTTGCATGCCATAATATCAGTCAAATTGCAACACTATACTCAAAGTTAACTCCATCTCACTATTAAACTGAATTTGTCACAAACCAATCTCGCATATGCATTCATTACTTTGTACTGTGTCATCTTTACCATTTTCCAAAGATGAATGTGAATTTATTGTTGATACATTGGACATACAAATCATACAAAGGAATGATTTAGGAGTTCGAGTTAAATAATGGTATATTAATTTAAGATAATAATCTATGTAGAAAGCTTACATATATTGTAATTTTTTGAAAAAATGGAAGATAGGGTGTTAATTTTTTCCGTAAAACTCCACCCCCGTGGAATTTATTCCGCCGAATCTAATGAAACTAATTATAAACCCTTCATACATGACAGGAGGTGAAATATTAACTTCCGTGCGCAGCCGGAGCGAGTCCGCTAGTATTTATATGAACTTTAGACAGAAAAACCATTTGTGTTAAGTTGTAAATTGTAATAAGTCAAATTGTATAAGGTCATGGAGGCAAATAAGGCCCACCTTAATTAAAAACGCTATATTTCGGGTAATAAGTTATTTATATTAAAAAGGCTATGTTAATGGTAAACTTTGGTTTATTATTAATCTAAAGAAGTATGAAAACCATCAATAGCAACTGATTTTTTTATAGAACTATTAGTAAACAAAAATGACATACCAATCTAGAACATAATATGTGATCATAAATTATAATAAATAATAAAAAGTCCAATCTTAAATTTGTTCGGCCTTATTATCCCTAAGGTACTACGATATATTTTATTTTATTTTATAAAGCAAAAACATAAAAACAATAGAAATCAACTTTTACCATTAAGGATTGAACTATTACCTGAACAAATAAGAAACAAATAATACATAACATTTTTTAACAAAAATTAAGATTATTTGTTGGTTGTTTTTATAAAATTGAGCATCCATCACCATCTCTCACCACAAACTCAGAGATACCGAAAAGTTAGCGCGGCGAGAGACTAGTCGGCGTGTAGTTAGCTTTGTATAAGTACCTTCTATGTGTATATAAAAATCCAGACCGATCCAACTATTGCAAATGTGTTTTTTTTACATGGGCCTTATTACACCCTGGGCCTTATTTGTCGCAGGTATCTTACAGTATACAGAATTAACAAAACAGTACATTTTTTTTATAAAATTCCTCGCTATACAAAACTCTCTTAATTACATTCATTCTTTTTTTATATCAATAAATAAATTATGAATACATAGGTACCTTGGATGTTATTGTGTAATATTTCAAATAATGAATTCTGTAGATTTTTATACGCCGGAAATTCTTTTATTGGAAACATTTTTTTTCAATATAATCGTGAAGGTAGATGGTTGTTCCTGTCCCTCCCCCCTTGCATTCTCTAGTGTATTTTATTTTGACATTTTAATTTAGACTTTTAAATTTCATCCGAGATTTAAATTTGTGTATTGTGTTATTTTTTATTTTTTAAACACTGTTATACAAAAATTTTAATGGAATTTCTATATTTGTTTCTTGCGTTCGTTACACACGAATTGGTGGAATGTTGAATTTTTTTGTTTATGTACAGATATATTTTAAATATTTAATTTAAATTCTTTTTTTTAAACAATTGTTCAAAAATTTTAATCAACTGTATTTTTTTTAATTCAAAGAGTTCTTATTTTAATTAATTAAAAATTAAAAAGTATGTTATGTAATTTTATTTGAAAAACGTATCTATTCATTAAAAGATTGCATATTTAACTATACGAAAATTTGTCAAATATTACAACTGTGCGAATCCTATGGCCCGAACATCCTATTGCAGGCCCTCAAGCCAAGATTTTCGATGGGTCACATCCTACTAATAAATCTAAGAAATTATTTTTGACGACGACCAAAAAAAGCTTGAAAAATCGCCGAGTCTAGCCTCCAGACTGGAGCATCGCCAGTCACCCCCCTCCCCTTTCAGGGAGTTATGATACATACTCATTTAGGAACATTATAGAACATTTTGGGATTCAGTTGTCAATATAAGAAAGTTCAAATCTTCAGTTTGCTAATTTGGCAAAACAAAAATACTCTTTTAAAATTTCATTTATTTGCCAATAAAAAAAAATTTTTTTTCCAAAGCGTACATTTCTCGATTGTTTCTACCTTTTTCATACAAACTGATTAGGTACCTTTATTAATGATAAAAAAAATGTGAACTAGATATTTCATGGAAATATACGCTCCGAGGAACCCTAGATCGAGTACGACCATGTCTGTAAATGCTCCACAGCGAAAACTACGAAATAATAAAATGTTCTTATTTACATTAGTTGTGTATCTTTTTGAAGAGTATCATTAAATCAGAAACTTACTTTTGACATTTTTTAGATTTTTTTGTAATCATTTTTGAAACGGTTCGTAAATATTTCAAATGAAAGTTGTAGATAATATCATTACGTATAATATAATAATATATGTATATTCCGCGTAATAATAAATTAGGTTTGCTTTTGAAAATTTACCCAGAAACATTTTTTCCCTTAATTACTTAAAGTCGAAGTGAAATTAATTATTTTTGCTTTTGGACGACTAATTCTTCTTTTATACTCTTTAGCTTTTGAATGAATCATTTATCACCAAGACAGTACATTAATCCAAAAACTTATTTGAATAAATATCCTTTTTTCCCCTTTTCTACTCATCACCAAAAAGAGAAAAATGGATTCATTTTTCAGCTTAATACAGAACCATAATTACGCGCCTATTAGATTTTTTACATCACGAAAACCCTTACTAAAGAGAGTGCCACGTCCATGAAAGGTCATAAATCACAAGCTTGGTCCCCTCCCTCCACTTAAAAGGTATAAAATTTATGAAAAAAGGTTAAATCTAAATCAGGAGGAAGAGCGAAACGGAAAAAAATGTACGGTATCAGCGAAACCTGGCGTGCGGGCGATCGTAGGAACACAGGTACACGCACATGTGAGATACAACTAGACGCGAAAAATGAAAATTCTGCTTCCTTCAGATAAGTACTATTTAGAGTTCATTCACACGGTCGAATTTTTAATGATAATTTATACCATAACATTTATGATGAGATCTACTACATGAATTCCGTTGTACAACATTTAAACAAGATTTTGAAAATTTTTGACATAGAACTCTTCATCGAGAGCATGAATGCAACTTTTAAAGTTTGTATTTCCAGAACTAATAACATAGGCCGACAAAAAATACTTTTGTTCTGCTGTCTCTACTTCAATAAGTGATTTCGGAGGTTTTTGGCGTGTTGAATCTGAATCCGTTGCCCAAAGATAACCTAACCAAAATGAGTGCCAAAATGACGAGTTTGGAAATATTTAAAAAATTTTACCAAGTGAATAATTTTTTTTCTAAAATGTTCGTTCCTTTCCTCTTTAATATGAATTTTTACATTTTACTGTACGATTTTTTTTCACCGAAATATACTAGTTTGAAGATATGTAGTCAAGTCTATTGTGTCACTTGTGTCTACTGTCACTTTATTAATAAAAATATCATATCTTCATACTCTCGGCGAAAAAAATTTCACACTAAAAGTAAAAACTTATTTAAATGACAAAAGATAAACACCATTTATTTCGAAAACTTTAAAAAAAAATACCTATTTGGTAATAAATTCTTAAACATCCCATATAGGAAATACCAGCCTTGAGCCCAAGCGTTGTCCAATACTGGGTTGCCAGTGTTGCTTTTTCGATATTGGTGCCAGTCTAGGCCAACCTTCAGACATCGAGCTTTTGTCAACTATTCCTTACCCATGATTGGACCAACTATGGACCAGCCTTGGTACGACAAGCCTTGGCCGAGTCTTGAATGAAGTTATCATTTGTATCTTGACCCAGTGTTGGCTAGCATTGGCGCAAGCCTGGACCAACCGTGGCCCCTTTGTAGTTTCCTACATGGGATTGCCAAAATCGTTATTTTCGCAATTTAAGATTAGGTTATTTTAAAACCTGACGTGATGGAACAATTTGTGAAACGGATGCATCTTCAGTACGCCAAAAACAACCATATATACAACAATAATTATTCGTGTTACGTTTATATTAAAGCATTTTTGTAAAAAAAAATCATAAATCAGATTTGTCAAGCTGGAAGACTTTTCTCTATAATTCGGTCCAAAATTGTCGTCCAGTGATACAAAATTGGAAAGATAAGAATTATAACACTGCTCTTTTTATTATTTTTCACAATAGTAAAAAATGCAAAATTCGTTTATAGCGTCCAAAAAAATGTAAGAAAAAAATAGTCCGGTTAAGTTATTTTTTGTAGGGCTGTGTTATTAAAAAAAATATTACGTACATAATTCACAAAATTGATAAGACTTTAAAATAAATAAATAACAAAATCACGTGAACTACGTATGTAATAATACATGTCCATGTAAAACCAAACCAAAACAACGATCAGTTAACTCCAACGCCGCCGCCACCACCTCGATCGCAGCGGGCTGTGACGCCGGCCCGCGTTGCCATGACAACCGCGAGCAGCAGTGTGACATCTACATTTGCATGCGTTGCGTACCGCCGATGTGCTGCGGCATTACACCGTTTGTACATATAAAGGATAATTCACAGAATCCATCACGTCACCGATGGATCGGCTGTTTATTGTTCTTTTTATATACTGGAGACATTTGCAACAAGCTGCCGCCGCGTCTCGGGATGCGGCCAGATTTATGCGTGTTCAATAAAGATGTCTCTGTTTCAATTGACGTGCACTGAATTTGAAATGGTTAGGGGTAATGGCAGGGTGAAATAATGTCGATTTGGTCGTTAGGGTGTTTGTTGTATGGAAAATTTGCACCTTAGCTGGATGTAGCACGGTGATTTATTTTTTACTTTAAAACTTTGTGTGCTTGTACATAAAATTTTCAAATGCAAAAAATTATAGACAGAACTATTTAGGAGTTAGGCCACTCCAGAGGACAAAAAAATAGGCTTTTTGTGATTTTTTTCAAGAAAAATATAAAACAAATCGTGTTTACAAAGGTAGAAGTTTATTGTACATATAATTGACTATAAAACATAATTTTTATAGAATAATTTATTTTAAAATGGCGGCTGTGCAGTGTTTCTCAGATGACCTCTCTATTTTAGAAGGGTCCACAGCCGTACCAACAGCTCCTGTAAATTTTGAATTATGATGAGTCACAAATTTTTGTTTACTGTACATAACAACAGCTAGAGAAGTACGTAGAATTTTTTTGATATATGTACTTATTGATTTTTGACCGAATGGCGCACTTCCAAAGTCAAACTTGCAAAATTAACTGAAAAATCGCTAGAAAATTGTTAATAACAAATGAACTATACCATATAAAAAAAAAATCCTACATGCTTATTTAGACAATATATTTTTAAAGATCTAGTTAAAATTTGAAGTGAATTGGTTGAAAATTGTTCGAGTTATGGGTGCGGCCAACTTGAAAAATGCAGTTTTGAGATAAGTTTTAAGTTATGGAAAGTCATGAAAATTTTTACAATACTTTTAATCCGCGATACCAGCGGTCTTCTTCCATTTAAAACAATAAAAAAGTCAATTTTTTTAAAATCCTAGAGTGGCCTAAACCCTTAACTGAGTTTCCGAGTTGTCGTATTTTTAGGATTCCGTAGAAAACTAATAACCCTTATAGTTTCGATCTGTCCGTATGTCCAGTCACAGTCCTCCCATTCTCTCATTTATATACACATTAAGATGAAATTTGGTATACTTCGGACGTAGATTGATGACCCAAAAACAGAAATGATGAAATTTTTGAAAAAAAAAAGATTTTTGGACCCCTACTCTCCCATAGACTGAAAAGTTTGCTCTTTTATTTTTTTAATTTAAACTCTTGAATGGAATGATTTAGTCACGAGATATTTGTTTTCAAAGTCGTTATCAGAGTTCCCCCCCCCCTTTTTTTATTTCAAAGATATCGATCTAAAACATCTTCAGAAGTTTTGCATCGATTTGAAAATGTAGTTTTTAATTAGTACTTTCAATAAAAAAATATAACAAACACTTAAGAAATTTTGTAACCCCCCTTCTATAGACTGAAAAGTGTACTTACTTATTTTTATAAATCGCCACACGAACACGTTCACTTTTATAGAGGTTACATGTTTCGTCAACATGAAACAGCTCTTGATACTTATTATTAAGTAGAGAATGCTAGTTGAAGAGAATGTTAGTGAAAATGGCTACGGAACCTTATCGTGTGCGTGCCCAATACGCCATTTTATTTTACTTGACGTTTCGACTCTCATGTCGTAGTCTTCTTCAGGAGTATTTTTGAAGCTGTATCAGAAGAAGACTCTGATTTTTATTAATTATTTATTATTTCTATAAGAATGATTATATTACTGACTTGAAAATATTACTATTTTATATAAGATTTTTTTTTTTTTTTTTTTAAATTAGGCTAGACAGTGACAGTGAATTCATACATATTATTTATAATTTGCTACAAAATCGTCTTATTTAACGAGAAAATTGTTAAATATTTGATAAGTGCTCGTTTATTGAACCGGGTATATGGTAGAATCAAATCAAAAAATTTTATTTAATATTTTTTACGTGTGAAGCGACCCTTATGTATAAAATGAAAAGTTAGAGAAAATTCACCTCAGGCAAGATTTTTTATGTGTCTTCATTGTGTGATTATTTTTGTCGTTGTGTCTTGATTTTTTCTTTAATTTGTTTGAAAAGTGAATGTATATGCTTATTGCCATGTGGTTTGTTTTCTTCAACGCAAATACTTATATCATTTTTATATCTATGTACATATATTTATACATAACAGCTTATTTTTGTTGTTTATGCATAACTTTTTTATTTAAAAATAATATAAACGTACCTACATAATAATATTTCTTTGTTGACATGATTTATTAAATTCTTTTTACCGTATAAAATATTTCTATGAAGTACAAGTATGTACCTGTGTATGTTATATTATGACAGAATATATAAAGAATTATATTAATCTAGTGGCTCCAACTTCGACTCTCGTATATATGTATTATGTATATTGTATGTATATATTTTTCGATATTATTAGGGTTCCGTAGAAAACTAGGAAACCTTATAGTTTCGCTCTATATAAATTTAATTGAAATTTGGTGTACGGACGTATATTGATGACCCAAAAACAGAAATGGTGAGGTTTTTGATTAGAAAACTAATATTTATAATACAAAAGTGATTTTCATTTCTGACAAATCCCATTGAAATTTTTTATATATTAAAAATGATTTAAAAAGATATTAAAAACATGGAAGTCGTGTATATATGCATGGTTTTCCATACCGAAATTTTTATGTAAAAACATGGCTTTATAAAATATTCTTTTAATTAAAAATATATTCAGAACGAGACACTAGTAGTTCTTGTAATCGCCTTATATTTAATAATAATAAGATTTTGAAGGCTGACTATGATAAAAGGGGTTCTTACTTAGTATACTGCTTACAAATAAATTTTCAGATTTTATAAAGTAGTTTCAACATGTATCGATTTTTTACAAAAATAAAGCCGCCCCGCGCCAAACGCTAACGAAACTAGCTGACTGACGGCAGGCTGTATCTCTACACCACAAATGTGACGTAATATAAAAAAATCAGCCTTTATAAAGTAGTTGCAATATTTTGTCGCTCACATCTCGGACTATTATTGGACCCTGCTGTCTACAATTCAAACACTACACAACTGTATTTAAATATCGAATTTGAATATTTATTATTACTGTAAACATATGTACAGCCGCCTTAATTGAAATTCATATAACTTCGATCCATTTAAATTAATGCCATTATTATTGGCGGTCCGTTCTTACGCTTTACACTAAATGCTTGTTTGTTGATAACGCTCTCGGTTTAAATGGAATACGGTAGTCAAGAGCTTTAACCGGCGATTAGCAACGAGTAGAAGCCTTTAACGTATTTGCAGGAAGTTAAGGGCTCGATGGAAATTTTCATATTGGGGTCGGAAAAGTTTGTTTGAAACTGTCTTGTAGAGGATATTACAAAATGTAAGGGAGTCTTTTAAGTTATGAGAGTTTAATGGTTGAAGGAATTTAAAACAACGAGATTGATCGCCGTTGTTTACAGCAGTTTAATCGATATCGAAATTTATGTTTCAAAGTTTTAAAGTAAAATTTTGCTTTTGAACAACTGCTTGTGTATATAAACGCCCATGATAACGATTGTCTGCATATAAATTATATTTTTTGTAAATGGAAATATACTACTTAGGACCATTAAATATGCAATGTTAAGATTGGATTTGATAGGATTTTTTCCGTAGAATAAAAAATTTTTGGAGTCTTTTTCGAAGAGTTGTACTATCAAAAGATACGTGGTGTCCTACGGGAAGGTGTTTAAATTAATCAACTCATTTTCAAATGGGTACAGTTATTAAAAAAAAAAAAATTGCGTTGAAAAGAGGAGAATCTACAATTTTATTTAGGCTATGGTAGAAGCAAGGATGTTTGCGTCAAAATGAATAATCTGAGTTTAATGCTCGAAAGTGCTTTTTTCGAGAGGAAAGTTTATGATAGTTCTTATAGAGGGGTTCGCATTAAATACAAAAAACATAAAATTAAAAATTAAAACACGCTATTGGAAAGGTTATCTCATTATTTATTTAAACTTATGCTTTACGTCAATCCATTAAATTTATGCACGCAAATTTTATTAAATTTTATGTATAAAAGCTGCAGATTGTATAATCAAAAGTCTTAAGCAAAACACAAAAACAATTTTTTAATGCAGATATTTTTTTTGGCAATTTTACGGTATGTATGTGTGTGATTACATATTTTTCACTAAAATACAATTCTTATTAATTACTTAATGAAAGTTGCAATTTTATCGCAAACACATAGGCATGATAATTGCAGAATCTTAAATAAATATTTTTTAATGGTGTTTACCTTATTCAGTAAATACGTTTTATGATTTTTGAGATATGTAATTTATTTTACAATTTATTAAACGTAACATTGTTTATTTAGTTAAAAAACAGATTATATTTTGCTTTGTTGTTATATACCAGCTATAGGTATATTGATTATTAGGGATTCATGTGACTTGTTGAATTTAGTTCTTTTCCGAATTTAAACGAATTATTTCATAATTATGATTTTATAAAATGAAAAAAGACTCGGTTTTATAAATTTGTTAACTTTTATAATTTTGCAGTACCCTAATGAATCAAATGTTATGGAACCTAAAATTTCATCTTAAAAGGTCCTGTGATGCCTTACTAACTCTTAATTTGACCAAATGAAAAGTGACTAATTACAAAAGTAATATCAATTTTGTAATTTTATTAAAAACATTTATTTTTCTTATAAGTTATATAATATTTAAACTCGGATTGTTAAAATTATATTTAAATTGGAAATACACTTCCCTGGCGACAAGTTAACTTACTAATTTATTGACTGGCTTGTATGCATGTTTTAACTGAATCATCAGTGAATAAACCTAATGAGTCAAGTTTTCTGAAGTGGGAACACTAAAAATCATCTTCTTCAACTTAAACTTTTTATTGTAAAACTTTGAAGTTTTATTGTTCAAAATTAATGTTCTGAAATATTTTTTGAAAATTTTGATTTTTTAAAAAGTTATAAGCAAATGAATTTTTATATAGGTTTTTTTTGAAATTTTGATTTCTCCGTAAATACTGAGTAAAAAATAATGAAATTTTTATGGTAGGGCTAAAAATAATTCACAATTTAGATGAAATAAAGTTTTCATAAAAGTTTTCATTTTTTCTTATAAATAATAAATATTTTAATAAACAAATAGAAATTTAACCAACTTCTCATATAGATAGAAACAATTTTTTTACAGGATTGTTCTGTAAAATCTACTTAACTTTTTCCTGAAAAAAAATTTTAGTACATTTCATAAACAAAAAAGTTACGAATGTTTAACTGCCGTCAGATAGGCGCGCGGCGCGCTGCCGCGCGAGGCACACAAACGCATTCACGCGCTTCACTACCTCACCTACTCGAACAAAAGCAATTTTATGGTTGATTATTATAGATTTTGGGGCGTAGAATTCGAAAAAAATAACCCGGACTGTAGAAAAGTGGTGCTACACCCTTAAAAATGGGGTTGAAGAGTGAAAACCCCGTTTCCAACCTTTTTTTCAATTTATCTCAAAATCTAAATCGATGATGGGTTTTTTTTATGGTTGATATTTGTTAGGGACACACAAACAAATTGATTGGGACCACATATACTGAATTTGACCAAAAATTACTTTTTCTAGAGGGTTTGAAAAAAGTAAAAATGCTTCTTTTCGGGGAAAATACTTTAAAAATTAATAACTTTTGTTAAAATCATCTAAATGACTCGTAATTGGTCTCAAATTGTTCCCGAAGTTCCAAAGAATAATGATCAACCATAATTAAAAAAATATATTAATAGCTTAACCAATGAAAATCACTAATGTTTAAGGGTAAGTAACGTAAATTTTTTAAAAACTACCTTTTTACTAAAATTTAAATAAAAACATCAGGGTTGAATATAATACGTTTTATTCAAATAATGCATTTCTTCTTTGGAACTTCGGGAACAATTTGAGACCAATTACGAGTCATTTGGATGATTTTAACAAAAGTTATTAATTTTAAAAATATTTTCCCCGAATAGAAGCATTTTTACTTTTTTCAAACCCTCTAGAAAAAGTAATTTTTGGTCAAATTCAGTATATGTGGTCCCAATCAATTTGTTTGTGTGTCCCTAACAAATATCAACCATAAAAAAAAACCATCATCGATTTAGATTTTGAGATAAATTGAAAAAAAGGTTGGAAACGGGGTTTTCACTCTTCAACCCCATTTTTAAGGGTGTAGCACCACTTTTCTACAGTCCGGGTTATTTTTTTCGAATTCTACGCCCCAAAATCTATAATAATCAACCATAAAATTGCTTTTGTTCGAGTAGGTGAGGTAGTGAAGCGCGTGAATGCGTTTGTGTGCCTCGCGCGGCAGCGCGCCGCGCGCCTATCTGACGGCAGTTAAACATTCGTAACTTTTTTGTTTATGAAATGTACTAAAATTTTTTTTCAGGAAAAAGTTAAGTAGATTTTACAGAACAATACTGTGAAAAAAAATTGTTTCTATCTATATGAGAAGTTGGTTAAATTTCTATTTGTTTATTAAAATATTTATTATTTATAAGAAAAAATAAAAACTTTTATGAAAACTTTATTTCATCTAAATTGTGAATTATTTTTAGCCCTACCATAAAAATTTCATTATTTTTTACTCAGTATTTACGGAGAAATCAAAATTTCAAAAAAAACCTATATAAAAATTCATTTGCTTATAACTTTTTAAAAAATCAAAATTTTCAAAAAATATTTCAGAACATTAATTTTGAACAATAAAACTTCAAAGTTCTACAATAAAAAGTTTAAGTTGAAGAAGTTGATTTTTAGTGTTCCCACTTCAGAAAACTTGACTCAATACAGTTTACTGATGAATCAATGACTTTTTCACTGATTTAAATTTAGAGAGAACATAATCTATACATAGTATTAAATAAAATCCCTCATTGCGTCTGTGTGTCTGTCTGTGCACAATCTTCACAGTACTACTGAGCAGATTTTTTTCCGGTTTTCACTAATGAATAGAGTGTTTCTTGAGGAATGTTTAGGAGTATAATTTGTGGATATTTTATGTAAGTTTTATAAAGTCGAAAAAATAATAGTTTTCTTACAGAAAATTTATATACCCGGATTATACCGGGTCCAATGCGCTAGTAATATATAAATCTCTTGGCTCAATCTGCGAATTTTATTTTAGTTAGTGTTTCTCTTTACAATCAATACAATCCACATTGAGGGTTTTAAAAAAATGTCTATCTGTTTGTTCCAGTTTAACTCAAAAACTACTGAACCGATTTTGATGGGACTTTCACAGCTGGAAAGCCTATGACGCTAGATGTTTGAAGGCTATATAGATATCAAGTAGATAAGTGTACTGCCGTAGTAGAGATTTAGTGTTTAGGTTTTTATAGCAACCGGTTTCGAAATAAACACGGGTGAAGTCACGGGTAAAAGATTAGTAATTAATATTGTTATACCAAAAATAAACAAACCGTCCAACCCAACGTTAAATGATTTTTATCGATTACATTGAATTAAATCGGCAGTGTATGTAAATTGTCAGCGTATAATTGCAAGTTAATGCACGTTTACAATTATTATTAATCATTTATTTACCAATTCAGTTTCAGGCCATCATTCGCGATAATTAAATTTGAATTCAAAAACAAACAAAAATAATAACGACACAACCGGCATCATCAAATAGAATCCCTATTTAATGACTGTAATTTACTTATATAAACGCATTTTGTAATACATATGAGCTTATATGTGTGGTTATAATTGGACAGTTTTCACAAAAAATTCACTCAGTTAGTTTGTACATTTTGTCATAATTAGGGTTAGGTTTTATTTTTTGTGGCAAGCAATAATGTGTTTTTTGGTAACTGTCAGAAGACAGTTTAGCAAAACTTTATTTTTGTTTATTTACAAAGTATGAAGGTATATGAAAGATAGGATTACGTAAGGATGATTATTGTAATTTTTGATTCTTCCTCTTGAAAAGGTCCGGTTAGGTTAGGTTATAGACTAACCGCTACTTTTACTGACTTTTTTGTTTTATTTATTTTTTGCGTAAAAAGTTCACTTCTTTATAAATTGACGCCTAAATGATAAGAAACAATAATAAAGAACACCTTTTTTATTATTACATATTATTTTAAAAATCAACTCCAATCAATAAAAATATTATCTATATCAATTGTGCGTAGCACCCGTTACACTTATCAAAAATCATTAAAAAATAGATAAACATACAATCTATGTAGTTTCATTTTTATATTTACATCTGCCTATATTAATAGTCACAGTATACAAAAAAACACATAAATGGAATAAGAGATTTTGCAGATTTACCTGACTTAATAACTTGGCTTAAATAGTCTTCCGAAATTTGTAACGCCCGTTACAGGTACATATGATTGTTTTATAAATCTAATAATAAGTGTGCAAAATTCTCCATTTAACAAAGTGAAATTAATAAAAAAAACAGTTTCTTTTCAGGTATTATTTCATATTATTTTATATTAATATCAAAAATATCGTTTTGATTTGCATAAACTTGTAAAATCCATTCCATGGACTCGCCCTATTATTATTAATAGAAATTGGAAAAATAGTTTTTCAACTATTGCGTGAAAATGCATTTATTGTAATTTTTATTACATATCTCCACCGTTTTGAGAAAACTGGTTTGATTGAACACAATTTAAAATCAACTATTTGCAACTACCTTTCCAACTATTTTAAAACTATTTGCGACACTTTTTACTGCTTCGTTTGCACTAATTATTATTAAATGGTAAAAAAACTATTTATCAAATATTTTCCGAAAAAAAATTCAACTAGTAACTATTTTATTGAAAATAACACCTATTTTTCCTATCTCTAATTATTAATAAGAAAAAAAAAACTTATCTAACAATCAGTAACTTAAGATTTCAAGATAAAATTTCCGAATAATATTATCTAGAAATAAAATTAATGAATCAATTAATTATAGGTAAGTTTTTTAAAGAAATTTTTGTTTTAAAAACTGATAATTTACTAGTAAAAGTTCGAATATCTAGTTATTTCGCAAAATAGCGTAATAAAATTACGTACCAGAAAACAATTTCTTACAAAATATGTCTGATTATTCAAGTATACCTTCAAATACGCGCTACTGTTTTTGCCTTGTAACTTAACAATATTTATTTAAAAGATTTTTCTATACAGTCCCTTGTTTTCTAGGTATTTTCTATTTTATTTCAGTTTATAATTAAGTATATGAAAAAATATTCATTCTGAGTAAAAATGCAAAAAACCAATAAAAAATATTAAAACTTTTTTTTTCTAATCTATTGATAGTAACTTCAGAACGTAACTGATCTTCAAATTAAATGTCATTGATGATATGTCAACCAATACGTGTTAATATCAACAGTTCACTTCAGCAATAACTCATAATTGATTAATCCATTTTGATAACCACTGCACAAACAATACAAACCAAACTAATGCAGTTCTAACCTGTACGCAAACAGACACGACAGACGCATTTGTCTCAATCACACGATCCGACGACCACATTTAAATGGAGAGTTAGAGGGAGAACACGTTGCACCCCAGACGTGTCGTTACCGTGGTGACGTCACGTTGTCCAAGTCAAATCTGCAGTCCTGTATTGTATGTACAGTGTCGACTGACCGCAATCACGGTATATGTATATACAAGGTTTGGTTTCGTGTTCAACATTCTTTTATATATGTATGTGTTGAGATTAAACGTTTAAGAAAGATAATGAAGAACTACATTTAACTCTCCGTTAAATGTCTGTTAAAACGCCTGATTAACTTAACCAGTCAATTAAGATCTTATATGCTAGCTAGCAATTATTTTCAAATGGGGTATTAATTCTGTACTAGTATCTATGGATTAGTTATGGAATTTAGAGCAGTGATATTTCAACTGATTGTAACACGGTTGGCATCTTTCACCGTACAAAATAATTTTCATAATATCACCACTGTTTTAATACCGTTGGTATTTACCTACAACGCGTGCGCGAAACTTGTCAAAGTCTTCAACTAACTCCAAAAGAACTGTCATATAAGTTTGATATCTCACTTGAAAGTGCTTGCTAGCTAACAAATTTGCTAGCTCCTTTATAATACCGGACAATAAAGTACCTATCCCAGAATGTAACTTTTAATTAGTACTTTTACCGAAAATAAAACGAACACTGTCAAAAAATTTTGAACCCTCTTTCCATAGACTGAAAATTGTACTCACATATGGGGTATCTTTAGATAGGTGTCCTAAAATATGACCTTTTGATTTTAACCTTTCAGTCACGATATATTTGCTTTTCAATGTAGTTATCAGAGCGTCTCCTGATTTTAATTACTAAACTATCGATGCAAAAAATCTGAAAAAATTCCCGAATGCTGCTTTTAATTAACACTTTCAATGAAAATTATAACGAATATTGTAGAAAAAATATTTTATGAAAAATTTGGAAATAACTTTTTTACAAATCGTAGTGAGAATTACTAAGGAACCCTAACATGTGCGTGCCCAATACGCACTTGGCAGTTTTATTTAAACTAGTATCGCCTATGATCGAAATTCGACAGTATTTTACCTACCTTAACGGCAACATATCTAACCTGCTTTTACAACAAAAATTTCCAAATAAATAACTGCAATTGAACGCGAATTGAAATCTCTATACACATTCTCTACGTTTGACAGAAATCCAAAACTTTTTATTTTTGCCGCTTGATAGCACTAGGAGTATTGATATGCTGTTAAACGATGCGAGGGGAAATAAACAAACAGCGAGATGGGAAATCATGTGTATAAATATGTTAACTTTCACCTTTCATTCACCTCCTTTTATAATAAATACTAAAAAAACGTTCGACAATTTTTCGATGTTCACGTATTAATATATAGATATACCAAGTATTCAACACATATGTGTGTATTTCAACACAATTATTTTAAATAGGTACATAATTTTAACAAAGAACTGAAATAACAATTTTGTATTTAATGTAATAAACAATTGTTGATTTGTTAAAATAGGTACTCGTAGATATTGTAGCTGGATACAAATGAAAATACATTTTTGATATTCTCAGAATTTTCATTGCTGTTTAATTAATTAGGTTCAAATTATATGTTGAATTTTGTTTTTGATGTTTTAATTGCAATTAAAAATTAATTAGACTAGTATTCTGTACATTGGTAATGTAAAAACAGCTTAAAAGTGAAGATCAAAGTGAATCAAGAAAAAGCTAAATGAAAATATATTAATTAATATGAATTAATCAGAATTATTCATTAAAGAAAATAAATCCATGTACGTACATAGTATATTTGTTTTTCTAAAAGTTTATAACACTATATACCTAATACTAGAAATTCCTCGTAGTTTCGCCCGCGTTTATTTTGTTTTCTCTGTTGATTAACAATACAATTTATAAACAATATTTTTTTGATTATAAAAGAAGATGCATAAAATATATGCTTGCACATAAGGGTGGGTCTAAAATAGAAAAAAATCGCAAATCGAATCATAATAGTAAATCAACTATTAAAAATTCGTAACCATTTTATTTTGAATAAATTTGATCGTTAAATTTTCATTTGCATAGTTAATTTAAAGGGGAACAGCAATGTGATTGGTTAAAAAAATTATATTTTCTTATAGTTTATATAAGTATTTAAAAATATCAAAATAAAATATCAGAAATTGATGTGGTTACAGTAAGTTAAAGTAAGAATACCAATTTAAAAAAAATGAATATGTACTTAAAGTTTCAACCGCGTTTTTCACGAAACGACTTTATTCAAATTAGTCCAAGCGAGAATTTTTTTTTTAATTATTTTTTTTTTCTTTTATTGGGACCAAATATTACCAAAAAAATGGCTACACTTGACGATAACTACATCTATAGATACAGATTAAGAAAATGATAGTTTTTTTAACCACCACCGAGATATTGAATGTAAGGGGGGAGTGGGGTAATCTCGAAAGCAGGGTAATCAATGAATTTCAGTATGTTATAAGAGGAAAGCTAATGTTCTCCCTGCATTTATCGACAGTTGGGCCTATGTCTAGTATCGGATCATTAACGTTCAGTGAATCTCACTCACAGTATAATATACACTTACTTCAATTTCTATACCATATTTCATCTATTTTTTTAAATTAAATTTATAATTTAAATTTATTAAAATGTGATTAACAATAAGAAATACTCGAGTAAGCCTCGATCAAACGGAAAGTACTAGCTTTAAAATACTTTACTAGAAATTTATATGGATTTTTAGACATGATAAAATTTTATAAAAAAATTAAAGGATCATTTTTTTTTTCATTTTTAAATTCTCACGGCTCGCTAACGGGATGATAATTTTTTTTGAGTCTATGATCCAAAAACTAGAATGTATAAACTTCAAAAAAAGCTTACGTTTTTTAAAATCCAATAATTTTTTGCGAAAATACAGCGATTTGAAAATCACCAAATTTTCAATATTTTTTATCTGATCTAAGGTATCAGATAAGTTTAGTTAAGCAGTATAACTACACAACAGATTATTCAAAAGTTGCCATTAGATCAGGTAATAATAGGAGACTAAAACAAGACACAACCTAGCTACATAATTAAGAGAACATTGTGCTACACAGGTTAGATTTAAACACACACATAAAATAGGGGAAACAGTAGGGAACGGTAAAATTCAAGACAGCAAATTAACGGTTTCGGTACAAAGGTGTTAGGGGAAATTCATTGTACAGTGTATAAAATGCAGCGAACGTGATTATTTCTGTACGTGTGTAGGCTTCTATTTTATTCGGTCGATTGGAGATAACCTTTTTACCGCCCGTGGATAGATTATTTATTTCAATGGTTTCGGTTTCCGCAGAGCTTGTTGAATAATTATGAGGTTTGTGATTTGTAATGTATCTTTGTTTTGTTGTGTAACTAAATAATCTTCATTACAAAGCAAATGTAGTACCTAGATGTTATTGTATGTTATATGTGGTGAAATGATTGTAATGGATATTGGGAATACAAAAGGAGAATTTAATTATGGTAATGAAATATATATGACATACATGATTACAACCAATTAATAAACTAGGGGTTACCAACCTTTTTGGGAGGAGGGTCGCATGGGGTTAATTGACTGCTATATCCCGCAAAATTTTGAAGCATTGTTTTTTTTATAAATTTGGTGTAAATTTATGATTTTCAAATATCTATATGAAGAGTTTAAGTACATCCAAACTTTTAAACTCATTCTTGAAATATACCTACGCAATATAATGTTAAATACAAGCTTGGGGTGGGATGTGACCCTTAAGGTCCACACAATCAACTTCCCAACACGGTATGATTATAAATACTTGAATATTGATTATTTATTGTTTCCGTATAGTTTATGTGAATATTTTTTTAATATGTATGTATATGAAAAATTTTAATGGAATTAGTCAGAAATAAAACTCACCTTTGTATTATGAATATTAGTTTTCTAATATCCTAATGTCAATAATATAACTCACATTTTTAGAATAACTAATTTGATAATTTGAATTAAATTGCATTTGTTTTTATTATAACAAATCTGACAATGTAAATTTAATTGCATTTGTTTCCAAGGCAACATGAATCATAGATTTAATTATTAGTATTTAAAATTCAAATTTTAAAAGTGGTTTCCACCTTTACATGTTTCATTATTTGTATTGTAGAATATTTATGCTAAGTTTCAAGTAAATCCGACCAAAAAAAAACATTACACCTCTTTTTACCCCCGTAGGAGTTGAATTTTGAAAAATCCTTTCTTTCAGATCATAATCACGTCAAGACGCTTCAATTGCCACCCCAATGAAGTCAATAGCATTTTTTAGTTACGAGATTTCGTGAACGTAAAAAATGACACGCACATACGTACGTACATACACACACAGACATTTTTCTGAAAATAGTGTAAATATACTATAGTGACCTTAAAACATACAATTATGTTGAAATTTTTGATTTTGATTTTCGGATCGTTTACAATAACTTTCAGTTGGGAAGTTAATAATGTACTTATATGATAGTACCCGGTGTTGCCTGTCGATTTAATAATATAATTACTACTCAGCTATTATGAGCGATAGTGTGATTATATATTTAAGGAATACGTTGATGCAGGTTTAATCAAAATGGGTCTAGAAGTTTTCGAAATTACTTCGGTCAAGCTCACACAAATTTTCTATATCTATATATTAGTCTAAATTATTCTAAATAGTTGAATTTTTGCATACACCTTTGATATCATGCTATTCAAAAATTGAGTTTTTGCAGTTTTTTTGCTTCTTATTGGTCGGATGATAAAATGACTAGTATAGTATAAAAATTATAGATTGAACATTTTATTCTCGTACGAGCAACCGTTTTCACTGTAAATACCAACTACAAAGAATAGAACAATAACAGCTAATGTACTTGTACGTACCACTCCACCTTCTTGGTAATTTATGAACTTAATATGAAATGAATAGAAATAATTCGTATTAGACTTGTGTAGTTCACGAACGAACTAGTTCAAAAGAGCGCTCCCACACGAGAACTAGAGGAATGTGCTCCGCTCTTTTAGTTCAATAGTTCCCGATACACTTCAAATACACTGTTCTAAAAATGAGATTGTACGATTTTTATGTTTAATAATTTACGTTTTCAATACTTTATTACCAATTTTGAATTTATTTTACTAAAGATATATTATATTGAATTTTTTGTTCAAAAGAATGCAATATATCAAAAGCACGTGATTTTTATATTATTTTATGACAATCAACAAAAAGGAATATCACAGATTTTAGTGAAATTGAAATATATTGCTTAAATTACAGTACAATAAATAATGTATCATTGAAAATATTTCAAAATCGTCATATACATAGGTATATCGAGGGTTCGATTTAAAAAAAAAGAAGATTATTGCAAATATATACTTTTAATATCGATCTTGTCTATAAATAAAAAACGAATTAAAAATTGCAGCAGTTTACATTTCTATTGTTTGATAAAAAAAATATTAATACAAAATTACTAATTAATAAATTTAATTATAGGTAAAAATCCAATAATCTAATTTATCTAAATCAATAAATTGTCATCGTATAGTCCTGAAAAAAATTCTATGAACTAAAGGACTAGAAGAACGAACTAGTTCATTAAAGATCACTGAATATTTCCTGGGAAAGGTTCCCCTGTTCTCTTAAGGTGCAAAAAGGTTCTCCATTCATATTTGGAACGAAACATGTTGAGAAGCATTGAAATATTGAATCTACATATTTCCTTGACTTTTGCTTAGACAAGGAAAGATATAGAACTCATACCATACTACGTAGCGTAGTTACCACAACGTTCCGCAAAAAATCGCTCTACGAGTCATTGGTGTATCATTCGGATTTTAAACAAATATCAATTGTTTGGAATTATATAATTAATTAATAATTAATGTTTTATATTGTGTTTAAAAGTATGAATAGAGAAAAGTCATCTCTCAAATTCAGTTGTAATTTAAAACATATTTGCATATTATAAATTTTCAACAGACACCTTTAGAATATATTCATGGAAATGGCAGTTGATAAAAGATGGCTCTCATCAAGTTTTAGTAACAGTTTCGTATACGGACTATATAGTATTAGTTGTTGTGTTGAAAACGAAAAGCTTTTGTCAAAATTCTTCGAATCAACTTCGCAACATTTGTTGTGTAGTGTTGACCATTCCAAACTCTCTTTAATGGTGATTTTTCGAAAATTTGACGAAAACAGAAAAGTGTTGACTTTTGAAATTCCGGGTTCAACTCTCCGTTCTGTTCATAAAAATCGAGAAAAATGTTAAAGTTCATACTCTACAATACTCTACATACTGTATGTAATTTCTTCTTTTATATTATAATAAAATTATGATCTAGGTACATTTAATTTTTAGGAAAAATATTCATTTACTAATTTATTTTCCGCATATTGCGCTATCCCGTTTATAACGTGATTTTGATCCGATCTGCTCAAGAACGTTATAACAAAGTTTCACTGTTTATACAATGTTAAAATGTATATCTAACTATTTTGAATAAAAACAAACTTGTTTGTTTAAACTATTTTGTATATATGCATAATTCAATTCAGCAATATTATTTTCGTAAACACGTCACCCAATAGAATTTAACTACTAACTCCTAGAGAAGAAACAACATTACAGCAATAACAACAAACACGACATTAACTAATACAAATTTCAATAGACCCCCTATTTCCTCCTCTCCTTCCCCCTCATTCCCCTAAATCCACTTCAAGCCAACGCATAAATCATCCGAAACAATCGAAACCTGGTAAACTAATCCTATTTTAATCGTATACTGCTGTTTAACCGAAATCATAAATTATTTTAGTATTATTCGTATACTAGTGTATTTGTCATCGCAGTGTGTATATATATTTCATTTCTAGCGTTTTAAAAAACCATTCTGATGATTTATGTTTATTTTACAAACACCTCTAGCCTTGCCTACTACTAATTATATAAATTATAAATATGACAGTCGTGTCTAGTTACAAATAATATTATGAATACCTACTTCTTGACCCATGTGCTAAAAATAACATGCTAAAAGTAGTGTTGACAAAAGGCGTATTTATGTGTCTTATATTTATAGACCATTTATATGCAACGTGAAATTTGAAATACGAAAATGGTACTAGGGAAAAATATATGATCATATCGAAAACATAAAGGATGGGGCATTTAAAGTGTTACAGATTTTTATCTCAGAACCATCGCATATGAAAAAAAGGTTTGGTTGTGAGGGGGTAATCGAATAGTAATATTTATTTGTTATTTTAACGAGGCCTTCATGGATATTTGAAGGTTAACATTATTTTTTTAAATAGGAACCTATAGTTTTTATTTAATTATCTTTTATCACGTTTCTATTTTAAAAAATGATGTTGACCTTCAAATATCCATGAAGGCCACGTTAAAATAACAAATAAATATTATTATTCGATTACCCCCTCACAACCAAACATTTTTTGGTCGAAACATTTTTTTCAAATATGCGATGGTTCTGAGATAAAAATCTGTAACACTTTAAATGCCCCAGCCTGTATATGGCTATTTATCAAAAATAGTAATATATGAACATACAAGTAATTCTTAATTTTCTATTGGAACTTATTTGTGTTGATATTTGTAAGAATTAAATTATTATTATTTAAATTTTCTACTAAAAGGTTTACACGCGACCCCTCTCATTCTGGCATCTTTCAAAATTTAACTACAGGGTATTCCTTTGCGCGAAGTTTTTTTTAGATAATAAAGTAACTTATTTCGTAACAAGGGCGAATGTTAATTTTTTAACACCCCAATTATGATAATTTTATAGATCTTTTTATTTTATTTCATTTTAATAAATTTTAGGTTTCGAGTTACATATTTTAAAAAAATCTTAAAAATAGTTTGTTTAATTTTATAGCGATTTATCAAAAAATGTAATATCTATATTAAAATATTTCAGTATTTTTGTAATGTATTACAAGGCTTCACGCCAAGATGATATCGGTTTAAATTTTGACAAGATGAGACCGAGGCGATATCAACTTTATTTATAAGTCTCGCCGACAATCTTGTTTTAAGATATTGTCAATTATTAATATTTCAGCATGATTCTACTTTCATTAATAACTGTATGATACAATGTTAATAATATTTATTAATTTAATTAAATTGAAAAGAATCTCGTAAAGCCCTTTTAATATTAATAAAATTATATATTTATGTTGTGAATTGTGACCCCCATCAAATTATTTTGATAAAATGTGAACTTTAAATGGCAAAAGAATAAGATTGTTAAAAACAAAAATGTTTATTTTAATTTTTATCTTGAGTCTGTAAATGTTTTTTTTACACGTTACAGAAAGAAGAAAAAAAGACTCTACTTTCAAAGTAATAGAATAATTTTCTGTACACGTACTTGAACATTTACGTTAATTAAATTATCTTTAAAAACACTCAAAAAGTTTGCTCATTCGTCGAAGAACAAAAAAGAAAAAGTTTAGGTACCAGGAAACTTTAGATGTATAATAATTAGATAATGAAAATATACTTAACGGTTAATTCGTTAACATTTAAACAATAAGAATATTTAAAATGCATTAAATATATTCTTTTGCAAGGCATTCTATTTGTTTTTCATTTTTATTTTAAATATAAAATGTAGATAGGTATAATAAAATTCACTGAATTAAAAATATATAACCGCTAAAAAATTAATTTTGCGGTAACAGACTTTAAACGGTACAACTGTTGCTCCGGTTTTGCATTTTTAACGGTTTTGTCTGCGTCCATTTATATCAAATAAATATCAAAGTAATGATTGTTATAGTGATTTTGTTAGATTTGCTTAAATACATTTTATAAGTTTAATTTAAAAAGAAAAAATTAAATTGAAAACGTAATTTTTCCAAATATGGTTCAATTTGGATTTTTTATTATCGGTTCGGTTCGTATACCAGTGTATAAAAAAGGTTAGTGTCACAGGAATACTCTAGAATAATTAGGGTTAACTGGGTATATTTTAAACACAAACTGTTGTTAATTCTTACAAATGCATGTAGTAAATTTAATTGTTAAAATTAATAGGATTAACTTAGGCACAAAATATAGAGCAGGGGAAAGTAAAATTTATGTGCTCGAGTTTGTATTTCTGTAATAAAGTTACATATTATGTTACAGTAATGTGTTTGATAATTATTATTTTATAATGGAATTAAAATGTTGTCCATTTAAACTATTATTGTTTCCATTCAATAACTGATTTATAAATTTAATTTTAAACAATTAACAATAATATTCCTTATTAAATATAAGAACAGAATTTAGTAAGATTCTACAAATTTTTAGCGCATTCTGTATTAAAATAATATATAAAATTTGTTTCACAAAAATGAAGATAGATATAACCTAAACAATACTCTATCATTTTTACACCCATGTTTAAATAAAGACAAGCATTACACAATACGCTCTTTTTTGTAAAGACTCGATTTTCAAAACAGATGTACAGTGTACAGTCCATATATCTATATATAATATGTCTATGATGTAAAACATATTCGATTATATTTTACGTATTTAAAACAAAACTGGGTATTACCCGTTATTATAAATAATTTGCACGCAAATTTGCTTCCAGCTAACGCTATCTACTGGGAGTCAAATTGTTGTAAAATTGCTCGATATTTTAAAGTAGTAGTAATAAATGTATACCTAGTAATGTAAATGCTATGCATTTTATGAGGTACACTGGGAAGCACATATTTTATGTCACTGATTTTTACTTAATACGCATGCGTCAAAGTCATATGTACGATTTCATTGGCTACATCTGTGAGTGGTTGTCATTTATATTTAATACCTAGCAGATAGCGTTAGCTGGGAGCTAATTTCAATTTGTACTCAAGCAAATTCTTTATAATACCGGGCATACGACGTTTATTCTGGAAAAAATATGTATCTGATACAAATATAGGTTACCTCATAAAATTGAAAACATTCATTTTGAAATACACTTTGGCAAAACCGGGGGAGGAGACTTATGTAAAAAAATGTAATAATATAATAATATCTGATATTGTCGAAAATCTATAAATTAGTAAACAATTGTATAGTAAAAAATTAAAATTGCAAGTTTAATTAATGATGAGTGTTCTAGCATAATTATCTGTTAGACTGTGAATGCATTTACTAGATGTATTTTCTAAAACGTGGTTACAGCGGTATTCTCGTTAGAACATATCCGTTATAAATATAGAGTATGACAGCCATATGTTCATAATATTTCCTACACATCTGCTTCGCTTCCAGACATTCTCTAATACCAGTATTGCTAATTTTACTATTAGTACATTGATTATATTGGAGTTTACACATTTCTCAGTATTAATACTAATATTTTGCATGTTCTTTTCATCATGATAATATATGATTTTTTTTATTTGTTATATATATTGTTATGAGTATATCGATTGCATAATTGATTATATATATAGATAACATGTAGACTATACGAACAATCATTTTTGTATTGCTCTTAAAGTTATTAACAAAAATTTCATAACTCTAATAGACTGATTAATAATAATAATCACGAATTTACGAAATATTTCAAACTAGTGAGTATCAAATGGTTGAACTTCGTTATAATATTATGTCACAAAATGGACAAATAAGTTTTATTCTTATGAAGAATATATATTTGTAATTATTAAACTTTAATTTAATCAACAAAATTATCGATTTAGTTCGTTTTAAATGAAAAATTCGAAAAATAAATTGTATATTTTTGTTTGTTATTGTTAATAAACTAATGTATCTGTCATAAGATTTTTTTTATAAAGAAACGTTATACCGAAAAACATTTTTCCTACTACGTACCGTTTTAAAAATAACCAGAAAAATTGAAAAATTAACAAGAGTAAACATCTATTTCCGGTTAAGTAATTATTTTCAAAGATAGGAAGTGCACATTTACAGTTATAAAAACTTCAAATTTAAAATTTCACGTTTCCTAGTTTCACCGTTTTAGCTGTAGAACAATTACAGACCGACAAACAGACACACAGATAAAGGTTGTACAATGTACAGGAACCTCCAAAACGTGTAATTCCTTTGAAATATGGAATTACATTTTTTTAATGATTGCTATACATTATTATAGGAACCCGACAAAAAATTTTAGATCTGAAGTGATCAAATCAGATCATGATAGATCTGCATTTTGAGACAAAATCATCACTGGTTTTTGATTTGTGGTGATCTGTAAAGATCTACAACGATCTACTCTATCTCTGAAGATCGTTGTAACGTAAAAATTCATGAATTTTCAACGTTTTAATCTCTATCACGATCTACAACGATCTATATAGATCTTTGTAGGTCGTTGTTGATCTTTACAGGTATCCACAGATCAAAAACCAGTGAAAAAATATGAAGTCTTAAAATACAGATCTATCAAGATCTGATTTGATCACTTCAGATCTAAAATTTTTTCCCGGGATGTAAAAAGTGCTCAACTAAAAGAAATATAATACGTTTTTATATAAAACCCCGAAATGTGGAATTCTTGTAAATAAATCAATCAAAAATAAATTTTATTTTTTATCGAAAAATAAACCATTCCATCAATCAAGTCGACAGAAGAACACAAGTTTTCATGTCTATACGTTATCTAATATACAGAAAAACATATCTGCGTTTAACACATTCTATCCACTTTTTATTTCCACGCAGTAATTTAATAACGTTTCATGAAACTCATTTATTTTGTTTTCAATATGTGTCAAAAATACTGAACTAATTATTATTGATGAACAAATATTCAAGCTTACCTTAATACCAGTTATGAAACCATAACATTATTATATATTTATATATATGTTGTTTTAATATGACGTACAGTTTTTAATAAATTACCTCATTTTTGATGTAGAACTACGCCTTCTCCTGCGGTATTAAGGGAAAGGAGGTAACTTCATAGTACGAATATAATAATACAAATATTTTAAGTTAGACTTTGAATACTTATATGTCCGAAACTAATAATCATAGAGAAATAAGTAAAACACCAAAATATAGCTGATATAGACTATTTTATACTTAAATGAGTTTAACCCTCCATATCCAACTCTTAAATACACTAGCATAAAAAGTGTATAAAAGTTAAGTTAATTTTTATAGGTTTTGTACATATAGACGACCTGTAATGTTTCGCCTTCTGTCATAGATGAAGGGTTGTAATTGGCCACATTCAATACATAGAAAAAATCCTAGGAAAAATCTAAGAGTCGAGATATTTACAACTTTGTTTTATGAATAAATAGTGAAAAAGAAAAAATAAATGCATTACTACATGTTAGTCTGTAAAATACAATTTCATTAACATTTGCACATTTGTGTAACATTATTCCTAATCCTATTATTCTCACGTATATAATTTTACCTCATTATAATCCACAACGAAATGTAAACTGATATGAAAAGTTAAGTTTTCTTATTATACGACAAACTATTTGAAAAGGTTCCGCTAAAAACATTTTAATACATATAACTGCATCCATCTTGGAGTTGGGAGGGGGGGGGGGGGGTAGCACTTTTAAGAACTCGTATGGAACTTTTGCAGTGAACATGACAATACTTGTATCAACTTAATGTTACGCTTGGCAACTTTATATGGAATAATCTTGTTACGTAAGATGATGCAGTATAGTATATATAATATGTAAGTATGTATGTGTGTATGTATGTAAGTTTGGAACGTAAAGGAATAGGAATTGAAAATACAGTAAGTAGATAATAGTTTAACTGGGAGGGAGAGGTATATACGGTTCGAACATAAAAGATATTTACGATATCGCAGCTTTGAAAATCAGACATTTTTTTCAAAAAAAAGATCTGAAACAAAAATCATTTTTCATGTTATTTTTTTCTGCTCAGCCTTTGAAAATAGATATGAATATCTTTTGTGGCGTTTAATAAGACTGTAGTTTGTTATTTTTTTTAAATACGACTCTGATAATTAAAGGCATTTTTTTTTCCTTTAAATTTTTTTATTATAACTATGATTAGATCGCTCAAAATTCTCCTAGCAATGGAAGTATGATTATCAGATAAGGAAAGACAAGGAAATATATATGAGTATATGACTCATAATACATTATCTAGCGTTGTTACCACATCACACCGCAAAAAAATCGCTCCAGGAGTAATCGATTTTAAAATAAATATCAATTGTTTTGAATTATAAAGTATTTCAGTGATAATAGGCATGATGCCTAATTTTTAAAAACTATTTTATGATGATCTTACGTGTCTCTTATTTCCAAAAAAAAATGCTTTTTTCTGCAAAAAATAAAGGTTTAATCACAAAAATTGATCCTTTTAAAACTAATTTTGAATTTGACGCCAAAACGCTTGCAGGTGTCATGGCGCATTTTTGACGTCACGCCTATGTAAACACTCCTTATCAACTATAATAAATCCTTGTTCCATCGTTGATGTTTCTTGGTTTTACTTTTGGTAACACAAAACTGAGCAAATTGATAATTTAAAACCATAATAAATTAATTATTAAAATTATTATTAAATTATCAATAATTTATAAACAGTGCAGATATTAATGAAACAAAAATGACGTTTATCCACTCTGACTGTTATTGCATTAAACATGGCGGATTGCTGTATTTTGCGTTTTTAGTTTAACAAAAATCATATTAATCTCGCTTTTAATATAAAAATAAATACATTTTTTAGAATCTTTTTAACTTATTTCATTATTTAAAATCATAATTTCAATGATACTTTGTTACTGGCATCATGCCTATTGATTAACATAGAAACGTTTATTTGAAACCACAGAATATTTGCATATTATAAATTTTCAACAGACGCCTATACGATATATTCATTGAAAATTAAATTTAATGCAAGATGGTAACCGTATACAGTTTCATATACGGACTAGTATTGGTTGTTAAGTATCCATAACCTTACCTAATCTAAGGTCATATTTGTTAAAAAAACGTACTCTCGACTCGTCCGCTATGAATTTGTATATTTTTTATTATTTTTATGCTTTGGGTCTCAAAATATCTAAGTACGCCAATGGGTAATAATTTTCTCTCTACATGTGTAAAAAAAAGTCATCTGGTGAACTCTGCAGCAAATTTTTTAATAGTGTATGTAAACACACACAAAAACCAGAGATACTTTAGTAAGAGTAATGACATTGCACCATTTTTAGCCAAACCAACGGTGACGCGATTATCATTCAAAAATTCATTTCTTATACCTATGTATTATTTTTTAGCAAGCATAAAAAATGAAATTAAAATATAAAATAATTTAACTATCTATATATCGTATATATAATCTACCTGTTACTCGCGACTTCATGGAATTTAGGTTAGATAATACATATTTCTGTTATGATAGTCGATAAAACATATTTTTTGTTGCGCATTTGCACGCTAGGGGCCACTACGTCGAAAAAGTATAACCAATGTACAAATGTCATACACAATTCTTTACTGCATTATATGTATTGTTCAATATTGAACGGTTTAGGCAGCGTATGCAAAAGAACGCGCTGGCGGCAAACTTTTTTCCGACTTGATTTACTATTATCATCACTGCTTATTACTTATGTTACCTAACGTAACAAACACGTAAATCGGATAAGTGGTTCTCGAGTGATAAGCGCACTAATGGACAGACAGAGAGGCGTTGAACTTTGTATATATTAAGGATATGGACATAACATGATATTGATTGATAAAATCAGAAATTACGGCTATGAGTGAGACTTTGCAATTACTCGATCAGATATCGATTCAAGCTGTCAGAACTCTTCTTATAAGTATCTACATACATTTATTTTTTATTCGACTATGTATGTAAGTTTGCAGTCCACAGAATGGCATAAATTAATAATAAATTCCTGGTAACATAGAGCGGTATTCAAATGACAATATTACAAAAAAAATTCTCAAACTTTTTCATATAAAAATATTTGTAGAGTGACATAACTCACTGTTTGCAACAACTATTATATCTGTCAACTTGTTTACATAAAAATAAACGCATATATTTTACATATTTTTTTTCCTCATACGTTCAACTTTGATGCACGAAGTAATTTTGTGTTGTGAATGGATTATTATTGCTATATCGGGATGTCATATTAAAAAAAATATGTTTACTATGCTCTAAGGCAGTGGTTCTGAAACATTGCAAGCTGGATGACTTCATTTATAAAGGAATTTTAGAGGATACTTGTATTTTGAGATTGTGCTTTGAGACTAATATTTATTAATTAAGCGAAAAATATTTTTCTTTTGTGACCGAGAATTGAATAGATAATTTCGAAGGTTTTCTGTTGACTTAACCAAATCCTCAATTTGCTAAGATTATCGAAGTAACATAACCTAAATGTGCCAAAAATGACGATTTTAGAAATATGGGCTGATGTTTTTTTCTAAATATTTCGTTCACAATAGTAAAAAGTATTGCCTCTCAAGGCCGTAACTAGAGGCTTTGGAGTCCCAGGGCAATAAGGAACCTAGAAGCCTTCATTATATGCAAAATATAAAAATTGAAGACCTTTCTTTTTCTCAATCCACAATTTTACCCTTGTTGCTAATTTTAATGACCTCAATCTCACAGACTCCAATTTTTACGCTGCTGCAGCGGCCTCGGTGGTAATTACGGCGCTGCTTCTCTCCTTTAAAATGAATTTTGACTTTTGGTTGAAGGTTTTTTACCGAGATAAACTAGTTTGAAAATTTTTAATTTGAGTCCAGCCTCTATCTCGACAAAGTAAAAATAGTGAAAAGTACAAGTTCATATTAAAGGGGAAAGATAATACTGTTTTGTATATATTTGTAACGATCCATACTAATATTAAAAAAAAGTATATCTGTCTCTCTGTCTGCCTGTTTGTTACCTTTTAACGCCCAAACCGCTGAACCTTGATGAATTTTAGCATCTTAAGAAATAGATGTGTGACATCTGTATGTGCGACCTGATTTATCGACTATCATAACAGAAATCTGTATTACCTAACCTAAATTCTACGTGAACCATATACATATTATTCTATATATCACGCAAACGAAGTCGCGGGTAACAGCTAGTATATATATCGGGATCACATATTCATATCTCAGCAGCAAAAATGTTGTTGACCTGTGTAATTTATTAAAAAACATTTGTTAATTTTTAAATCCACAGTCATGGAATCACTGTTTTAGTGAAATCACATATAAGATATATGGTATAACATCATGTGGTGTAACGTCGAATTACGACAAAAACGTTTCATAAAAATATTATATAAAAAAAACTGAAAGAAAGAAAAAAACATTATCAGATAAAAGAGAGATAAAGATAATAGACGTTACACAGTTGTATTGTTCAGAATCAGAATAATAATAATTATAATAAAAAAATCTGCACGAACAAACAAATAAATACAGTAGCTGGAAAATATTGAAAGTCTTACTTTTCGAGTTTTTTTTTTACAACGAACTACCAAAAGAATCTGCAATAAGAAGTAGTAAACAATCAAAAGAGAAATTGAAAAAAATCTCAAAGTTATGGATAAGTAAAGTTTTTTTCTGTACAATTAAGTTTTTTAGTTACCATCGCTTAAAAGTTTAGTTATAGGTATAATAAAATTAATATTTTTTTATATTTTTAATTGAAAGCTTATGGCATTTTATTTAGTACTTTCATGTGTATTTGCTTAACATACTTTGGGGGGTTTGTAAAAGTGTATATTTACAAAAAAAGTCATTGAAAAATATAAGAAAAAATATTGTTTTTTGCTGAAAATGTTTATTTTGAGTACTTCATATATAAGTTTGAAATTGCATCTAAAAGATTCGTAATCCATAGTCTATAAGCAATGTAATACAATTTTGAATCTTGCAAAGAATTTGGGATTTACTTATTAGATATAATTCGGGCTGTTTGTATATTTCCGGATATCAGATTATACATCTATTTCCGCAGCACAAACAATCTTATAACTATAATATATAGATCTGTTTTTGAGACGATCAAACAGTACTATTCAATGATTGATAACAATAACAGTAGAGAGCAATTAAATCTAACGGATTCCTGCTTATCTAGTATATCAACGATTTGGAGAACACTTAAGATGTAGCTAGAATGTTATATGTATTCATGCAAATATAGATTTGTTTACGTCGAATAATCGTACCCTCTCTGATAGTAAGTGATTAGATATGACCTTGAAGTGATTGCCAACATTTATAGTTTGACCTTGAAGATTTCTACCACAAGTTAATGTATTGAGGAACTTTCTTATAAATGCTTCATGGCCGTTGTTAATTCTATTTTCTACGGCGTATCTCTGTGCATGACGTTTCGATTCTTATTTCGGAGTCTTCAGAAATATTTTTGAAACAGTTTCTAAAACACTTTTGAAGAAGACTCCGATGTGTGAAGTAAAGAAATACGGGAAAAATAATAATGTAAAATAACATTTTTATACCAGGGGCCATCCTTAAAATACGTATGCCAAAAGGGGGGAGGGAGGCAATTGCTTAGCGTGTTGATATGTGAGGGGTGAGGGGTTCCGAACAAACGTGACGTGACGTTTGAAATAACTACATCAATTTTATTCCTATTTCTTTAAAAACAATAGATTTTATTTTAAGTTGTTTTTTAATGACCAACATTTTTTTTGTGACGTATTATTTAGTACGAGTTTGAAAAAAGTGTGATACAGCGATACAAAGGGGGGGAGATGGTTAAAAAATTGTTAATTTTGCGTGATGTATGTATGTATGTTAAGCCAACCTAAAAAATATAAGTATAGGGATTTCATCGAAATGCACTTCGCATTAACATTTGAAAAAGCGTCGTCAGTTAAAATATGGTTAAGACGAAGAGATTGAAAATAAAAGAAAACGTGATTCTTGGGACGTAAAGGAGACGAAGTATTTTTGAGATTTCATATTGGTACGCCATCGAACTTATAGCGTATTTCAAATCGGAATTATAATTCCAACTGACGTCGTTTAATTTCGTATGTGTAAACAGAACCACTTAAAACTGTTTAACTACATTGGCTATAGTAAAACCGGAACAACAGCGCTGTGTAAACATACCCATAGAATAATAATTGTGCATGACTATTTAGATAAAGACATCGATGGCTTTTGAGATTGGCTCACCTACTCTATGTACATATACTACATCTATGTATACATACATCCCACCTTTGCAATCTCAGTAGGCGTTGCATGAAATCTGCAAGATACATAAACTACACTTGCGGTCACAGCGAGTAGGTACATTGAATTGCATCTAGGTGCATAAACAACAAATACGGTTGGGAGTGGGGGGAGGGGGTGTGTGGGAGGTAGATACCTTAACAGTGAGAGAGAGTGAGACGCCTGCAGATTGATGTGGTACCGCTGCAACAATCACGGAATAGAGTTGTCTCAGAGAATTGCGCGCTCGTTCATTCGTGTGACAGTTAGATTTATCTTAAACATGGACCCATTGTTTGCCGGTGTGTTTCTATGGTACATATGTATACTATGTTCAATGTTTGTTAGAGAGTGTATGTTTGTTTTTTTTTATATTGGGTGAGAGTAGGATAAGGTTGGGAAAAATATACATCTATTTGGTTTTTCGATTAGCCAAAATAATTACTCGGTAAAAATATTCCAATCAAAAGCCTACATATGTTTCATCATTTAACTGATGCTCTACTAGGGATCGATCTGTCTATTTTGTGCTATTGTTAACATGCCGGAATTATTTTAAATATATATTTTTTAGTTTTCAAAAATTATGCAAAATATTAAATAATTGCTAGAATATTTTGTATTTTTTAAATTGTCTCAAAAGTATAAAAATTGTATACTTTTATTAAGTTACTAACCCTAGATCACTAAACATATTTTCAAGTTACAGTGTCTGACAGACTAAGGAAATGAAATATTAATATTTTTTAAATTATATTTATTAGTAAAAAAGTGGCTTATATTAGACAACATGTAGTTAAAATTACCTAAAAACTATTCTAACGCTAACTAAAGTAATTATTTGCACACATTGCATACTGTGTGTTTATCATAAATGGCATTGCTGCAAGAGTGACATGAGTACTTGGTCATCCTATGCTTTTGGTATCGACAGAATGCGCTACTATTTCACGAAATCTCCGGTAAATAGCGTGCGTACACAATGGGTACACGCGTGTCACTAATTTGCTCACTTATGAATATACTGAGCGGGGCCGGGCAGGAGTGCACCGGGAACATACTTAAACACCCAATAAGAGGGAGGTATGTAGTCTGTGAGAATAATGTTTAGTATGTTAATGTGAAATTATTAATTATTATATAAATATCATAATTTTCATATTGATTTCATAGTTTTTATTATGTTTTACATATAACATTATATAACTTTTGTTTGTAGATAGATTTTTTTTTTTTAAATTCTTCGGCCTGCTATACATTTCAAAATTTTACAAGTGGTGCTTTTCTTAAAAAAGTTGGCAACTAGCTTAAATATTGATTTGATGACACCATAGTAACCCTAGAAAAGGACATTACCAGTGATATGTCACAGCCAATGTCTAGCATCGATGCTAAAAGTAATAACTAAATCAATATATCGGTTATAAGTTACTGTATCTACTAATAGTAGAGCGTAAAAATCAATATGAAAAACAACTAATTGATCTAAAAATTATTTGTCTAGTGTTGTAGATCAAGTGAATTCAAACACGATGAATAATTATATCAAACAAATATTTTCTAATGGTAGATATTATTGAGCATATCGATCGAAAATAAATATATCGATACATCGTAAAAAAGAAATGTTCAAGTTATTAGGGCATTTACATACTCCGCATTGATAAAATTGAATAGAACCAAAAGCGATAAATAAGATAAAATAGCATCATTACAACAATATTACATATATAGGAAGCCATTACACTTTTCTATATTATTACGTATAACAGTTACCAACAGTATAAAACAAAACAAACAAAAAATTTTACGAACAGAGTGTAGCTGCGACATATTATCTTTCCAGGTGGATCAAATGCTAAGGTATAACTGCCACAGTTGGTAACCTTGTCGTATTCCCGTTTACTGGGATTATTTCCCACGGGACGTTTAAACGAGAATTGTCGTAGCTACGGAGGAAACCTCACTACTCCCCCACCTACCTGGACGTACAATTAATAAGTTTTTTGATATATGTTTACCAAAGGAAATGATCCTAGCAAATTAGATTTTACTCGAGATGACAAGATGAGATATTATAAGATATTCTTGTATTATTAGATTGCTACCAATTTAAAAATATAAATTCTACAGAGGATTCCTTTTCTCTCTCGCCCGAGGGTAAAATTTCTAACATTGTTATAAAAGTGTTATACACATAAATATTAATAATGTTCACAGGTTTCACCGAAAGATAAAAACGTAGATATAAATCTTCGAGAATTAAATTTAAACAAATAACGCAATGTTTAGTTGGAGGTATCAGATGGTTATAAAAAAAAACTTGCCAATTTTAAAGATGAATATCTTTTGAACGGCTTAAGCAATTTTAATAAAAATTTTGTTTAAGAATTTAAATAATTTTTTGTGTTCTTTTTTTAATCAATGAAATATAAATGCTAGTTAAAATTCATAGGTCACTAATACCCTTACCACTTCATTATTTAATTTTTTATTAATGTGCAGTTCCATTGAAGAAATAGTTAACAACTTTATATTGACGAGTTTTTTTTCCAGATTAAAGAAACTCGTTATCAGGAAATATAAATCAAAAAATATGAGGAAAACTTTAGATTTGTTTTTACATTGTTGCGGGAACAAATTGTATTCACATAATTGTTTATATAGTAGTTTAATGTGTAAATAGGAAACGGAAACAGTTGTTGACATTAATTTCAGCTGTAAAATATCTCGTATTGTTACAATATTTATATATTATAAAGGGTGTCAAAATTACTTATTATTATTATAACCCCAAAGAACAAATCCAAAGGCGCTTTAGAATACATCTTGGCGGTCAATGAATATCTTCTAGTCGATAAGTTATTCGATTATGAAATCGCTTACAACGTGAAATGGATTGTATCATTAGATGTATGGGATGTGGCATCGTTTTGTTGATACCGAATGTTCTGAATGTTCATGCCTTCCAGTTCATCCCATAAAAAGTTTGTAATCGAGTAATTTCTTGACGAGGAGATGTTAATTGGCCGCCGAGATCATGTGATCTAACGCCTCTGGATTTCATTTTTTGGGGGTTATTTAAAGGAAAAAACCTGCGCTAAAGATCCATAAACCATTGATGACCTGAAAGAGAAAATTTTTTTAAATGAAATTACTGCAAAAAGCCGCAGTAATGTCAAAAATATTATTGAAAATATTAATAAAATCTTGGAGGCACGCAGAACAGCTAGAGGAGGTTACTTATCGGATATCGTTTTTGATTTTTCAATTTCCATGTCTCCACTCTCATTTTAAATAAAAACATTTAAAATTAAAATTTAAAATTACGAATTGAGAATTACGTGTAGATTGACCCAAAATTATCAGTATTGAAAAATTCTAGCGTGATCAATTGTTATAAACAATTTAATTGTTTATTTCCTTTTAACTGTTGAACCATTGGTTTTAGAGAAAAAAATTTCAACAAAAAAATTTCTCACGATGTACGGAACAACTTTCGACTTTACTCGTTTTTCAAAATTTTCAATAATTTAAGTGGAAGAGGGTCTGATGGCACAAAACACTAAGTTTGCAAGTATAACTTGCAATTGTCTTAATTTTTTTCATCAATTAGCTTTTTAGTATGTGTCCAAAATACTAAAATAAATCACTGCCATAGAAAAAAAAACATCTGCCAAGTAAATGCACAGTGCTTTCTCGTGCTAAATTCACTAAAACCGATAGTGTTCAGATAAATTCCCTGGCATTGGTTAACCATTTAATTTTTATACAAATTTTACTAAAAAATCTTAGTTCGAATTTTTTCTTAAAACGCACCTGAATATTTTTTCATATATTTTTAATTTTTTGACAATTTCAATATAAATCTAAATTTATGCAAATGTCAAAATGACATTTAAAACGTCAAAGTGACATTTAAAACGCCAAAGTGACATTTAAAACGTCAAAATGACACTTAATATATCCAATCAAATATCAATTTAGAAAAACAAAACACGAATTTTTAAAATTAATTTAGATAAATCTTTGTAAGGGAATATTTTACAACAAACGTAATAGACCCATATTATAGGAAATTTAATTCTCTACAAAAAATATTCTATAAAATTTTCTCGTAACGTGTCGTTCTTGAGATATCTTGAAAAAATAAATATTTTGGGGTGTCACCCCTCCCCCTTACACACGATTTTGATGATTTTGAAATGGGACCGTCCTCAAACCAAACTCAACCATCCGACCAAGTTTCAATAATATCGGTTCAGTGGTTCATGAGTTATGCGTGTGACAAGGATTCAGGGGACAGACGGACACACGGACACACGGACAGACGGACGGACAGACAGACAGACACGGAACGAAAAGTGTTTGTCTTGACGTGAAACGGATAAATAAATTTAAAATTTTGAAATTGGAGAACTTTTTTTTTGTCTTAATCTGAAACGATCACATAGCTTCTCGTATCTTCGATATTGCGAGGAAGCAACAATTCTTTTGCATGTAGACTTGACGATCACATAGTCCACCCGCATAACACATGTATTGTTTATGGGCGTGCCGTTACCACGGCAACGTGATGTTTTTCTAATAATAATGTTTACTTGTTTACTCGTTATACATATAGGTACATACTACATAACATGTTATACGTATGATACCTGCCAGAGTTTTCTCATAGTTTCAACATGAGGTTGTTATTTTCCGTATCTATGTAATAAATTAAATTCGTTCATGTTATTTCGAAATCAAAACCTTTTTATATTTATTTAGTTTATTAAATACCTTACAGTAGGTACATGTTTGGTTTACTTATTACATCCGTATTACAACTATTATTGATTATCAATATCATTTATATTAGAAAAAATTAACTGTAATTTTTCTTAATATGTGCCTTACCTAATTATGTACAATTACCTAATATAAATTATTAATTTATTATTACAAGCACACAACCTTTGGTTTTTCTTGCCTATTTCATTATTATTATATAGCCTAAACTAATTTTAGGCTTTTTAACCGTGAAAGTAGTCCGATAATTAGTTTTTATGTCAAATCAGAACAGACAGGCAAAATTAATTATATTCATTTGTAAAACAACGAAAAATTTGTAAAAAATGCCGAAGAACTGAATTTTTTGATTGGAACATGCCACTTTTGAACGAAAAAAAAAGAAAATTGACATCGGAATACTAGGAACTGATATACAGCCAACTTGTGGCATCCATCTTTAATGAACATCATTTTAGTGTTCTGCAAAGATTTTCAAGTAGCCCCTTATTTTTTATACCAATAAAAAAGTGCCGTTTATTTAAGTTCTAGTTTTACAAAATTAACTACTAAAATCCTTCTTTTCTATCCTATTCTATGTAGGTCTACTTTGACTAATTATTAGGCCATTTAGATAAGAACCTAGTGTATACCCCGAGATACGAAAAATATATGTATATTGAAACAATTAAATTGAGAAACTCGACTAATTCGTAAACATTTTCTTGATAAATACATTTTCTTCTTGTTGTAGAACAAGAAAATAAACATATTTTGTGCAATTTGCAGCATCCGTATTAAGTAAAATTCTGCAGTACTTTCTTTTTTCGGTATTTCTTGAAAACGGTTGATCCTGACATAAATGAACAAAGTATATTTTGTGTATTCTTCTACAAGAACCCAACTCAGAAAAAAATTAAAAAACAAAAAAATACTTGATAAAAATATACATCTCTGGTCTAACTGATTATTGTTAATACTGGAAATCGATAACACTTATACCAGTTATCAAATTTCATAACTCTTCCACAACGAGTTCTCTAGATTTTAAATAAATACTAATTTTAGGTAATTTTTTGGAAGACTGTAGCTCCCTTACGAAGAATTTCCTGATATATATTCACATACAATTTTTTGCTTAAAATTACTTCCTTGATCTACTGTTAAGTTTTTTTTACACTAGTTGTAATTCATCCTGTAATTAACTAGCTATTACCCGCGACTTCGTCCGCACGCAATTTGTATTTTTTTATCTAATCAATTTTCGGGATATAAAGTAGCCTATATCCTTCGTCAGGACGCAAGCTATCTCCTTGCCAAACTACATCAATATTGGTTCTGCAGTTTAGCCGTGAAAAGGTAATAAACAGACAGACAGAGTTACTTTCGCGTTTATAATATTAGTATAGATAATATAGATCTGAAACAAAATTTATGATCCGATTAAAAAGATGAGAAACAAATTGAGAGTAAAAGTGGATTGGGATAATTCGACATCCATGTATTGGCTAGACGTATGGTCACAGTTATATTTATAATTGCCTAATGTATCTTATTTAGACGAGCCTATAACACCCATTATCTCTCTCCGATCGATACTGATTCCGCAAAACACTTTGTTAATGTTCATTTACATTCCGGTATTATTCCCATCTGTCAGCTTTAATCTAGTAAATGTAGAATTAAAGCATTGTGTAATGGATGTGTTCAGTTATAGTTAACGTTCATATTTGTTTAACAATTTTGATAATTTTGAACACTATTTGCGAATGTTATGTTGATGCCTCTAGAAGGGATAATGGCTTTAAAAATGTGTCCAAAATCAGTTTAACTAGCTGTTACCTGCGACTATATCCGCGTAGAATTTCTATTTTTTTTAAATCTAATTAATTTTCGAGATAAAAATTAGCCAATGTCCTTCCTCAGGATGCAAGCTATCTCCATGTCAAATTTAATCAAGATCGGTTCAGCGGTTATCCGTAAAAAGATAACAAACAGACATTTATAATAGATATTAGTATGGAAATATGGAAATTTTGCAATATAAGCCCTTATAATATAGTTTTTTATGTTCTATAGGAAATTGAAGATGGCGATAAGGTCGATCGTGTTTGAGATTAGGTCAGATTCTGATTGTTCTACCTTCAAATCTTAAAATATAGCGGATGTGTATTTTTTTCCTTTCACGATAACTCTTGTAAAAATGCAACATTTTGATATTTTTTTTATGAAATGTTTGTATCAGCAAGAACTCAAAGTCTATTGATTTTGGTACCAATAGGATCAGCGATGTTCACAGGCCTACAGAACTGAGTTGTTTTGACTGATGAAAACGAATACGTTGCCCAAATTTCGAAATATCCTAACTTAAAACTTATTACCAAGCAAAACATTTTTTCTTATTTTTTTTATGTCAAATATAGCATTATATCTTTCCTCCTTAAAATGAACTTTAATTTTTGATTGTACGATTTTTTTAATCGAGATATTTTAGTTTAAAAATTTTGTTATATTTATAATCTGTATCTTTTTTTTAACCAAAACCGCAATTTTTGCATTTCCAGATCTTCTAATTAAAAAAGTTAGGATAACTGGAAAACTTGATAAAACAGACATTTTTGGATTTAGAAGATTAAATTTACTATAAAATACCAAAAATATTTAAAGTAACAAGCTGGCCTGTAATTATTAGAAAATAAGAAAAAGATCAAGAAGATTTAGAGTAATCTAAAAGACAAAAGTTAATAAAAAGATTAAAAAATAAAAATAAATAGCTGTCCGCAGATTCTACATTACATATAGACAAAGTAAAAATCAAAATACTAGAGTTTTACATTTACTGAAAATGTTTAAAATAATTCATTTAAAAAAATCTAAATTTGGATATAACAACTATAAATGTAATACTGTTAAATGAAAATGGGTCTAAGGTTTTTTTCTGTAAGAATACAAATTATATAAGGGCATAACCTAGTCCAACTAGCCATCTATAAATACTTCACAGACCTACTTCACATTGCATTGTCATCAAAAACAAAACGGTAAAAAACACTCCAAAAAACAAGTGAAGATTCCACGTAGGAATTATTATCTATAACATCTGACAACTTGATGACAATGTTTTCGTCGGTAATAGTTCCGGAAACACAATCAAAGTTTCCGTAAATAACCGACAGTCTCGAGAGATCTCTGGCCACGGTCGCACAAATAGGGTGGCGAAGGGGGGAAGCATGTGTTTAAATAAATGATTCCTGGAAACACGCACTGGGATAATGGTCCTACAGGAAATGTGAACTCCTGAAAATACTATATGGGCGTGACGAGGGCGGGAAACATTCTCGTTATTACTTGAACGTTCTTTAATGTGCAAAGGCCCAGGTGAGCTTAATTTATGGGGTTCGGAAAGCAATATTGATAATATTGGTAGATAGAATCGATTAGGATTTTTAAATTAGTTGGTAATCCGACTCACACTGTTCTGAAATTTTTCTTACTTTTGCTATTTTTTTGGGAGCGTCTATTATTGACGTAAGGATGATTTTTTAAATCCCCCTCCCCTCATTGTAAATATAAGGTTCCAAACATTTTAATCGGCAAGAATAGTGTATTTCATGACCTTTTTCAACTCGCTTTTATAAGTTAAAACCAGGGACTTGAACCGGAATTTATTTGTGGTTCGGGTTTAGTTCGAGTTCGGGTTCACATGGTGCAGACTATTTGGGTTCAAAAACCGTTATTTTTTAGGGTTCAGGTTCGGTAAATTTGTAATAAAAAAAAATTATTTTGTTCGAAAAAAGTATTAAATTTAATAAATAAAACATTTTCTGATCAACAAAAAAGCATCAATCGCCATTGAAGTATTGCTAGAAAAAAGGGCAAAAAATAAAATTACATTTTAAAGATTGAAATCTCTTTTTTTCAGATTTTTTTGCAAATTGGAATGTAATTCAGTTATAGAATAAAAAAGATAGTACAAAATATGTAAATATTAGTAGTGGACTTGATAAGTCACATAATACCATAAAATTCAAACAGATTTTCAGTTAGTACATTTAATAACCTTATTTAAAAATCATTGAAAAAAAATATTTTAAATAATTTATTGACTTTGAAATATAGTGGTTTGGTTCGGGTTCAGGTTAAAGAAAAATATGGGTTTTTTCAGATTTCGGGTTCAGGTTCAGATCCCTGTATTTTTAGGGTTTTTAAATCAGTTTCTTAATTGAATTCTTTAAAAAATCGAACGTAGGAAATATCACTTTTTGTTCGACTACTCCTTACTGATTAAGAAATACACATTTGTGCTCGTGTACTGTTCACGAGTACGGGTGTAATAAAGCATACCCGTGTATTACGTACCTCACGTCTACTATTTAAATAAGAGTGTTATATATTATATATGTAACAGGAAGACAGATCCTTCTCCAGCACCGTTGAATAACAAATATAATACCTAGCGTGTTCATCTACATATTTTCTCCAGTTCATACACACACACATAATACAACAATATATAATAATTCACGTTGAAATATACAATATCATAGACATATGAGGATGTTTATGCATCATGTAGCCATTTTATTTGCTTCAATAGCTTTATGTCTATGTGGTGTCTTTAACTGTTGTTAGATGAAGATCTTTCAGTACACGCGCGTTGCTTTTTACACCATTGGAACGTGCTGAAATGTGCTGTATTGTTTGTTTCATGTAGTTCATGTTGTCATGGATGGAATTCAAATGTGCTTTGATTTTCTTTTAGAACATGGATAGGGTTATTGTATTCTTTTTGTCCTGTTTTGGGTATTTTCGTATTTATTAAATATTAAATAAAATTTTTGTTTGCTTACTGTGGTCACATAAATCCCATAATATTGTCTTATTATGATTAAAACTTAACTAAAGTATTTGATGTGAATATTACTTTATTTCAGAATAGTCAATTGTATTTCAGAAATCATCAATTGTATTTCAGATTAGTCGATTGTATTTCAGAAAGCATCAATTGTATTTATTTCAGAAAGCATCAATTGTATTTCAGAAATAGAAATTGTGAGTAATAACATTGTATAATTGAAAAAAAGAACTTAAAAGGCTAAAACTTTCTGTTAACCGCTAGGTCATTACGTCTCAAATAAGAAAATTTTTTTTGTCAATATTAAATTAATAATTATTAGTAAAACGACAAACCTTTATTATCGGGAATAATTGAGATAAAAAAATTCCATTGACGAAACCATAGGATATTATACACTGGTTGTCACAATTAATGGGTCACATTTCAATGTAACACAGTTTTGTTGATTCAAAAAGTAACAACTTTGTGCGTGGATTGATTTATTAGTGCTCACATGGAGCAAAAATGCACTTTTTCTTTACATGTTCACTAAGGAATTAAACCCCTTTATCCCAGGGTGTAGGGGTTGAGATTATTTTTCCTATGATATACAACACATGAATAAACGATTTCCGTAAGTCTGCCTACTGTTCAGATGGGGCAGAAAAATATGTCATCAGGTCTTGTACTAATACTATTTAGTAATATAATAATATAAGTATCTACGTAAACATGTAAAATACAAAAATTTATTTAAATTCTGAAATACAATTTACGCTTTCTGAATTAAAATTGAAGCATTCTGAAATACAATTGACTATTCTGAAATTCAATTGACGCTTTCTGAAATACAATTGGAAAAAGTGTTGTGTTTCAGAAACTTGAGAGATTAGTTTTGCGCGCTAGAGCAAATTTAAAATCAGTATATCTTGACACTCGGGTTTTGATCTCAAATTATAGATCCCGAGGTACAAGTAAAAATTAAAACAGTTAACCAGTTTTAATGAGTGATTGCGGCATTAGTAACTTCAGGTATACATAGGTTCATAATATCGACGAAGACTAGCACGTTTTAATCTTCTTACGAAAACTATTTATGGTCAAACTTACTACGAAAATTAGCACGTATGAAATATTATTATGGAAATTAACAAATTTACCATTTTTAACGAAAAGTTAACACGATTGCTTGAAGATTTTAGCTCATTTTTATTATTCTTCTATATAGTTTTTTAACTCACGGGTTGAAACTTTGTATACAACCAACATTGACAGTTGGAGAGAATATGAATTGTGACGTCACAAATTCTTTAATCAATCACGTCGCATTTTAAATGCGAGCTGATTTTTATGACTTTTAATATTGAATAATTTAAAACTGAAAAAAAAACAATTTGTTCAATGCTTTTATTATTTTTTAGCCTAATCTTTACAATTAAGTAATAAGAAACAGGGCTTCGAACCGTTATTTTTTTCGTTTCGGTTTTCATTCCGGTTCGAGTAAAAATATATATTTCGGTTTGGTTGCGGTTTTCGTTCTGGCAAAAAATAACGGTTTTCCGGTTTTTGGTTCAGTTCCGGTTCGAAGCCCTGATAAAAAAGGTATGTCAAAAATTTCCGGATTACTCTATTATAAAAAATCAAAAATATAATTAAATTACGTAGATATCTAAATAAATATACATATATGTCTTTTTATATTTTATCGGGAAGGTTATGTTTTTACGATTACATGAATGTTTGATATACCACAACCGAGTGTATGCAGATTCTTGCGTTGTAAAATTTTAAATAGATTTGCTTTTACGTTCACATTTATGAATACTATGCAAATATAAAACATAAACCTGCTGTCTTCTGTCAATAAGGAAGTCTGTAATGTAAAGTAGCTTATATTTTATTGCGCGCAGAAATGTAGTACACATTTCAATATTATGTGTTGAACAATTCAAATATTACGTTTAAAGAACCCTGTATATTTTGTCTGTATAAAGTGGGGTCCATATTAGTAAAAACTGGCGCTAATTTTTGCCGCGTATGAACACAGGTAAAAAAATTCGCCCACATTCATTAGCGATGCTTTCACAAAATAGGAAAGATGCTGTATACAGAGTTTTAATTTTAAAATTTCATGTTTGTAAATTCACTGTTTTGTCTGTAGAACGTTCAAAAGCAGAATTCATTAAGATAATGGTAGTATTTGAGTTTAGATTGCTTTCTCGTCGAATTAGCCCAGTCGAATAGACGAAAAAAAGCTGTTGGGTTACATCAAATCTAATGTCTGGTATTATAAAGGACCCTGCATATTTGCTAGCATGTAAGCACTCTCAAACGAGGTATCAAACTTATATGACTTTTGGAGTTAGTTGAAGACTTTGACAAGTTTTGCGTATGCATTGTGGGTAAACACCAACGGTATTAAAACAGAGGTGATATTATGAAAATTATTTTGTACGATCAAAGTCGCCAACTGTGTTACAATAAGTTGAAGTATCACTGCTCTAAATTCCATAGATACTAGTACAGAATTAATATCCCATTTTAGAGTGCTTACAAGCTAGCAAATTTTGCGAACTCCTATATAATACCGGACATAAGAATTTTGATATTTAAACTTAAATCTCAAAAACTATTAAATCTACAAAACATGTATAAAAAATTTTGAATGAATATTTTTTTTGTAAAATTATATTAAATTAATGTTTATTAGGATACTTTATCGGTATTTATTAACATTCTTCAATAGTTTATTGTTATACTTTATTATATAGTTTGCTGTGTGATTGTTTCAGATTTGTTTTAAAAGTTCAATTACCAACAATAAAAGTTACATGTCCATACATATTACATAAAGAGCTTTTCTAATAAAACAGTTCTACCAAACTATATATAAAATCAAGTAATGTTGTACATGTTTGTAAGTAATGTTGAAAATGATTGTAGTTTTTTCGTTCCAGAGTGGGAGTTAGCGACCGCATAATCGCTGTCATTGCGCTAGATATATTGCCCGAACACACAAATTAGGATGGGTTGGTTCCTCTGGGCCTATTAGGGTAAATTAAACCGACATTATGTCACTATAGCGTTGATAGCTGGTTACGTATACATGCATTAGTATTTTTAATACAACGTTATCACGCAATTTTGTGGAATTTCGTTACCGTTTTTAGCATTGAATTATGCTGTACATAAATTAATTGAATAGTTTATGCATAAATATTTTTTCTTCTGTTTTTTTCGTGAATTAGATAAGCAAGAATTGTGAAATTTTAAAAATATATTAATATTATGTAAACTGTTACTAATTTATTTTTGTATAAGTCTTATATTATATAAATCCCAGATACAGTATCTTTGAGTTTCTGATGACGATAACATTGCTATTGAAATACATGTCATGTGATTAGGAGATTTGCACACGTATTGTCCCCACATCCGAAGGAAATGGGAAACTATGTAATAATTTATCAAACCAGAAAAAAATGTGTTCTCTGATTTCAAAATTGCCACTTGATTTTTCCGTTTCAGGTCTGTCTGTTTTTCCCCCAAATCCTTGTTACATGCATATCTCATGAACTACTTAACCGATATTAATGATTTCGGTTTGTTAATTGGTTCTGGCTAGTAGATAATCCCATATTTAAAGCATGGAAATCATGTTTTGGACAGGGGGGAGGGAGGATACCAAATTAGCAAAAAAAAAAAAATTTTGAACGATGAAGCATCTTGTTTTTATATGTTGTATTTTATATATAATCGTTTAGGACACAATAATTAATTTTAAGTTTTATATAAATAACTTAACGGTGAAGTGTAGATTTAACCTCGATTTTTATTGAATTCTTAAATGTCATTTCCGTGCCACGTGTTACATTTTTAAATGAAAAATCAATAGCTTCCGTCCATCTCTCAAAAACTACTAGACCTATTGAGCTGAAATTTGGAATACATATGCAAAATTGCCTGCCCATTCTGGATAAAAAATTAGTAATTTCGGAAAATCATTATGACAGTATCAAAATACGCGTCTTGTTGATAATATAATGCTATTAAAAAATTATTCACCAGTGAAAAATGTACAAATTTCGAAGAAATGATTTCCACGCCTGTAGCTATCATCCAAACTAACAGAAGGAAAAAAATTGGGAGCATAGAGTAAATAAGGGTTATTCTAGTAAAAATAGTTTATATCGGCCAACATTGTATACGATGTACACTTTGCTGACTCTATACAATCAATTATCCAGGTATTTAAAAAATGCGAACATATGGTTAAATCCCCGCCATTTTGTTGTGGTAAGCATATATGTACGTAATGGATGTTATTTAATTCGTGTGGCGGCTGACCGATGACAAGGGTCTACTGTGTTATTTTGATTGTTAAACATCGGTGTTAAAACAAAAACGAATTATATAGTGTCAGTCCTTAATTAATGAAAAACAGTTTTTATACTTTTACAACGGCGAACGACTTTTGAAGAAAGGGTGTCCGTAAAATCTTACAAATCTTTGCGTAATAAGGGGCTCGTCTATTCCTTATACTGGTGGTGTTCAACAGTATCGAAATTTTAATTTTTAACGAAATCTAGAAATAATTTAAGAGTTAAATAATATTCATAATTTAATTTAAAAAAAAAATTTTCACGATTTATCAAAAATGTGAGATGACCTTAATATTTGTTGTAAGAATTACCAAAACTCGTGCAGTGAATCTTTCAAATTTTTTGTTAGTATTTACCGAGAGTGCCTTAGTATATAAAAATAATAAACAATACACAAAAGGTTGTAAGATCATTTTCAAAAATAGGAAGATATCTCACCAAATAAAAATTAATTCTGAATATAAAATTTCACTCCTCTATGATTTATCTATTTTGAGTTACAGCACTTACAGACAGATTGACAGACACACGAAAATAGTCAGTAGATTCGGGGAAGGTCAAAACGGATATTTCAATCAAAATTCGGAATTTGAAAAAAATCGACTTTACTATACTTACACTAATATATGTATGTATTTCAAACATATGGCTGTATAAAAAAGTAATGAATATAAATTTTGATATAATTTTATTATTGTTATTTAATTTATTATTCTTTTTGATTCATTCGTATTTACCACAAAAATATATTAAGTAATCAAAATGAATTATTAATAACATTAAAATTAATACAACACTAACTTTTCAGACATTAAACATATAAAATTTACCTAATTTAATCTAAATATACAAAATCAACCCATCAAAGCACACGGAAACAAAAATTATAAATTAAAAGAGAACCTATTCTAACCCATTTCAGTGGTAAATTTCTTAATTATTCATAACGCTTCGAGCTAAAAACTCTTTGACATTGGAAAGTCAGCAAAAAATCGAACATGGCCAGAATTCTCGGAGATTATCTAAACGTAGAGCGGCTGTGTCTCCATCTGTTGTATATTCATGAACTTAACTTGACTTTGGGCTAAATTCATCTGATTAAATATTCCAAGTTAATGATAGAGAAACACAGTTACCCCGATGAAAACGTTGACAATGAGTCTAATATGGAGTTTACTACATTTTCCTTGGGTTGCATAAAGCAAAATTAACTACGATTAGTTAATCAATTATTTTTAAACCATGATTAATGTTAATTCTAAACTCAATCTCAATTTGTAAATGAACAGTTCACTAAATATGATAATTTTTTACCTTATACAATTTATCATAACTGTGATTATTTTTTTAGAATTGACGTAATAATGGTTTTAAAACAACCGATTAACTAATCATGATTAATTTTGCTTTATGCAACCCGGGGTTTATGTTAACAATTATTTATTGAACCGTTAATAGGGATTGCAATTTCGGGATCCCGCCTAATAATTTGATCTCGAATTCCCGGAATAAGAGACACATAAATACCGGGATTTCAGGATTTTTTAATAAATAAACCTGCAATTGTATCCTCATATTTCTATGAGAATATTATAACGCCCATTTGGAAAGTGAAATTTTTAATTTTTTGCTAACACATCTGGAGGCAATAAAAACGACCCTTTTAGAATCTTTACGCTTACAAGGGTCTACTTGTTGCATTGTCTTTCCCGAAAACGTGTAAAAATGCATTTTAATTTTAAAGGATTGGTATAATGTATTTACCATTTACGTCTGGTAAATGTAAAAGTAGCAACACCACAGTGATATCTAGTATCTGACTACGTTTCTTTTTACATAGATCTGAATATCAATAAACAAATATCAACGTGTCTACATTACGCTACATAGTAGATAGATTTTTAACGGTTAATTATTAGTTGTTAATTATTATGGTCAAACCTAGATAAATATGCTCATAAAAGATATGTGGAATTAAATAGTGCACAATAATTTTCTGTGTGGAAATACTTTTTGCGGGAATTGTGATTGGACAATCTGCAAAATGCAAAACGTTCAACAAAGAATTAAGGTTCCACAAAAGGACTTTTTTATTTATATTTATATTTATATTATTTATAAAATCTAATTCTTATTTTTCCACTAAAGTTTACCGTAAGTACCTACACATTTCAAAATTAGTTTACAAGTTATTAAATAGTTAAATATATTTTTTTATATAATAAATTCTAATCCCGGGATTTGAAAATTGTTCAATCTCAAAATCCCGGGATTGAAAATTTTGATCGGGATTGCAATCCCTAACCGTTAACCTCATTCTACTATTTAGTCAACCACCCTACGTCTAGCGGCCTGAGAGGCCGGCATCAATTTTTAGAAAATTTTAGAGGATTAAATGTAATCAAACTATCAATTATGATGATTTTAATTAAAACTTAAATTTCTGGGTTGTATGTTCTTTATTTGATTTTCATTAAATAAAAGTATATTAATTAGTTATTTAACAACAATTGGATTAAAAATTTACTGCAATTGATTTTGAATTTTTCTATAATTAGATTTAAAAAAAAAATTGAAAAAAAAGTAAATGCGATGAGTGCAGATTATTTTCATATGTTCTTAGCATTATTATATTCCCAATTTTTTACTTACTATTACTTTTGGACATATATTTTTACGATTTTTTTGAAAATTTGCTAAACGAAAATTTTAATAATAACAAAACGTTAACATATTTAAATTCCTTGAAATTTCCACTCACCGAAACGTGGAATCTCTGAATTTGCATGAACAATCGCACCTCATAACTTCAAATCCGTATAAAAAAATCCGCGTAGAAAGAAACCCTACTGTATGTATATACTTGAGTACAATATGACCACAGCTAAAAATTTCAAAAACTGACACAAACACTCTCAACGAAGGTCGGTCGACAATTGATCTTCGTACGGCCGATAGAGAGAGAGGATCGCGTTTTTTTTATAAATACGTCTTTGTCGTGATATTTTTATAAAATATATATTTTTTCAATAAATTCTATATCCTTTTATGGTATTAAAAGATTATTGAAATACTTTTTCATTAATTAATTAATTCTGGTAAAAGATATACATAAGTACCCAGGTAACATGCATGCCCGGACATGGCCGCTCTGGCCGGTAGAATAAGGTTAACGGTAACATTTTCAGACATAAGTTAGGTTACATGTATCATCCATATAACGTATAACATTTGCATTAGGGCATACAAAAACCCGATAAAATTTCAAAAACCGGTTTTCGGTTTTTTCATAAAGTGAAAACCCGGTTAACCGGTTTTTAGTCGGATTTTTCAATTAAGTTTAAAAAATGTTTTAAACTATAAATAAAATAATAAATTAATATTAAAAAAATAAAACTTATTTAACTATACTTTTTCAAGTTCAAATTGAGACTATTCAATTTCAAACTGTAAATAATAAATTTCAAATTGAGACTTATCATATCAAATTTTAAATAAAATTAAGAAATTAAAAATTTTTAATATATGTATGTTAACTTAATTAATTAATATTTATAACAATAATAAGTTAAATAATAATTGCAACATTGGCCCCTATATGAGTGTGTTGGGTGAAGGGGGTGGTAAGGCTCTAGCCTGGGGTCTAAGGCTAAGGGGGATCTGGCCCGGCGAGCAAAAATAAAAGTCAGTGAATGGTATATTTATCTATGTATTTAAATTATTAATTGAATGGCCAAAAAAAAGCCTGGCCAAGAAAAAAATTCTTATGGGGTCCGCCAACAATTCTAATCTGGGGGTTCGTGGTAGTATGTGGAGGCCATAATTGCAGCTATAGCAAATATATTTTGTATTATAATACATTATATTATATTGAAATAAATTATTTATTTATTTTCATCTCAAATGTGGAATTTACAATTCCCAATTTGAAATTGATTAGTCTAAATTTGAACTTGATATGGTATAATCTCCTTTATTAACATATTATTATACACTTCACGAATGACCCTCAAATTCCATGTACTCCGCTATAATATTTTTATTCACACATTGCGCGTTCGTTTATAGATGTCACCCTTATTTTAATTTAAATAAATTCCCAACATAAATACTCATGAATAACAGTAAAAAAATAAAATTATTTGTCACAAAAAAATATATATTATATACATATAATTGACTTTCGGTTTTTCGGGAAAAACCCGGTTTTACGGTTTTCGTAAATTTTAACAAAAAACCGGTTAACCGGTTTCGGTTAAAACCGGTTTGTATGCCCTAATTTGCATAGATCGAGAATTTAAGAATAATAAGAAAGCTTCCATACATCCAATAAACACAACAATATTTGTTTCAATTACGTTCATAGTTTAAAAAAAAACAAAACAAAAACGTTCAGTTGAGTAATTCCTATCTAGTAACATATGAGAACGACAAAGTGAGAGATAGAGTAGTAAACAAGGACACGCTGCTAGTAGATGTAGCGGAAACACGTCGAGGGTATAAATGCAACAGCTTAATGCCGGACTGTAGATATTCCGAGCACATATTGTTTGCGATGTAAACATATGCAAATCGCCTGTGCATGCGCTATTATGCAATCGTTTATAAACATACTGTATAATATGTGTCTACGCTAATGCCCGGAGTGTAGATGATCTCTGATGTGAATATCCTCATCTGTCATGTTTGTATAAGAATTGTTTAAATGCATCCGTTTTATTTACTGTAGATAATAGAAACTATGATAGTGGTGACGTTAAATATAATAAATAATAACAAATTAATTGTATTTATTTAAGCAGCTACACCTTCTGAACTCGACACTTCACTTCTGAAGAAGACCACGAGATGTTGGTCGAAACGTCAAGTGACATTAAAGTACAATAATAAAAAGTTTATACAATTGAACAACCGCAAAAGTCTACGTTCAAAAACAACTTGATTGTTTAAACGTCAGAATTTATTGAAGAAAAAAGTAAACGCAAGCTTTCTATTCACAGAATCATTGTTAGGTTTTTAGAAGCAATAAAATTGTTGTGATTACGACATATTTATCAAATTTTATTCCATCTTAAAGCCTGACAAAGATGCTGTGAATCGAAAGCTTGCATTTACTTTTTTCTTTAAAAATTTTGACGTTTAAACAATTAAGTTATTATTTATAATATAAACTATACAGAAAGTTGCATAATTGAATGTCAATATAGAAGGGAGTTATTCTGTGTATGATTTTAAGACACAAAAATCATCAAAACCTATGTTTGTTTTCACTTTATTTTTGAAAAATTGTTTTTTTTTTAGTTTTTCTCGTTCCGTCCATGATTTAGGCTCTTATTCCTAACCTTATTGAGTCCGTGGACAAAGTATGAAAACTTTATTAATTTTTTCTTCTATTTGGAAAATTTTAATCTATATTTTAACCTTTATGTCAACAGCAGAACTGCTTTATGCACGTCAACAGCAACATACCTGGGTATGTACATATGTTTTGTATGGGGAATGGCATGCTGTTAGCATAAAAATGCTAATATCTAACTCGTTTGTTGTAATTTCTGTATTATTTTTTTTATTTTGTTAGAAATATTGTTTATTTTAAATATTAAAAATAAAATTAGAGATATATCTTGTTTTATTGCACAAATAATGAGTTTCTAGGAAAAGTCATCGGGTTCCGTTGCCATACAAATTTTAAAAAGTATTTCAAAAAAATTCTTATAACAATTAAAAAATCAAAAAAATGATTGTTTAACTTTGTTTATTCAAAACTGTACATCACTTTTATCATAAATATTAAAAATAAATAGTTTTTGTAAGTAAATAATATTTTAAACCACGAAATATAAAATTATTTTAATTTTTATATTAGTGAAACGACTTTTCGGCCAGCTTTATAGCAACTTTTGTTTGTATTTTATCCATAGATAAGAACAGATTTAGATATTAAAACAAAATGATTTTTCATAAAATATTTTGGAGCACTAAAACGATAAATAACCATAAAAAATATAGGTTCTCATGCACATTATGCAACAAACCAGTGTGCGCAGAGCATTCCAAAGACTTGCCGCAATAGATAGATGTATTTGAATTTCAATAATTTTAAATTTTTTCCTAGTTTTTTTAATATTTTGTTCATAAGTATTTTATAATTTATAATAATTTTTATACAATAAGTATTTTTTTCATATATTTTCAATAATAATTACAAAAATTAACTCAAAATAAACTATACTTTTCAATTATATCATCATATTTGCATGCGTTTTACTATCCATACCCAGGTATGTATGCAACTTTGTAAATGGGCTTTATCTTCCAAATGGATGATCAAATCCTAACCAAACTTGGGACTATTACGTAAAACAGTTTTGGCTAGGATATCACGAAATTTCAAGTCGATCCGATTATCCAGTTCAGAGCTACAGCGTTTTGAAAACGCAAAACATACCCAGGTATGTTGCCGTTGACATAAAGGTTAATAGTGTGGTGTTTTTTGACAATACAATCAATTCGAATGTAAACTGTCGACAATTGGACAGTTTGAATGAATCCATCATCCAGAAACGTCCAGAGCTCGTTAATCGTAGAAAAGTGGTGTTTCATCACGACATCGCGAAACCAAAAAAAATTGATCATCCGTCAAAAATTGTTGCAGCTTGGATGGAATGTGTTGCTATACCCACCATACTTGCCTGACGTGATATAAAGTTCAATTCCGTTGAGGCTATATATCAGCACCTTATTTAGTTTTTCGTCGATAAAGACTATGAACTAGGAATTATGAAGATCATTGAAAGATGGCAAAAGGTTATCGAAAATATATACACTTTCAGAATAAATTTAAACATTATTATTATTATTATTATTTCATTCAGTTTTAAAATTCCATCCTATAGGTTAACAGTAAAGATAAAAAAAACATCTGCCATGTAAATGCACAGTGCTTCCTCGTGCTAAATTCACCAAAGGTAGTTAATTATTGAACAATTTAAATAAAAAGCGATAGTGTTTTGATAAATTGCCTGGAATTGGTTAGTTAACCATTTAATTTTTTTTATACAATATTACTAAAAAATATTAGTTCGAAATTTTTCTTAAAACGCACCTGATTATGTTTTCGTATATTTTTAATTTTTTGACAATTTCAATCTAAATCTAAATTTAAGCAAACGTCAAAATGACATTTAAAAAGACAAAATAACATTTAAAACGTCAAAATGACATTTAAAAAGCAAAAATTACATTTATAACGTCAAAATGACATTTAATATGTCCAAGCAAATATCAATTTAGAAAACAAAACACGATTTTTTAAAATAAATTGAGATAAATCTTTGTAAGGGAATATTTTACAACAAACGTTGTAGACCCATATTATAGGAAATTTAATGCTCTACAAAAAATATTCTATAAAATTTTCACGTAACATGTCACTCCTCCCTCTTACACACAATTTTGATGATTTTGAAATGAGACTCCAACCATCCGACCAAGTTTGAACAAAATCGGTTCAGTGGTTCATGAGTTATGCGTGTGACAAGGATTCAGGGGACATACGGACGGATATACGGACGGACACACGGACGGACACACAGACAGACAGACACGGAACGAAAAGTGTTTGTCTTGACGTGAAACGGAAAGATCAATTTAAAACTTTTAAATCGGAGAACATTTTTTTGTCTCATTCTAAAACGATCACAAAGCTTTTCGTATCTTCGATATTGCGAGGAAGCAAAATAGGAAACTTGACGTAAAAGACGCGGGGTGAGGTTGGGGGATATTATTTCAAGAACTATCCATACGTTATTAATGTGCGCTCTCAAACGAGAATAAAGTAATTTTAAACAAGATACAATATAATTATACAAGCTGCAATAATAATGTGGTACGGTATCGTGTATCTCTGCAATATGCACATTGCACATTGCACATACAATGTAATTATTATTCTACAAACTCCTCCGACATTAATGTTTATGATGTTTCATTCATCATCATAACTAATTTAAAAACTTGTGTGCAGTTCTTGCAGCTAAAATACTATCCATATACATACTATAAAACTGTAGTGCTTTATTTAATAATAAGCGGTGGGAATCTCAAAGTGATACAAGATTCAGATTTTGATAAATTGCATAGCATGTATCATGTTTAAGTAGAGCTTATACGATTTACGACCTCAGTTATCATATGGCATCATATTATGGAGTAACAGTCCATACTTACATTATAAATATATCAGAGTAAATACATTCGAGCAGGGATGAACAAACGGTTTACTTGAATTAGTAATATTTGTTAATGTTTGATTACTACTAATTCTGAATATTAATCTATATACATTTAACTGTCTTACAGAGTGATTTGATGACAATTGGCCAATAGGTGTCAAAATGATGGACATTTAAACTAATTATAAGTATAATTTATTTATTAATAATTATATTATCATAGCAACTGTTTTTGAAATATCTCTTCTTATATCATGCGCGTGCCCAACACGCACTTGGCTGTTTCGTTATTATTATTTTTTGTAACGATTGTTATTAGAATGAAATATTTTAAGTAAAAGTTGTTGAGAAAATTATTATCTAAATTTTATTCTGTAACATTTATTATATATACAACAAACTGTTTTTAAGAAATTAATTTCTTTATAAAGTACTGGCACCAATCTTGGATGACCCCAGTAATAGCTATTTTTGAATTAAATGTGCTGAATAAGAATAATTTGTTGATATTTGATTTCTACCATTTTTGAATATTAATCTATATACATTTAACTGTCTTACAGAGTGATTTGATGACAATTGGCCAATAGGTGTCAAAATGATGGACATTTAAACTAATTATTAGTATAATTTATTTATTAATTATTATATTATCGTAACAACTGTTTTACATTGTTTCAAATTTGACGATTCTTTCTTTTATATCTTTTGTGTCGTAGTATTTATCATTTTGTAATCATTAGCAAGTACCCATCACTGCGTGCACTTTACTGGTTTTACTTTACCCATTACTGAAGAAAAAACATAAACAAAATAAAAGCTATCATTTAAAAAACCAAACTATATTTGCGATTTTGGGAAATTAAATTGATTAAATAAAGAGTTACTTGTTTTATTACTAAAATGAGTTCATGAAAATTACAAAGAAGAAGCCCGTCAATCACAAAAATAGTAAACCTTGCTCTTATAGCGGCCATAACTAATGCCAGTACCTTATACATATTATGTATATATTTTTGAATATTAGATATTAATACAAATTTTATTATTGAGATCTTTTTTTCAAATAATTCCAATTTCTAATTTAGTACATTTAATTAACCAAGAGTCCATCACTGAAGTGTGTTCCAAGAATTGTGCCAGTATTGTATACATAGAACTAAAAATCAAATTTCATCGAATCTAAAGAAAGAAAACGTTCAAATATCTTCTTTGCAATATAATTCTTTGAAAATAGCAAACCAATAAAATAACTGTCATTTTCCTTGATACAGCGTTTGACAAATTCAAATAAATTTTCAAATGGCTGTAGTTTACCCACCCAGCATAAGAGTAATAATGTCAATTTATATTGCATCTGATTCGAAAATCGAGTCTTCACAAAATAGAGATAGAGTGTATATTGGGACTATGTTTGTTTTTATTTAAACAAGAGTGTAAAAAAGATAGAGCACCTATTGTTTGGGTTTTATTCTATCTTCAATTTTGTTAATCAATTTTTTTACATTACGGTAATACAGAATGCGCAGTCAATGATCTATGTCTATGAATAGGTACTATGTATTAAACCTTTGGTTAGGTTTTGATTAAAACCAAGTTCTATATAATACCGGGCACTAGGCTTTTTAAATATTGAAAAATTCCAAAAATTAAATAACGCCCCAAATCGAGCTTAGGTCATTTTCTTTACATAATAATATCCTATCTACATCATTATGTATTACTATCGGAATATAACAGAACTGATATCAAAGTATTAATGCAAATTAGAGGGTCACATGTGCTGATTACAGCCGCTAGGATTGCCAAAGGAACCGGAACACCAGATATCGATTTGTATTTTAGCCGTTTCCGTGTTTGTTTAACGTAATTAATTATATTTCGGTGAATTTATTGCGTTTAATTACGCAATGGCTATTTTAAATTAATTTTCATTTATTTGTTAATTCTTTGCGTTACTAGCTTGATGATGTTTAAAATAATAATAATCACACTATCGGCACGTGTACAATAGCAATGCTGTCATCATAAGAATCATGAAGACACTAGCTAGTTAATTAGTGTTTTCAAGATTCTGATGGTGATTGCATTGCTATTAAAACACGCCTGAGGGTAAAAAAGTTTTAACGTTTATAGATCCAGGGATTTGGGCTAGGCGTTGATGAGTCAGTCACTCAGGTTCTATAATATATAGATTTTCTTGACTGTCTGTTAATCGTTGTGGCTTCTGAATAATTTTTATATAAGGTACCAGCACCAGTCTTGGAATATACCTCAGTGTTGGAAACTTGTTTAATTAAATGTACTAAATTACTGCTATTACTGAATCATAATCTATAGACACTAAACTGCAAAAAAACTTCATTTGATAACAATCGACCAATGTGTGTCAAAATGGTGGACATTTAAACTGATAATTAGTGTAATATATTTATAAATTTTTATGTTATCATAATTTTAATATTCTTTATTTTATAACTTTTGTGTCGTAGTACTTATCATTTCATAATCATTAACAAGTGTTCATCACTGGGTGTCCACTATTGGTTTTACTTTATTCATTACTCGAGATAAAATATAAATAAAATAAAAGGCTATATTTCCGGACTTTGGTTATTAAATTGATTTAATAAAGATGTACTTCTTCTATAAGTAACTTGAGTTCATGAGGATTATAAAAAAGACGCACATCAATCAAAAAAAAGTATACCTTACTCTTAAAGCGCCCAAGACTAGTGCCAGTACCTTATATAACTGTAATCCCTTTTCAAAAAAATGAAATCTTTCAGTTTATATTTTTTCAACAGAAATAATAAAACAATTGAATTAATAAGTTGAAGCTTGCATCAGGCATTCAGATAGACTGTACACATAATTGTATAGCTCCATTTAAATCTCCAGCTACAATAAGTGCCTTGAGTTACTAATTACAATTTAACAACAATGAATACAACGCGGTGTAATACAAGAGCAGCCTCCTCAAACCTACTAATAGCCATTACAAAACACAACCTGTGAAAACAATTGAGGTGTACAAAACTAGTTCTCTTTCATTATCCACCTTTACTCTATACTCACGTACTTGCCCATATGTATATATGTATACAATATATAGGGTTAGTCGAAAGTAACGATCGGGCCGTTTATTTACTTAACTATGAAATAAGGTACTTGCGCCAGTATTGGACAATACCCCAGTGTTAAAAACTTGTTTAATTAAATGTACTAAAATATTAATATTTGTTGATATTTAATTACTGCCATTACTGAATCATAACCTATACACACTTAACTGTAAAAGCTTAATTTGATGACAATCGCCCAATTGGTGTCAAAATGTTGGACATTTAAACTAATTATTAGTGTAATCTATTTATTTATTTTTATATTATCATAACATCTGCTTTAAAATTTAATTGATAACTATTATTGGTCCACCAAACAAACTGACATTAAAAATGCGAGTGTCTGTCTCTCTGTCTTTTTGTTACCTTGATTATATTTGGCAAAGAGATATCTAGCATCCTGAAGAAGGACATGGGTGTGTGACATTTGTACGCGCGTGCAAATGCAAAACTAAACAATTGTTTTATCGACTATCATAACATTAATCTATATTACCTAAGGGCGATTCCATAGAAGGGATTTTACAACTTAATGCTAATCAAAATGATATTTTTGAAATTAATATAAAATAATATGAAATAACACCTGAAAAGGAACTGATATGTTAATAATTTCACTAAGTTAAAAGGAGAATTTTGCATACTTATTATTAGGTTTGTAAAATACTCATAAGTACCTGTAACGGGCGTTACGAATTTCGGAAGGCTATTTAAGCTAAGTTATTAAGTCAGGTAAATCTGCAAAATCTCTTATTGTATTTATGTGTTTTTTTTTGTATACTGTGACTTTATTAATATTGACAGATGTAAACATAAAAATGAAACCAGATTGTATGTTTACCTATTTTTAATGATTTTTGATAAGTGTAACGGGCGTTACATACAATTGATATAGATAATTTTTACTTCATTGCTTAGAGTTGTTAAATGTTAAGTGATTTTTAAAATAATATGTAATAATGAAAAAGGTGTTATTTCTTATTGTTTCTTACCATTTAGGAAGAAGTTAACTTTTTACGCAAAAAATAAATAAAACAAAAAAGTCAGTAAAACTAGCAGTTAGTCTGCACTCGCCCCTAATCTTCTTCTTCATGGGTTTTATACATATCAAGTGAATTTTCAAAAAAAAATCACTTAATGATATGAGTCGATATTATGGGCCACCGTGTACACATATGAGAACACACATACACACATAATATGTGGGTCGAGTAGTGGTTTGGGAGGTTACCCTTGTGCACACAGTTCCGTGCATGTATGTGAAGTATGTACCATATTCTAGCCAAATAATTTACACAGGTGAAATCTGAATTCTGCGTAGTTAATTGGTACGGGTTAATTATAACGAGCATGTTTGAATGCTAAGGAATTTATGTATGTTTATTTCTTTTATTTGATTGTAGTTAAGTTAAATACGAGTTTTTATTGCAATATATGTAAGTGTTATTTACACTTTTTTTTACTACAGAGCTGTTAAATTTTTTTTACAAAAAGGAGTCATATATTTTTTCTGCTTTAATATTTTTCAAAACGATAAGTTGGATTGCATAAAGAAAAAACTTGGCACTTTCTTATACGTAATACTGAGGTACGTGTTTCTTATTTTATTAAAAAATTATTTCTGGCAAACTAATAAAAGATTAGAATTTTCTAATTATTTTTGAAACGGTGCTAATCAGAAAAAATGTTTTAGATAAAAATCGTCGAGTATATTATTATTTATAATATATGTCCAATTCATTTATTTATGATTTAGTCAGATTTTTTTTCGTACATAATTAATTAGAAACACTCACACTGTTCAGTATTACGTATAAGAAAGTCCCATCCCCCTCTGTTTAAATTTGTTTGATTAATTGATGCTTTGTTGCAATTTGGTAACATTCTTAATAATCTGTCGTATTAATGAAAAGAGTAAAATATATGCGCAATAACATGAGAAACATGAAACAACTACCTAAGCCTTTTTACTATTAATGACTATTTCGTTTTTTGTATCTCCTTGATTAACAATTAGAGCGTGGTTAAGGCAATTATCTAGTACATGCCTGGCCAACCCAAATTTCCGAGGGCCACAGATAAATAATAAATTTTGTAAAAAAAATTTGATTTTCTGGTCTTGAATTTTTTTTAATCAATTTTTTTTCGAAGTAAAATTTCCTCGGCAATATTAGTAGGGAATAACCTCGGAAACACGAATGTATCGAAATCCAGAACTAATAATCATAGAGCAATAAATAAAAAGCCAATAGATAGCTTATATAATAAGTTTTATAGTATAATGAATTTTAACCCCCCACCCCTAAACTCTTGTATGAGCATAAAAAATGTAAAGCTAATTTTCATAGGATTTTATACATATAGCCGACCTTTAATATTTCGCTCCTTGTCACAGATGAAGGGTCGTAATTTATCTAATTCATCGAGAAAAATCCTACATAAGTATAGTAGTTTAAGGGAAAAAATTACCCACTACTTCGCATAGAATGCGAGATATTTACGATTGTGTATACCTAGTAAATAAATAGCGAAAAAATCTCTATATTTCGCCCCGTCACAGATAAAGGGTTGTAATTTGTCTCATTCGATTTGAGGGGAAAAAACAAGCAAGTGTTCAATCATAGTAAATTAAAAAGAAATATTTAACCAACAACAAAATATATCAGTATGATTTCAAGTATTTAAAATACTAATAATTGTATTAATAAATTTTGTATTATATTATAAAACAAAATAATCAATTAAAATAATTAGTTAAATCACATAAATAAAACAATATTTTAAATAAAACAACGGGAAATTAAAACCAACCTCAGTCATTCTGAAACACCTGATAATTCAAATAAACATTATAAAAACGTAATTTATTCATATTTGGCCGCGGGCCGCGGGTTGGCCAGCCCTGATCTAGTATGTGTAAAAATATAAACATCTGAAGAACATAAATTTGTTTAATTAAAACCGTAAATGGACGTGTATTCGCCATTTTTAGATTATTCAAATTATTTTTCGAAACGATTGATGATAGAAGGATATTTTGTAAATAAAAATTGCTGAAAATATTATTCTCTATAATTGATATTCTATTCATTTTTTTAGTATAATGTACCGTTATCAAAATTTAATGTTCTTTATCAAAAAGTGACCACCGCAATTTAATGGTAACTGAAAATTCATGTAGGCTAAATTTTGTATAAAGTAAAAAAATAACATTGTCAAGCATATTATTTATTTTCGATAACGTAAATAGCAGTAAATCCGGTCAGAATCAAAAGGGAAGAGATAACATATAACGAAGAAACAAAAAAATATTTTTTCTTCGAAATAACATAAAAAAAGGAAATATATTTTCTTAAAATTATCAGTTAGTTTATGAAATATGAGATAGAACCTTAGGGGATATAATTTCATAAATTAGGTAGACGATTTCATAAAATCAACCTATCCAATTAAAAAAATATGATAAAATAAATATACAAACATAATAAAACATTAGTGGAAGTTAAAATTTACATAAACTAATAATTTCCCTGGAAAAAATAATAATTTTCAGTTGCAGAGGAGGTTTTTCTCTTGATCAGACCTCCACGTACATTCTAATGTCATTGTCGAAAACTTTTCCACGCAGAATACAAATGTAAAACGTCAAAATGACAGCGACTGTTCTTAATTTAAATTAAAGATATTTTTTATTCAGACGTTGTTAAAATTTGAATTGCCTTGTTTATTAAATTTAGTTAATTTCTCCGTATTTCATATAATATGTACGTACATACTCTGTAGATTATAAATTAATTAATTCTTCTTAATCTTGTTGTTCAATTCTGTACCATAATGTTGCAGTGAAACTTAGTTATGTAACTTTATGTATTTCAATTTTATATGTTTCATATAAATTACAACCATGTATTTAATATTTAAGTACCCAATAGTACCCATGTTATTTGAAATGAATAAATAATAAATAAACACAATGAGTAGAAAGTTTTTCTGAAGTAAGAGAACTATTTAAAAAACTTAAATACCTATATTTATTTCCTCAAAAACTATCGTATCGTATATTAAAAATAAAAGTTTTGTTATATAGTTTAGAACCCATAATATCTGCCCTCAAAAAATGTTTGACAAAAAATTTTTTTTTAACTAAGATAATTCATAAGCACACCTCCAATTTTTTTTTACATCTATATATACTATTCTATAAAATATATTTTTTTCAAAATTCTAAAAAGTAAGCGTATAATAGGGTTAACTATACTAATTTTGGCACTACAGTAGTGATTGGCACTTTTGACTTTATTAACAAATAATAAGAATTGCAAACTATATATATCGTTTTTAAATATTTTATTGTTTACTCATGTAGTTACTGTTTAAATATCAACAAGTAGAAACATTTTTACAGTTGACAATATTGGCGTATAAAATATAAAAAGTCGGAGAGTGAGTGTGGTGCTGTGTTTCTTGACATTTGTTAAAATTTCCTTAAGAAGTAAGTAAACTTTATCATTCTATAAATTATTATTTTCTTATGCTACTTGCAAAATGAGCTTTGTATTTACTTTGATATAAATTAAAATGTCATTTTGAACTGTATTTTATGCATTTTATTCAATATAACCGTTAATATTACTATGCCAAAATTGATATTGTTGTTTTTATTAAAAACTAATTTATTGGCACTCATGCCAATCACTAAACAAATGTTTCCAAAATAATTATTTGTTTTAAATGCCTAAAAAATTGTATAATCGAAACTAAATAGAATTTTGAAGTTATTTTATAAAGAATATATTTTTTTTTAATTCTTGGCAGTGACAATAACTATACCCAGAGCAGGGTGCCAATCATTATAATCAAAATTTAAATATCAGTCACTATACGTTTCTGAATTGCTAATTAATAGTCTAATTTCTATTGTGTTTTATTTTCAACGTTTTTATTTAATAATCACTTTCAGAACTAATCTAACTTTATTTCAGAAAATTTAAAACATGCCTAAAGTATCGTCTAGGCGGCACTTCACATGGTTATGCGTATTGGTGATGTAGATGTGACAAATATTTGTTATGTTTGTGAATATCTCAAATTGGTCATCCACACATGGTGTTCAAACTTTATTTGACAAATAATGCATAGACCAGTGAAAAATTATTAATGAACATTATAAAATTAATTTCATAATTTTTTTAACTAAAAAATATTTTAATTGTAATAAACTTATTATTGTTAAAAAAAAATTACCCCTCCCCCAAAAAAAATTATTTACCCCCCCCCCTCACCAAAAAATTCCGCCCCGCATTACTTTCTTAAAAAAGGGTCACCCTATTAGAAACCAAAAATTATAATAACGATTATGTTTTATATTTATAAGAATTGGAATAATTGAGAAAGCCAGGTGAGAGGGTAAAGACAGATATTTGCGTATTGAAAGACTGACAAAGAGAATGTAAATAGTTAAAATTTTGGAATTTAAACAATATTATATTATATTTATATTTTTATAATTAATATTTATTGTGATTTTAGAAGTATTATTATTAAATATGTATATATTACTATATTAGGGACCATGTTTTTTTTTACACCCCCTCCCCCCCGTCCTTGTCACAGCTGGTCACATTTGTGAGACCCCCCCCTACCTAATATAACGTCACATATTTTGCAATTTTACACCTTAAAATTATTCAAATGTTTAAAATGTCTACAAAAAAGCTAGTATATTATATTTTGAAATGTGATGTCACAAAATTTTGGACCCCTTCCACCTTGTCACACAATGTCACACTTCGTCGACCCCCTCCCCCCCTTAACGTGTGACGTAATTTATGGATGGCCCCTTATTAATATCATTTAATGTGATTTTAGAAGTAAAAAAATATTTTGTTTCCTAAAAGTTTATTATTAATATATATTTTACTATTATTAATATCATTTAATGTGATTATAGAAGTAAAAAAAATATTTTGTTTGCTTAAAGTTTATTATGAATTTGTTTTTGATAATTAATGCTAATTAATGTGATTTTAGAAGGAAAAAAAACATTTTGTTTGGTAAAAGTTTATTATTAATATGTATTTTATAATTAATATCATTTAATGTGATTTTATAAGTATGAAATATATGTTTTGTTTACTAAAACTTTATTTTTAATAGAAATATATTAAGTGCCAATTACTGATACCTATAGTGTCAATTACTATGCCAAGTGTGCCAATAATTGTGCTTTTCTACCATTTTTTGTTCTTTTTGGATTATATTTTATAATTGGATACTTATAATTAATATAAATGTTTTATTATATTCCTTAATCCCTACAAATCAGTATCCACCATAATTTAACCTGTAATACTGATTATCTAAAAAAATATCGTCTTTCAAAATCGAGTTTTAGCTTAAAGTGCCAATCATTGTATAGTTTACCTATATCTGTTTTTCAAATAAATCAAAAACTATTGATTTGACAAAAAAATATATTCGAACTCTTTTGTAGAAGGTTTTAATTGGTTACAAGACAGTAATATTTTCTGAAATTTTTAGCTATTTTTATTTAATGGTTTTTGCGGAAAAAAAATTTTTCCATAATATAAATAAAAATTCATATTTTTTTATTGGTTTTATCGATTACTTTGAAAAAAATATACGTTATAAATGTAACCAGGAGTGATCTGTAAAAAAATATAAACTTCTAGAACCCATAGTATCTGCCTCAAAAAATAATTTTTTAACTAACAAGGGGAAGCAATATAAGCAACAAAAGCAATATAATAATATATGTTTTATTTATGTCTAATTTATCGATTTTTACGCAAGTGGGAGAGGTAATGTGTACAAAAAAAAAAAAAATTGTAAATAAAAATTAAAATCAAAATCTTAAAACCAGGCGAGACGCCAGCGCGTTGACCGTAGGGCCAATACACTTATATTTCGAGCGAACATAATACACGGTTATATTGAATACACAAATTTTCAAAGTTAATTATCTTTGTAATTAAGGCCTATGAGATCAAATTGTTGGACACGTGTCTTTTTATTTTTGCTCTAGTTTGACATACCACAAGCTCATTGAAATTCTCATGGACCGTGCTGTTGCTTCCCCTTGTAAGATAATTCATTGGCACAAACCTAGGTACAAAGCGTAATAAAATCGATTTTCCAGAAGTTAAGTCTTTATCAATAACACTGAATTCAGAGATGATTGTATTACAATTTTAGACTGAAAGTCAAAAAAATTATTGATAGGTGGTTTTATAATTCCTCTTTTTTATTCTTGTGGTAAAATGACTTTTTATCAAAACAGTTTTTTCAGTTTGAAAAAATCTAATAAGCCGTTTGATTAGTAACTTTTACTTATAGTTCAATCAAATAAGATTTTAAATTATATTCACTTCAATTATTTAGCGCACACCAATGGCAAATAATGTCCTTAATAAAATATAAAAAATGCAAGGCTGTTGGCCCTCGAGAAATACACGAAAAACATGAGTGCTTAAAAGCGTCGATGCAGCGAAAACAATATAAAATAAAACAAAATCAATTTTACAGATAATAAAATTAAAAAGACAAGTACTTCCGGTATATATTTAAAACTAATAGTACAGGAGTGAGGTCGTTCAAAACTCCAAAATAATAATAAAAATAAATAAATAAAAATAATAAGGTTTAACACTATTGAGAAGCTACTCACGAGTTCAAAATTCATTTTTAATTTAAACTGGAATTATAGAAATTGTACTAAAAAATAATTTATTTTATTTTATTGCTTGGTTTGCATGTTAAATTTTTCATAAACTATTAATCAAAGAATATTTGTTTGAAAGATAATTTTATTCTCTACAAATGTAATGTCTTGATATTTAATCGTAATTGCAACCGTTTGCTTGCAGTGTTTAAATAAAAACAAAATATCACCTTTAGTAAAATTAAAAAAATAAATAAACGCGATAGATAGATAGATAAAGGGGGGGGGGGGGGGGGGCGAGACTCCGGCATTTAGGCCACTAGGGCCCATTGTGCCCCATTGAGGTTTCTAAGACTTCACTCTTTGAACAGATCTGTTGCTTCAACGAAGGATAGAATCCTGTTCATCGGCATGTCTTGAATGTCTCTCGGCTCAAGAAAGGGGGAGCCAAGGTGTTTGTTCCTTATTTCTGCAAGTGCTGTGCAAATGCAAAGGACATGTTCTGAAGTTTCTTCCCGTGTTCGACATTTCCTACACTGTGGGTTAGGCGCTATAGTGTGGAGATGGTTGTTCGTGTGCCCGTGGCCTGTTAAGAGGCCCGTAACGATTTTGAGCTGTCTTCTGTTTAGATTCAGAAGATATTTAGTTGACTTAGACTAGAAGTCCTTAATAAAGGATCTTGCTTGTCTAAGTCTTTGTCTAGAGGTCCAAGATTGCTGAAACCGCTCGATTATACTGTTCCAGATCTCGTGCCTCATGTTTTTGGGGGATATTCTGAAGGCTGGTTCTGGACCTGTTAAAGGTTCATTCGCTCCTGCTACCGCTAGAGCATGAGCTTCTTTATTTCCCTTCTATAACCTGGTACCCATAGGATCTTCACATAGTTCTCAACTGAGAGTTTTGTGAGTGTTTACCGACATTCCTCGATCAATCGTGACCCTATCTTATGCAAGTACTACTGTACTACTGATTATTATCTAAAAATAAATTTTCAAAATGATTACAGGATTATTTCACACCTGATGGTATACAATTGTACCACATAAAAACATATATGTACCACTCGCCCACCCCCCCTTCCCCATGTAGTAAATAAAATTCCGAGGGTAGAATTTATAAGCAAATTAACTAAATTTTCACACTTTACACTGTTAAAAATTTTTGTAAATTTACTACATTTTTACTAAGCAGTTGCTTTGTAAAATTACAAACTCTCGTATTGTATTGGAATTTTCAAACGCATTCGTAGTAATATTGCAATTTGTAATAACAAGAGTACTAAGCAGGTTGCAATTTTACAAATTTTTTGTATTCGTCAGAAACTTGTTGTAATTTTACCATTCAAAGTTGTAGAATTAAATCTAAAGTTTTGTAAAATTTCCATACATATTCGGAATTTAATTTTACCACAATTATCTGTAAAATTACTAACCAAAATTTGCAATTACAATCTCAAGAAGTGATTGGAAATTTACAAATCATTATTTATTTTTTCAAATTCTGTTTGCATTTTTACAAAAATTCATTCAAGTCATGAGCGCTATGTATTTTTACAAGTCTTGTTTGTAATTTTAAGTCTAAAACTTTGTAAAATTTCTACACATATTCGGAATTTAATTTTACCACATTTATCTGTAAAATTACTAACCAAAATTTGCAATTACAATCTCAAGAAGTGATTGGAATTTTACAAATTATTATTTATTTTTTCAAATTCTGTTTGCATTTTTACAAAAATTCATTCAAGTCATGAGCGCTATGTATTTTTACAATTCTTATTTGTAATTTCAAGTCTAAAACTTTGTAAAATTTCTACACATATTCGGATTTTGATTTTACCAAGATTAATAGTAAAATTACTAACCGAAACTTGCAGTTACAATTACAGGAAATTTACAAATCATTACTTTTTTTTTGAAAATTCTGTTTGCATTTTTACAAAATTTCTTTCAAGTCATGAGCGCTATGTATTTTTACAATTCTTGTTTGTAATTTCAAGTCTAAAATTTTGTAAAATTTCTATACCTATTTGTAGTCTAATCTTACTACAGTTATCAAAAAAATGACTAACTGAAATACGTAATCCAAATTGCAAAAAGTGATTGAAAAATTGTAAAACTTTAATTACTTTAGATTTGTTTATATTTTTACTAGTGTCTCTTACAATCATATAGTTTTATGTAATCTTCTAATTCTGCTGTGTAGTTTCAAGTATAAAACTTGGTATATTTATTTTGCATTTTTATAAAATTGTGACTTATGCAGATTTAAAATTTAATTTGAATGCAGTTCTAAGTAAAATTAGTAGCAAACATTTATACTTGAATTGCAAGTATGAAGTATAGATTATAAAAAAATATTTTTTTTTTATTAAAATGTTTTAATATACATGTTGTTTCTGAATATGAAATATGTTAGTTTTATAAAAAAAACCTCATAGAATCGATCAAGTGTATAAAAAAAATTGTGAAAGAACCGAATTATTCACTGTGGTAAAAAATAGTGATAAAATTTAATTGTAAGTGTAATAGGGTATGTTCAAATCTGCATATCAACATTTTTTATATTTGAAAGTAAGTAAATCTTTGCTAATTATTATTTATGAATTATATATAAACTGGTCAAAATGCCTAAAACAACCTTTATAAATGCTCCATATGCCGGTGTAAAACAACCTTTAATTTTATTCGAATTTGCAAGTCCCGACCAGCATAGAAAAAATCATTGTTGCGTTTCTTTTGACATGCCGACACAAGTATAGAACAGTGATTCTCAAAGTGTGGGTCGCGACTCCTAGGAAGGTCGCAGAAAAATTGATGACATAAACCGAGTTTAGTAAGCAAACAATTATTTTTTACTTGGTGTGAAAACAGTGTCCACTATTCGCTGAATTAACAATGACAGTTCTCTTGCCATTTGCAACCAACTTATTTATAGGCGAGCGGATTATCGAGTCTAGCTCGCTTAGAAATGACAATAACCGACCAATCGACGTTCTAGTGGCTAAAAATGATTTTATTAAATTCTTTATATTTTTCTGAGAAAAAACATCTATATACATGATATTTTTTTATGCGGTCCTTCAATAGGTACACACATTTTTTTGTTTAATAAATCTAAATCTGCATTAAAAAATCTGAAAAAATTATGTAAGCTTCATTGGATTAAAATAAACATTTTTTGTCTCATAAACTTTTTTTTTAAAGCTATAGTTTTGAAGATAAAAAATATTTTAACTTTAAAAATAGCGAAAAATTCGTATATTTGTGAATTTTTTTCTCGGTAACTAATTGTTCAATCAGAATAAAACATAAACAAAAAGAATCAGCCAACTTTAAACTATAATTAGATTTTTTTTCATTTTGATTATTACTGTAATTAAATGTAAAAACTTCATTAGAGCCGAACTCACTCCTTGCGCCGTAAATCGATACCATGGCTGGCTACAACATTCATTTAATAATAATTGAAATATTTAAATACTGGGATGAATGCATCAATAAAAACACTTTAGAATATTTTTATTGCACATTTATTTGTCACGATTATTTTCTTTATTATAATATTATACTTATCAGAACATCTACAAAAAATATTTCTGTTCTTGTTGCGGAAAATTTCCTTGTACAGCTAAAACATGCTCTTGTTTGGATTTAGATTTAAAATGTTGTTCAGTTTGTAGATGTTTTGATAAGTGTAACAATAAAGAAAATAATTGTAACAAATAAATGTGCAATAAAAATATTCTAAAGTGTTTTTATTGAAACTTTCATCCCAGTATTTAAATATTTCAATTATTAAACGAAAATTGTAGCCAGCCATGGTATCGATTTACGGCGCAAGGAGTGAGTTCGGCTCTAATGAAGTTTTTACATTTAATTACAGTAATAATCAAAATGAAAAAAAATCTAATTATAGTTTAAAGTTGGCTGATTCTTTTTGTTTATGTTTTATTCTGATTGAACAATTAGTTACCGAGAAAAAAATTCACAAATATACGAATTTTTCGCTATTTTTAAAGTTAAAATATTTTTTATCTTCAAAACTATAGCTTTAAAAAAAAAGTTTATGAGACAAAAAATGTTTATTTTAATCCAATGAAGCTTACATAATTTTTTCAGATTTTTTAATGCAGATTTAGATTTATTAAACAAAAAAATGTGTGTACCTACCTATTGAAGGACCGCATAAAAAAATATCATGTATATAGATGTTTTTTCTCAGAAAAATATAAAGAATTTAATAAAATCATTTTTAGCCACTAGAACGTCGATTGGTTGGTTAGTGTACTCGAAATAGCTGTAATCCGCTCGCCCTATTATACGAAATGGTATTTTCAGTACTGACCAACATCAAAACAAAGCCGCGCTCACTCATCACATTAAATTTAATTTAAAATATTTTAAGTAAACTCAATTAGTTAGTTAAGTTAATGTCGAAAAATATACAAATAATATTTTGTTCAAAGATGTACTCGAGATAAGTTATTAACTTGTTATTAATTATTATTGATATTAAATTTCGCTATTAATCACAATTATGAGTGATTCAATTCAAAAAGTTTGAGAAATACTGGTATAGAACATAGTTTCATGTGAACGCGCTGGCGGAAGGGGTAAATTTTGTTACATTTTATTTTCTCACGATGCTAAGCTACTGCGTATGAGCAATAATACGATTTTTGAACAGTCGTTATTAAAAATTTGTTGTGTAAAGATTGATGCTGCTACAAGTGATTTTTTATAATTCTGTTGTTTAATCCAATAATTGTTTTTAACGTTTATTGAATATATATCTGTTATAATTCAGGTAACTTTTTCACCTACTTACATCTTTAAGCTGTAGCCATTTGTCTAAACAAATGATTTTTATTTTTGGAGTTAAAATTTTAAGGCAAAAGAAATATTTTCTTGTTTCAAATAATTTTTTTCCAAAACTAAGATTTTAATATTTGAAATGTGTAATCAAATTTTGATCAGTGTTTTAAAATTTCACGACAAATAAGTATAACTTCTAACGCGTGTACATAAGTACACATACCCACTTTTTGTTTTGTTTTTTATAGACATGGATCATAAATATCGTCTTATATTATATTATATTATATATACATGGCTTCATTTTGAAGAAGATTCTGATAAGGTATATTGCAAATATATGCCAGGCCTGCTTGATGATCCAAATGTATGCGAAGAACTGCAAGAAATGGTGAAAAATTTAGAACCACCCAAATCTACATAGCCAACATTTCTAGTGGATATTCGCGGAAGTGCTCGTAAGTAATGATATGTTATTTTAAAATAAATTCTTTACCACAATATTAATTTTTTTACATTTTATTAATTTTTTATGAGCAAAAAAAATATTTTGACATATTATTAATCAATTTTTTAGATACTTATAAAGAAGCTGAAAATAAAATCGTTGAGTTAGAAACAAAACCATATGTATACTCGACAGCAAATGAAGAATCTGCAAAAAAAAAGCAGATACTGATAAGAAGGCTCTGAAGCGCAAATTTGTTGCAAAGAATAAAGAGCTCATTAACAAACAATTTAGTCAAGCAGCATTGAAATGGACAGACGATCTTGGTATAAAAATTCGTAAGTAGTTTTAATTTTTTTTGGTAAAATTTTTTGTTATAAATATGCAACAAATATATTTTTTTAATGTTAGATTCATCTAATCCTAAAAGTCAACACACAAAAAGAAAAAAATTGAATTCTAAATCGATTTCAATCCCAAGTTGTCACCCATCTGATGACACTGACATTAAGTCAACTTCAACGGAATTTTCCAGTGATGAAGACAACACTAACGGATTAGATCCAAACAATATATTAAATCCAAAAAGGATTGTAAAAAAAAAACGCTGAAGAAAAACTCGAGACCAGTGCAAATCAACCAATGACAATAGGTAAAAACATACATCGTTTTTTTTTTCTTTAATGTGTATTGGAAACGTGATTTTTTTTGTTACAGAAGATCTGCATCAATTCATATCGAGCTGTTTTGTAAGCATCGGCAAACGTTTGTCAAATTTAGGAAGTCAATTAACCAATTATTCAACCAGATTACAAAGCCTTGAAAATGTCATTGAAAAACTTCATAATTCAACAAGCATTTTGAGTGACGAAATCAGTAACTCTGAGAGTGAATTTGACATGATTCTTCCACTACAAAATGAAGAAAGTTTTATTAAATTTAATGATAAAATTAAAAATGATGTTGATTTTAAAAAAAAATTGGTAAGTAATCACAAATAAAATTATTATTTTTTTATATAAGCCCTATTTTATATAATTCGTTTATAAGACATGAATAATAATTTTCTTTTTTTAGATTTACAAATTGTTATGCTAAATAAACAAGACAGTAGATATAACCAAGAATATTGGAAAGATACTCCGTGCCTACATTACTCGTGATTTGGCAATTAATTATGTGGCAATCAAAACGTCAGAATAATCTTCAAAAAAAATTTAAAATTTGTGTTAGCATTAAATTATGTTATTATTTTCATAATATAAATTATTGATAACACTGTTATAATTAATGACATATGTTTAATTGTTAATTAAATAATTAATAAATTAATATTTAATAAATATTTTATATTTAACACTAAAATACGCTGTTGTAGCATTCATTGATTTAACAATTTTTTTCAGTAAAATTACAGTCTGATATTGAAATAAAGCTATGCAAGTTATATCCCGATGCATAGTAATATTGCAACGAGCGGTTTGTATTTTTTTCAAATTGACTTGATGTAAGTTGGGTAGTAAAAATTCAATACTGCAACAAATAGTTTGTAATTTTTCGAAACTAAATTGGTATTAGTTGGGTTGAAAAATTACGATATATGGTTGTAAAATTACTAAATGTATTTAATCTAATTTGTTTAGTAAAATTCCGACTATTGTATTGTAATATTACTAAACAATTTTTTAATAAAGGTTAGTAATATTGCAACAAATAGTTTGTAATTTTTCTAAACTAAATTGGTATAAATTGTCTAGTATAATTACAATAAATTTTTGTAAAATTACTAAAATTATTAGAAACATTTGGCTTAGTAAAATTACGAATAATGTACAGTAATATTACTAAACATAAGTCTAGTAAATGATTAGTAATTTTGCGACAGATGATTTGTAATAGTTTAAAATTGAGTTGTGATAAATTGTATAGTAAATTTACAAAACTGTGTTCCATAATTCCGAAAATTGTGGTGCGTAAAAACTTCCTACACATTTTTGTAAAATTACTAAAATTATTAGAAACATTTGGCTTAGTAAAATTACGAATAATGTACAGTAATATTACTAAACATAAGTCTAGTAAATGATTAGTAATTTTGCGACAGATGATTTGTAATAGTTTAAAATTGAGTTGTGATAAATTGTATAGTAAATTTACAAAACTGTGTTCCATAATTCCGAAAATTGTGGTGCGTAAAAACTTCCTACACATTTTTGTAAAATTACTAAAGAAATTTTTGACAGTGTACTTATTCTTAGGTTAATATTTATATTCAGGGACGAAAGGGTTAAGTTTAATTTTCTACCCAATAGAAGGCATTAATATTAATGTTTTGTCTTTCACGGGCATTGTTTAAACCTCAAATGACTCCCATGTGTCTATTATATTAATTTGATAACGCCTTATTCAAATTCATTTCGTTAAACGAACATTACAAAAGTCTATATAGATATAAAAAAAAATTCTTAAATTGCGGTGAAATTATATATTTGTATTTTATACAACTTACTTATACCTTCATTTGTTTAATTTTCTTTACTAAAAAGAATAACATGTAAATTGCTTAATATGGAAAATAAATAATAATTATATAGTTATTTTTTATTTTTTATAAATTGAACATTTAATTCAAGTTTTTGCTGAATTTTTTTATAAAAAATTGTGGAAACATGGATGTATAAATTCATATTCTGCCCCTCCCTCCACTTCCTTGCGAATCACGGAGAGTTCCTATGGCTAGAGACAATAATTGTAATAAAACACAAACCTTATTCGTTTGGAGTAAAGTCGATGGCGTATTCTAAAATTGGGGTGGGGAGGAGGTAAGCAGAAATTAATTTTTGGCTTCGTTTAAAAAAGAATAAATTTGTTTCGAGATTCTTGAAAAAAAAATTATAAATTTTTTTTTTAAAATGAGGTGGGGGAGCACTTGGCTTTTCCTCCACACTTGACTCAGGACACTAGGTAATTACCTTATTTGCGTAGTGTGTAACACGCCACTTATTGTGAGTAAAATGAATCTATTACAAATCAATATAAATAGAAAAATCATGAATTTAATAATATAGCTAACGACACAAAATTAGTATGTCTTCTAAGTTTAATTGATACAAAATTAGCCGTAAATTAGTTTATATTAAAACATGAAATGTTGACATGCTATATAATTAGTCAAAACTTCTGTCGAAATGTCAAAACTTTTCACTGTAAAGGTTTACAGAAATAGTCCACTAATACCAGTATAACTTACTATGTAGCTTCGATAGATATCAATTTTATAAATTATTTCTCTTGATATTTTTTTGCGTCATCGTTATTAATAATACTACGTGGAAATATATGTGCTATAAATATATGTATGTTAAATTACAGTATGAGGGCAATTTAAAGTCATTTTAAAATTACGTAAGTACATGTATTAATTCATGTGAGAGCTTGAAAAGAGCGGTATTTTCTTAGCAAAAAAAAACATACTTAATTTAGTTTTTTAACCATGATTTAACATTCAATTTCTACCTACCCCCCTTTTTTTAAAGATGTACATGAAGGTTTGAATATTGGAAACCAACGTTATCTTGAATATTTGACAACTAATGCCAAATTATAAAATTAATAAACAATTTTGTTAACTAATTGAAAAAACAAAATTTATTCATACTAAAAAATTCAAGTAGCCCTGATACAATATACATTGTTTATTTACTAAATAAACAATGTTGCAATTAATTAGTTCTAGAACAAAGTACATACCTCGAAAGATCATAAAAAGTACTTATTGATTGCACTGTGAATCTAAGAGAAATTATTATTCAGGATTCTGCAAATAATTAGCATGCGAACATCTTTGTTTTTGTCAATTAATAAATAGGTTTGCATTTCAGTGAAAAATATTTAAAAACAAAATCGTTTTAAAGATGAACAAACAAGAAAATAATTTATAAGATCGAAAAATTAGTTTTTTGTCCTTTGATTAAGACATTTGCTTACAATTTTTCGAAAAAGTCACCAAAAAATTCGTAATTGAATGGAAAAATCTTATCGAATCCAGTCTCAACGTTTTGGGGACCTAACATTGCTTACATACTCAAAAAGGTCCTGTATTACTACTTTAATGTTTTTTCATAAAATTGTATAATACTAAAATATTAATTATCTAAAATTATACATTAAACGTAAAAATTGCGTAGGTAATATTTTTTATTTTTAGTGTTGAAGTATCTAATTAGATTAAAAATAAAAATAAATGAGAAACAAACATTGGGTATAGATTAAATAAACGATAAAAGTTACCAACTAATAAATGGATTACAAAATAACGTAGATACGAGTATAAATGTATTTTATTGAATTTAGATTATAATTATAGATATTGTACCATGTGTGAAGTTGTAATCATACAATATATCATATTTTTCATTTAACAATAGATTCTTTTCAACAACATTTGCACACCGTTATAGTTAAATGAGTAATGTACTATTATAAAAGTTGAAAAGCGACGGCGTGTTCTCAGTATTTCATTATTATTATATAAAACTTGTCCAATTACATTGATAATATTTACATATCATTGTTAGTTATGTCGAGCGAGATTTAACTGAAATTGTTGAATGAAATTTATTTTATTATATTTCAAAAGAAATGAAGAAATGTTACCCCGTGTTAAATTAGATGGAAGATATATTTGTCATGTGAAAAATACTACATATCAGAGACGGAATGATAGTTAAAAATATTTTGATATTATAATTTTTCTTACAACCATAAAGAAAAGTAATGCGCAAAATTGATAATACATATTGTGCACAAAAGTGCCAAATTGACATATGAATATAATATAATAATTTAAATATATTTAAATTATAGCCTTTTTTATTTTCTTCATGTTTTTTCTCCAGTAATGGCAAAGGTAAAACCAGTAATGAGCACGCAGTGATGGACACTTGTTAATGATTACACAATTATAAGTACTACGACACAAAAGATATAAAAGAAAAAATCGTCAAATTTGAAACAATGTTGCTATGATAATATAATAATTAATACATAAATTATACTAATAATTAGTTTAATTGTCCACCGTTTTGACACCTATTGGCCGATTGTCATCAAATCACACTGTAAGACAGTTAAATGTATATAGATTAATATTCAGAAATGGTAGTAATCAAATATCAACACATATTTCTAATTCACTACATTTAATTAAAAATTTGCCATTACTGGGGTCCTTGCCAAGACTGGTGCCACTACCTTATAAAAAGTTACCACAGTAAATTTTTTTTAAAGCTTACTTATCATTATTATTTTTGATTACTTGTTATATTATGTTAATATGTTGTTAATATTAAGTGTCATTATTTAAAAAATCAACACAGAATAACCGAATTTCAAATTAACGCACGGTTAAAAGTATCGAGTCATAAACAATGGCCCCTCACGGTTTTAATATTTATTAAACGCAGTAAATTCCATGCGACGTTCTTGTATAATTTACGTAAATAACAGCAGGGACAGTAATGACAAAATGGCACAAATATGGCAGCATATTGCTAAACATGGCGGTCCGTTAGCGCCCCTAACAAATGAGACAATATAAATTATCAAATGTCTTAACATGACAAGGATGAAACAATGCGTGTATCGGAAGGAGAGAGACGGGTGTATTAACAATAAGGAAGGATTCTCAGTCACTGCATATATAATGAAAATATCTTATGTGCAATTTTAAGTAAGTACCTAATAATTTAACATAATATTATATTTAAAAATTTAAAAATGGTTTTGTTGAAATTATAAAAATAGGTATATGGAAAGCAGCTAAAATACTGTTTTCCTTCTTTTGAGTGTTCTGTGCCAAACGGTGTCCGTCCGTCTATCGTCACTAGCGATTTTTTCTGAAACTAATTGAAGTAAAAAATTGAAAATTAACAGAGATGTGGTGGCCCAATTATAGACGTGAAGTATAAAAAGTTTAATTTTGGTTCTTGTGGTTAAAAAATCAAGAATTTCGTGTAGGGTGTCAAATAGAAGCTTATTGAAGCATGAATTCAACAATATTTATGATGTATTTTTATACATTTTTCGGGAAAAACGCTTAAAAATTGTTGTCCCCCACCCTTATCACGTTAAAATTGAGCCAAAGTTATCAGAATTGAAAAATTCTAGCGCGATCAATTGTTATAAAAAATTTAATTGTTTATTTCCTCATAACTGCTGAACTATTGGTTTTAGAGAAAAAACTACTTTTGTCTTTTATTTCCAGAAATATTCAAGTGGTACCTATAAAGTTTAAAAATGAACACCCGGTATATAGAAATATGTATATGATAAAATAAATGTACAGATATATATGTAAGTATTTTCTAGTGGACTTTTTAACTATCTGCCTTTCAATTAATAACAATTGAAGTTTAATTGTTTTAAATGGCATGCCAATAAATTATATATTATTATAACGACATCTAGAATAAATTGCTGTTTATTTGGTGATATAATGTTGATTGTCAAACTAAATAAATGTCAATAGTATTTACCAAGGCTTCAAGTAAATATATAGATTGCTATAAACACGACACAAGTGCATTGTTCTGTGAATTTGAATTATAGCCTTTCATTGAAGGGCTAATGGTAAATACTAATTTATAATTTATATCAAACTGTGGGCAATTGGTCCATATATATTGATCAAATATGTAATTATCGATACTATAGTTAAATATGTATAACATCGATTTAATGGACTTTGATATAACAAATATACTATATACGGTATATTTATATTTTTAACTTCCCAACTGGAAGTTATTGTAATCGGTCCGAAAATCAAAATTTTTATGTTTCAAGGTCACTATAGTATATTTACACTACTTTCAGAAAGATGTATATGTGTGTATGTACGTACATGCGTACGTACGTGTCATTTTTTTCCTGCACGCAATCTCGCAAATAAAAAATGCTATTGATTTCTTTGGGATGTCAATCTAAGCAGTTTGACGTGAATATGATCTGAAAGAAAGGATTTTTTTAAATTTAAGCCCCACGGGGGTAAAAGAGCGTGTAAAAGTTTGTGTGGGTAAAAATATTTTTTTGATCGGATTACTTGAAATTTAGTATAAATATTCTACAATACAAATAATTAAATAATGAAACATGTATTTCAGTATTCTTTTTTTATACGGGCCTAAACAGCCACCCTTAAAATTTGTATTTTAAATACTAGTAAATACGTCTACTAATTCATTTTGCCTTGAAAACAAACGCAATTTTTCATATATGAGCTGCAGCTTGACCATATATTTTCGACTTAACCGGCAAGACCGAGATAACTCTTTCTGTCCCATACTAATCGAAAGTACATTAGTTGACAATACTTTGGACAAAAATTACCCAAAATTACTGCGTCGGAACACATCCAAATGGGGCTTCACAGTACGCGACACTCACGCGACGTTTTAAACGCTTTTTCCACTGATCTATTTATGAAATTTGAAATCTTTTGTGATATACTCATTAGGCATACATCAGGCTTCAAGAATATATAAACATATATATAAAAAATGTTGTTTAAAACTAAAAATATGGGACTTAAAGGATGATTTCTGGAATTTTTGGGGGATTTTTTAAAGACAATTTTAGTTATTAGTTACTATTCTGTGAAAAGTATGAACCGTATACAAAAATGTTTCAAATAAAAGTTGTAGAACATACATTCCTAAACAAAACAAGTGGTTGCTCATTTATATGCGACTAAAATTGTCGTACTTAGAGTAAATTATAGCAAACCGTACAAAACATTTAATTGACAAATATTTTCAAATTTTTATTAGAAAATCATATAAACTTACACCCATTAATAATATCAAATAAAATATAATATTTATGAGATATGTAAGGTTTTATAGTACTTTGACAAGGTGTAACTAGGGCACAAAGCTTACCAAAATTACTTCATGTATCAACCCCTAAAATCGAAAAACCACCCCCAAAACATTACTCGCCACTAGTTTCAGGTAATTATCTCGATAGTGACCACTGATGGGAGAAATTTTTACTAAATTTAATTTATAGAGAAGGAAATTTTAGATAATAATCGGTAATTATATTTTACATTTATGCATTAAGTAAAGCAGAATAAATATATTTACGTATTGCATTTACACCTTAACCTTACATTTACGACAGAATAAGCAAGCCCATGTTATATAATATATGTAAGCCCATGTTATATAATATATTCGAATGTATATCAGTTGAGAATACTTCGGACAAAAATTACCCAAAATTACAGTGCCGGAACATAATATAATAGGGTCTTCAATGTACGCGACTCGCGTAAAATGTTTTAATCGCTTTTTTCACTGATTTATTTAAGAAATTCGAAATCTATTGCAATGCACTCATTTGGCAGACATCAGGTTTCAAGAATAATAAACACATATATCAAATATTTTGTTAAAATAAAGAAAATGACATTAAAAATATGAAATTAGAAATTTTTTCTGATTTTCCGCGAATATGTTATTTTTGGAAGATTTTTATAGACAATTTTAATTATAAGATACTATTAATATGTGACAAGTATGAACCTTTTAAAAAAGTGCTTCAAGTAAAAGTTGTAGAACATATACACATCAAAAAACAAGTGGTTTTTTAGTTTGTGATTTATCACATTTATAATTTTGCAAATAAGGGTCAATCCACACTATCGTGCTGGTCCCGGTCCAGCCTCGCTCCAGTATAGTAATTACTGTATTGGAGTGTGACCGGCACGATACCTATAATGCTTTCATTGTTTATTGTTTATTTATATTTGATTGGAGCGAGACCGGACCGGGACCGGCACGATAGTGGGAATCAACCCTTAATGTAATTTCATTTGATCGAAAAGAACGTATGATAAAGTGGTAGTTCATTAATTACAACAAACCGTACAAAACATTTAATCGACAAATATTTTCAAATTTTTATTAGAAAAACTTATTTTTACATTGACAAGGTGTAACTTAAGTTTAATTTTAAAATAACAAGTCGTCATATTGATTTTGTGTAGTGACATATTAAAAGAAAAAATACATATGTATCAGGAAATCGTACTACTACAAATAATATTGAATATTGATTGCACACGTAATTTATATATAACATAATCCGTATATCTGTTTCTGTGTGATTTGAAGATAAAATAACCGAGTCCTGTGAACCTGTGTTAGTAATTTCTTTTGTTACAAGACGATTGGCGTAACCACCAGCTAGGTAAACTTCCTTAGTTCGATGTTTAATAGAAGTTAGGTTGATATATTGCTATATATAATTGCACACAAATAAAACTAATGCGTGTTTATTTTCATATTTTAACAAAATATTTGATATATGTGTTTATTATTTTTGAAGCCTGATGTCTGCCAAATGAGTGCATTGCAATAGATTTCGAATTTCTTAAATAAATCAGTGAAAAAAGCGATTGAAACATTTTACGCGAGTCGCGTACATTGAAGACCCTATTATATTATGTTCCGGCACTGTAATTTTGGGTAATTTTTGTCCGAAGTATTCTCAACTGATATACATTCGAATATATTATATAACATGGGCTTACATATATTATATAACATGGGCTTGCTTATTCTGTCGTAAATGTAAGGTTAAGGTGTAAATGCAATACGTAAATATATTTATTCTGCTTTACTTAATGCATAAATGTAAAATATAATTACCGATTATTATCTAAAATTTCCTTCTCTATAAATTAAATTTAGTAAAAATTTCTCCCATCAGTGGTCACTGAGATAATTACCTGAAACTAGTGGCGAGTAATGTTTTGGGGGTGGTTTTTCGATTTTAGGGGTTGATACATGAAGTAATTTTGGTAAGCTTTGTGTCCTAGTTACACCTTGTCAAAGTACTATAAAACCTTACATATCTCATAAATATTATATTTTATTTGATATTATTAATGGGTGTAAGTTTATATGATTTTCTAATAAAAATTTGAAAATATTTGTCAATTAAATGTTTTGTACGGTTTGCTATAATTTACTCTAAGTTCGACAATTTTAGTCGCATATAAATGAGCAACCACTTGTTTTGTTTAGGAATGTATGTTCTACAACTTTTATTTGAAACATTTTTGTATAAGGTTCATACTTTTCACAGAATAGTAACTAATAACTAAAATTGTCTTTAAAAAATCCCCCAAAAATTCCAGAAATCATCCTTTAAGTCCCATTTTTTTAGTTTTAAACAACATTTTTTATATATATGTTTATATATTCTTGAAGCCTGATGTATGCCTAATGAGTATATTACAAAAGATTTCAAATTTCATAAATAGATCAGTGGAAAAAGCGTTTAAAACGTCGCGTGAGTGTCGCGTACTGTGAAGCCCCATTTGGATGTGTTCCGACGCAGTAATTTTGGGTAATTTTTGTCCAAAGTATTGTCAACTAATGTACTTTCGATTAGTATGGGACAGAAAGAGTTATCTCGATCTTGCCGGTTACTCGCGTTCTAAGCGACTTTTACGGTTTGAGTTGCAGCACTAGAAAGTTGGTTGTGTGTTATGGTTTGATTTTTAGTGTTCTGTAACGAAATCGGAAAAAGATGAACATTTTATTATGGAATCAACACTGTGTCTGTGTGTCTGTCACAGCATTCTAGCTACTGAACCGTTTGAAAGCTGAGATTCGGCATAATTATAGTAAAATGTGACCAATGTTATATTGTACCAAAGACGAATGAATTTAATTGCTATACATGTCTGTTATGGGCGCGTAAAAACGTAGGTACGTACACAGAATGGTACGTACCCTATACGGGCGTGTGTATATTAGTTATACGAAATTCATTGCATTTTTTACTCAGGTGGTAACGAACATTTACTCTTGTTTATTTTTGACATTTTCTGATATATTTTTGAAAAGGTGCATAGTAGAAAAAAGTTCTTTCATTATTATCAGATGTGCAAAAAGTTCTGAGTTTTTTTTTGCAAAATTTAAAATATATTTAACAGGTTGACTGCCATGGCGGTCGTATACGACCGCCGTATAAAAAGTTCGATATGCCATGGTTGTCGTATACGACCGCTGAGGTACACAAACCTCGCATATTTGGCATCTGAGCCTTTTTTGTGATTTCTTTATAGCAGTCTACATGTTAAAAAAAGGAGATATTAATCAGCGCCATCTTTCGGACAACTTGCGGATTTTTTTTCACTGCAATGTTCTTACATTCAAGATATTCCTTTCTGCATCATTATATATGAAAAAGTCTTTTGATAGTACTATAGCTGTTAAATTAAAAATTGGCGAATATTTTTTTATATGCATTTATATTACATTTTTCTCATAACAATTCATAACATAGCGTTATTTTGTAGAAATCTGTAGTCCACGTGTGTACGAAATTAGATTTACAAACTATGAATACTAGAGTGTTTTGTATATCGAACTAATTTATCCTTTTCAGTAAAAAAAAATCGCGTCTGTGAAAAATTTTTAATTTAAAACGTGATTAGCTTACAAAATAATATTATTTTGAATACACCAAAGTGAAATTCTATCAATGTTTGGCATACATGTATATTTTTTTCTACGCATTTTAACATGTTATTCAATGTAATTCTATTGTCATAAAATAATGTTGAAAAGACGTAAAGTTTTTTCGCTTTATTAGATTACAGAAAGTGTAAAAAAATCATGTCAGCAAAAGTGATGAGGGTTTTAAAAAAAATTCAATTTTGCCTTTTTTTCGTCGTCTGTAGACTAGATTAAACGACAGAATAAATTAGAGAAATGTAAAATCTGAGTAGGGTAAGGGGAAATATTTAATTTTACTTTATATATTAAGTAATTTGGTTAGGACAACTTTATTAATTTTGCTTTTTGATATAAGATACGAAAGCGGGTTCATTTCGAAAGTTTATTTTATATTTTACTTTTAATAGTTTGTAAAGATAACAAGACAAATTATAAACTTTTTTGTTCAAATTATAGAATTTATTCAACCTGACTTTAAAGATGGATCCACATTCGTAGAATACGACGTAAATTTGATGATTTTGCGTGTTTGTTTGAAAAAGTTTGTGAAATGACCTGTATTTAATAATAATTTGCCTCCATCATCTTGATTTTTATTTTGATAGAGAAGTTCACCCAATAACTCCTTCTTTTACTGAACTCCCTTTTTATTTTCTTATACGACCATGTATATGAAACACATCGTAGTTTGTAGTATTGCTATGTTGATTTTTTCGAATTCAAGATTTTGATAAAAAAAATGTAATATTACCTTCTCTGAATCCATTTTAACTATTTTTGCCATGATGTATGTTGTGTCCGTTGGTCGATGTGTTGGAAGACATTTTAACTCAAAAACAAGAGAGAAATCTTATATTTAAAAACAATTTTCGTTTAGGAAGAAAACCTATTTCTGATAATAATTTTATAACTGGAAACGGGTTTTGAAGTTTTCAAATTATTTTTGAAAATAATTGATTTTTTAAATTATATTTAAAATGATCCATAACAAAAAAAATGTTAAGAATAAAAGTTTGAGAGAACGTTATTTTCTTTAATTTTCATTTAAATTCATTTTTTCAAATCTTTCATCAGTAACCAGAAAGATTTTTTTATATTTAAAAACTCATACACTTTTATTCTCAGTATTAAGTATAAGAAAGTCCTGTAGCACATGTGACATATATTTTCTTAATCAGAAGATATATAATTATATATGAATAGCGTGCGTTAGCGCGTATATAATTTTACGTTACATGCAAACACAACGTACTAATGTAGACCCGGCTTTATTAGCAAAATTAACATCTGAATGTCTTCTCTTGCATGAAAACTGTTGATCTGTTAGAAATGATAATTGGTATAAAACATCTGCCCAGTGATAGCACACTTCTTCGTAATATATTCGGTAGAGTTAATTAATTATTGAATAATTTTAATAAATACTATTCAAGTATTCCGATACCTACTGCTTCAAATAGAATAAAACATCTGCCAAGTAAATGCACAGTGCGTCCTCGTGCTAAATTCACCAAAGGTAGTTAATTATTCAACAATTTAAATAAAAACCGATAGTGTTTATATAAATTGCCTGGAATTGGTTAACCATTTAATTTTTATACAATTTTACTAAAAAATATTGGTTTGAAATTTTTCTTAAAACGCACCTAAATATTTTTTCATATATTTTAACTTTTTGACAATTTCAATCTAAATCTTAATCTATGCAAATGTCAAAATGACGTTTAAAACGCCAAAATGACATTTAAATTTGAGATAAATCTTAGTTAGGGAATATTTTACAACAAACGTTGTAGACCCATATTATAGAAAATATAATGCTCTACAAAAAATATTCTATAAAATTTTCACGTAACATGTGTCGTTCTAAGATATCTTGAAAAAAGAAATATTTTGGGGTGTCACCCCTCCCCCTTACACACGATTTTCATGATTTTGAAATGGGACCGTTCTCAAGCCAGACCCAACCATCCGACCAAGTTTCAACAATATCGGTTCAGTGGTTCATGAGTTATGCGTGTGACAAGGATTCAGGGGACAGACGGACGGATACACGGACGGACACACGGACGGACAGACAGACAGACACGGAACGAAAAGTATTTGTCTTGACGTGAAACGGAAAGATCAATTTAAAATTTTGAAATCGGAGAACATTTTTTTGTCTCATTCTAAAACGATCACAAAGCTTCTCGTATCTTCGATATTGCGAGGAAACAATAATTAAATTTATTTGAAGTTTTTTTTTATACATGCTCTATATACATATATCATTATTATTATATTACCAGCGTTGCCAGATTTCTTTGTTCTCGAGCGGGACATTTAGGGGAAGAGGTTGAGAATTACAGAATTTTTTTAAATTGATTTCTTGCAATTTTTATTTTCAAAAACTTCTAGCAACACTGTATGTTTAGAATTATAAAATTAATTAAGTGTAAGTAAGTGTTTTACACTTCCATTAATTTTTTCACTAACAGAGAAACATCTAATTGGAGCCTTCATCTCTTTTACAGACCAAATTCAATTTTAGTTTTAAACCATATTTGCATATTATGAGATAAGATACTGGTATCATTCTTGAATATGACACCAGTAATGACTATTTTTAAATTAAATGTACTGAATTAGAAATATTTGTTGATATTTGATACTACCATTTCTGAATATTAATCTATATACTATAAACAAAATTAAAGGTTATAATTTAAAGAACAAACTATATTTACGGACTTTGGTAATTAAATTGATTAAATAAAGAGTTACTTGTTTTATTAGTAATATGAGTTCATGAGAATTACAAAAAAGAAACCCGTCAATCACAAAAATAGTAAGCCTTGCTCTTAAAGCGGCCATAACTGGTGCCAGTACCTTATATTTTATACATTGAAAATGATGAAAATGACATTTGATAAAATATAGCCGCCATTCAGTTCTGGTAACAGTTTCGTATAATGGACTTAAGTTTACAACTATGGTAAAAATGGTACCTAGTACATAAATAAAATAAAAATTTATAGATCAATGTCCGGTATCATAAAGGACCTAGCAAAATTTGCTAGGTAGCCATTACTTTCAAATGGGGTATTAATTCTGTACTAGTATCTATGGATTAGCTATGGAATTTAGAGCAGTGACACTTCAACTAATTGTAACACAGTTGGCATCTTTCACCGTACAAAATAATTTTCATAACATCACCACTGTTTTAATACCGTTGGTATTTACCTACAACGCGTGCGCGAAACTTGTCAAAGTCATCAACAAACTCCAAAAGAACTGTTATATAAGTTAGATACCTCATTTGAGAGTGCTTGCTAGCTAGCAAATTTGTTAGGTCCTTTATGATACCGGACATAAAATCGGTATTTTTCAGTGATTTTTAAATTGAATGTCCATCCATTTACGTACCCAAAGTTAGAAAATGTAAAGACAAATTCTGCAGATTTAGTTCTAAAGTATATGGTTTCAGCATAATTTTAGATTTAATCTCCGGGTTATTTAATTAATAAGAATAAGTAAACATAAAACTGGTAGTTCATATAATATAAACTATTCTTTTATAAAATATGTGTAAGTTTTTTTATTTTTTTTATTTCTCTTTTAATTGGCCATCGGGTATGTGTAAGTTTATAAAAATTCTAATTATATTACATATAATTTATTAACTATAAGTAATTTTTATACTGCTAATAAAGATGCTGAAGTTATGAATATTAATAAAGAAAACGTTATAAATTATTTAAAGTATTCTTTAGAAAATATTATTCATTAAAAGCACACTGTTTACTTTGGAAAATTTCTTTCGCTCTATATTTAATTAACGATTTATAATTAATTTTTTGTTTATGTTTTATATTTCAAACAAAATTTTTTATAAAGATAATTTTCTCATGATCGAACAATACTTGTAATATCTTTCATGCAAAAATATATTTTCTTATAATTAATTAAATATTACTTCAAAATTTGATACAAAAGAATTTTAAATTAACAATATTTTTTATTTAACCCTTCCATGGTACCGTATTTACAAAAGTAACTGGTATCGTGAGGTATTTGCGGCTCTCACTGAAGATTTGCTTTTGGCAAGCTAGTTTCAATAATGAGACTGGAGAACAGTTTATAAATGGTAAATAATACACTCATTTTATGTAATCAACTAGATTTTATAAATTATCTTTAACGAGAGATCACAATAAAGCTACAATTTTTTGGGGTATTTTATAGGTACCTACAAAATCTCTGAGAAAACTAACTTTAGGAAAGATTTTAACACATATTTCATATAATTAACAATTAAAAAAACACACAAGCAAAATCAACTGATATAGCGACGGTCGGCGGGTCCCCACACACACTCTCCCTGAAGGTGCTAATGCGCCAAACTCCGGTACCCGCTACGAACGCCCCATAATAAGATTACTTAAAATGGCGGGTGCACACGATGCTTAGATTTTTAGAAAAACATAACAGCATGATCTGTGGCCGCCAAGATACAAGTTAAGGGTTTACATGTATCTTCTTAATGATTTTACAAAAAAAAATAATTAAAAAACTTTAATTTATGCAGTAATAATTATTATAGTTATTATTTTAATAAGACTATTAAAATAAGACGAGACTTTTAATTTTGAAATTTGAGACCGAGATAAGACGAGATTCTTGTGTCGTATGCAGCTCTATATTTAATACCTAGGTAAATACATGCAATTCAGTTGAATTACTGCAAGTTAAAGTTTAAATATCATTTTTACTTACTTAATTTAGTTAATTATCTAATCTCATATCTGATTATTATAATAAATATTTTATTTATGCCTTGTTTCCAGTACTGTATAATGATCCAGAAGAATCATTTTGTACTACTTTTGTTTGAAATGGTAATTTACTAGACCTTTAGAAAGAAATAATTTAAGAATATGATTTAAGCTATATTTATGTGTAGCTAGATAGACATGCTAAAAAAAGTTACTCACATTTGTTATAAAATATTCAGTTTTGCTTTATAAATTTCAACTGTACCGTCTGTACCTTAAGGGGATCATTTTCATTAAGGCTAAAATAAAATATTTTTATCTTCGCAGAGGCGTTTCATAAGTCGATTCGACTAACATCATTAATTATATACGTAATTATTATATTTGATTTGTTTTTACGTTTTTTGTAACTATTATACATTACCTATTTTAGAGGAATATAAATGAAAAACACAGTTTTTGTAAAAAAAAATTTATTCCAAGTTACAAAATTCAATCTTAATCTACTTTTAACACTAGAAAGACGGGAGCAGTCATTGACGGTAATTTCAATTTCAATATTGAATAATTCAAAAACTATTTGACTTACCGTACTGAGACTTTGTGACTTTTATTAATACTAGTAGTTAAATGATACTATGTATCAAAATAATTCACATGTCTTTTCTTTATTGTTTAAAATATTGATATACCGACAAAGACGGCGGCGGTCTTTTGACGGTTATGATCTGTAATTGTTGTATGTTTTTAATTGTTGTTGAGAGGGTACAACAATAAATACGTATATGAATTGCTTTTATTTTATCAGTCAAAGCAGTGGTCAGTATAGTTTCGACCGCCTGTAATTGTGGATCGATATTATTGTGAGTAATTTGTGAAAAAATGTCTCGAGGGCTTCGAGATAACGAAATACTTTCTATTTTGCAAAATATACCCGAAGATGAAATGTAAAAATTGTGTGTGAATATTAAAATTAATCATACATTAGATCTTGTTTTATTTCTTTACTTTAAATTACTCATAAAAAAAGATATTTACTAAATTTGTAGTCATTTGACCGGTCGCCGTCTTTGTAGGTAAGTAGATTTTCCCGTCTTTCTAGTGTTAATAAGATCCTGATGAATGGTTTTAAAAATCTTTTGTAGAAGGAACAAAACAAAATCTTTATTCTTCTTTTTTTACTAAATAAACTTACTTTGACTAAAAAAAATTAAAAATTCGAATATATTTTTAATACATATTTAGCATATAACAAAAAAGTTAGGAAGAGGCTATTCATTAGTCGATTCGACTAATAAGAACTTCGTATATCGAAAATGGTGACACTTACCCACATGACCCAGTTATTCCCCACTACTTGCCGACGATTGAGTTGGCATGAGGAACCAACGCGATACATTAACTAGTTAGAGAGATAGAGCAAAAAATGTTCGCTGTGTTAGTCGGAACGACTACATTAGCCATCTAGGGTTAAAATAAATCTAATTGTTTTCACCATACAAATGATATAATTTTTTAAATTAGCGCGAGTAGTTAAGGGTTAATGTGAATACTCAAAACCGAGTTTTACAATGGAAATACTATTTGACAATAACGTCTTTTTACTAAAATGTTGATGATCATTTATTGTTTGCATCAAAAGACAAATGGAAGACACTCCTTTGTCTGATGGTTAATTTACCATCTTTTTGTGCTTCCCCCCCTCCCATCTCGCCAACATCTTCTCGCTAATCAAAGTGAAACTGTTTCTTTGAACAGTTCGTCATTTTGAAAACACTACAATCTTTGATATCAATATAATAAATTCCTGTACAAGTTATTTGAGAGAAAGAGTTATTAGTGATTTATTCGAATTTTAGTCTTTTGAAAATACGTTACTTTTATATTTTTATTATATTTTATTTATATTATATTTTATTTATATACTTAAGAAAGTATAGGTAGTTAAAATAAATAACTGTCTAAACTCTAAACGTTAGAACTTAATGAAGATAAAAGAAAATGCGAGCTTTTGATTCACAGAATCATCGTCAGAATAATATTTTAGAAAAAAATATTAATTTGTCAAGTGCGAATCGAGCTTTGCGTATTAGTGTTCCGTACAGTAGACTTAAACCTTTAAAATAGTAAAGATCTAATTTAGATTAGTTTAAATATTATCGTTTGCCTATATTCTAATTTCGAATTCATTTCGAAGAAATCTCTATAAATTTTATTTTTTTTAGTCAGGAAATAATATATTTTTACGATTTTACATATTCAAATTCCTTTAATAGTACGCTACCATTTTATACCTCACTCGCTATGATTGAGAAAAAAAAATTTTTACCTCCCTTAAAAATTGTCAAACACTTTTTTATTACTCATACTATTTATTATAATTATGCAAAATATCAGCAGTTAAGTAATTTTAAACCATATGTGTCAGACAGACAGACACTGTATTGATTCCATAAGTGTTCTTTTTTTATCGATTTTGGTTCGAAATACTTAATATCGAATTGCTCTGGAGTAAAAAAAAATATATAGGTATATTTTTTGAAGTTGTAACTCTATTCTATCAAATGGCACCAAAAGATTTGGCTAAAAAATATTTTTATACTTTCTATCTACAAACAAAAAATCATTGAAAATTAGAGATTTTTAGCTTTAATTTTTTTTTAAATCTTTTTGATATATGGACATTTTAACCGAAGTTATAGAGTAAAGAAATTTCGTTATATTGTTAAAATTAAATTAAATTTACATTTGCCGAAATAAACTGCTTCCCATAATATTATATGATTTTATATGTATTTATATAAAAAATGGAAAATAAAATAACTGCTATAAAACGTGGATGGCATAATGTATTATTAGATTTGCCATATGGCTCAAACTATAACTGAAGTAATATATTATTGTTCCCACCGCATCAGCCGAACCAAATGATTGGTCGATATGTTTTTAATGATCATAAATTTTATGTAGTCAGGATTCATAAAATTTATTTCAGATATACAGTATCCAATTTCAAATGTAATGATGTGTAATATGGGGATCAAATATTTATATTTGAAATATCAAATATTTTTTATGTATAAATATAAAAAATGTTTTTAAGCATATTTATATTTTAAGATATATACAATATACAGGTTGTTCCATTTTAATCGCCCTAGGCTAATATTAAAAAAAAAAGCAAGATAGAGAAAAATGTTTTCGAGATAATTTAAAAAGTTTAAAGAGGGACATATATCACATGACGCAATATCAGTTATTTTTTAAATTAAAGTTCATTTTTTTAATGGGAGCCCCTATTTTGTATTGCAGATTCGAATCGTATTCTCCAAGAAAAAATTAATAAATTCGTCCCCAAAATACTAAAATACAATTATCTCTCCTCTAAACTGAAATGCTGTGAGCACCAATGGTAATTTCTGTGATAGTTCCAAAGGGGAGATATTTTTTATGGTTAATTTCTTGAAATTTTGTACACGAATAGAAATAAATTAAAATAAAATATGCTTTTAATTAATAAATGAAAAAACCAGAGCGATATTAACATGTTAAAAGAGTTTGGGTGCATTTTTTAACTTTTATAAACATATAATTGTCTTTGAAACGAACACTCGAAGAATTTCTTAAATTAAAAAGAATAATTAATGATATATTATTAATTTCTAATTAGTAACTACTCGAAATTCACAAAAAGGGATGAAAATGTGAGAAGGAAGTTGAACATGAAAAATAGACTTAAAACAATATTGTTCCGGTAGCGGGCTTGCTCTGATGAAGATACTTCATTGTTAAATGCTTAATTTATTTTTGAACTTAATATTTAATTTTTTTGCGATTCTATAGATTACACAGCTACACAAAAAAAAATGTGCGGAGCAAAAAAAGCGACCTATTGTAGTATTGGTCGAGTATAGTCGAAATCCGAATTTTTTGAATTTTCTGCTTACCAGTTTTTTTATATTTGAGCTCGAATTTTGGGCTTAGGTTAATTTTTTTCAAAAAAAGGGTGGGGATACCAAAAAAGTGATCTATATAGTAGGGATGTTACGGAGCTCCGTATCCGAAACCGAAACTATCGAATATCCGAAAAGATTTGACCTCCGAAACCGAAACCGTATCCGAAATAATTAAATTCTGAACTCCGAAACCGAAACCGTAACCGAAATAATTAAATTCTGAACTCCGAAACCGAAACCGTAACCGAAATAATTAGATTCTGAACTCCGAAACCGAATCCGTATCCGAAATGATTATTTCGGATATTATTTCGGATAGTTTCCTACTTGTTGCCCCAAGCCTCGAGACACAAACAAAACATACGAGCAGATTATAAATTTGTATTTACCGCCTGAAATTTAATTGGCGTATCATGTACTTTTATTTAGTCTCTATTTTTAAATTCGCTACCATAGATTATAACAGATGATTTTTTAAATAAATTTGCAATAATCACTTTTTCTTAAATCTACTCAAAAATTTTTAAAAATTGTAAATGAAACATCAATTTTTAGGTTTCCGTAGAAAACTAGTTTCGCTATTTCCGTCTGTCCGTCCGTCCACAAAATTTTTAAGCCGATTAAGATGAAATTTGGTATACGGACGAAGACTGATAACCCAAAAATAGAAATGATAATATTTAAAAAAAAAAATTTTTTTTGGACCCCTTTTCCATAGACTGAAAAGTATTTAAAAAAAAAATGTTCACTTAATCCATTAAGTGTGATGTCTTTAGATAGGTCTCCTAAAATGCAATAAAAAATGTAATATGACATTTTGATTTTAACCCTTCAGTCACGATATATTTGCGTTCAAAGTCGGAATAAAAGCGCCCCCCCATAATTTCTAAACTATCAATTTAAAAAATCTGAAAAAATTCAAAAATGTAGCTTTTAATTAGCACTTTCACTGAAAATTATAACGAACACTGTCAAAATTATTTTGGACTCCTCTCCCATAGACTGAAAAGTGAACTCACATTTTTTTTTCACTTAACCCATTGAATGGGTGGTCATTGGATAGGTCTCCTAAAATGCAACAAAAAATGTTATATCATCTTTTGATTTTAATCCTTCAGTCACGACATATTTGCATTTAAATGTCGTTATCAGAGAGTCCCCCCCCCCCTTAATTTCTAAACTATTTATTCAAAAAATCTGAAAAAATTCAAAAATGTAGCTTTTAATTAGCACTTCCACTGAAAATTAGAACGAACACTGTCAAAATTATTTTGGACTCCCCTCCCATAGACTAAAAATTGTACTCAAATTTTTTTTCACTTACCCCATTGAGTGGGGTATCTTTAGATAAGTCTCCTAAAATGCAACAAAAAATGTTATATGACCTTTTGATTTTAACCCTTCAGTCACGATATATTTGCATTTAAATGTCGTTATCAGAGCGTCCGTTGAAATAACTCTTGTTTATAAATCGTAATGACTACGGAAACCTATCATGTGCGTGCCCAACACGCACTTGGCCGTTTTATTATATCATTTTTATCATCATATTTCAATTTTATTAGAATTAGTTTTATTGTTGTCACAAAAAATTACTTATATTATTTAAATCTGGAAATTAGACAGATAGCTAGAAATGTAAATTTTTATAGATTATAAGTAAAAGGAATATACAGAGAGTCTAAATCAGATATAACGACATCTAGGGGACCAGTCATATTAAGTCGTAAAAACCGGGAACTAGGCAATTACCATATATGGGATTCACTCGGAACTTTTATTTTGATCGTTAAAACCGATATGTTGTATTAAACGATATCGTTATAACCGATTTCGAAATTTTCGACTGTATCGAATTTCAACAAAAACTATACTACGGGCTGAAAAATACAAAAAAAAAATTAAAAAATATCCGTATCCGTATCCATATCCGAAACTCAAGGGGGCAAAATATCCCTATCCGTATCCGAAACCGAAACTAAGGAAAAAAAATATCCATATCCGTATCCGAAACCGAAACCAAGAAAGAAAAAAATCCATATCCGTATTCGAAACCGAAACCAAGAAAAAAATATATCCTTATCCGTATCCGTAACCGATATGTCATATCCCTAACAACCCTACTATATAGCATGGTAGTATTGATCGAGCATAGGCGAAATCCAATTTTTTTGAATTTTTTGATCACCTACCTTTTTTTTTATTCGAGCTTGAATATTGAGTTTAAGTTGAATTTTTCCAGGTAAGCAAAAAATTCAAAAAAATTAGATTTCGACTATACTCGACCTACTACATTGCTATAAAGGTCGCTTTTTTGGCTCCGCATTTTTTTTGTGCAGCTGTGCTATTAGTAAAGTGGGTTTATAAAGTGACATGGAAAATTCAAGCATTGAGTGATATTTTCTTTAAAAACTATGTCGAGTTTATTTTTTGTGAATGGAATATCCTACTATTAAGGAATCGTCCGATTTGAAAAGTGTTTTGATTTCTAGAAAGAGTATATACCCTCAGAAGTATCATAAACCATATATTATCACACTATCACATCGGAAGGCAGAGCAGTGAAGAAAAAAGTTAGATTTAACCGTCATAACTTCATAACGGTTTAAATTATATCGATCCAGATTTCTTACTTATATGTAAATTCTAATGTTATATATTTCTAGCATTATTTTGGTGACATGGACGCGACAGGTCCCGGGTTAAACCATGATCGGGTTAAAACAATGAAGACAGACATCGAAAACAATAAAATGTCACAAAATATCAAACATTTACTTTGATGTTAACAATCCGAACTGTAGAACGATGAAGCATCTTGAATTTCAAGAATTTATGTAGTCGAAACAACTGTCTCAGTCGAGCGGAAAATCTGAGGTGCTTGGCAGGGTCGCGATTTACGAGTCCAATATGCACACGCTTCGTTGAAATGGTAACCGTAATTTGAATATAATGCATTTAATAGTCCCGCACGGAGGTGATTTTGCATTTTTAACTTTGCCCTAATTAACTTGTAACAAAACTCAAGTATTATTCATTTTTCTTTCATCAAATAACGTAATTGTTTTCTTTGATTTATTTTTTGATAATTTTCATTGTTTTTAGAGACTTTATTTTTCATTATAGTACAGAGAAGAAAAGTATTGTTTTTTGTTGAAATATGGAAATTCTTTGCATTTTAAAATACTCAGAATGCAAAAAACAGGTTGTCAATGAAATTTTGATTTGTCTGTAGGTATCTGAAAAATTAGTCGAATGAAATTGAAAATTGTTGTATGAAAAAATATGAAAACTCATAAAATTATTTCTTGAACTGGTCAGGTGAAAAATTTCTATAGTATATTTATTATATTATATGTTTCGTACGACTTATAATAAAGAATTATGTCTCAGTGTTCATATTATTATTTATAAAAATGTAAAGGCTCTATCCATTCTACGGTGGACACCAATAACTACTGCTTTTGGACCACTGATTTCTACGAGGGTATATGCTAAATAATTTATAAATATACCATACAACTGTCATTTCAAATGAATACCCTACAGAAAGCGTTTATAATACGCAGTTTGTAATTTTTTTTGGGGTTATAAATTAAATTATAGTGTTCCACCCCCTGTAGATCGAGTGACTCTATTTTTTTGGTCGATATTGATCTACTAGAAACCAAGATATTTGCGAAAAACCTAACCGCAAACAGGAAAAATTGCCGATTTTCCGGAAAAGTCGTTAAAAAAGTACCGCGTAGAAGACGGATTTGTCGACAAACTCAGATATTTACTTCTCTTGATCCCTCAAAACCAAAAAGTCCCTATAATGAGAGATTTTTTGTTCACTAGAAAATTTCGATTATATGACTCCAGTAAAATGTATTTTATTTTTGCTGTTCAGTCCACTTTCTATTATTACATTAAAATCAAAAAACGCTAACTAGCGTTTGTTAATTATTGTATTCAATACGCTAATTTTAATTATATTATTAGAGTGGCGTTAAATTGTTAATGAGATAATTAAAAAACGTCAATGACTGTCGCTTCGTCAATACGCAGACAGAATGAGGGGACTATTATATCAAATGCCAAATTTACATTATAATTACATTTTGTTCAAGCGCAGCTAAGAGTAAAACAAAAATTAGTGGGTGTTAAAAAAAATAATTTCTACATCAGCGATTCCGGATGTCTCAAAAGACTTCTATAAAATAAAATATACTTTCCTTATAATTTGTAAATAATTCTTAAGATATATATGTTTATTTATTGTAGGTATATGTCTCGCTTTAGTTAATTTGTTCCTGAAGTTTACTCGTAAAGTGAAAATTATCTGTTCAGATAAAAGTAAGTAATAGAAAATCTAATTATTTTTGTAAATTCAACAAAAGAGATAACAAACACGGCTTGGCCATAAAATACACATCCCTTAAAATTTTGAATTGTCAACTTTTTAGGGTTTCATAGAAAAATAGTAGGAACCCTTATAGTTTCGCTCTGTCCATCCGTCCGTGCATACATCTGTCTGTATGTCACAACCCTTCCATTCTCTCATTTATATAACTACTAGCTGTACCGACTACGGAATAGTTTAGGATTTTTGAAAAATATAGTTGAATTAAGTACAAACACGATTAGTTATTATTGTAATAACAAAAACGAATCAGAGCGAAACAGCCGAGGGAGTCCGAATGGTGGCCGAGATGCGGCACTTGTTCTTTAGTTTGCGCATTATTAATAACAGTTAACCGTATATAACATATTTAAAGTTATTTCCTAAACTAAAAGACCAAATTGGATGCAGTAAAGTGCAAATTATGTCAATATTGAGTACTTATGAAGATGAAATAATTTATTTCGATAATGATTAATGTTTTGCAGGTCATAAGTCCACGTAAACAGAAGCCAAACATTTTTAATTTTCTTTTTAACATAAAAGCAGACATTGTGGTTTAGATATAAAAGTTACATATATGGTAACGCAGACTTTATTATAGATCTTTTGATTCTACACAATTCTTAACTACATTATTTTGTTCAATATTTAACGGTCTAGGCAGCCTTTTACAAAAGAGCGCGCTGGCGGCAAACTTTTTTCCGACTTGATTTACTATTTACGTCACTGCTTATTCCTTATCTTACCTAACGTAACAAAATATATCCTATAACTTGACCAGATAACATAATTTATGAATGAACACACGTAAATCGGATAAGTGGTTCTCGAGTTATAAGCGTACTAACGGACAGACAGACAGACGTAGATTGGTGACTCAAAAACAGAAATTACGAAATTTTTGAAAAAATAATTTTTTAGACCCCTCTTGCATAGAATGAAAAATGTACCTACTCAAAAATTTTTTTACACTTCTTCATTGAGTCGTTCGTCTTTGGATAGGTGTCCTAAAATACCTACAATAAAAAAAGTTTAAGGTATTTTTGATTTTAACACTTCAGTCACGATATATTTGCTTTTCAATGTTATTGTCAGAGCGCCCCCCCCTCCAACTCTAATTTCTAAGCTATCGATTCAAAAAATTTGAAAAGATTTCAGAATGTAGTTTTTAATTATAGTATTTTCAATGAAAATTATAGCGAACACTGTAGCAAAAATAGTTCATGAAAAAAATGTAAACTACTCTTTTTTATAAATCGTGGTGAGAATGACTACGGAACCCTGTCATGTACGTGCCCAACACGTACTTGGCCATTTTATTTAGAAGTAAATACTGTATTAAAAATTATAATATGAGCCGCAATATCTGCAAATTATTTATTATAGATAGTATTCATATTTATAGAGCAAGTTCACTTAAATTAAGTAAGAATCGGTTACAAAACACATTATTGTTTTTTTTTTTCAAAATTGCAAAATAACCAAATTTTATCTTAATTAAATATTATTATAACAAAAAAAAACAATTGTCAATTGTCTGATATTTTTTCATTTTAGGACTGATTGTCATCCTTTTTCAAAAATTGAACCGGATTTTAAATACTCACAGAATAATTATTTAGAATTAAAAAAAAATATCCTACCATTTGTTAGTAGTTTAAAAATGTGAACTTTTAACTGGGTTGTTCAAGAAAAATAAATAATTCCCACTTTATCAATGTACATAGACCGAGAGTAGAACACACTATTTATTTTAAGATAATTGTGTGTTATATATGAATATTTAAGACTGCCAATATTACATATAAAAAAATCTTACATATTTGTAGTGTTATTCTGAATTTTCTTTCTCAAAAACTAGGTTAACTTCTTGTAGATAATAAATAAATAAAATACTGTATAATAAATAATAGACGTTTGAGAATGAAACCGAAAGGAGAAAAAGAAAATACTTTTTAAGTACAATAGACTACAGATTGGTTTCACATCCTCCCAGTAGTGTTACATATTGTATTTTATGATTATTATACCATCTTGTTAACCACTCACTTCCAGTCTTCTTTTCCTGATTCATTTTTCCTACAAAGACATTATATCCAAATATATTTAATCGATCATAAATAATTCTGAATACGTTCAACGAATGTTATGTTAGTTTTTATTGAAACTTATAGACAGAGGCGTAGGTAGAGGTTGGCGAAACCAGCCCCCGCTGAGTACAAGATCAATGATGGGGGGGGGGGGACTTTTTTCAGTTTTAACTAGTTATCTTTAAAAAGGACAGTTTGGTTCACTTTGTTATTAACTTCCCAATTGGAAGTTATTGTAATCGGTCCGAAAATCAAAATCAAAAATTTCAACACAATTGTCTGGTTTAAGGTCACTATAGTATATTTACACTATTTTCAGAAAGATATCTGTGTGTGTGTGTATATGTATGTATGTACGTATGTACGGATGTGCGTGTCATTTTTTACGTTCACGAAATCTCGTAAATAATAAATGCTATTGACTTCGTTGGGGTACCAATCGAAGCATCTTGACGTGATTATGATCTGAAAGAAAGGATTTTTCGAAATTCAACCCCTAAAGGAGTAAAAAGGGGTGTAAAGTTTTTTTGATCGGATTTACTTGAAACTTACAATTAGCATAAATATTCTACAATACAATAATATTATTGACATTAGGATATTAGAAAACTAATATTCATAATACATATTTCTGACCAATTCCATTAAAATTTTTCATATCCATATTAAAAAAATATTCACATAAACTACATGGAAACAATAAATAATCAGTATTCAAGTAGTTATAATCATACCGTGTTGGGAAGTTGATTGTGTGGACCTAAAGGGTCTCACTCCAACCCAAAGCTTTTTTTTTGTAGTTGATAGAAATTTAAAAAATCTGAAAATTGGTGCAACTTTTTTAATGTCAGTTTATGTTAATAAGTGAAATTACTCTTTTGTAACTAACCATGATAACTGTGCGAATGTATGATATTTTTCACATTTTTATAGATAGGATTTACACGTTTTAAGGATCCCTGAATCACGTATGAATGACGTCTGTGTATATGTCGGTATATAAACAATATGTGTACTGTAACCGTAAATGTGCACTTCCTAGTTTTGATGACAATCACTAAACCGGAAACGAATGTTTACACTTTTCAATTTTTGAATTTATTTGGATTATGTTTGAAATGTTTACACTCAATAAAAGAAAATGTTAATAATCAATGTTGTAGATAATTTTTTTTCTTCTAAATGTAATAGTTATTTTTAGGGTTTCAATCACACTTTGTTGTCCGTCCGTGTATCCGTGTGTCCAAAATATCTCGTAAACTATATAAACTAGAAACTTGAAATTTTTACTGAACATGTAAAATCATGCCCTCTAGTAAAAGATGAACAATTTTTTTGAACAAATAATTTTTCAGGGGAGCTAAAGCTAGGCAAAAATATATTTTTGTTATACTAAGGTATGTGGCACGTCAAAATGTATAACCAAATCAGTGGAATTTGACACTCTTTTTTATTTTTTTCAAAATAAAAAATGACGCCTGCAGGAGGCTTTAAGCAAATAAAAGATAAATAAAAACGTTGTGTAACAAGGCGTGTGGGGTGTCAAAATGTAGATCTCAATTTATAGAATATGACCCTTTTTGTATTTTTTTTCTTACTCAAAAATGCACTTGTAAGTGACTCCAAAAAATCCACGAAGTACGTATTGACCGAATTTTTTTATATTTATTATTTTTGAAACGGTTAGTAATAAAAAATATTATGGTCTGAAATTTATGTTCTATAGTTATATATAAAAAAGTCATGTGTTGACCAGCCAGTTAATTTTATAAATAAACTAGCTGCTACCCGCGACTTCGCTCACGTGGATTTCGAAACCCCCATCCCCGTGATATTTTTTCCGCCGGATCGAATGAAACTAATTACAACCCTTCATATGTGACAGGGGGTAAAATATTAAATTTTTCTTATTTTTAGTGTTCTTTCATTATACAAAATCGTAAATATCTCGGCTCTCTCTATGAGAGATAGAGGGTTGTTTTCCCCCCTAAGACCCCCGTCCCCGTGGTATTTTTCCCGCCGGATCGAATAAAACCACTTACAACCCTTCATATGTATCGGGGGGGGGGGGGGGGGGGGTAAAATATTAATTACTAAAAAAAAAAAAAATTTCCACCCCCTTGCAATTTCTTAGGGGTTGAATTTTTGAGATACGAAATAACCTATGTCTGTCCTCGGAATGCAAGCTATCTCACTGCCAAATTTCATCAAGATCAGTTCAGCGGTTTAGCCGTGAAAAGGTAACAAACAGACAGACAGACAAACACACTTTCGCATTTATAATATTAGTATGGATGTGTATACTTACATGGCTTACATGATTTGAAATAACATTTTATGAATATTAAAAATAATTTCATTTTTGGTTTTTATGCTCGTGTCTTTCAAAAAGTCATCTAAGTTAATTCAGTGTCTCTATATTATTAGCTTGTCTCGTAAATCCTTTTTACAATTAATTACAATTAACAATTATATATTTATTTATTAATATTATATACCAGGTATATCTACTATATATAACGAAGTGTCCTCACTGACTGATAATCATTTTTTTGACCATTTCCACTCATCGGAGAACCTTGAAATTTGGTATATATATTCCTTGGGGGTAAAAAATAACAACTAGTGGGCCTTTTTTGAAAAAGTTCATAAATGGGGTGACAAGGGGCCCCCAATTTTTCAAAAAAAAAGTTAGAATTTTTTTATTATTTTTTTTATATTCCTTGGGTGATATAATGTAAGGTTCAAATTTCAGATTTAAAAAAAATGAAAAAAAAAGGAAAAAAAAAGTTTTGATGTAAAAAAGTATCAAAACGAAAACCGATATTAGATTTTTTTAATTTTTTTCAAATACTTTGGTTAATTGGCAACCATGAACCCGTGTCTGATTTTTGAAAAAGATATGTTAAAGAGGAGAAAATAAATAAAATACGTTTACATATAATGCGCTTTAAGCATTTACTAAATTAATTGCAAATGTCGTAACTATGGATACATTATATTTTATTGATTATTTTTAAAAATTTTAAATGTCAGTGGCCATTTAAAATTTTGAAGTGAACAATAAAATATAACAAAAAAGAAATATAAAGAGCATAACGAACGAAAAAATATGCACAACTCTAATGTAATAAATAATTTAATTTTCATAAATAAATTTGACAAAAAAATTGAAGACAAATAATTACAGCATTCGGACACAATTCGACCAACATTCGGCGATAGATATGTGTTCCCGGTACAAATAAAAATTAAGTAGGTATATAATGACATTTTTTAAATCTTAAGTCATTGAATTATCAATATTTTTACTTTCATAGGTATAGGTATTTTATTATATTTATTTGTAATCATAAATATCAGAAGAATTTATATAATTTCAAATTAACATTGTAATTTTAAATGATATTATTTTAATTGTTGTTTGAAACTGTATATCTGTCATCTTTACCCAATGTACTAACCTAAAATGTACATTTACAAAATTAAAACAAGATGTTGATTTATTGCAAATTGTTACGAAAGCTTCATTCAATTGACAAGACCTATATTTGATTGTAATTAATTAATTAATTGTACAAAGGGTGTACGAGTATCTACAAGAGCTAATAATGTATTTATATAGACACATTGATGAATTTTTGAAAGACACGAGCAGAAAAACCAAAAATGAAATTATTTTTAATATTCATAAAATGTTCAAATCATGTAAGTACATGATGTAATACAATACATGTACCAGAAGTCATAAAATAATTTTTTGTCGTAGTCATATCAGAAACAAATGTCATAATATGTATTTAGTATGCAATATATTTTCATACGACAAGAGTTGAAAACGCATCGTAAACAAATATACAGGTAATCCTCGACTTATAATTGTCTTTGTCTCTTTCTTACATGCACATATTACATAAATGAAACAAACAGTTCCGGGAATTTCCCAAAAATGTAATTTATTATTATTTATGTAGATATTTTTGGGAACCCGCAACTGTTTGTTATGTATAGAAAATGCGATTCGCTTCACATCAAGGAAAACGTCCAAAGCAAAAATATGTACATATTGTACGTGTTAACTTACAACTTATTCTATTTACGATCGATGTTTAGAAACCTATCTCGGTTGTAAGTCGAGGAATACCTGTACTACGATATATAACGTATGTCTTATCAGTTTAAGCGTAAAAAATATCAAAGTTAATATTCAATGTTTTTAAATGCTGCGAGAAGTTCAAACATGCTTGACTGATTTAAATTTACTTTTTTCCTTATTTTATATATTACTTACAAAATAACCAAGACGTTCCATTAAAATTTCAGGATTTGTGAAGTGTTCTGTCGTAGGAAAAGTTTAGGAAGCACTGTTCTACATCATACTTCAATATCAACCAAATTGAGTTATTGAGGGTAAAAAATATATTGAAAAAACCTCATAGAGAAACCATATTTAGTTTGTGCAATAAAGTTTTAACAGGTACGATTTTTCTAAAATATCTTAAAATTAATAAAATTAAAATTGATAAAAGCCCAGCTCTAATGAATAAATAAGAAAGCACTCCGTCACAGCACTATATTATTCCGTCGCGGGAAAGTACCTACCATATAGGCCAGTCAGGATCCACTCAGGGCTAGCTACGTCACTGGTTACGATACTATATTATTGTTGGTTACGATATTTCATAAAACAGATATCGGTGCTTAGAATACATTGTCTGGAGGAATACGATAAAAGTTTTAACAGATTTTTTAGCGGAAAAGAGAATTTTGTCGCTTATATATGAGATTTTTAGAATCGATAACTCAATTTCGCAAAAAGTGTATCTTACGATACTTTGCCTTGGAGGGGACGATATAGAAATAATTTAACCAGGTATGTTATAATTTAGGTATATAAAAACATAGTACCTAGCCATGGAATACGGAATTTTATAATTTACGGTTTCAATATTTTATTTTATTAATTTAGGTTACTATGATTATGTCTCTTTAAAATATTTTGTCGAACAATTAAATGATTTTTGACACATATTAACAATTAAATATTTTGAAATGCCTATATTGATTGAAAATTTAAATATGAAGAAACATTTCACTTCTATGAAAGGTAAAATATCGAAATTAATTATTAGGTTTGGTGTAAATTTTTCGAAACACAATTTTTCGAATCACAATTTTTTGAATCAAAATTCTTCGAATGAACAATTTTTCGAAAAATTTAAGGTTTATTGTTCAAATTTTAATTAGTTAATAAAATATTAAGTAAAGTAATATTTGGACATTTTACGATATCCATACTAATATTATAAATGCGAAAGTGTGTTTGTCTATCTGTTTTCTGTTTGTTACCTTTTCACGGCTAAACCGCTTTACCGATTTTGATGAAATTTGGCAGTGAGATAGCTTGCATCCCGAGGACGGACATAGGCTATTTCGTATCTTAAAAATTCAACCCCTAAGAAATTGCAAGGGAGTGGAAAATTTTTAATTTTTTTTTAGTAATTATTATTTTACCCCCCGATACATATGAAGGGTTGTAAGTGGTTTTATTTGATCCGGTGGGAAAAATACCACGGTGGCGTAGGTTTTAGGGGGCAAATCAACCCTCTATCTCGCATAGGAGCCGAGATATTTACGATTTTGTATAATGAAAGAAAACTAAAAATAAGAAAAATTTAATATTTTACCCCCTGTCACATATGAAGAGTTGTAATTGATTACATTCGATCTGGCGGGCAAAAATACTACGGAAGAGGGATTATTAGGGGGACAAAACAACCCCTTATCTTACATAGGAGTCGCGACTTCTATTATAAATGCGAAAGTGTATCTCTCAGTCTGTCTATTTGTTACCTGTTCACGACTAAACTGCTTTACCGATTTTGATGAAATTTGGCAGTGAGATGGCTTACATCCCGAGGACGGATTAAGGCTATTTCGTATCTCGAAAATTCAACCTCTAAGTAATTGAAAGGGGGAGGAAAATTTTTAATTTTTTTTAGTAATTAATATTTTACCCGTTACATATGAAGGGTTGTAAGTGGTTTTATTCGATCCAGCGGGAAAAATACCACGGGGGCGGGGGTTTTAAGGCGGAAAAACCCCTCTATCTCGCATAGGAGCCGAGACATTTACGATTTTGTATAATTGAAGAAAACTAAAAATAAGATAAATTTAATATTTTACCCCCTGTCACATATGAAGGGTTTCGAAATCCACGCGAGCGAAGTCGCGGGTAGCAGCTAGTATATTATATACGAAATGTAGGTATATTATACCTACATTTCGTATTAAAATTGATGAACCTTTTTTAAATCAAATATAGTTGTAAATTGAATGAACTTTGTCACTTTTAGATGCACGATGTTCAGATCACAGAGACAGATCGTACAGATGTACAAATTCAAACAACAATTAAAAAAATATCATTTAAAATTACGACAATGTTAATTATTAATTAAATAAATTCTTCTAATATTTGTGTATGATTACAAAATAATATAATAAAATACTTATGTATAGGTAAAAATATTGATATATCAATAACTTTAAGTTTTAAATTTTAATGTATTACCTATATTATGCCGATTGTTAGTCATTCGAATGCTGTAATTGTTTGTCTTCATTTTTTTTGACAAATTTATGTACGAACATTTAAATTATTTATTACTTTATAGTTGTGCATATTTTTTCATTCGTTATGTTCTTTATATTTCTTTTTTGTTATATTTTATTGTTGATATTAAACACATTTACTTCAAAATTTTAAATGACTGACATTTAAAAATAATCAATAAAATATAACGTATCCATAGTTACGACATTTGCAATTAATTTAGTAGATGCTTAAAGCGCATTATATGTTAACGTATTTTGTTTATTTTCTCCTCTTTAACATATCTTTTTCAATAATCAGACACGGGTTTATGGTTGTCAATTAACCAAAGTATTTAAAAAAAATAAAAAAAATCTAAAATCAATTTTCGTTTTGATAGTTTTTTACATCAAAACTTTTTTTTTTGTTTTTTTTTCATTTTTTTTAAATCTGAAATTTGAACCTTACATTATATCGCCCAAGGAATATAAAAAAAATAATAAAAAAATTCTAACTTTTTTTTTGAAAAATTGGGGGCTCCTTGTCACCCCATTTATAAACTTTTTCAAAAAAGGCCCACTAGTTGTTATTTTTTACCCCCAAGGAATGTATATACCAAATTTCAAGGTTCTCCGATGAGTGGAAATGGTCAAAAAAATGATTATCAGTGAGGACACTTCGTTATATATAGTAGATTACGATGTTTATATAATTCAACGTTTTGTTCACTAATTAAGAGTTTATATACAAAATTTAAAAACATTGGCAAACATTGAAGTGTGTAACTACGGTTCATTTCACACTGTCAATCAGTCTGTAATGTACCTACATACTATCAAAACATTGGAAACTGACATACTTTTCACGAATAATTAAATTCGTTACGCAAGATTCATGTGAATGGTTCTGTTGCCAAAACGATTAGGTTCACTTTTTGTAGATTTATTTATTTCGGTTGTTATACCAGAAAACATGAAGAAAATTTTAAATTATTTATTTTACTTAATTAACACAAAATAAGTTTATATTCTTGTTCTATGATTAAAAATATGATAAAAAGTTTATATAAATATACCCCCAAAATTGAATTTTTAACAACAAACAGCCATTTATAGTCTCGTTTTTTTATCATGTTTGTAAAATACGTGTAACAGTAATACAACTGTTTAGGAGGTATATTTATATTAAATTTTTATCTTATTTTTAATTATAGAACAAAAATATAAACTTATTTTGTGTAATTTGAAGCATCCGTATTAAGTAAAATTCTGCGGTACTTTCTTATTTTCGATATATCGGCGGGCCCACTGGCCCCATACACCCCTGGTCTAAATTATTATTATTTGATACTGGAAATCAATAACACTTATTAAAACCAATCCCTGTATCAAATTTCATAACTATACCACAATGGGTTCTCTAGATATTAAGTAAACACTAATTTTGGGCAAAAGACAGTAGCTCCCTCACGAAGAAATTCCGGACATAGGTTCACATAAGGTTTTTTGCTTAAAATTACATCCTCGATCTACTATTAAATTTTTTTACACTAGTTGTAAATCACATTATTTTCTTATTGAAACAACTAGTTTTACTTGTCGAAATTTTAACTAAATATTGGTTTGAAGTTACCTTGTAAATATGAAAAGGGAGTTGGGTAACTTTCACTAGGGAGGTGTAATTTCCATGAGTATTAAGGGTACTTATAACCTGTATCCGTTTTCTGGTCTCCCTTTTAAAGGAAAGTGACAACTCAAATGAGATTATTACTTTGGTTAAATATAAACCAAGCCATATTGATAAGTAGTTCTGGCCCACACTAATTATCAATAATTTTATGAATTATCATGTCATTTCATTGACTCAAAAGTTAAAAATAACAAGCGTGCATTTTAATTAAAAAAAAAGTTTACATTAATAAAGGTAAAATATAAGGGAAGAATAAAAATAAAACACCGGTTTTAATCAATTACATTGACATTTTTATTCATTAAACATTTCACTTTAATTTTTTTCAATGTATTGATGAGATTTTTGTAAATTTAGAAAATTGCACAGTAGTAAAATATTTTCAATTTATTTTTCCAATATTGCGTGACATAGATTTATTAAATCTTAATGTATTCGCGTTTATTATCAGTCAGTAGCTGCTTGTAAAATGTATGACATTTTTATGTCTAAAATAAAATATAATTATAAATATATTACAGACGTACTTATTTAATTTATCCTTAAAGCGAGGGCCAGATAAATTATTTTTTACAAAGCAATAACTTTTTAACTACTTCTCTTAGACATTCATTAGGGATGTATAAATTTTTCGTGCAGCTCATAAGAATTTTAAGACCATTATAAAATATTTACTTCCTACTTAACTTTTTCATAGAATTTATTTCTAATGAATACCCTGTCACTATTTTTTATATTTATGTATGTCCGTTATTACAGTCTAGCTAACAAAATTTGCTAGCTTGCAAACACTTTCAAATAAGGTATTAATTAACTTATTGTAACACAGTTGGCGACTCTGATCGTACAAGATTATTTTCATAACATTACCACTGTTTGTGTTTAGTTGAAACTCCAAGAGAATTGTCATATAAGTGTGTTACCTCATTTGAAAGTGTTTGCAAGCTAGAAAATTTTGCTAGCTCTGCTATAATATCGGATATTAATCTACTTATTTTTAATACCAATAACCATTAATTTTACTTTTTACTCAGGGAAAATGTACTCTACAATTACAAAACATTATATGATTTATATGAAGTGACTAGATTCTAAAATGTATTCAATCCTTCCACTTTCGTTAAACCAACACGAAACAATATTAACAATATTTACGTAATATTAGAATATACTCTTAATCCAACTATATTATTGTTTTCGTCTGACAATATTGTGAAGCAGTTTATTCTCAGATTAAGAAAATATTGTTTTCGTTATATGTATATAAAACAAGGATGTCTATTGTCTAAACTCAAGTCAACATTTTTACCCCTGATAAACAGGTACAAAATATTTTCTGGAAATGAAAAAATAGTGGCCAACAAGTTTCTGCAATCTTGACCGGTTTTATGAAGACTATTTAAACGCATTTTTAAATAGTTTCTATAGTCTGTTTCATTTAAGATTGCAGTGGTGGGTGGGGATAAGACGGTACGATTCACACAGGCACTATTCTTGCACTAGGCTAGCCCACAGAATAAAGATAGTAATATCTACATGAAAACTTTTAATGAGATTTGTAAGAAATAATACTCACCTTTGTATTATGAATATTAGTTTTCTAATATCCTAATGTGGATAATATTATACACATTATTAGAATAAGCATGATGCCAGTAACAAAGTATCTCTGAAATTATGATTTTAAATAATGAAATAAGTTAAAAAGATTCTAAAAAATGCATTTATTTTTATATTAAATGCGAGATTAATATGATTTTTTTTAAAATAAAAACGCAAAATACAGCAATCCGCCATGTTTGATAATACACCAGTCAGAGTGGATGACGTCACGGCTACGTAAACGTCATTTTTGTTTCATTAATATCTGCACTGTTTATAAATTATTTTGTGGTTTTAAATTATCAATTTGCTCAGTTTTGTGTTACCAAAACTAAAACCGAGAAACATTAGCGATGGAACAAGGATTTATTATTGTTGACAAAAAGTGTTTACATAGGCGTGAGGTCAAAAATGCGCCATGACACCTGCGAGCGTTTTGGCGTCAAATTCAAAATTAGTTTTAAAAGGGTCAATTTTTGTGATTAAACCTTTATTTTCTGCAGAAATAAGCATTTTTTTGGAAATTAATTTGCAATTAATTGCATTTGTTCCCAATGCAACATGAATTAATAGATGTATTGCGTCAGTGAAAATTGTGTTATTGTGAAACTGCCTGGCGTTTTGCTCAATCAGGAGCGCATATTATTCTTATTATGTAAGCTACCGCTTCAATCTTAAATGAAACAGATTATAGGTTGTTTTGAACCAATTTAGATAGAAAAAACAATTCAAAACATCTTGGATCATTAACTCAGATTCGAATTTTTTTTGACAACAGTAGGTTTGAAAATACGTTTTTTATATTCGAAAACAAAGGTCACTATTTTGTTGTAAACGTATTTTACAAAAATCAATAAAAAATAAATTTTCAGTATAAATGAACAATTGTTAACAGATGTACTAACAAACATTCACATTATAAATGCTTTGTAATATAAACTGTTAACGAATGAATGTCTATTATGGACCCCAGGGAATTTTTATTGAAAATGGTATTTTTTAAATTTATTTATAATTAATGTTATATCAAATAAACAATTTGACACGACATAATTAGATACAAAATTTAGTTTTATTCTATAATTTTTTGTTTCGTTTATTTAGGTACTCTTTTCATCATTTAACCAAATTTTTTTAATATAATTAGAAACACGGAAACTGTATACTCAGTACAGCACATAAAAAAGTTCCATGGCAGTTTTTACGATGGCCAATTTTATACCCATAAGCCAAGATTGATATTTTAAAATAAATTTTAAAATAATAAATACACTTTTAATTAGCTTCATAAACAGTTCTGAGGAAAGTAAAAGAGAAAATACGGTGCACCTATTGGGAAAACTAAAGTAAAACTAATTTACCAATATCCATAAATATTAGTAAGTAAAAAAGTTTAGCCGTTTGGGAGGGCGATCTTAAAACTGGTGGAACTAAGATAAATTAAGTTTGGCCGGAAGCCAAAATGAACACTAAATAACATAAATGCAAACTCAGAAAACCGTCATTCACCGTCTATTTATTTATTTCCGACTACGAACTTGAAATCTGGAAAGTTCAAGCACCCGATTTGTAATAAAATTTTATAGATGAATAATGTTTATAGAGTTTTTCTCTCTAGATCAATTCCAGTATGATTTAGAAGTGTTTTGTTGTTGGATTCATATATTCTTTAGGACCTGTAATTGAATTACTATCGTCAAGTTTTGGTTTGGTATTTTTTATTGAAGAGGTTTTCGGATTACAATTGTAAATTACATGGTAATTTTTTCAGTTATAAATTTTCTCGTGTTATTTCAAATATAAAGTAAATTATCGAATTGTAATTTTTTACTCATCTAAATTGATACTTAAAACAATTTTTATTAGAAAAAAATGTGTCCTCCTTGCAGGTAAACTTTTAAGCACTTTAGACATAAGAGAATATTAGGTGTTTTTGTAATGGGAAACTCATTTCGACACTTAGTGTAGTCTCGTCAAAAATAAGTCCTGTCTTATCTCGAGATCGCAAGCGAGATCGGTCCCGTGTGATTTTTATTCTAAAATGTATTTTTATCTTATTTAAAAAACAAATAAATTTTAAACGCAAACAATCTTATATTTTGCCAATTTAATTATTGATTTAAAAATTAACATCGAATCATGGCCCCCGCAAAGACTCTAGCCCCCAGGCTGAAGGGGGCCCGGCGCTGCAAGTCAAGAAGCCTCTTTTTGGTCGTCATAAAAAAACTACTTGTTTTCTTAATTTCCTTCGTCAAATTAGAAAGCTAGGTAGGTAAATATTAATTTATATTTAAATAATCATATTTAAAGAAGGGGTTCTGAAGGAGAAAAAAAACACGTAACTTTTGTAGGAAATATTTTTTTAGAAAACATAAATTTTTTACGATATATAATATTAACAAAAATTTATGGATTTTCAATAATTTTTTACTCAAAAACTAAAACTTTTTAAAAAATTGCAAGAGGTGAAAAGTGCTAGGATTTAGATAAGGATTCTTAAATATTTGTAAGAAAAAGATACATTTTTTGTCGTTTTTCAATGATCAAGAACTTTATCAACATGATGAAAAAGTTGGTAAAATATTTTGAAAAAATATTGCCAGTGTTCTATTAAAAAAACATCTTTTATTTCTTACATTTTTTTTTTTAATTTTAATTTGATTTGATTTAAAAATCATTAATGTCCATCACTTTTTTGATTTAAACTTTAAAATCGTAAAAAAATGTTTTCTAAAAAAATGATTACTTCTTTAGTTACGTATTTTTTCTCGTAAATTACGAAACTGCTATAAAATACAGGTTACCATTTGAAAAAAATGTTAGTCCATAAAACCCCAAAAACTATCAAAACTCATAGCAAACTTTTATCCAAAATATTTTTTACCATTTTATTTAGTTTTCAAGATATTGGCCTGGTGAAATTAAAATGGAGCATACGTACTGTGGATACATATGTATATGTACATACCTAATATCTATATCGTCAGCATTATTTCCAAGTCCTTAAAATGAAATTTTTCAATGAACAATAAAACTGTGTGTTATCAATATGTTTATTGTGAATTTTATTTGTTGATTGGAATTAAGAAGTTTCCAAACTAGCCGCTAGAAGCGCTAGTTGTTATGATAATCTACATAAGGAGGTTGTAATTTTTATTAATCTAAAATCAGGAAATAAATGTAATATTTGTTAAAAATCGAACGAGGTTTTGAAATAAAGCCGACAATATAGAATGTTAATAATAATAAAGAATACAAACGACATTATTTTATATTTATTATAAAAATTTAAACAATGACAAGAAAAAAACTCGTTATTTTTTTCTCAAATAAAAATACTTATTCTGAAATCCACGTACTTTTCTAACGCATTTTATGTTTTTTCTTTCTTTTTACGATGCTTTTTTTACCGTTTGTCACAGTTTTTCATACATTTTAAGCCGCACGTTGGTTTATATTTTAAACCTTTTCCTGTTCTATTTTCAGCTGCATTTTGAAATGATTAAATATTAAATACAAAATTTACGTCTTTCATACTTCAAGGTAACAAGTTTGAAACAATCAAAATAAATGCATGTATTTCTTTTACAACAGTAAATATTCTGAAACCCTCAACAACTTATGTTGAAAATGACATTTTAACACAACATTTTATACAGGTCATTTATAATTTAATAGCTATTGTACCCCGTTTTTTAAGTTTTTTCCGTGTGGCCGTTCGCCTCCCAGCCTTTTTCCCTAAAGACGGCATTGCTGTTATACGATACATTAACAAAATAAGCAACGAATTTTAATATATATAAAAATTTCAAACATCAACCATTCTTTTTTCCAAAGCTTACTTGACTTGAATTTAATATTGCAGTCGAGTGATTCTTGCGTCGAATATATTTTAGATTTCCATGGCAGTTGTGATTTTTATTCAATAATGAATAAAAATGCATTGTATCTTTATTATGAGTTGTTTTATTATCAAAGATACGAGCTTTGTTTTTTTTTAAGAAAAATTATTTTCCGATTTCTAAATTTTCACTCGATCTTTTCGTTTTACGTCAAAACAAATACAAATCTTATGATCGGTTTAGTATCTATTAATACGTGTTTAATTAAACCAATTATAGAATTTCATAATTGTATCACAATGGGTTCTCAAAATATTAAATAAAAATTAATTTTAGGCTAAATCTGGATCTGTAGCTCCCTCACAAAGAATTTCCGGACACATGTTTATTGTTTATATGAACTTCTTTTCTTAAAATATTTTTCTCGATCAAATGATCAAATTTGTTCCACCTGATTGACTCAGCCTGTATAGTTTAAATTAATTTGATACTTTTTTAATTTTTTAATTGAACGAAATTTACAAATAAATTAAAAGTATAGAGCAGTGATTTTTAAACTGTGGAACCTCGGGGTTGTACGATGTACACTTTATTGACTATAAATTCTTATGTTTAAATTAAATATTAAAATTTATTTGTAAAATTAGCACTAAATTGATCTCAAGACTATTGTATTAATAAGTATAAGCAACCCACAGTTTGGAGAATCTGTACTAGATGTATCAATGTTGACCGTTCATAAAAAGTAAAAGAATTTTTGAGGACACCCTATTTTTACTCTATCAGATTGGCAACAAAATCTTGATACAAATACTTTTCTTATTGACGTTTCTAGAAACCATTGTCACACATTTATAATTATAGTTTTTGTATTAAATAACTGTCACTCTTAAATGTCAAACGCCAGACGTTGCTAACTAAATTTAACTGAACGTAATTATTGTATATTTAAAGACAGAATAATTTGAAGTTATTTTCTGTTTAAAAATTTGGTTTTCTAAACGCGTATGATAAAAAATTAATATTAATGCCGTTTTTTGCTATTTTGTCAAAAAACACCGTGTTTGATATTTATATTATGCATGAAAAGTTTAATGTCATGACATTAAGGGGACAGACCCAGTTGGGACGTCCAAAAAAAGCTCTTTTTTAGGATTTTTTTGGCCACGCCTTAAAATAATTAATAACAAATGTTTTCCACATGAAAGATTTGTATCTATAGAAAATACTGCAATTTTTTTATGGCAAAATATTAAAAAATAAGTGGGATACAGCAAATTTGGGAGGGTTAGGTTAGGTTAGGTCTATTCCAGGACATTTGTCTGAAATTTTCAGAGAATACTTTTGAAATATTCTACTTTGAGAAAATGCAAAAAAAAATGGATTTTTTGAAATTCTAATTGGGTCTGCCCCCTTAAAGAAAGGACCCCGCAAAAAGTAATGGATTTCAACATTTTGTTGAATTTTTTTGTAATTTACGGAAAAGATAGATCAAAGTGTGTTAATAAAAAGTTGTAATTAGCGCAATCTACGAAAATCCATAATTTCTGCGCTAGGGGGTACCGAAACTTTTTATGTTTATTTTTATTTCCTAAAGTATAAACAACTTTCGGGTTGAGAATTAGCCAAAAAATACAAATAAATTAATTTTAGAACTTTTCGTGATCTTTTTATGTTCCCGCAATTTTTTGATAAAATTAAAATTTTAAAATAATTTATTTGTATTAAAATTAGTTAATTCTTAACACTTTTTACTCGTAACAAACTTTTTTAAGTCGATCCTTTATAGATCAAATTAAAAATAAAATATTGCAAAATTTTGAAAATTCGAAAATATACATTTGTCCGATATAAAAATCCAATAGTTTTCGGTTTAATAATCCTCTTCAAAACGATTAAAATATTAAGCTAATAAGTAGCTGCTGCTATGTTAATTTATCTATATTGTTATGATTTAATTGTCTATGAAAATATAAGGAGACAGCCAATAAAGTTATTATTTTAACCTATATACCTATTATAACCTACATATATACTAATGATGATGAAAGTAATAAAACATAAAAAAAGCAAAAATACTCGATACATTTTTTTGGATAATCAAGTACTCGAGTATTATTAAACTCTGCCGAGTTTATCGAGTACTCATCTTGACATTACTGTAGAGTGGCCAACGTACCATTGATAATGAACAAATAGCCACATCAAATAACACTCGATAGTGAAGATCAAAGGCTGAGATTTATCTCGTTGAAAATTATTACGTCTACGTAATAACCAATAATTAATAGGTCATAGAGAATCTGTTTAACTTAAAACTTTATATTGTTATAATAATTTGCTACCAAAGTTGTGAGTACACACATTAAAGTTTTGGAGTAGGTACCTCAACGATATAACATCAACAATGTTGGTAAATTTACTAAACGTAAATTTAACATTTTGGTCGATTAGTTAAGTTAAAAATAATTACTAAAATAATTAAAACAAACTAGACATATTAAACACATCTTATGATAAAATGGTATAATAATAATATAAATAGAAATCAAACGATCTTAAAGCAGTGGTGATTATTGTCACAGTAAAAAAATAGTAGCTTGACATTATTATAAAGGCTGTAGCCGGGTAAGCATGCAAAATCGGCTTGTGCATAAATTTGGCTGATTGTTTTTTTGGAAGTCACATTCTATGTAACTTTCAACCTGACCAAATATTAGCTTTCAAAAATTAATAATTTAAAAAAAAAATTTTTTGGTTAAAAATGACATAGAATGTGACTTAAAAAAAAATCAGCCAAATCTGTGCAAAGGCCGATTTTGCATGCTTGCAGCTACAGCTACAACCTTTATAACAACTGCTTTAAAATCCAAACCCAATTCATAACGATTCAACATGTACAAAATTAACCGAAGGTTTTAGTCTAGTTAGATAGTTATAATACTGAGAATTAGAAGTAAATAAGGTCTCTTCTAGAAAAAAATATCTCTCTCTATCTTTCACTTCAAATATGAACATTTGATAACATTTTTTATAAGAAATGTTACTGAAATAAAATAAAAATTTAAATGTACATAATATATTTAACTTAATTTTTAATAACATATGCAAATACAATTAAACGCTTTCAAAATTGATATGTAGGGTTCACTAAATAAAATGTAAAACGACTAAATTACATTCCTTTGAAAGATCAACTTTGCATTTACATGAACATATTTTTTATAAATTTACATAAAAGAAGAGATCTCAGGAGCTTTTATAGTATTAATAATTTTGATTATTGCGCTCGTTGGGGTATATTAACTGTAACGTCGTGTATTAAATCTAGAATATGCATATGTATTAAGGAGCATTAAGTTGGACCCCACTTTATGTCTTGTATTATATGTACAAATATGTATTGTATGCAATAATATATACAATACATATTATACGTTTATAGGCAATTTGTGTGAATTTTCATCATACATATTTCAGTTTCAACTAATTTGACTGAAGCCTAAGATACATTGGTTTTGTGCGGGGTACTTTAAAAAATAAATAACATAACAGAAAAAGTAAATCTTTACTCTAAGTGTTTCATAAACATATGTATTTTATATAAAATGTGGGATATTTAATCTGAATTAGTGACTTTTCAGTGATGACAGAAATTAATAAGTATGAAACTGGGAATCAGTGAACTGCCAGTGATTGAATCAGTGAATATGTAGAGGTTCTAATGAAATTAGTGAAATTCAGTGATTCATTCAGTGACATCATTTTATTAATGAATCAATAATATTATATTTAGTTTAGAAACACGCTTCCCTAGTGAGAGGTAACTTCACTGATTCATCATAGCTGTTTTAATTGTTGCATTCATTCCTTGGTGACTTAACAGGATGTTTGACTTAATTTGAAAATATATTGTAAATTTTACATATGCATGTGCATAAATACTTTCTTATTTTTTTTCCAAAATATTACGCTAAAAATAGTATTTTTCTTTTCAAATGAAAAATTTCCCGCCATAACGCTCATTGAAAGTCTCGTGGTATTCGTGACGTCAGTAAACATTATTAAATGGATAGCGATTGAGTGTTTTTACTGTGTGTAGTACTGTGTAGCATGTATTCTGACGTCAATGTGCCAGACGCGTTTGTAATCACGTGCAAAACAGGTTAAAAATTACGATTTTTTATAAAGTTTATTATTAAAATACTTACTTATTTTTGTAACATTTTTTTTTTTTTAATTTTAAAATTTATTATCCAATTACCATATTGTTTAGTGTTTGTTGATGTAACGTAAACAAATGATTTTGTACTTTAGAATTTGTAGTATGTATACTTAATAATTTTTATAACCAAGATATAAAAAAATATTTTGTTTTTATTTTATATGAGGGGGGAGGTCGTTTTATCTTCCACGTTTAAGCGGGCGTAATGAATCTCTGCTAAGTATTCCACTCTACGGAAATTACTTTTAGTAAATATTCATTAAATTCGTAATAAACACGACGTTGTCTGGAAAAGGCCGGCTTAAAAAATACGCAATGGATAACTATATGCAGTACATATATTAATGATGTACGCTGAGTGGAATAAATTACTGGGATTTATTTTTAGTCGGGATTTACTCTAAATGTTTTCGTATTGTCCTGCCAATCATAATGTTTTCATTAATATTTTAGATATTAGCTAAACTGACCGGCGGGTGTTGCTCGAGGATTTATTTATAATATTAAAAAATGTTTTTTTAAATTATTTATTAAATGAGGCATTTTTTCCTAAAAATGTGTTCACCTGTTTTTATATATTTTCTAGCTAAATATTTATTTATATTTAAAATAACAGAATCTTAAAAATGTACGTTGCAAATACATTTACTACAAATTTATTTTTTTAAGTACAGTTACAAGTACGTACAAGAGTGGAGGGGGGAGCATTTTTTTTTTAAATAACAACTGTATAGCTCTTTTGAACTGAAATTAAACATGGTAGAAATACACAGGCCATTGAAAAATATCATTTGTTGGATAAATGATTATTTTAGGTTCCGTAAAAAACTAGAAACCCTCATAGTTTCGCTCTGTCCGTCTGTATATATGTCATAACCTTTCCATTATCTGATGACTTTTTTGAAAAAAAATTTTTTGAACTGAAGAGTGTACCCAATTTTTTTCACTTACTCCATTGAGTGTCTTTAGATAGGTCTCCTAAACTAAAATTCAACAAAAAATGTTTTAGAAACTTTTGATTTTAACACTTCAGTCACGATATATTTGCTATAAGTCGTTACCAGTGCCCCCTCCCTTTTCTGATTTCTTAACTATCGATGCAAAAAATCAGGAAAAATCCAAAATGTAACTTTTAATTAGTAATTTCCAATAAAAATTATAACAAACACTGTAGAAAAAATGGTTTATTTTAAAATAGATTTCTTATAGATCGTCACAGGAACACGTATACTTTTATATAGAATACATCTTTGGTCAATATGAAATAGCTCTTGATACGTATTATAGAATATTAGTTGAAGAGAATGTAACTGAAAATGTCCACAGAACTCTATCATGTGCGTGTCCAACATTTATAATGTCATTAAAATATTAGATAATATGAAACACCAAAAAAATAGGGTAAAAGTGAAACATGCTTGCAACTAAAAAACTAATTTGTTTATAGGAGAATTATAAAAACTGACATCATCATTAAGGGTTTGTTAAAGCGGCCTGAAAATATGAATCGCCTAATAAGTGATGTGTCACCCTTACATATTTCCCTGTTAGTCGATGTCAAAACGTGTGAATTAAATTTTAATTCTTTGCACATAACTTTCTGTATAGCTCAGATATTAACTTAAGTTACAATTTCACGTTGATATGCCACATAGAAGATAAATCAAAGTTGCCTTTGTAGTTTTTCTTTTAATTTTTCGAGAAATATTTTCCATTAGAGGCCTGTTTCACCTTTTCCCTTACCTGTTTCACTTTTTCCCAAATTAGAGGTTAAAAATGAAACACACTTTTTTCATTTTTAAAGTCCGTGTTGTATCGTACAGTTCAAATGATGTAAGTATTTAAAATGGTTTTTCATAAGCGCATCTAGTAGAAGAAATTGAAGTATGAATTTGTATCGTTAACTGTCAAAAAACATAAAAGATTTGTATTTTGTTTCACTTTTACCCCAGTTGACCCTAATAAAATTAAAAAAAAAAAAACGAAAAATTTATTTATTTACACATAATTATAAATATGTTAACTTTATAACAAAATACCTTTGTTCTTATTTACATTAATTAAAAAAATTAAACTCAAGATAAATTTTTTACATTCATTGAACCAAACAATATCGACAAATGAAATTATAAATTGTTAAAAAAATATTCCTAAATTAAAAATGTTTTGTTTCCTTTGATAAAATTGAACACGAAAACGTTAAAATAAATTAATTTAATTACATAGAAAGAAATATTTAAATTTCAAAATTCCATCAGTGCGGTTGCAATACAGGAAACAAATACATTTTGGCTCGGTTTCTTGCTCGAGAATTTATTTGTTCTAGGAAATTAATCTTTTATTTCTTCATACCAAGCGATTTTAATAAATGGGAAGATAACAATCACTAAGCTGACGAAATTCCATACATACTAAATAAATCTATTTAATTTAATTAAACACGATTATTTAATACATGCAATATATTAACTTTGCAAATAAATAAAATTTGAATAAATTTATTACTTTGTAATTATGTGCACTTACATATTTTTCTCTGCAAATAAGCATTATTTATTACTGGTTTTACCCGCGGCTTCACCCGTGTGCACATAAAATAATTACGGCTATAGACATAGAGCATGGACCGCGCATCTCACTCAAAAACCGTGTCCAAGGAAAGAGATAGAAAATGGTTCGGGATGTACTTGTCCTTATTTAAATAAAAGGAACTATTTCATTCTTCTTAGAAAAGGAGATAGATATATCCCAAACGCCATCGTTTCTCTCACACTGTTTTAAAAAAAATGTTACACCATTATGTTAAATAATACATGCTCCATGTCTATGGTTACTGCTATGTTTGTTACTGTATAATAATGAAAATCTCATTACAATCGGCTCAGTAGTAATTCACTGACTATCCATATGTATTCATGTAATTATCCTTAACTGATTCTCGAGTCTTTTCTAACAGTAAAAGTTTCATTAAAATCGGAAGAAGTTATTTTCGATTTTACTCATAACCTAAAGATTTATTTATTTATCTTAAAATATATTTATCAAATATTTATGTCAGTAAAAAATTGTTATTTCACAAAATCTATTTTATGTTTTTGAAAAAAAAAATTATCTTCGTAAGACCCGCGGCCCAAATTTTATTCAGTTTCTTTATAATACCGGTCAAAGACCTACATAATGTACAAAATAAATTTTAAATATTTCATATCGTTATTTTGAGATGTATACAGCAGGGCTTCGAACCGTTATTTTCAGTTTGTCAGTTTTCGTTTCGGTTCGAGTAAAAAAATAAATTTCGATTCAGTTCCGGTTTTCATTCCGAAAAAATAACGGTTTTTTCGGTTTTCGGTTCAACTTTGAGTGATTAATTAAAAAAAAATAAATTTGTATTAAAAATTTATTTTCTACCATAATTTAGAACATTTTATGGTGCTTATAGATAGATAGTCCGAGCGACAATTGAAGTGGAAAATAAAATCATGTTAACGCGCGTATTTTAACATGTACTGAACCGAAAAAACCGATATTTTTATTTCGGTTCGGTTCCGGTTTTCGTTCCGGCAAAAAATAACGGTTTTTCCGGTTTTCGGTTCAGTTCCGGTTCGAAGCCCTGGTATATAGTATACAGTTAGTGTGAAATATAAAAAATGAAATTATTTTCTCATATTTTTAGAGACCAAAGACATCTATCATGTGCATAAAATATTGCATACAAGGTAACTTCGTATTGTCACATAAATTATTCTCAAGAAAAAGGTATGAAGATTAAAATTCTATGTATACAGATAGGTAAAGTGATATAAAGACGGCTTTGGAAGCTAAGCCTCTACCGAAATTTATAGCTTTTAATGTAACTAAAAATATTTTACCTTCTTTTACGAGAGATTTACAAAAAATACTATTCGTTATCCAAGTACGACAGAAAAGCATTAAAGTAAATTTTAATCAATTGTTTACTTAAAATTTATAGATATTGAACCACGCATATATAAATTTCTTATTGAATTTTCGATCTGAGACCTTTATTATATTCATGTACTTGATTTCCTTCGGCTTACTTAACATATAAGCTATATTATATGCATAATCTTTGAAGAATCCTGAAGTTGTCCCCTGTACATATATTGAACTAGCTGGGCCCACGCGGCTTCGCTCGCGTGGACTACGGAATTATTGTTTAGGATTTAAAAAATATATAGTTGAATTAATTACAAACACGATTAGTTATTAATGTAATAAAAACCAAATAACACTTAAATTACCTACCTAACAAAAACGAATCAGAATAAAAAGTAAAAATAATTTTTGTTCTATTTAAATTTAAAAGTTAATTATTGAAAACAAAATAAACAATTGACAATCAATAGAATACCGGCCTGTTCTTCCCAGCGTGTTGGCATGTTCCCTCGCCGCTCCCCGCGCACGGTCACAATCGCGCGAATAATATGTTCTAATATGTATATTTCGATATTTTCTAAACTATACGACCAAATTGGATGCTGTAAATGGCAAATTATATCTACATTAAGTACTTATGACGATGAAATCATTTATTTTGATAAGGATTAATGTTTTGCAGGTCATAAGTCCATGTAAACAGAACCCAAATATTTTATGTTTTCTTTGTAACATAAAAGCAGTCATTGTGGCTTAAATATAAAAGTTAGACATATCGTGTCGCTGACTTTATTGTAGAACTTTTGATTCTACACAATTCTTTAATACATTATTTTGTTCTATATTGAACGGTTTAGGCAGCGTATTACAAAACAGCGCGCCGACGGCAAAATTTTTTCCGACTTGATTTACTATTATCGTCACTGCTTAGTTGTTATGTTACCTAACGTAAAAAAATATAGCCTATAACCTGGCCAGTGAACGTACCTATGAATTAAAAAAAAAACATGTAAATCGGATCAGTGGTTCTCGAGTGATTAGGTAACTAACGGACAGACAGAGAGACGTTGAGCTTTATATATATTAAGGATAAGGCAACGACCAAAGTCGCGGCTTACATTCATAAACCAAGACTCATTTGAGAATTAGCGCTGAATAGAGCTGGGCGCGTGAGTAATTTTTGCTCACGATCACGCACGCAAGAGATAATTTTTTTTAATCACTCCCGCTCGCTCACGGTTACAAAAAAAGTATTCACGATCACGCACGCTCACGAATTCTATTTTTTTACTCACGCACGGCGGGTCACGCTCGTGACCCGATTTAATCTAATTGTTATAAATTAAATTTTTAAATGATGAAAATTAATGTTTTTACGTGTCAAATTATTTTCTTCTAAATTACATTCTAATACAGTAATAGCAAACAAAACGATAAGAAAATAAAGCTTCAATGCATTTTTAAATCTTTTTTTGGTGTTCTGATATATGTAGTTGGCAATACTGACCATGCGAAAGTGCTTCTAAAAATAATATTTATTTTTTATAGTATATTTTTTAATGTCAAAATTCGTTTTAAAACATTATTATATTTATGCATTATTAGTTCAGATATTAAAAAAAATATCAAATAAGTTTATAAAAAAAAATTCTCTTCAAAATATACTCACAGAATCACGCACGAAAAAAATGTACTCACGCACGGTTGTTTTAATTTAACTCACGATCACGCTCGCTCACGATTCAAGATTTGAAAATCTATCACGCTCACGCGGGTCACGGCCGTGACCCGAAGAATTTACGGCCCGCGTCCAGCTCTAGCGCTGAATCCTTGATGATGTCGTTCAAAATGTATCATCTATATAAAACTCATTTGTAATTATTTACTGATGAAACTAATACTCGTTCGACTGATTAAATATAAAATTTTAAAAAAATGTGAGTGTCGAGCACTCGCGTTGTGATATTTTAACATTTGTCTTGCATTTGTTTCGCGCATTAAAATGATAAGTGTTAAATGTTCTATTAGAATTTGAAAATCGATTTTATGTATTTTATAATGTTACTAACAATAAGACAGTTCAGGTTGAAAATATTCTTCAAATGCGTGGCGTTACCCGCAGTGACTTAAATATAAATATGCTCTCGCGGAATTGAACGTATACAACTAATTGCATCCTAAAAAAATAATGATGTACGAGTATCTCATAGTTTAGCTCAGAGTACGGGTTAAATGGTTCATCTTTTACTTATGCAGCTAAATTATTCACTGCTCAGCTTTTTTGAATGAAAGCGTGATAATAATAATAATATATAGTGATAATATTTAAATCAAAAACGTACATACTTCGAAATGAACTTTTTGTAGGTTGATACATCAGTGCATAACACTGTCCTAATATAATAATATGTATGTGTAACAAATTAGCTTACAATTATAATGGTAGTTAAAACGTTCAAACATATTTTACTGAGGGCTTATACCAATTATAAATAATATATTACCAGTTTTAGGGATGATTATCACAAATTTGATTATTATCAAAAGGATATCAGAACTGTTAACCATGTCAACATTTATGAGATTAAAATAGTAGATTAATTAAATTTTGTAGTTTGTTTAGTTGATTCCAATTAATAAATGTAGATAAAATATTAGTTCATTTGTAAACGTTTCTTATTTCTGAAAGTAATTAAACTTCATCGTAATTGAGATTCCTATTAAAGTTTTTCTGAAAAGAGTTAAAACGTAGCTTTATTAATCTTTAGTAGAGAAGGTAGAGGAATAATATTGAAGTTATTTCGAAGATATAATTATTATTTCAGTAATTAAATATTTTCATTATGGATTTGTAATATGAAATAGTTTTAAAATAAAAACTTTTTTAAAATAAAAAAACTTACATCCTGTCTTAATCTAAATATTGAAATTTCGTTTTAGATTAAATATATATTGTAAGATAAATTTCCTGTTGATTTTAACATTTTCTTATATTGTAAAAAACAGGAAATTGTATTTTAAAATAATATGTATATATAAAAAAATAATGAAATTATTAAAAAAATAAAATACTTGCCTTTTACATAATTTAGATATACAAACATGTATATTATTTTAACGGATAAGAAATAAGAAGTTATTATTAAACAAACTGTTGAAAAATTAGTCTGATATGTATTTAAAATATTGATGAAATTGTTTATAAATAAATATTAATAAAAAAAAATTTTAACGAACTTTTAGTAAATAAATATACACTTTAGAGTAAAAAAATGTGTTCTTCAAGTTATCGCAGTATTTTCCAGTTATCAGAACTTTATAGAATTCATAACTAAAAATAAAAGCTTGGAGCGTTAGTTTAATAATTGATGTAATATTTGGAAACAGTAATTTAAAGTAGAAAAAGTATTTTTTCCTTTCTGGACATTTTTGGAATTCCAAAAATCCTGTAATATGCGAATTTAATCTGAAATTTAATGTAATATTTCGAAATATTAATTTAAAGCAAAAGTATTTTTTATTTATTTTATTTTAAATTACTCCTAATTGCAATGGACATCTTCAGTCCTAAAGATGTCCACTGCAATGAAGCCTCAAAACATGTACTCCTATTACTTTTCTAAATGTAAGGTAGTGCAACGCTTCGCCACCCGGGCGCTCTATAAGTTTTATGTACCTACTACAGTTTTGAGGCCTACATTTTTCGAAAAAAAAGTAAATAAAAAATTAATAAACTAAGCTATTTAATTTATGCCATTCCTTCGATCGGACAGCATTTAATTACTTCATGTATTTTGAATATATAATCTACTATGGAGTTTACTTTTTAAATATAAAAAAAACAAAAACAATAAGGAACTTGGATATGACCCAGTAATGTTTTAAATGTTAATTTAATTAAATGTACTGAATTAGAAATATTTGTTGATATTTGATAGTAATCAATAGTAACCATTTTTGAATATTAATCTATATAAATTTTACTGTCTTACAGTGTGCTTTAATGGCAACCGGCCAATAGGTATCAAAATGGTGGACATTTAAACTAATTATTGGTATAATTTATTTATTAATTATTATATTATCAAAGCAACTTATTTACATTGTTTCAAATTTAACGATTCTTTCTTTTATTTATATGTTGTGTCGTAGTACTTATCATTTTGTAATCATTACTGTGTGCTCATTACTGGTTTTACTTTATTCATTACTAGATAAAAAACTCGAACAAAATAAAAATTTATAATTTAAAAAATAAACTATATTTGCTGACTTTGATAATTATATTGATTAAATAAAGAGTTACTTGTTTTATTAGTAACATGAGTTCATGAGAATTACATAAAAGAAGCCCGTCAATCACAAAAACAGTAAACCTTGCTCATATAGCGGCCATAACTGGTATATTATATAATTTCTTTATATTCAAAATATTAATAATTTTCTGTCTTCTTTGCAGGATTACAATGACGACATCCGCCAAGAACAGATGTGGGAGATGCAAGTCCTCTCCAACCAAAAAACAGCAACCAACGGTACAAACGTTCCCATAAACGGCGGGGGTGGTGACGACGTGGGGCCCTCGGTACCCCCAAACGGTCCAGTTGGGGGTATACTGATGCCCCATCCCACAGACCCCAACAGTCTCCAGCACATCTCAGATGACTGCAGCATTCAACAACACCACGGCATCCTGCAACAACAACCGATGATGCAGCAGGGGAACCAGATAGAGGTACTGGGGATGTCTCAGACTAGCCCCAGCACGTCGCAGACCAGTGGGACGACCACGTGTTCTAGTGGAAGCATCACACCGCCTGATGATCAGCAACATCCGGCTATGAGAGGTGCGGTGAACGGAGCTACCCAAGGTGGGTCTCAAGCTGGGGGAGTTATCAATGGGGCTGGTGGTATTAATATGATCGGACCTGCTGGAGGTGGGATTATTACCCCAGTGATAAATGTTAACCAAGGTGAGCTGAATTCTTTAAGGAAATATTTGTTACCTTAACCCTTTGAAGCATGGTGGTAACGCACGTTACCACCTCGATTTTTTTGAATTTATCAATTTATTTCATTATTAACGTATTCAGATCCGGTTTTTTGCTCTTTTTAGTTACTTTAGTGATGAATGAACATAAAAATGTGGTCTAATTGGAATAATTATTTATAATGTATGATTTATAAATAAACTAAAAAAAATTCTTTGAAAAAAATCATTTTTAAAGAATCCATCCAAGGAAATAACATGAAATTTAGAGAGAATGGATTTTTGGGGTCACTGATTATGAATCCGCTATCATCAGAATTCCGAAATTTAAGATGGCGGATTCAATATGGAGGACACTAACATTAAAATCTTTGAGAATATTGATAAAAATGTTTATTCAGGGGTTTTTGGGTTCGCTAATTGCAAATCCAATGTCAAATTCATGTAATTCAAAATGGTTAATCTAATATGGCTGATATCAATACGTAAATTCGATTTCGGAAATTCACTGTTTATTTCCACATAACTCTATATAACGGAAAAAAAAAAAAAAATATAATAAAAAAAATGGAGCTAGAACTCTTCACGTCCTCGTCGTTAGCTCTGGGTTGTGCCGAGAAAGAGTGAATTTTCAAAATCTCATCGAATTTTTCGAATTTACGTATTGATGTCAGCCATATTGGATAAACCATTTTGAATTACGCCAATCTGACATTGGATTTGTAATTAGTGAACCCAAAAACTCCTGAATAAATATTTTTATCAATATTCTCGAAGATTTAAATGTCGGTGTCATCCATATTGAATCCACCATCTTGAATTTCGCAAATCTGATAGCGAATTCGTAATCAGCGACCTCAAAAACCCCCAAATGAGAATTTTCACGATCATACGATCATTTAAAAAATGTATGTTTCAAAGGGTTAAAGTTATAAAGTTTTTTTTTTCGATAAAAAAAGTTAATTGTGCAAAATATCACAAACAATCGTTGTTTATTGTTTACCCTAGTTTTTTAAGAAAAAAAAAACGATTTCAAAAAAACTAAAAATACAGAAAAGTACATATATAATAATTAAACTTAACAGTTTTTGAAGTCGATTTTATTTATATTTTTTAGTTTTTTTATTGGCTTGGCACCAAGTTTTTCAGTATTTTTAGGGTTTTTTTGAAGTCGGTTTTATTTTTTTCTTAAGGAGCTGTTTTAATTTATTTTTGAAGTCCATGGTTAGATTCTGATAAAATTTATATGTAAGTATTACGGGAGTACATCAATCTACAAAATAGGTGCATATTTGTAGGAGTTATGCCCGAACATACATAAAAAATATATACAATGGAACTGAGGATCCCCTCCTTTTTTGTAATCCATGATCAGATTCTGGTAAAATTAATATGAATCCACCTCGAAAGTATACTCTTACAAACAAACAAAAATCGTTCAAATCGGTGCATATTTGTCGGAGTTCTACCTGAACATACATAAAAAATATAAACTGTAGACTGTAGAGTTGAGAACCTCCTTTTCTTGAAGTCGGTTAAAAATAGTAATTAACTGTAGATAACCATTGTTATCGATGTAACTTTTAGCCTCCCCTCTAAAAAAATAATTTTATTTAATTAAAATTACGAAGTGTGTGTCACATTTATGATCAAAAAGACGTTACTTTCACCTAGGAACTAATAACCAAGCTTTCATTAGTATCAATTTTACTGATTCGAGTAATGAACGTTAACCCAATCGTAACCGTTTTTTTTGTTACCGGTATTGCTGATTTTTCTGTCATCAATTCATACCTATCTAATTGTAAGTATACTAAAACTCCAGAACGTTGGTAATTGCATTGTTGATGTATTCAGTCCAATACTCGAAAATAAGTATGATTTCAAACCCATTCGAATTAAAATAATCTTACAGCAACGCAAAATCTTAACAAAAGTGCTCTGTTACATACATATGTATATGTAACGCTGGGCATGATTGGGTTAAATACATTAGTTTCAATTCATTTTTGACTTGTATTATAAATTTTAGTCTTGACTGAACTTTAGAAATATCTTTTTTTTTACAGAGTATCGAATTGTTTTACGTTGTCTAAGAATAGAAACTGAATTTCTAATAATCTATGTATTTCTATAATCTAACAACAGATGACAACGGAATTGGAAATATCTCGTAGAAATTAAATTTAAATTAACATTTAAAATTGAAATTTACTTTAAATACTTTATAATTTACTGTATTCAGTAATGTTCTGATCGTTTAAAACCATCTTCATTATTTCAATAAAAACAACTTAATTTTTTACTTCATCTTGAAGTTTTATGAAATGCAATTTAAAATGACAAATAACGTTGGAGATAGATTTGATTTATATGTTTGTTTCAATCTAAACTTGCTGTATATAACTTATAACAGTTTAAAAACTTTTACAACGTTTCCTCATTTTAAATGCATATCCCAGTGCAAAAAGTTATACTTTGTTTATTTTTAATTTATTTTGATCACGTATTATTATGGAAAGCTATTTTAAAACTATTCAGTTTAAAATACTTTAATAAACTTTTGTATATTATTTATGTATGAGAAAATAGCAATTACATTTCATAGTACAATCGACTAGCACGTTCTAAATCAATTGAAAAATGTTTTATTTTGTTGTACATATCTCTAATGAATATTTTAACTTTTAAATTGTTTTGTAGGGTTCCAAAGAAATCCTAATAATCTTACTTTGTCGTCCGTTCGTCCTTTTCAGTCAAAGCAAAATATCTTGTAAACTATATAAGCTAAAAACTTGAAATTGAAACTGAACATGTAAAGTTATGTCCTTTAGAGCTAGACAAAGATGTTAAAAAATCGAAAGGGGTGGGGGTGTTAAGGCTAGGCAAAAAATACTTTTTTATACCAAGACAACAATTTTGAAATAAATAATTGCAAATAAGAAAATAATTGGGGAGGAGAGGGATGCATGATTTTGTGACTTAATATTAGAAAGGGGGGTTCCCAAGATTGTGGCAAAGATGGGGAAGGGGGTAAAAAAATAGTATGAATAATTTATGGACAACCACATATTATATATTTTGTTGTTTTAAATATTGTTTTAGACGAAATGAAGCAGTATTTTTGTTTTGTTACAGGTGCTGTAATGGGCCGCAAACGACCCCTTGTCGTAGGGGGTTCTAGAACATCCATGACGCCTACAAAGCGTACCGTCATGTCCCTTTTGGCCCGCGCTCGCGCCGCACAGGCCAAACAGCTCCCCGCGACTTTCCAACGTGCCGCCACTGAGTTAGTATAATGTGGTTGTAAAAATATATTTTTTATTCGAAAAAAATATTTTTGTTAAGTATGTATTATTTTATTTTATTTATTTATTTTTATTTAGTTTCTAATTTTATTTCATTGCTTAATTTTTATTTATAATTTAGAAGACTTCGTTGTATTTTCAATTTAAACTTTATCTAAATTATATTTGAGTTACATACTAAACTAGCTGCTACCCGCGACTTCGCTCGCGTGGATTTCGAAACCCTTCATATGTGACAGGGGGTAAAATATTAAATTTATCTTATTTTTAGTTTTCTTTAATTATACAAAATCGTAAATGTGTCGGCTCCTATGCGAGATAGAGGGGTTTTTCCGCCCTAAAACCCCCACCCCCGTGGTATTTTTCCCGCTGGATCGAATAAAACCACTTACAACCCTTCATATGTAACGGGTAAAATATTAATTACTAAAAAAATTTAAAATTTTCCTCCCCCTTGCAATTCCTTAGGGGTTGAATTTTCGAGATATGAAATAGCCTTAATCCGTCCTTGGGATGTAAGCCATCTCACTGCCAAATTTCATCAAAATCGGTAAAGCAGTTTAGTCGTGAACAGGTAACAAATAGACAGACTGAGAGATACACTTTCGCATTTATAATATAAGTCGCGACTCCTATGTAAGATAAGGGGTTGTTTTGTCCCCCTAATAATCCCTCTTCCGTAGTATTTTTGCCCGCCAGATCGAATGTAATCAATTACAACTCTTCATATGTGACAGGGGGTAAAATATTAAATTTTTCTTATTTTTAGTTTTCTTTCATTATACAAAATCGTAAATATCTCGGCTCCTATGCGAGATAGAGGGTTGTTTTGCCCCCTAAAACCTACGCCCCCGTGGTATTTTTCCCGCCGGATCGAATAAAACCACTTACAACCCTTCATATGTATCGGGGGGTAAAATAATAATTACTAAAAAAAATTAAAAAATTTCTACCCCCTTGCAATTTCTTAGGGGTTGAATTTTTAAGATACGAAATAGCCTATGTCCGTCCTCGGGATGCAAGCTATCTCACTGCCAAATTTCATCAAAATCGGTAAAGCGGTTTAGCCGTGAAAAGGTAACAAACAGAAAACAGACAGACAAACACACTTTCGCATTTATAATATTAGTATGGATATCGTAAAATGTCCAAATATTACTTTACTTAATATTTTATTAACTAATTAAAATTTGAACAATAAAACTTAAATTTTTCGAAAAATTGTTCATTCGAAGAATTTTGATTTGAAAAATTGTGATTCGAAAAATTGTGTTTCGAAAAATTTACACCAAACCTAATAATTAATTTCGATATTTTACCTTTCATAGAAGTGAAATGTTTCTTCATATTTAAATTTTCAATCAATATAGGCATTTCAAAATATTTAATTGTTAATATGTGTCAAAAATCATTTAATTGTTCGACAAAATATTTTAAAGAGACATAATCATAGTAACCTAAATTAATAAAATAAAATATTGAAACCGTAAATTATAAAATTCCGTATTCCATGGCTAGGTACTATGTTTTTATATACCTAAATTATAACATACCTGGTTAAATTATTTCTATATCGTCCCCTCCAAGGCAAAGTATCGTAAGATACACTTTTTGCGAAATTGAGTTATCGATTCTAAAAATCTCATATATAAGCGACAAAATTCTCTTTTCCGCTAAAAAATCTGTTAAAACTTTTATCGTATTCCTCCAGACAATGTATTCTAAGCACCGATATCTGTTTTATGAAATATCGTAACCAACAATAATATAGTATCGTAACCAGTGACGTAGCTAGCCCTGAGTGGATCCTGACTGGCCTATATGGTAGGTACTTTCCCGCGACGGAATAATATAGTGCTGTGACGGAGTGCTTTCTTATTTATTCATTAGAGCTGGGTTTTTATCAATTTTAATTTTATTAATTTTAAGATATTTTAGAAAAATCGTACCTGTTAAAACTTTATTGCACAAACTAAATATGGTTTCTCTATGAGGTTTTTTCAATATATTTTTTACCCTCAATAACTCAATTTGGTTGATATTGAAGTATGATGTAGAACAGTGCTTCCTAAACTTTTCCTACGACAGAACACTTCACAAATCCTGAAATTTTAATGGAACGTCTTGGTTATTTTGTAAGTAATATATAAAATAAGGAAAAAAGTAAATTTAAATCAGTCAAGCATGTTTGAACTTCTCGCAGCATTTAAAAACATTGAATATTAACTTTGATATTTTTTACGCTTAAACTGATAAGACATACGTTATATATCGTAGTACAGGTATTCCTCGACTTACAACCGAGATAGGTTTCTAAACATCGATCGTAAATAGAATAAGTTGTAAGTTAACACGTACAATATGTACATATTTTTGCTTTGGACGTTTTCCTTGATGTGAAGCGAATCGCATTTTCTATACATAACAAACAGTTGCGGGTTCCCAAAAATATCTACATAAATAATAATAAATTACATTTTTGGGAAATTCCCGGAACTGTTTGTTTCATTTATGTAATATGTGCATGTAAGAAAGAGACAAAGACAATTATAAGTCGAGGATTACCTGTATATTTGTTTACGATGCGTTTTCAACTCTTGTCGTATGAAAATATATTGCATACTAAATACATATTATGACATTTGTTTCTGATATGACAACGACAAAAAATTATTTTATGACTTCTGGTACATGTATTGTATTACATCATGTACTTACATGATTTGAACATTTTATGAATATTAAAAATAATTTCATTTTTGGTTTTTCTGCTCGTGTCTTTCAAAAGTTCATCAATGTGTCTATATAAATACATTATTAGCTCTTGTAGATACTCGTACACCCTTTGTACAATTAATTAATTAATTACAATCAAATATAGGTCTTGTCAATTGAATGAAGCTTTCGTAACAATTTGCAATAAATCAACATCTTGTTTTAATTTTGTAAATGTACATTTTAGGTTAGTACATTGGGTAAAGATGACAGATATATGCCCGGTATTATAAAGGACCTAACAAAATTTGTTAGCTAGCAATTACATTCATATGGGGTATTAATACTGTACTAGTATCTATGGATTAGTTATGGAATTTAGAGCAGTGACACTTCAATTAATTGTAACACAGTTGGCATCTTTGACCGTACAAAATAATTTTCATAACATCACCACTGTTTTAATACCGTTTGTATTTACCTTCAACGCGTGCGCGAAACTTGTCAAAGTCATCAACAAACTCCAAAAGAACTGTCATATAAGTTTGATACCTCAGTTGAAAGTGTTTGTTAGCTAACAAATTTGTTAGGTCCTTTATGATACCGGACAATACAGTTTCAAACAACAATTAAAATAATATCATTTAAAATTACAATGTTAATTTGAAATTATATAAATTCTTCTGATATTTATGATTACAAATAAATATAATAAAATACCTATACCTATGAAAGTAAAAATAGTGATAATTCAATGACTTAAGATTTAAAAAATGTCATTATATACTTAATTTTTATTTGTACCGGGAACACATATCTATCGCCGAATGTTGGTCGAATTGTGTCCGAATGCTGTAATTGTTTGTCTTCAATTTTTTTGTCAAATTTATTTATGAAAATTTTAATTATATATTACATTAGAGTTGTGCATATTTTTTCATTCGTTATGTTCTTTATATTTCTTTTTTGTTATATTTTATTGTTCACTTCAAAATTTTAAATGGCCACTGACATTTAAATTTTTTTAAAATAATCAATAAAATATAATGTATCCATAGTTACGACATTTGCAATTAATTTAGTAAATGCTTAAAGCGCATTATATGTAAACGTATTTTGTTTATTTTCTCCTCTTTAACATATCTTTTTCAAAAATCAGACACGGGTTTATGGTTGTCAATTAACCAAAGTATTTGAAAAAAATTAAAAAAATCTAATATCGGTTTTCGTTTTGATACTTTTTTACATCAAAACTTTTTTTTTCCTTTTTTTTTCTTTTTTTTTAAATCTGAAATTTGAACCTTACATTATATCGCCCAAGGAATATAAAAAAAATAATAAAAAAATTCTAACTTTTTTTTTGAAAAATTGGGGGCCCCTTGTTACCCCATTTATAAACTTTTTCAAAAAAGGCCCACTAGTTGTTATTTTTTACCCCCAAGGAATGTATATACCAAATTTCAAGTTTCTCCGATGAGTGGAAATGGTCAAAAAAATGATTATCAGTGAGTGAGTGAGTGAGGACACTTCGTTATATATAGTAGATTTGATTTTTCCAACTAATTTATTTGTTCACTTATTCATTGGGGGATGGGCAAGGGGGTATGTTCTCCCGTAGTGCTGGAAACGGCGAAGGGCCGCATGGTTATACCATATATGTAAAATATATGTAACCTATATATCAATGGTCCTAAAAAAATTTCCCCTCCCTAAATAAATCCGGTCATGCCACTGACTGAATTAGTGAAATATAAGTCGATAGTTATTAATATAACCTTAGATTAGCAATGTTTATGGATACATTATGTACAAAAACGAGTTTTTAATATTTATTTAATTACCTGTACAAAATTAAATAAACAAAAAAATATTTTAAGTATTTTAAAAATGTACAAAAGTAATATATTTAATTATATGTATTTTATATATGTATACATATTTAAATGAAAAAGGAACAAAAATGCATTATCAAATTATAAACTAAATGAAAACTTATCACCGCAAAAATGTCAAAAGTAATTAATTATTGTTCGGAATTACTTTTTTCAGTTGAATTTTGAGGTGTGACTCGCTTTACAAAAAATATATTCTTTTATTATTTAAATGTGTCGTATATTTGTTAACGAAACAAAAGATTTTTTAAATAGGATTCAAATATATACTACGTTTATTATGCATATATGCATGGAATTTATTCAGTGGTTTAATACAAAAGATTAAATTTTAAAGCAGATACATTCCGAATAAAATTTGTAATTAATTGTTTTATTCTTTTTAATAACCAATGAAAATTATTAATAAACAAAATGACAAAGGAAACGAACAGGAACGTACTCTGATAATAATTATTGACTAACGTTACAGTTTACCTTAACGAAATAAATAATGCTATCGTTAATTAACTTTAAATTTTCTACGTAATAAGGTAGTGGCATCAGACTTGGCAAGGACCCCAGTGATGGCAATTTTTAAATTAAATGTACTGAATTAGAATTATTATGTGTTGATATTAGATTACTACCATTTCTGAATATTAATACATTTAACTATCTTACAGCGTGATTTGATGACAATCGGCCAATAGGTGTCAAAATTATGGACATTTAAACTAATTATTAGTATAATTTATTTATTAATTATTATATTATCATAGCAACTAGCAACTGCTTTACAATGTTTTAAGTTTGATGATTCTTTCTTTTATATCTTTTGTGTCGTAGTACTTATCATTTTGTAATCATTAGTAAGTGTCCATCACTGCGTGCTCATTACTGATTTTACCTTAGCCATTACTGGAGAAAAAACATGAACAAAATAAAAGGCTTTAATTTAAAAAATATACTATAATTGCGGACTTTGTAATTAAATTGATTAAATAAAGAGTTACTTGTTTTATTAGTAACATGAGTTCATTAGAATTACAATCACAAAAACAGTAAACCTTGCTTTTATAGCGGCCATAACTGGTGCCTTTACCTTATTTCTCTAACTGTAACAGTTTTCTGTACCGAAATCGGAAAATACGAATACTTATGGAATTAACATTGTGTTTATCTGTCTGTCACAACCTTTATTATATGTATCCATACTAATATTACAAATGCGAATGTAACTCTATCTGTCTGTTTGTTTGTTACTTGTTCACGGCTAAACCGCTGAACCGATCTTGATTAAATTTGGCAGGAAGATAGCTTGCATCCTGAGGAAGAACGTATGTAGGTTACTTTGTATCTCGAAAAATTGATTAGATAAAAAATACAGATTCCACGCTATTTAAGTCAAGAGTAACAGCTAATATTAAAGAATAAAGTATAAAAATTAATTTCACTTATATCAGAAGTGCTGTCAACTCTGCCGCATGGCCCCCACATCTTATTACGGGTTCCGGGTCTAGATTCTCGACTGGCCTTCTCCTGCTTAGAAACCTAAGATCTTTTTTTGACGATAAAAAAATATATAATTATAAAAAATTATAAAGTAGGTAGAGTAAGTGCGCCATATATGGACCGGTTCTCTAATATGGACCACTGGCGTTTCTCAAATAACGTTTGTTGTATCGAGTCGACGTTTCGCACACACTAAGCCTCAGCCCTCCCGCGGCTCGCCAGTCGCTTGCAGTGAGTTAACGCGTACTCACATATTCACGGGAGCCATTTTTCCTTTTTGTCAACTCGTGATCTAATTTTTTAGCTAACTGTGTAAGCTCATCACTTCAACAAATGTTACTCGATGCAAAAGTGGATTAAACCAGGAGAAAGGAGAGTTATTTTACAATTATTCATATTAAGTTGTAACATCCTATAGTTTTTATAATTTTCTGAACAACAATATTAACCTCGAAATGTATGAGTATTACAATATGGACCACCAGTATGTTATGAATATGGACTAGTGGTCCATATTACAAACAGTCACTTATGTTTAATTTTTATGTTTCTGGATGGCATCTAAAACAAAAGAGAAGACCAGACAAACGTGGGATAAAAATGCAATGGCAGATGCAATTGAAGCTGTACGAGAAAAGAAAATGAGTTTTTTGAAAGCATCCAAAACATACGGTGTACCCAAAACTACGCTTATACGTTTATCAAAAATAGAACACCAATCACTTAGATACATTACTAACCATAAACTTGAAAGAAAATCGACGTTACCGAGTGAATTGGAAGATGAATTAGCTAATTTTTTTTCTACTCTGAGCGCTCATGGAAATCACCATGCAAACCCGCAAACCAAAGAGCCGACTACCACCATGGATGATTCAATGGCTGGTCCCTCCACATCATCTAGAACATATTTGTCGCCAAAGGTGTTGCAGCCCATACCACGATTATAGAAAACTGTCAGCAACAGAGGAAGGAGGGCCACCAGATCTATGATTTTGACATCTTCACCTTATAAGCAAGATTTAGAAACATCGATAAAAAGGAAAGAAGAAACAGATAAATTGAAGAAAAAGAGATCGTTGAACATAAAAATAAATCAAAGAAAGCGCCAAAGAAAACAGCCCAGAAGAAAAGAAAGATCTCAAAATGAAAATGGTAAATGTTTGTATTGTGATGGGCTTTTTTCTGAAGATGTTCATGGAGAGAAATGGATCCAATGTGCACCTTGTAGGCAATGGGTTCATGAAGAGTGTACTGGCATAGAAGATATGGTTGACTTCTATGTGTTTCAAATTTTGTACCAATGCAAATGATTAGTCTAAGTCCTAATAACTGACTGATTTAATTTTAGGTAATAGGACTATTTTTTTCTATTATTTAGAACCAAATTTACCATGGTCCATATTAGAAACCATGTGGTCCATATTATGTTCACTTTTTTCAAGTTCATAAAAATAACATATTTTGGAAAATATTGATTATTTCTAAGCTGTTGATGTTTTTTAAGAATTTTATTAATCGTTTTTGATACCAAATAACAATCGAACTGTTTAAAATAAATAAGGCTGATTACACTTTAAAATTTGGAGTTTTATTTCAGAAAATCCTTATGGTGGTCCATATATGGCGCACTTACTCTATATAATATATTCTGCTCTTTCAGAATATATAATTTTTTTCATCTTAAAATAATACTAGCTAAATAATGAATATATTAAAATCAACATAAAAGTTTTTATATAGGTATAATATTCGAAAATTTTTACAATAAATATAGCAAGTTTCAAATAGAAATATTTATAAAGATGTCTTTATTTCTACTTCTAGCGTCTCCACTGTTTTAATATAGTGCTTTGACAACACTTTGATCATAAGAAAAGAATCTCTATTAGATTTCCCGAGGACATTCTCTATTATGTCCTCCACGGTTTCCGGAAACGGAAATAGTTACAGAGATACGACTAACGGAAGTCGGATTAAAAATTTATGTAACATGAAACGTGAACCGTTTCCTTAAAAAAAAACTTTAGACAAGAGATTTTTCATTAAATCATTTAACAATTATTAAGCTTGTAAACTTTGTAAGTCCTCTACAAAGTTATATAACATTTTTAAACACATTTTGTGTTAAATAACGAAGATTATTTTCAAAGAAAAACATGAGCTTCAATTTTAATTTAGTTCACGTAGCTTTATTTATAAATATATATTTTATTATACATATTGCGCGGCGGAACGTTTTTTCATAAAAAAAAATAAATATAGTAATTTTTTATCATTATCATTTAATAATTTCTTGTTTTACGGTTTTTAAGTAGAGTAAAATCGGAATTTTGTATATATAAGTACGCAATTACGTCATCAAAGAAATATATATGATTAAATCTCTTTGATCAACAGATATAGATAGTGTAAGTGGTCAATTTTTATAATATTTACCTTCATAATATTTCTATGATTATAGTTTAGGACAGTTCTTATATTTGATAATAGATTTTTGACGTAAAAAACAAAACGGCAACTACCAAGTTGTCACAAAAAGTTACAATTACATTTTACAGTATAAATTCACACTAATGAAACATAATTTCATATTAACGAAAACAGATTTCACACGAATGAAATATAAATTCACAATAACGAAAACTGATTTCGCACAAATGAAATATAATTTCACATTAATGAAAACTGATTTCACACAAATGAAAACAGAATTAACATACTTATAGGACAATTAATTTATCAAGTGTGAAATTAATATAAAAAAAATTTTTTTTTTATTCCTTATAATATTAAATATACATTTTAATTATATCACATTTCAATAAGGTCTTCCTGGCGCAATGTTCCAGCATAATATCGTTCGACATGGTTTGCATATCCAAGATGTTATGAAATCTCTTAAATTGCCACATTAGCAATGTTTTTTTAAGTGGAGTTCCTTTAAACCGTTAGTAAAACGACATATCCAGGGAAGAATGCATGTAGGTATATTGAATTATACATGTGCTAACAATCAAGCACAAATCATTTTAAAATTTTGAATGCGTATTTTGGAAGACATTGTGCTACATGTCGAACGATATTATGCTGTATCATTGTACCAGGACGATCTTATTAAATTTTGTGGGATTTGGTTAACTCCTGTGTAGGCTCCGAAGGTTAATAAAATAGGAAATAAAAAACCTTGAAACATGTATTATTTTGTTAAAAAATTAATTTTCCTATAATATGTGAATTCTGTTTTCATTTGTGTGAAATCAGTTTTCGTTAGTGTGAAATTATATTTCATATGTGTGAAATCTGTTTTCGTTAAATGTGAAATTATGTTTCATAAGTGTGAATTTATACTGTAAAAGGTATAGATATTAATATATACGAAAACATCGAAAATTGTCGTACGTTTTTTTAGTATTTATTATAAAAAGAGGTGAATGAAACTTATATCATTCGAAAGGTACTGTGCCATAGATGTGCAAAAAACTCATGTGTGCATGTTGCCATTTAGGCAAGTAAAATAAAGTTTACATACACACATGATTCCCCTCTCCCTGTTTGTTCATTTCCCCTCGCATCGTCCAACAGCATAGCAATACTCCTAGCGTCACCAAACCGCAAAAATAGACCCAACTATCTAGCCAAATTTCATTAATATCGGTTCAGTGGTTCATGAGTTATGCGTGTGGCAAGGATTCAGGGCACAGACCGACACGGAATGAAAAGTATTTTTCTTGAACTGAAACGGAAAGATCAATTTAAAATTTTGAAATCGGAGATCAATTTTTAACTTCCCAACTGGAAGTTATTATAATCGGTCCGAAAATCAAAATCAAAAATTACAACATATTTATATGTTTCAAGATCACTATAGTATATTTACACTATTTTCAGAAAGACGCTGTGTGTGTGTTTGTATGTATGTACGTATGATATCAAAGGTGTATGCAAAAATTCAACTATTTAGAATAATTTAGACTAATATATAGATATAGAAAATTTGTGTGAGCTTGACCGAAGTAATTTCGAAAACTTCTAGACCCATTTTGATTAAACCTGCATCAACGTATTCCTTGAATATATAATCACACTATCGCTCATAATAGCTGAGTAGTAATTATATTATTAAATCGACAGGCAACACCGGGTACTATCATATAAGTACATTATTAACTTCCCAACTGAAAGTTATTGTAAACGATCCGAAAATCAAAATCAAAAATTTCAACATAATTGTATGTTTTAAGGTCACTATAGTATATTTACACTATTTTCAGAAAGACGCTGTGTGTGTGTTTGTATGTATGTACGTATGTGCGTGTAATTTTTTACGTTCACGAAATCTCGTAAATTAAAATTGCTATTGACTTCGTTGGGGTACCAATCGAAGCGTCTTAACGTGATTATGATCTGAAAGAAAGGATTTTTCGAAATTCAACCCCTAAGGGGGTAAAAATGAGTGTAAAGTTTTTTTTTGTCGGATTTACTTGAAACTTAGTATAGGTACATATTCTACAATACAAATAATGAAAAATTTATTTCAATATTTTTTTTGTTATACGTGCCTTAATAGCCATAGAAGGGGTGAAAGGCGAAAACCACCCTCAAAATTTGAATTTTAAATACTAATAAATAAGTCTACAATTCATGTTGACTTGGAAACAAATGCAATTAAATTTAAATTGTCAGATTAGTTATTATAAAAACAAATGAAATTCAAATTGTCAAATTAGTTATTCTAAAAATGTGTGTTATATTATTGACATTAGGATATTAGAAAACTAATATTCATAACACAAAGGTGAGTTTTATTTCTGACCAATTCCATTAAAATTTTTCATAAACATATTAAAAAAATACTCACATAAACTATGGAATCAATAAATAATCAGTATTCAAGTATTTATAATCATACCGTGTTGGGAAGTTGATTGTGTGGACTTAAAGGGTCTCACTCCACCCCAGGCTTGTTTTGTCTCATTTTAAACCGATCACAAAGCTTCTCGTATCTTCGATATGGCGAAGAAGCAACTTACTTGGCACATATACATATAACGTAACGCACAATATCAGATACACCTATCTATTTTTCAGTGCTCCATTATCATTCTCTTCCCCTGCTATCTACCCGATACGCCCCCGCTGCGTTTGTTTCCATTTGTTAACCGGTACATAAATACTGATTTGGCGAACTCATCTTTAAATCACCTGATTAGGTAGGTCCATTAACTCGAGTTGATTTTCCTCTTTCGTCAATTATAATGAGAATTTATCGGCGGTATGGTATTTTCAACTTTGTGGTTGCATTTCATGAGCTTTTGTACCGTGTTTTAAATAATTAACTGTTCACTTTATTATGTTGTATGTGTGTATACGGACATATATGGTGTTTCAGAGCCGGATCGAAATACATTTTTCGCAATGTTTTGGTAAAGTTACATTTTTACTTTCATATACCTTGTATATGAAATATACAATAGTATAAGTAAGTATTATGAAGCCGATTTTTTTCTAAATCCGGATTTTGATGGAATTATTCATTTTGACCTTCCCTGAATCCATTCTGACTATTTTCGCCATGATGTCTGTGTGTCCGTCTGTCGGTCTGTCTGTCTGTAAGCGCTGTAACTCAAATACGACAAATCGTAGAAGGGTGAAATTTTATATTTAAGATTAATTTTTGTCTGGGAAGAAAACGTCCTATTTTTGAAAACGATCTTGCAACCGGATACGGATGTTTACCTACGTCGATTTTTGAATTTTTCGAATTACTCTGAAACAGTGCGAAATAGAGAAAAATGGTCAAGTTAAAAATTGTATTTATCTATAATTTATGTTCTATTCAGTTTTTCAAATGGCTCATAACAGAGGAGAAATATCTGCCATGAGTGTCATGAGACTTTCTTATACGTATTACAGAGATTGAACAGTGTGTGTGTTTGCCATAGGTACCATGGGACTTTCTTATACGTAATTCTGAGAGTGAACAGTGTAAGAGAATCTAAATAATTACATAAAAAAAAATTTCTGGCTAAATCATAAATATTAAAAAAAAATGTATCGGGAATAAATTATAGAAAATAACATACTCGACATTTTTTATCTAAAACATTTTTTTCTTATTTCAAATATAACTCGAAAATTCAAAAATTTACATGAGTAAGCATCCGTTTTCAGTTATTACGTTAAAAAAATCACTTGTTATATAATGGAGAGAATAATTTCACCTTTTATTCTATCTTGTTAGTTTGTCAGAAATATTTTAATAAAATAATAATCACGTATACTATTCACTGTTAGGATTACGTATAAGAAAGTCCCGTGGTTCCCAAGGCAGATATTTTGATGTGAAATTTCTTTCGCGAGACTAGTGATCTAGAATTATGAAAATTTATCAAAATGTTTTTGAAATTCCGAAAAACTATTAAAGACAAATTGCTTTATTTCATAAAATCAAAAAAAGTTTACCCTTAATTGTCCTTGAAAACGTGTGACAAAAAAAAAATTGATTTTTTTAGTTTAAAAAATATTCAGATGGTAAATTTGAAAACGAACATCCAGTAAACACATAATGAGTATTCCAAATAATTAGTTTCCAACACACGTTGCCTGCGTCTTACATCCCCGACTGCTCTCGACGTGTGAATTTTACAAACACCTCTCACCCATGACGAGATTCTTATCACGTGATTTAAAGATGAGCCCTCACGAAAATCAGGATTTATGTATCCATTATCCTTCAGCAAATGAAAACAAACAGGCATTACAAAACATACCGAATCGCTGAGTTTCACCTGAGCGCATCTGAAGGAGGAGAATCACCCCCTCCCTCCCTTTACCACCACCCCTGACCTGTGTTCCGTACGTTTTAATTAAAGACTTTAACCGGAGCAAACGCAATTATTCTACGTACCGGAAACCGCGTTATTCTCTTTCTACTTACCCCTACTCTTGTGTCCCCGGACTCCGAATCTTTACCGACATGCTGCACCGGAGTCTGGTCCGGAAACGTGCATTGCTGTCACAGACAGAATTTATTGTTCCCGCCGTTTCTTTTTTTCTTTATTATTATTATTATTTCGGTTCGGATCTTTTTATGATTTGAGTGCGGTTGAATTGAATATTCGTTTTCTCCTAGCAGATGTTTTCAGGTTCTTGTTTTTAAGAGTTATTTATTATTTTTTGATTGTTATATTATTTTAATAGTCTGTATTATAAATGAATTCTTCCATATACAATTATTCCATGCATTTTTCGAAATAGTTAGGGTTTTGTGTTTCAGTATGTAGTTATGATAAATCCATTAAATCGTATGGAAATCTAAATGTATTGATTTTATTATTAATAGTAAAAAGAAGACCAAGTTTGTAAAGTAAAAGTAACATTTTTTTTTTAAATTGGACCACTTTCAATAAAAAATGATTTATATTTAATATACTTTCTATTAAACGGAGTATTTATGCTTTTTCCATCATTATATTATAAGTATATACATATATATTTCATTTCTTGTTTCATGAACAGTTCGAATGTTCTTACAGTGATAAAAAAACACAAATTAAAGAAAAAAGTCTGATCTACAAAAATAATTCATCAGATTTAGTCAAACAAATTTGTCACAGCCGTGGAATCTCAAAATTGGTATTATTTTAATTTTGTTATTTTTTACGATATAAAAAAAGGGGTTAACAATCTTTTTTATTCTCAAATTCGTTTTCAACGTCCTAAAAAACATAGTCCAGTTAAAAGTACAAGAAACTCTTTTATAATTTGTCGCTTTTGAATTACAGTGTCTACAGACTGACACACAGATACACAGTCAGCAAAATAGAAAATCCGGAATTCGAAAAAAAACTGACTTATACTATATGTATTTCATATATATATGATCGTATGATAAAGTAAAATAAAAATATAATTAATTAACGAAGTACATATTATTTTAAAAGAGTTAAAACTGACTTTTTTTCATGAATATAAATAATCAATAACTATTAAATCTTTCCTATAACAAAAATTGATAACTCAATTTTATATCACCAAAACATCTAGGAAATTAAGTGATTTGATTAATTTATCTCATAAAATATATTATTCTTTCTTATAAATATTATTAAATTCATAGATTTATCTATGAATTTTGCATAAAATGTAGATAAGTATACAAAAAAATATATATATTATATTAACATTACATTGTATATATATATTAGGAATGCTATTTTTATGACTTCTATTCATTATAATTGTTGTAAGAAAATCCATTATCCGAAGCTGTTTTTGAAAATTGGATAATAAATTGGGTAAGGCACCCCAATATTCCAAGTGAATAAGATTAAATCATTTTTTATCTTGCTGTACACAGATTTTCCATTATGTTTGCTACCTGGAGGTATTTTCTGAATGCCGATAAAATTGAACATATTATTGAAACCTTCTTCATCTTTTGGTTATTTTCTTGTCTCCTGTAAGAGGATTGGTTTTTTTCAAATAATTTAAATACCTCGGGTAAAAATGTGGCTGAATAAAGTTTACAAGAAAAAGGTTGTTTTGAATTTTTTCAATTACAGAAATTTTTCAAGAAATTTCTTTTCAATTTTTCTGATTAATATATTATACGTCTCGGTCTCGTATCATCTAAATTTATTCCGGTCTCGACTCGGCGTTAAAAGAACATTTTTTAATAATTCTTTTTAAGTTAAATATAAAAGAAAAAATGTTACATTAGTACATAATTAATATTTTCTTTAGTTACTATGCATAAGGAATACAGAAATAAGTTAATGATTCTTACTTTAGCGGAATTTTTTATGAAAAAGTACAGCGGTAAAGTACCAGGGTATAGTCATTTTATCCGTTATAAAGGTAAATATTCAGTTGACATACATGGGTGTATGCCATAAGGGTACCGAAGTACGTCTTCGTGGACTGTTTATAGCAAATTGAGACATTTTGACACCCCACATGCCTACATATAAAAAAAATCTATGACGCTGCTCCCTATTTCTTCAAAATTTAAAATGATATTGTTGACTTTAGTATTTGTCGTTAGTAGTCCTCATTGTCAATTTTTTCAGATTTTTTGAGCCAGTGGTTATCCAGTAAGAAGGGGTGGGGAGCAAAATAAAATATGATTTGGAGCACCTTGCAGACGCCATTTTTGAGTTAAAAAAAAAATAGGGTTATATTCTACTAATTATAACTACATTTAGACACCCCACATGCCTTGGTGTACATTTTTTCTTAATTTGCTTTAAAGCCCCCTGCAGGCGCAATTTTTAATTTATAAAAAGATAAGAAAGAGGGTCAAATTCCGCTGGTTAGGTTATACATTTTGACGTGTTATAGGCCTTGGTATAAAAAATATTATTTGTTATACCTAAAGACCTTCCCCCCAGAAAAAGTATTTTTTCATATATTTTGTACATCATTGACTAGAGGGCATCATTCAGTAAAAATTTCAAGTTTCTAGTTTATTTATAGTTTATGAGATATTCAGGCTTCGGGAATTTTATTGATACTATAACATTGTGTATAAGGGGGGGGGGGGGGTAAACCGTAACTAATTAGATACCTTCCAGTAGGCCCGGTATTATTGTAAAAATTCCATTTAATAATCTAGTTTGACTGGACTATTTATATTTAAGACATATGGCCGTTACAGAAAGTAAAAAAGATATTTACCAGTATTATAAAAATTATTTTATAATATGTATACAACAATGGCATTCATAATTTTGATGTTACGCCTGAAAAAAGACAGCTGAAACATTGTAAATCGTGATCTCATGCATAAACAATTAAAAATACGAGATATACCTCAGAAACAGAAATATAAGAATGATACAGGAAAGGAATAAAAAGAAAAAATGTATTATTAATATCTACAATTAATATTAATAATTCAGAACAAGAACTAATTTAATGTAGTACATTATGCCCCGAGGATAAGAAATACATTTAGCAAGGACGTGGAGATCTTTTGTTATTGTCGGAAGAGGAAAAAAGTATCTTGATGATCTCCCAACGGGCTTGTTTCTGATTGCTTTGCTTTGTTTTATTGGTTCAACATTACAAAAAACTACTGTCTTCATATATACTGTGTTCGATTATGGTTTTTGTACCACAGTTTTTATTGGAATTAAATGATAAAATAAAATATTGCCATTGTACAATATGTTTTAGATCTTATGACCTGGACTTCTAACCAAAAGTTCTCGAACTTTTTCAGTCAGCGGAATCTTGATATTAGTAGCGTAAGCAGGATTTTTTTGGGGAGGGAGGAGGGCTAAAAATATATACACAATTTATTATTCCTTTTTTACCAATTGCTTTTTCAAATTTTAAAATATAAATTATTTTTTGTTCTACACTTGATAAACAAAATTTTTAATCTTTCAAAATTTTAATTTTAATTTCAATGTTTACAAAACAACTGGACAGTGGAGGTACAAACGGGAGAAATCATGCTCCCTCTGCCCCCCCCCCCCATCTCTGGTTACGCCACTGCCTGATATAAAGAATGAATATTTCCAAAAATGTTGGGTCGGATTAAAGAAGTGAGTTTCAAAACTCGTTCGTTCCATTTAAAAACAAAATCGAGATGCGAGTTGATTTTGAAAGAATTTTTGGCATTATTTCATATGGTAATGTCAATTTTGAGCAAAATTCGCTCAATTATATTATGATTAAGCGAGTTTTGCTGTGACATTATAATATGAAAGAATGCCAAACATTCTTTCAAAATCCACTGCCATCTCGATTTTTTTTAATGGAACGAACGAGTTTTGGAACATACCTCGTCGATTAAATATTATTTATTTTACTTTAACATCTGTAAAGTTTTTATTTGCTAATTTCTATCCCTCATAGGTGATAAATTCTTGATTGAATGAAATATAATTATAATATAATAATAATATTTCCAAGTAACAAGCTCTCAACTGTTGCCAAATGTCTCTTTGTTAATTTACAGCCTGTCCCACGGGAAGGTGTTGAAACTATTCAGCTATCATTTTCAAATGGATGCATTTATTGAGAAAAAAAAGTTTTCATTTCGAAAAGAGCAGAGTCTGCAATTTTATTTGGGCTATGGAAGAAGCAAGTACGTGTGCGTCAAAATGAATAATCTGACTTTTACTCTCGAAAAGTACTTCTTTTCGAGAGGAAAAATATATAGTAGTTCTTATAGGGGGTTTCGTATTAAATACGGAAAACATAAAGTTAAGAATGAAAACACACTAAAATACAACTCATTATTTATTTAAACTTATGCGTTACGCCACTCCACTTACGAGCAATAAATCTGCATTGAAATTATTTTCTGTGTTATTTTTAACAGAATTATCGATAATTTTAGCATATTTTTCATCAATAAATTAAACTGATTGGTTAATTTTATTTATTTATACCCATTAAAAATTGAAGACTTTCTTCTTTACAACGATATTTTTGTTTTTTCAATAACTGCATTCATTTGAAAATGATAGTTGATTAGTTTTGACACCTTCTCGTGTGACACCCTGTATGTCATTTGACAGTAAGTTTTGATACGTATAATTAGATTTTGCTATTTTAAATTGATTTTGCATGGAAAGTTCATAATCAAAATTTCGTTGCGAGTTGTCTTTACTTTTCTAAAGGGAGTAAGTAGGCAGTCTAGTTTACTCGTAACAAACAGACAGACAGACAAATATTACTACCTACTGCTAACACCAAAGATAAAATTGAATTGAAATTAATATCAGTTATTTATAAAAACCGATTGTATAAATTGTGACATAAGTTATGTAGGACAAACTATGAGATCTATATGAAAGTTTCTAGGTAGTTTTAATTATGAATAATTTCTCATGTCATAAGTTATTTAAGAGTTTTAATAAGAAAATATACACCATAGGTACTGTCACTTTTACTTTGAATTTGATTTTGTCCTGAATTCGCCCCTGAAAAGTTCCAAACAAGTTTGAACAAGTCATTCGAACAAATCAATATCTTCTTATTTCTTCTTCTCAGGATTCGTTAATATTCCAGGATGATAATTAACAAGTTTGAAATATTTTGACCGAGTAATAAATGAGACAAGGATACACAATATTTAATAAGTTCATTCCTTTAATGGTTTTCTCTTCTTAGAATTGCTCTTTTTATTCTACTTTCTATTATTTATTTGTTTACCATCTAGTTTTCAACATTCAATCGATATATTAAAGTTCTATAAGTTGAATATGAATAATATATATTTTCAACTAAGGTATAAATGTACTCTTAAAGATTTTTTCACTTAATTTGTTAAAATTATATATAAATTGTAAATATTTTCATATCTAAATAAAGACATTAAAATATAAAAAAGAAAATGATAGATGTGTGGCGTAACCAGGATTTATAGGGGGAGAAGGGTTAGGTTGACCCCACGTTTTATTTAACATTGCGGGGTTGAAAAAATTCAAATAACGAACCACTAAAAGACTTATTTTTCAGTGGCGTACCCAGGGGGACAGGGGGTGCAGTGGTGTAAGTAGCGTGGGACCAGATGGTTATACCGTTTAACAATAATGTAAACACTTTAAATCATAAAGATCAAAAAAGACACTCCTACCGTAATATTTTTATAACAGCGAAAAAAAATATTTTACAAAAATTTCCCATTCCTTTACAAATAATTTTTGTTACGTCACTATTTTCATTTTGAATATTTATAGGTATGTATATGGTAATATTCATTTTCTTTATATGGGGCATTTATTTTGAAACAAGTTCATTTTTATGCTTTAAGGGTTTGAGTTTCATATTAAATTTTATCTATTGTTGTCATTTACTTATTTTGCTTCCTCGCAATATCGAAGATACGAGAAGCTTTGTGATCGTTTTAGAATGAGACAAAAAAATTGTTCTCCGATTTCAAAATTTTAAATTGATTTTTCCGTTTCAGGTCAAGACAAATACTTTTTCTTCCGCGTCTGTCTGTTTGTCCGTCTGTCTGTCTGTGTGTGTGTCTATTGCCTGAATCCTTGTCACACGCATAACTCATGAACCACTAAACCGTTATTAATGAAACTTGGTTGGATGGTTGGGTCTAACTTGAGAACGGTCCTATTTCAAAATCATCAAAATCGTGTGTAAGGGGAAGGGGTGACATCCCAAAATATTTATTTTTTCAAGATATCTCAAGAACGACACATGTTACGTGAAAATTTTATAGAATCTTTTTTGTAAACCATTCAATTTCCTAAAATTTTCGAACTAATATTTTTTAGTAAAATTGTATAAAAATTAAATGGTAAGCCATTGCCAGGCAATTTATGTGAACACTTTATCGGTTTTTATTTAAATTGTTCAATAATTAACTACCTTTGGTGAATTTAGCACGAGGAAGCACTGTGTATTTACTTGGCAGATGTTTTTTTTTAAATGGGCTATTTAATTTTATTAAAAATGGACTATTTTCTAAATAAACTGTTCATTTCATATGATAGAAAAAGATCGTACTGAAAAAAGCTAATTTGTTGTAACGATCTGAAGTACATTGTTTGTTATTGGAAACATAAAATCCGCCAATTTGACAGGTCTTAGGTTGATTTGTTTTCTTTATACACAACAAAATAAGAAGATTAATTTCAACAATTTGTCTGAAAATAATTGGGTATACTTATAACAGTTCTATATTTCAATACCGGGTATCCCAGATAACTGGGGATCTCAGCATCTATGAGAAATACAGATTTTGTTAAATTAGTTGAATTATTTATAAGGAAGGGGTATTACTACATCAAAAAATATTGAATAATTCTATGTGGTTAATTTTTTTTAAATTTCTTTAAATGGATAATTTTTTTTTCAATGTAGATAGGTACTTTTTGTTTCCGGTTTCTTAAGAATATTTTTTGTAGAATTTTATTGTGTATATAGAATTTGTATAACACTTTTTGTTTTCGAGTTATAAGCCCTAACTTTAGTTTTTCTTATGGGTCACTAAGTTGGCTATAGCATATTTGAACGTCTTTTTATAACAATATGTCACTTGTAGTTCTTATTTTCGAAAATAAATCGAAGTAATTTATTATTTAATAATTTAAGTACTTTATAACAAACATTTAGAAGAATATGTTTTTTAAACTGGGCATAAATGGCGCGAGTAGTTATATAAAGGTTAATAAATATACAGATAATACCATTAACGATCTTTCTTCTGAAATAAAGATAAATTCTAAAATGAACATTCGTATATAATTTTTCATGAACAAATCTTGACAACATTATCAGTGGTTTTAATTAGAAATAATATTAAGAGAATTATAGTTTTCAGTAGAGTCATTAATAAAAATGTAACATTAATGTATGCTAAAAAGTATAAAAAAACTAACAGATGCTATTAATATATTTGTTTTTAATCTAAAAAGTACTATTCTTATAAACTTTTTCACATTTTAAATAAAAAAGTGTGCACGTTTTTTACACTTCATGACATTAATGTTGATAAACAATATTACTTTGAAGTTAACATCAAATGTTAAATGATGAAATACAAAGAGCGTTTTTATAGATATAGGTATTTATTTTTTTGATTTTATATGAAATAAATTAAATAGATAAGTATTATAAATTTTAAATAATCTATTTCGTTTCGTAATGTATCCATTAACTATAAATACACGAACAGTTTTTGTCGACAAAATTTATTTTTATGTTTTTAAGTTTATGAAATGGGGCACGCCTATTCACATTAAAAATAGAATTTTTATAAAATGTATTGTTTGTAAAAACATGGTTGCCGCACGACTTTCTTATACGTAATACTGGAAGTGAACAGTGTATGTGTTTCTAATTATACAAGGTGTCCGCTGACAGATTTTACAGTTTGAATAGAAATTGCGATGATAACAAAAACGATGCCTTGCAACCGAATTTTGATTCGCAAAATACGCCTCAACCGCAAAAGTGCAGTTCACTAACTCATAGCTACAAAAAACATGCAACATTTCCAAGTCGATTGATACCCCTCTCCCCTACTCTATTCAACGCAATTTCTATTCAAACTGTATAATCTACCGACATACACCCTGTATAAAACACATATTTCTTATTAACTAACAAAATAAAGAATAGAAAATATGGTATAATAAATAACGTTCTCAACCAAGGTATGTAAAGTATAAGGTAGCCTCAGAAGCTCGGCGCGAGACAGGGAATACGTCATCTGAGGTGCCCAAATATGGAGCGGGGGAATGATGTGACCAATCATAATAAATACAGCCTTGTAACTCGGTGTGAGAAGGGGAAAATACGTCATCTGGGGTGCCCAAGCTGATTGCTCAAAAGCTACTGAGGCAACCTGTGTATTTGCTAACCTTGGTTCTCAACATCTTTAATTAAAAACATTTTTATTCTGCAATGAGCCATTTTAACTATTTAAAACATACCATTTTTACCTAAAATATTTTTTCTAATATGCGCGGTTTTGAAAAAAAATCGAAAAATTCAAAATTTGACAGGAGTAAATATTTGTTTCCGGTTGTAAGATAATTTTAAAAAATAGGAGGATTTTTGCGAGACGAAAATTGATCCTAAATATAAAGTTTCACTCTCCTTTGTATTATCGTTTTTGAGTTACAGCGTCTACAGACAGACAGAAACACAAATATCATGGAAAAATAGTCAGAATGGATTCAGGGAAGGTCAAAATAGATATTTCCATCAATATCTCGCATTTGAAAAAAAATCGGTTTTATAATACTTTCTTATACTATACATATTTGATACATTTGGCCGTACAATAAAATATAAAGGTGTGTAGGAGGAGGGGTCGGTTCGAGAAGTTTCACTGTACCTTTTAAATATTAAATATGTTATGGTTGAAAAATAAAATCAGAATTTCAACTTGGATCTTGATTCGATTTTCTATGAATAAAATTGTATAAAATAAATAATTAATTTGGTTGTATGTTTTATTCCAGGCGCACCACAACATTGGTTCCATTGCTGGCTGAAGATTACATAGCGAATGCAGTAAACTTAAATATTATATAAATGTAATTTTTATATTTGTTTATATTTTTAAATATTTTAATAATAGTTTGTATTAGAAAAATTAACTTATTTCAATTGACAATTAAGTTGGAAAAAATATCTTCTCGATTTAAAAAATGCATTTGAGTAAAATTTGTATTTATTACGCATATTTAGTCAATTGATGGATAAACATAATATAACAATTTAGTTGGTAAGGATATGTGTATCTATGCGATTTTTTAAAATATGTAATTAATATTTATAACAATCAAAAAAATAGTTAACATTATTTAACCCGTAACTACTAAAGTCAAATGTTTTTTTGGAGCAGATGCCTTTTCCCTGAGTAATGACCGGTTTTACGAACGACAGATATCGTAAGGTTTAATCGATTAGAGCATTTAACTGATAATGTAAAATGTCTGCTTCCTTCTTGAAACTATACATAATAGTAAGTGAATTACCTGTATTGACTATTTTAAAGCTTTCCTAGTTATTGGGAGAATTCCTGGTCTTTGGGGGATTTCAAACAACTTAAAATTATGTATACTAAAAATTATTAAGGGTCTGTTCAGAGCTGTGCACATACTTAAGTATTTTTAGAGTAGTTATACTTATACTTAAGCACATTACCAAAACAAGTATTTGTACTTAAATAATTTTTTTCAAAAAAAGTAGTTTGAATTTATACTTTATTACTTTTTAATGTATTTAAATACTTTTGTAAAAATACTTAAGTACTTTTTTTGTAAAAATTTATTTACTTGTACTTATATAAACTTTTCCTTCAATCATTACTTTTGTGTACTAATGCGCAACTATTATTGGGGTTGTAGGAAAAATAGTGTGTGTAAAATGTGTTTTTCGCCTCGATTTTCAAATTTGAACGCTCATGCGAACTTTACGCGTATTTTACACACTAGGTACACAAATAACTATTTTGGTAATATAATATTTATTTGTACGTGTGCACAACTCTGGGTTTGTGCATACATAGTAGTTACAGGTTAAATACATGATATTTTGTATTCTGAAGGACATAGAATGAAGCTACATAAATGTAGCATCAGATGAGAAGGAGTGTACAGGGTTTATATAATATAAAATAGAAATAAACTATAAGTAATATATCTACCAGAAATGGAGTTTTATAAATCGAGAAGTGATATTTATTAAATTCACATGAAATGTGATGTAAAACAAAAGTATTACGATTATATTTTTTAAAATGGACCAATGAAAACCTGAATTTAAGTATTAAAAAAATGATGGAAACTATTATGAAACTTAATGTAATATTTAACTCGATGTTAATGAATATTTACTAAATTTAAAATCTTCTTTGGACATATAGACATTTTGATGTTTTAAATTGATGGGTTTAAAGACAAATAAATTTTAAGTATTATTTATTTATATAACGAATCTTACCAAATATTTTAATGTTATGAATTTATTAACAAGTTTTGGAAAGTGTTAAAAATTTGATATTATTATTATAATAAGTTGTTTTATTCTAGTAGAGTAGTTTGCATAATTATAATATACATAAATAAAATAGGACATATAATCTTATTATAAGTAATTCAGAATTTTGTTTATTTATTTATTAATTTGAGAGGTGGCATGAAACAAATGAGAGGTTTGCATATAATCAAAAACATATTAATTAACATTCCTTTATTTTTCGATTGGAAATATGTAATTAAACATAAATGTATTAAATAAATAAATAAAAATCGTGTAAATACTGACAAAATATATGTAACTAAATGGTTTTGTTAATAAATTCATAAGCGGGAATGTACTTTCTATAAGAAATATTCGTAATTTAATAAATATATATTAACTAGTGATATTAATTTATTATTTTCTATATAGAAAGGTGCACAAAGTATAAAAAAAATATATTTTAAAACGATTTTTATTTGACTGTAGTTTAAAAACATATCTTAGAACACTATGTAGAACTTTTTTCGCCATAAAAATAGTGCTAAGAAAATTATATATATATAAATATAGTTATTACTCTTAACGGTTAAATTATGATAAAAATAGTTTTAAACTATACTTGAATGGGTTAAAATATATAAATTTACTTAATTAATAACTTTTTTCAATACATGTTTAAAACTAGAAAAATAAAAATAAACAATTAAATATAAGTTATAAATGTACTACTATTGTGTATTTACTAATATTTAAATTTTCATAAATGTGTTTTTAACAAAAAAAATATATTAAATCAATGGTAAAGTTAAAAAAATTAAAGTAAGAATATACATGTCTATTTAACATAGAAATAATCCTTTGCTAAACAAGATGCATTTCTTTAATATTTATAAATATAAGATCAATATTTGTCTTGCCTATTTTCATAACCATTTATTTGGATAATTAATATACAGAATGGTTATAAAATAACAATGCTGATTTTAAACGATTCACGTGTAATTTGGTATGGGTTTCAGTACGGTTGAAGATTTTTTCCTGGCGAAAATTTACTCGTTTTTGAAGATTAAAGAAGCCTCTTAAAATGTTAGTATGATTAAAAAAAATTTTGAAAGTCACTCAAGAATTTTTAAAATCCTATAAATACCTACAATAAATTTTTTTTCCGATCTCGCCATTATTTTCTTAATTTATAATAATAACAAACTTTCATTCAAATAAATAATTATTGAATGTCTACATTTTCTTCTTATAAATTGATAATAATAGTAAAAATATCATATAAAACAATAAAAAAAAATTGGAATCAAAAATTCATCAACTACATGATGGTAATAATTTTTTTTGCCTCTATTCATTATCATGTAAACTACATAGAAGTAAAAAAAGGAAGCCATAATATTTATTTATAGGTTACTTAAAACCATCTATACCACATTAAAACTTTAATAATTCTTGAGTACCTTTTGAAAATATATTTTTTGAGATACTTCATCATTCTTAATGTAGAAAAGAATTACGTGTCAGAAAAAAATAAAAATTAAAACTTTTGTTCAACATGCTAATATTTGAAAAGGCTTCTGAAAACGACAAAAAAAATTCGTACAAAATCGAAAAAAGCCAGGAAAAATTAACAATTCGACGTTTTCAGAATTATTTCAAAAATTATTTTATTGATTTTTCAATTAACATTGTAAAACTTTTCTATGCTTTTAACCCTCCAATGGTGGCACCCTATTTCATGGCATTAGTGATGGCGCCAAGTCTGTCAAACCCGTATATATTTATACTACTCTTAAGAAGTGATTTGAAAAGAGCACGTATCTAGTTAATTATTAAATAATATAATGCGTTGGGTCTGTGAAACATGACATCACCAATGCAGGGTTAATACAGTTATTAATTTTCTGATTTTTTATTTGCTGAGGATGCTGTGATAATATTTTTTAAAGTACTTCCAAAATTCTGGAAAAGTGTATTGAATACTCATCGAAATCGAGTGATCAGATCGAAAAATATCAACAGGTTACTTTATAACCATACTTTAAGCCGCGGTCATACCAGTTCTGTTGGTAGCAACAGCAGCTGTTGTGGGTTCACACTACATTTTAATTTGTCCACCAGCCGCTGCTATTATACCGGTTGACGACAGTTCAACCCGGTCTTCTTTGTGAACATTGTTCCGGCAGTTAAAACCCTATTTTATACAATAGCAAAAACGAAAACAAAACAATTTAAAAAATGGGTGTACTTAAGTACACGCGTTAGAAGCTATACTTCTTTGGCATTATTGAAAAACAACTAAGAAAAATTAACCTCAAATATTTTAAACACATCAACCTCGACAGTGGCGAGTTAAAAGACACTTTTAAACCATTTAAACTGGACACTCTTGTTATTTTCACACCGTTTTATTTAAACTGTAATTGTTTTTTATTTAAATAAATATTTATTTTCTGTCTTTTTCCCACAAGTACATACATCGAATCAGTCGTTAAAATGCCCACCTGAAAATGTGTCACGGTAGGCCTAAAGAAGTATAACTGCAAAAAAAATTAACTGTTGTCATTAACTTATGCTTCAGTAAATAAAAAGCCAGTGTACTTTTTAATACGTGTTCTATTAATAGTCATTGTTAATTTAATTTTTATTTTTCAAGTTTGACGAAAACAAGAAAATGGCTAAATTCCTAGAGATACATGAAAAATTCTATACTAACAATATTAATGAATGCTCGAACTACAGCAGTTAAAATAAATTGAAAACTGAAAAATAGTGGTACCAATAATTTTGGTCCTATTAAACTGGCATACTTCTGACATCAGGAATCTTTGCACTTACCTTAATAACAGTGGCTGATTTAGGTTCATATTTAGCTGCTAGATGTTATCAAACAGCGATTAGTCTAACTTCGGTTTTATATAACATGACTACAATATCGTAATATTTTCACAATGCAGAAACATATGTTAAAATACACTAAAATAATAATTCTTCACAAATTTTTAGAAATACACACTATTGCACCTTAAAATATATAGCATATGATCCCTTATTCATAAAAATATAAATAATAAATACTTTGTATCATGGTTGGTCGATAAAAAATAAATGCTATTTGAAGTTTTGTGAATAAGGGATATTATTAATAATAAAAACACCATATATTTTCATGTAAAACTTGGAAATATTTGGTAATAAAAAATTAAATAATATTTATATAAAAAAATAGCAGTTTGTGTTGTAATGAAATAAAAATTTTAACCCATAAAAACCAAGTCATATTGGTGATTTTGTAAACTATTAAATAACTAACCTGAAATATTTCATTACAATACATGATTTTAAATAAACCAAATTTCGTAAATAATTGGAATTGTATATTTTAATATAAGGTTAAAAATCGAACAACGAAATTTGGTTGAATATACGAATTTTTAGTAATTAGTAAATTTTAATTGGTTATTATTGTAAAGCATGTAATTTAATATAAATGTCAACTAAATGTCACTGAAAATACATTTATTGAAATAAATATATTATAAAAAATATCTTCTTTTCTTTTCAATCAACTTTTTATTTACCTAAGGGAGGTTGCCCACATACGGACCGCACATCTTTTTGTCGATCATAAAGGCGTCAAAATTGAACATAGAGCAAGACCAATGGCACCAATGGACAGCTTATTGATTTGCGCATCTATATTAGGAGATCCGACATAGGAACTACCTTCACCCATCTGTTTAATGGATGAAAAGTATTTTTTATCAAATTTAGTATGTTAAAAAATATATTGCGAGTGAGTTGGCTAAAAAATTCCTGACAAGGCTATGATTAATTAAAAATTGAAAAAAAGTGTATCACTCTCCTTCTCTATTGCATGAACAAATAGCATGTGCACTCTCTGTCACCCGACGGCCTTCCGCGCGCAGCTCCAATGCTGCGTCCTCTTCTATCGCACATGAGTGCAATGTTATCATATCATAATCATAGCCTTGACAGGATTTTTTTAGCCAACCCACTCGCGATATATTTTTTAACATACTAAATTTGATAAAAAATACTTCTCATCCATTAAACAGATGGGTGAAGGTCGTTCTTATGTCGGATCTTAGACTATATGATGAAGCGAAATAATATATTTCGTGAATTTTATGGGAATTAAATAAGATTTTCCGAAAACAGACAAAATCACGATTTCCACATACTTCCACCAAATTACCTAAAACAATTATGCCAAATCATAATTTCGTTCTTAATATATCATATTTTATTGAAATAAAAGAAAATGGAAAATTATATTTATTCCTCTTCCGAAGCTTCTGATTCACAATGGATGCAAGTGAAGTAGTTGTTTTTGATGTTTGCAATCTTCAAATGTACTTCACCGACACAAAAACTTATCTGAAAAGTATACATTTCGTTTTTCGGTCACAGAACAGTAGTAAGTACATACGTGCGAACGCGTCTATGTCTCAGAAAAATGTAGCTGATATGAAGAGCTATCAATGACAGAAGTTTGAACTCGCTACAAATACAACAACATAGTCTCTCTGTTCACAGAATTTATTTAACGAGTCATACATACGCCAGGAGCAGAAATTACCGTAACTTCCAATTTTGACATGTGCAGTTGATTTTAGTACCATTTCGACAATTATCATCCGGTTTTGTTAAAATAAAGAAAATAGATAAAGCTATAGTAAATTGCATTAAAATTGGACAAAAAATGTTTGTGTAACAGCATTTTGAATTTTGAACAATGACGAATTTTGGTTAAAAATCGATTTTCTTTGTATAAAACATAATTTTCGAAGGGAATTACTTTATGAGTGGGTATAATTCAAGGTTTTTTTAGTTCAATTCGGACCCATTGCATAGCTACATTACGAATGATCTTTGGTTGAAGTATTTTATTTAAAAAAAAGTAGGTATATACATACGAATTTGATTGTTTGCATATCGGAAAAAAAACGATTTTTTGCAATATCTCGAAAACAAGAGCTGATTGAGCAAAATAATGGCCATTTTTGGGTTCAGTGTGCCCAAATTACCCTAGAAAAGTTGTTGTTTACCCTGCAGCAAACAGTAATATTTTTTTGTCGACCAGTGTAATTTTTTTTAGTAAAAATCTTGACAGGATGTGAGTGAGTTCCGGCACCATTTTTTAAAAAAGTTTTCTGTTTTACAATGGGTTCTCACGATATTCAAATCTAATTTTTAGCTAAATCTTTGGGGGATCGTAGCCCCCTCGGAATTTTCGGACACTAGTTGATATGAACATTTTTGCTTTTAATATTTCTCTATCAACTGTTTAAGTTTGTTCCATCTGATATAACTCACATGTATATTTAAAAAAAATCATAAAATAATAAATAATAAAAAATAATTAACATGTAAATTTGGTCAAATTAACAAAAATTTTGGTAACCCATATTTAACCAAATATTGTGGTTCAATTTTACTCTGCACGGTGCTCTGGAAGCCAACTTAAATAAAAAAATTGATTGCCTCTGATTTTTTTGTACAGTTCAATTCTTAAGTATTTAAGGAACATTTTAAGACCAAAAAGAAAAAAATCGCCTAGGCGCTTTTTTAATAATAATCATAAAACAAAAGAATACATAATTCGTGTACAGGTCAGAACGCGATTTTTTGTATTATTTATTGTTTATTAACTTTTTACTCTACAAAATAAACAAAAAAAATAAAAAAATATTGGGATTTGAACTTGGGACCCATTGTTTATAAAATCTTTTATAATTTTTTGTAAATTTTGAAATATAAACCAAACGGTATTTTATATCGAAAAATCACAAGAGACACAATAATTTGATTTTATTAAGGGGATTCCAAAACATATTTTATATTATCGATCGGATAACTAATACCCGAGATATTGATTATTTTCAATTTTGAACGGCCGCCATTTTGAAATTTATATAGATATTCCGCTAACTAACGAACTTAACTGAGGTATTTACAAAATCGATTTTTCTTCCAAGATTCAAAAAGATCGGAAGAATACCTGAAAGGCTAGAGAGTCTGCAAGAAAAAGGTCTTATAATAAAATTGAAAATACTTCATATCTAGAGTACTAATTATCGTATCGATAATATCAAATATGTTTTAGAATCCCCTCAATAAAACCAAATTATTGTATCTCTTGTGATTTTTCGATATAAAGTACCGTTTGGTTGATATTTTAAAATTTACAATTATAACAAATCTTGTAAACTAAGAGTCTCGAGTTCGAATCCCAATATATGTTTATTTTTATTTTTATTTTTTCTTGTACTTAGGGTTTCAAGTTCGAATCCCAATATATATTTTTTTTAAATTTTTATTTGTATATATATGTAGAGTAAAAAGTTAATAAACAATAAATGCTAAATAAAATTCACGTTATAATTCTTCATACGGTTTCTTATTTTATGAATTATTAAAAAAGTGCCGAAGCGATTTTTTTCTTTTTGGTCTTAAAATGTTCCGTAAATACTAAATAATTGAATAGTACAAAAAAATCAGAGATAATCAATTTTTTATTAATGTTGGCTTCCTAGGCACCGTGTCTGATAAGTAACTTCAAAACCCCGAGAGTTATGTCTACTGACCAGACTCAAACCATTTTTGAATATCAACTTAAAATTTTCTAAGCATGAGCTTACACTCCGTTATATTCACACTAACCATTATTTTAATTATAACGTCGGACTCTATACCTACAATGTGTCACCATTACGTTTGTTTGAACAATATCGTAGCCCAACTTGTTTGTTATACAACTTTGTTGCGGTTTTCGCTATTTGTCAGTTTATTTATTTTCGCGTGTTGTTGATCGTGTTAGATTAATTGCAAATCAAATAGTTGGACACATTTATACAAATTGAATAATGACCCCCTAAAGTGGATGTATTTTTTATGTAATTATTTGTTAGTCAGTTAGGTTAATGTAGAGTGTTTGATGTGGTTAGATGCAGTGGCGGTGCGTCAGATGAAGCAAGTGAGGCCAAGCCTCACTTGCTTTATCGACGAATAAAAAATAAATATTTATTATATTAAACATAATAAATATATTAGTATTTATATGTATTTGTCGTAATTTTTACTAAAACATACTTATATTCCTCCCCAATGTATTATTTAAACATGAAAAAAATCATTTAATAACCAATTATTTACATTTGAGCCAAGTAACTTACTAGCCTCAATAGCACCATTGCAGCGCATAAGTGTGAGAGAGAACAAAAGTAGAGAGGGTAATGCAGAATATAACATAGAACAGAGGCCAAAGTTATATTGCTTCAGCTGTATTTCGCATGCGCAGAGCACATAATAATATGTATATTCGTAGTATAGGTGCAAGGTATATAAAGACAAGGTAGTCTCAACAATTCCTTGACCAATCAGCGTTGGCGCGGGAATTGACGTCACCTGGGGGATATATTCAAATGTCATAAATTTTTAATTGAATATTAATTATAAAAAAATCCTTTATTTATTCTTGTTTTCGTATTTTTTGATATTTTAACAACACATACAATCAAATAAGTACAAATTCGACATTGTAAAATCATAAAAAAGCTGTCAAAGACAATTTGGTGAATTCGGGAAGCATCATTTTTACTATTCTTAAGTTGGCAATACGTTATATGATTCTGACAGCACTTTATGATTTTTCTATGTCGAATTTGTACTTATTTGATTGTATGTGTTGTTAAAATATCAAAAAATACGAAAACAAGAATAAATAAAAGATTTTTTTGTAATTAATATTCTATTAAAAATTTATGACATTTGAATAGATCCCCCAGGTGACGTCAATTCCCGCGCCAACGCTGATTGGTCAAGGAATTGTTGAGACTACCTTGTCTTTATATACCTTGGTATAGGTGTATACGTGCAGAGGCAATACACTTGTTCGATTCATTCGATTCAGTTTGTAGTTATTGTTGTAAAATTTTATTTTAAATTCTGTATTAATTGTTAGAGTAAACAATTTTATATTTTATCAATATGTTATTTAGCATTTTTATCAGTTATGAATTAAGCATTATGTTCTTCTATATGAAACTCTCTGCTTTAGGACTTATATCTATAGAAAAGGAATTTTTTGATTGAACTGCCAAAAAAATAAACTTTGACGGAATAATAAACAAATTTGTATCTATGAAGGATCGACGAATAATATTTAAGAAATAATCAATTATTTGTAATTAAATATTTTTTTGTAATGATGTAATGATCGTCTCTTACAATAAGAGGGGGGGGGTCTTGCCCAGGGAGTCAAATTCCGGCCCAGAGGATATTGTTTAAAAGTACAGGATTTTTTTTGGCCTCACTATAGTCATTCTGCACGCACCGCCACTGGTTAGATGTTTTTTATATTTTAATTTATGAAAATGTTCATTGTAATTGTATTTTATAATAGAATTGTTTATTTAGTGTAATGACTATAGCAAATAAGAGTTAATAATAATAGTCGAAATAGATATATCGAATATGACCACCAAACTATCGTAAGCGACAAAAAGTTTATTTTTTACGAGAATATATTTTAAGGGTTCCGTAGAAAACTAGGAACCCTTATAGTTTCGCTATCGGTCCGTCTATATAAATTTTATACCGATTAAGATGAAATTTGGTATACGGACGTAAATTGATAACCTAAAAACAAAAATGAAAAAAAAAATTTTTTTTGAACACTTCCCATGAACTGAAAAGTATGTATATTCAAAGTTGTTTTTTCACTTATTGAGTGGGATGTCTATAGACAGGTCTCCTTCAGTCACGATATATTTGCATTTCAATATCGTTATCAGAGCATCCTCCCTTCCTCTAATTTCTAAACTATCGATCTCTATACTTTTAATTAGTAGAGTAGCACCGACAGAAGTGGGCCACCCGCTATATTTGTTTTCATAAGTGACATATCTGCAACAGAATATTTTTGTTTTTGTTTTTGACAGAGAAGCTCAGTTTGAAGTAGGTTTTTGTGAAGACGTTCATTAGTGTTCTCCAGCGATTAGTACCAAAAAATATGTTTTTTCCTTTTTTCTCGTTTTCAAAGTTATCGTGATTTGCATAAGTTTTTCATCGAATTTAATCAAGTAAATAGCCTTGAATTTAGTTTTCGACGTAACCTTCAAAAATTCGAAGAGATTTTAGCATATTGTCGCGTGGTGTTCTCGCCACGTGCTTTCGCGTAAAATTATGCTTGAGGACAGAAGTGGGCCATTTTTTGCAGACAGAAGTGGGCCACTGCATTGACGTTCTGTTTTGACATTTATTGTTTTTTTATGAACCAATCAAGTGGTTTTATGAATTAATTTGAATGTTTTAGCGATCATGCCACCAAAAAAAAGATAAACCGACTGGCGTTAAACCCATCGACTACGATAAATTGCTTGGTGCTATAAAGCAACTTCACTTTATTTTGTATATTTTTGAAGCAATATAATAAACAATATCACACATGAAAATTGGTTTTTACAATTTAATTTCTTAAAAATTTTTTTAATTTAACATAAAAAAACACAATGCCTGATCCTTTTGCTTGTTTTAGATGAAAAACTTGGGTGGCCCACTTCTGTCTGCAAAATCGTGAAATCGCAAATTTCTATTTTTTTACTTAACGATGTAAAACGATATGTTAAAATGAAAATTTTCAAAATCTGTGTTTGCAGACAGTTAGGTTAATCCTTACTCAGCAAATAGACGCAATAAGTGTGGAAAAATATTAATTTTTGAACATTTTATAGCATGAAAACCAAAGTGTGACCCACTTCTATCTGTACTACTCTACTTTCAATGAAAATTATAACGAAGACTGTAGCAAAACTAGTTTATGAAATTTTTAGAATAACTATTTTTTATAAATCGTAATAAGAATGACAACGGAACCCTATCATGTGCGTGCACAACACGCACCTGGCCGTTTCATTTAGAAATTCTGTTAGCTACTTTATTGAATAGTAAAAACAATTTTGGCGGTTACGGTAGAAATACTTTAACCTTTTTATTTTCGATGATTTAGCCAGAACTCTTTGAAATACATATTTACCTAGAGATCTTGCAATTTGATGTTGTCAGCAATAAAAATTTTAAACTTCTGATTAGAACTTGATACCTAAAGCTTCAATACATAATTTATTAACTTCCCAGCATAGGGAAGTTATTGTAATGGATCCGAAAATAGAAATGAAAACTTATCTATTTTTATGTTTCAAGTTGTGAAGTGGGTATTTATTTGGTCATTTTTTTCCTGCATGATATCACGCAAATAAAAATTGATATTGGTTTCGTTGGGATGCAAATGGAAGCGTTTTGACGTTAATATTACCTGAAGGATATTTAATCAAATTCGATCTAGCCATTTTTTTGTTTGAACAAAAAGACTGCAAAAAAGTAGATTTCAGAATTTCTTGAAAATGATTTATCCGATCAATTTTGTTTTGGTGGCAATCGATACTTTTAAATATAAAATATTTTTAGTTTTTATCAAATAACATTTAATATTAGTGGAAAAACAATAAATAATCAGTATTCTAGTATTGACAGTCATACCATGCTTAGAAGTTGGTTGTGTGGACCTCAAGGGTCGCACTTATTGTTAGTTGCAAATGCCACCTTTGTATAGTCTAGGGTTGTTAGGGATATGACATATCGGTTACGGATACGGACAAGGATATATTTTTTTTTTGGTTTCAGTTTCGGATACGGATATGGATTTTTTTTTTCTTGGTTTCGGTTTCAGATACGGATATGGATATATTTTTTTCTTATGTTAGTTTCGGTTTCGGATACGGATAGGGATATTTTGCCCCCTTTAGTTTCGGATACGGATATTTTTTTTTTTTCAGCCCGTAGTATAGTTTCCGTTGAAATTAGATAGAGTCGAAATTGGTTATAACGATATCGTTTAATACAACATATCGGTTTTAACGACTCAAAATAAAAGTTTCGACTGAATCCCATATATAGTAATTGCCTAGTTACCGGTTTATACGACCTAATATGACTGGTACCCTCGATGTCGTTATAACTGATTTAGACTGTCTGTATATTCCTTTTACTTATAATCTATACAAATTTACATTTCTAGCTGTGTCTAACTTCCAGATTTAAATAATATAAATAATTTTTTGTGGCAACAATAGAAATTTGAAGTAACGAATTCTAATAAAATTGAAATATGATGATAAACTTGATTGTTTCATTTACAATTTTTAAAAATTATGCATAATCTTTAATATATAGTAGATTTTCAAAAAAGTGATTATTGCATATTTATTTTAAAAATCATCTGCGGTAGCGAATTTAAAAATAGAGACCAAATAAAAGTACATGATACGCCAATCAAATTTCAGGCGGTAAATACAAATTTATAATCTGCTCGTATGTTTTGTTTGTGTCTCGAGGCTCGGGGCAACAAGTAAGAAAATATCCGAAATAATTATTTCGGATACGGTTTCGGTTTCGGAGGTCAAATCTTTTCGGATGTTCGATAGTTTTGGTTTCGGATACGGAGCTCCGTAACATCCCTAGTATAGTCCAATCCCACTCTATGGCTTGTTTACATTTTTAACGATAAATCTCATGGTCACAAGGATATGTTCAGCGGTGGATTTACGTTAAGTGCCGCCCTGAGCAAAAAAAATATTGCCGTCCCTCTACCAAGGGAAAATATCACCTATTTTCTTCAGTTGAAGTAAACAAATATAGGCGGATGTAGTTAATGATTAATGAGTTGGTACACAAATGGTAGCAAGTTGGTCAGGTCGTTCAGAACAAAAATCGTGCGCCAATTCGAAATCAGTAGTTCAATTGATAGAGGACAATCAAAATCGTCAGAAAATTTTTACAAAATGTAGAAAAATCGTTTTGATAATCGGAGTAATTTTTTGTATTCCTTTTTTTCAGAGTGTGCAATAGCCCATGATGCACATGCCTAAATCCGCCGTTGGATATGTTTCATAATTCAAAAATTAATTTTGTCAAAATTGTCGTTAACGATAATTTGGTAGCTCAATGCACATAGAAAAACTCTAGTCTGTTTGTGTTAATTAGCAAATGCATAGTTCTGATTGGTCTATTTGGAGATTTACAAGAAATAAAATGTGTGTAAAAGTCCCAAACATTCAGAGGGAAGCTTCTGCCATGAGGTTTAAGATACATTTTTTTACATCTACTTATATACATATAGTACGTCTGGTTCGTGGCAAATAAAGCCAAAACGCTGCACTTTTTGATTGGGGTATGCCACTTTCTGTGGTCATATATAAGGTCAAATGAAAGATTTTCAGATAGGGAGCCACTTTAAAATCCGTGTAGAACACTGTTATATCGGCTATTAAAGATGGCCCCTACGGTTTTTATTAAATTGGCTGTATCTCAGCTCCTAATCATCCGATTTTTAAGTTCTTATTAAAAAAAATCTTTTTTATCATTATTCATTTTTCTCTAAATTTTAAGGGTTCCCCACAATTTTCCGAAATCTGAAGATTTCACTTTTCTTACAAGCTTAATTGTTATATAACTTGTTTATTGTGCCCAATAAATTTTTTTTACTTCATATAAAAAAGAAAGATATTTTTTTCTGCGTTCCATTGATAACTAGATAATACTGTTTTAATTAACAACTTCTTTGGAAATAGCGTGTTAAACTAAGAAAAATAGATTATTTTTGGATCATTCCAAGTCAAGTTTACCTGTATTGGTTTCTCGGATTCGAGATTTTGATGGAAATGTCCATTTATACCTTCCCTGAATCAATTCTGACTATTTTTATCATCATGTCTGTCTGTCTGTCTGTGTGTGTATCTGTTTGTCTGTAAACGCTGGAACTCAAAAATGGCAGTACATAGAGGGGTAAAATTTTATATTAAGGATTAATTTGTTTTAAAAAAGAAAACCAGATGTTTTTAAAACCGGAAACGGATATTTACTCTTGTAATTTTTGTTATATTCGAAATATTTTTGAAACGGTAAGTGTTGGAAGAAAATGTTTAAATAATAATTTACTTATAATATTATTATTTATAATTTATGTTATGTTCAATTCCTCTTAAAAAAAGTTTTTGAGGTTATAATCGTTTTTTTCAATTATATTCGAAATGGTTTAAAGCAGAAATAAATTATTGAAATAAAAGTTGTAGAGTACGTTATTTTCTATAGTTTATGTTCCATTAATTTTTTTGTATCTTTTACCAATTAAAAAAAAATCTTTTTTATTTAATTTTTTGTTTTTTTTCCATTTTTTTTAACAAGTTCATGACAGAATGAAATGTTTATAACAAAAAATATAGAGAACGTTATTATCAATAGTTTATGTTCTATTAATTTTTTTGTATCTCTTACCAATTAAAAAAAAATCCTTTTTATTTAATTTTTTATTTTTTCCATTTTTCCATGACAGATTTTTAAATTTTTTAGCTATACCATATGAGAAAATTGATCCCAACATAAAATTTCATATGATAAAAGGTAAACTTGACATGGAATGATCCAAAAATAGTCAATTTTTCTTAGTTTAACACACTTTTTCCAAAGAAGTTGTTAATTAAAACAGTATTATCTTGTTATCAATGGAACGCAGAAAAAAATGTCTTTCTTTTTTGTATGATGTAAAAAAATGATATTGGACACAATAAAAAAGTTATATAAAAATTAAGTTCGTAAAAAAAGTAACATTTTCAGATTTTCGAAAATTGTGGGGAACCCTTAAGATTTAGAGAAAAATGAATAATGACAAAAAATAATCTACTCAATAAGAACTTTAAAACAAACAAAAGAAAATTGAAATCAGATGACTAGGAGCTGAGATACAGCCAATTTAATAAAAACGGTGAGGGCCATCTTTAATAGCCGATATAATGGTGTTCTACACGGATTTTAAAGTGGCTCCCTATCTGAAAATTATTCTTTTGACCTTTTTTTACGTACCAGACGTACTAATAAAGAGAGGACCCGAGATCTGACTCTTCAACGCCCAATCCAAACCTCTTGATCAAAAAACGTCAAATTTTAAAGTTATCTTCTTTTTGTGACGTAAGCACCCACTAAGAAGGAAAGGTATGAAAAAGTGCTTAAACTTTAGGTAAAATACTCTTCTATTAAAATAGGGGTGAAAAATGTCAGTATAAATGTTCACAAAAAACAATTTGATATAAATTAAGATAAATACATTAAAAATAAACATTCATATATTTCTTCTATAGCACCTTGTACATATCTTCATTTATTATAATTAAACAAACGCTAATGTAACACAATAGTATTATCTAATCATTGTACAACATAATGAAAAGCAAGTGTTAATCTGGTGTAGATTACAAGTGCAAGAGAGACACAAGTATCGTTAAGCCATACGTCTGCGTATATCTGTCTCTCACACGTTATGTGCGTGGTTTGCAAATTTTGCTTAAATGATGTACGGAATTCGCGCGGGTAAGTTTAAATGTAAATTTGTTAATTACGGCTAAATATATGTAGTTAACTATAAGTAGGAACAGATTGATTATATTTTTGTTTAGGATTTTGTTAATTGGTTATTAATTTAAGTTTTTCTTCTGTAGACTTTCGTGGTCGTTACCCATATAAACTAAGTTTCCGGGCTGTTGTTCACGTTGTCGTATTTTCTTACTTGACGTTTCAATCTTCAAGTTAGAATCTTGTGTTTCACAAACACTTTTGAAGAAGACTCCGACATCAGAGTTGAATCGTAAAGGTAAGAAATACGACAACGTAAACAACTAAGTTCATATTATATACTAATTTAGGGATCGGAGTAGGGTGGAGGAAAATACGGGGTAATATTATCTTAAACTAGAATTTAAATGCAGCTTCGCGCACGTGTTTTTCAAAATCAGTGAATGTACAAAATCGAGGCATATTAAAAAAATTTATACTGAAACCGAACCCAGAACCATTAAAAAATTATGGGTTTTCCAGCTCTAAAATATATGTATACCTATTATTAACCCAATCGTGCCCAGCGTTACAATTGAACGTGAATTCATTTGGCATTCTCTACGTTTGACAGAAACTCAAAACTATTCATTTTTGACGCTTGATGGCGCTAGGAGTAGCTGTTGAACGATGTGAGGGAATTAAAAAAACAGTGAGAGGAAATGATGTGTGTATGTTTACTTTATTTTACCTGCCTTAACGACAACATACACACAATTTTCGATGTTCACTTTTTAATATATATAGATTTGAGTGACGGAGGGATAGAAGCCCGCTAAATGTTTGGCATACCTAGAACCCTATTGTATATATCTGTTATATTATGTAGATACTATGTATATAATTATATTTATTTATAGTAATGATCAATAACCTGATATTCAAACACATCTAAGACGACCTTTAGCACAAAGAAGCAAAATTAAGTGACAAAGGAAATGTTTAACATATTCCCACCGAATGATAACACTTCACCACTACCGCAACACCCAACCAAGCCCACCCAATCTCATCAAACTACATCTACACAAATCAAAGCACGCTTTATGTGTTGCACAATATCAAAACAGGTCGGCATCGATGTGTTAATGAGAAATTATACGCGTACAGATAGTATAGTGTTTCCATTTGTCGCCGTTTTAGTAATTGGGAGGCTCTTGCTGTCTCCTTAGAGGTCCCTTTCTTGTGATAACCAGTCTCAATTATGCCGAACATTGAATGCACTCAGACTGGGACTTGGCCGAGATGATAAGGGACAGCTTTCTGCTTGATGGTACTTCGGCTTTGTGGCTAGATTAACACGTATGTACCAGTCGACTTTCGTTAATGTTTCAACAGGAATTCAGCGATATCTGTTGCGAATAGATATGTTTCACCGCAGACCATATGGACCTTATTGTGGTTTGGATTGTGATTTGTGATTTACATATGTCAAATATACAGGTAGGTATATTTCATATAAAGGAGGTGGGTAGATAAGGCCAGTTTTTCACCTATCACTCATGCGAGGATATGTCCTTTGTGATATAAATCGCACGTCAAAAAGAGCACGTTTGAGGTTTTTATACATTTCAATCATCATAAAAATAATTCAGCTACTACTGTAATGTGAACCATTTTTATTAATATTAAAGTATATTCTATAAACATTCATCCCAGTATTAGTTTATTTTGGTTCACAGTGCGCTTCTATGTAATATAAAACAAAACAATTCAAAAAAGGTATAAAAAAATGTGTAAAAATCGAAAACACGCTCTTTTTGAGGTACTATTTATATCATTTATTGTTTTATTAATAACATAAATCTTGTATGTTCGTAATGGACATATCTTCAATAATACCGAAAAGTATTTGTATACATATACGGAATTATTGTTTAGGATTTTTGAAAAATATAGTTGAATTAAGTTATTGACTAGTTATTATTGTAATAATATAATAACTAATGAACATCTAAATTCCTTAACAAAAACGAATCAGAACAAAAAGTAAAAATAATTTTTGTTCTGATTAAATTTAAAAGTTAATTATTGAAAACAAAATAACCAATTTACGTTCAAAGGACTGAATGCCGGCCAAACGCATCGCTCCCTCCTTACCGCACGCCACGACACGGGTTTCTGCGCGAATAATATGTTTCCGAATGTATATTTCAAGTTATTTCCTAAACCGAAAGAACAAATTGGATGCTGTAAAGAGCAAATCATATCTACATTAAGTACTTATGACGATGGTATCATTTATTTTGATAAGAATTAATGTTTTGCAGTTCATAAGTCCACGTAAACAGAACCAAAATATTTTTAATTTTCTTTGTAACATAGAAGCAGTCACTGTTGCTTAGATATAAAAGTTAGACATATGGTGTCGCGGAGTTTATTTTAAATCTATTTATTCTACACAATTATTTACTACATTATTTTGTTCAATATTTAACGGTTTAGGCAGCGCACTGCAAAAGAGCGCGCTGGCGGCAAACTTTTTTCTGACTTGATTTACTATTATCGTCACTGCTTAGTGTTATGTTACCTAACATAACAAAATATAGCCTATAATCTGGCCAGATAACGTGAATTAAAAAAGAAACCACGTAAATCAGATAAGTGGTTCTCGAGTGATAAGCGCACTAACGGGCAGACAGACAGACAGACATTGAGCTTTATATTTATTAAGGATACTTCGTTGAACGCATGAGTAATAGGCGAAAAACTGGCCTTATCTACCCAACTCCTTTATATGTACACTTACACCATCCAAAAGATTGAAAGCAGGTATATTTTTCTGTGTACCAAAACTTTATTATCAGTGCGTTCGAAGAGAGAGTTTAGAGGATTCCGTATCTCAAAATGAAAACACGGAACCTTTATAGGATCACTTTGTTGTCCGTCTATCTGTCTGATCGTCAAGACCTTTTTCTCAGGAACGGTTAAAAGTATCAAGTTGAAATTAATACCAAATAATAAATTACAAGATTCTAGGTCAATGGGAAATGCACTTAATTGTTAATTAAAATAAAGACGATTGCCGGTAAGAATCTTGAAATTGAAGTATACCATATAAATTTTTGATTTAAAAAAACAGTTTTTTCCTTCTGTATAACCCAATGTTAATGTTCTATAGTTTACTTTAGTTGCATTAAACTATATAACGTTAATCACGAGACAGCTATACGACTTTCAAACCACCTTTTGAAAATCTCTACGTAATTTTCGAACAAGTTGATATTAGATGATCATCCTTTATCTCATTAATAAAATCTGATTGAGGTCAAAAGTTCGCCAAACAACCACAAAAGCAATTATTTCAATATCAGGCAAAATAAATACTTTAGATTTAAATGTAGATAGAATCTGGCCGCACTAAAACTAGCTTGGTTTGGGAAACTTTTTGAACTGCTGGGCCAAAGTAAAGCCCCCTTTAACGTATTAATCCTCGAGTGAGGAAAGGAAAACGCATCTGTTATTTAACGAGCTCCATTAAACAAATGAGAACAGACGAATAGCAATTGTTCTCTGTGTATGTATAGGATGCGACGAAAAAAAGCAAGTTTCTTAATTCATCACCGAACCGATTTAGATTTTAAATATTATTAAATTATTTCTATAAAAGGCTTTTGAAAAATGAATTAAGATTGTTAGGGATATACCATATCAATTACGGATAAGGATTTTTTTTCTTGGTTTTGGTTTCGGATATGGATTGGGATATTTTTGTTTCTTTCTGTTTCGGATACGAATACGGATAAGGAATTATTTCGGATGAGAATTTTTTTCAGTTACATTATTATTTATTTTTGCTTAGATTTGTGTGTTTGAACTTATAGGTGACTAGCTGGAAACTATTCGAAATAATCTTTTCCGATACAGTTTCTGTTTCGGAAGTGGTATTCAAAAAATAAAATGAATAAACGATTTTTAAACATTTCTTTTTATATTTTAATGAGAATTAATATACGATTTTATTTTTATTGTTCAAAAATGGTTTATTTATAAAAATATATAATGAATCCCCGTGTCATATTATTTTAATTTGGTTCTATCAATTTATCTATTTTATCTATTTTATCTATTTATTTCGGCTTAACTCAGAGCCGTGTCAAAAGAAAGAGATAGAAAATGGTTTGTCATTATTTAAACAGAAGTAACTATTTCTTTCTTATTTCACTGTTTTGAAGAAATATTACACCATTTTTTTCGGGATACATCTATCTCTTTTTCTAATAAGAATGAAATAAATGAATTATTAAATAAGGGCAAGTATATCCCAAATCATTTTCCATCTATTTCTTTTTATTTGACACGGCTCTGTTTTCGAATCAGATGCGCGGTCCATGCTCTATGTCTATGGGTAAATAGGCTTTATTTTTTAACAAATAAGACAGGTCTCACCCCTTCAGGTTGTCACCCGGATCGGACCACCCTGTCTCCCTACCCACGCCGCTGACTGATTTGATTTAGAATATACAATCCTTAAAAAAATTGATAAGTTAATAAAAAATTAAGGGATATTTTTTGAACTCTTTTAACCCTTGGCAAAGAACGGAGAGGGATGATAAAATTTGTTGAAATTTTTATTCAAAAATTAGAAAGCACAAACTTTTAAATGTGCTTTGGAACACGCAAATTAAATGAATTTTCGCGGAAATATAACTGAAAATTTGAATTTTTTGTTTTGCATTTTTTTTTATTATCCCTTAATTTTTTTGAGGTGTGTATAATAAAACACCAGTTTTAGAAACAAAATTTTCTTGATTTGATTTGAGCAAATTTAGAAAAATCGATTTAAAAAATCAAAGATCGGAGATTCAAAAATCGATTTTTTGATTAAATCGAATCGAGATCGGAAACCCTAAATTTAAATTATTAATTATTGTAGATTTGGACACCCCGTATCAACCATTGGACGGTAAGTGGTAAGTCCAATAAGAGATATATTTCCGCAAAGTCGCGGGGCCCCCAGAGACGCGGGGCCCGTAGCATTTGCTACTCCCGCTACGTTGTTAATCCGGCCCTGTCTGGATGTTCCTATTACCTTAAAATATCAAATAGTTTTAGTGTGCAGTTGTTAAATGTTTGTGCAGCTCTGAACTTAAAAATTGCAGTTGTAATAGGTAATTTGTGCTGTGTAAAAAATTATATAATATTTTTTTCCCATTCAAACAGCAAAAACATATTATATGCCTTACCTCAAATTGTGCAGTTATCAAAATTAAAATATCCCCTGCAACTAATTTAAATGCACTTTATATTCAATATTATACTTACATAATTGATTCAAAAAGAATACACATCTCTTTAATTAAAAACCTCTTTGCAAAATAAACATAATGTGTTTTTGATAGAACCATCCACGGGGTAAAATACATTATCGGAAAATAATCATACACAAGCTTATTTGAATAATTTTAAAAAATCAACCTACCTTACATAATCTGTTTCAAACAACCACTACAGTTACAAAACTCTTTTATAAAACACATTTTTAATGTCATTAAAATATTTTCAAGATATATAAATTTTTAAAGGTATTATTTGACCCAATTTTTGGTAATAGGTGATTATTTCATTACATCTAACCAATTTCAGAATCGAATGAAGAAGTGCATGCAGAAGTGGTCGACCAATTTTCATTCAAATTCACTTATCACAAACTTAGTAGGCTCCTGCCATTTGATTATTATAATATTTTAATCATTTCTCCATGTATGTACCCAACAAAGACAGATATTTTGAAACTCGTTTACTAAATAAAGAAGTACTCTTCGGTTATACTCGTAGTACTCATATATTTAATGTGCAATTAAATTATTATGTAATCTATTGAAAATTGTAAGTAAATTTTGTGGCAATAAATATATTTGAATTTCCGAATTTTAGTATTTAAATATGTTAAACTTGATACAAATTTAATTAATGAAATGGACGTATATTTGTGTTTTTATTTAAAATGATGTTACTACATATATAAGCTCCGCCCTAGGAAAAAACACTCAATGATGTTTGTATTAATATTTGAAATTTTTGTAAGTGATTCTGACCTTTACGGTGGCAGACGACTTCTGAAGCATATAGCACCTGTATAGAGTGATGGATATAGAAAATAATGACAAGGAGAGCATAATTCAAATTGTAAAACCCATTACTAATGTATTTGTCTATACTCGTATGTTCTGTCTGTAGTCTGTACAATACATGTGTACATACATATTTTTTTGTCTATACCAAGAGTTGGCAAACTGTGACTTATATGAGGTATTGAAGAACTAAAATTGAAAATTAAAATAAAAACTTCTGCCAAGTAAATGCATAGTGCGTCCTCGTGCTAAATTATTTAAATAGAAAATATGAATTTGAAATTGTTCGCCCTTATACATCGTCACTCTACCCCCTTATACTACGTCATTAAATGATATTTAATATGTCAATTTTTTTTTAAACACGACTTTACAAAAAAAATCGTACAATTTATGTAACATGCATCGTTCTTGAGATATATTTAGAAAAAATAACATTTCTGGAATAATTTTATTACAAAGTGATTGTCTGCCATGAGCAAGTTGCACAAATTATTTTATTTTGTGACGATCGCTTCTCACTTTTAACATACTTGGTTCGGGTCTTGATCGGTTATTCCCATGTAGAAAATGTCAACCTTGACGATGGGCCCAAGCTTGACCCAATATTGGGTAACCAGTGTTGCTGGTCTCAGTCTAGGCCAACCTTTAGATACCGAACTTCGGTCACCTATTTTTTACCCAAGATATGGCCGACTATAGACCAGCCTTGGTACGACAAGTCTTAGTCAACAAGCCTTTTGAACGAAGTTATCATTTGTATCTTAATTGACTCAGTGTTGGTTAGCATTGATGCAAGCCTGGATCAACTATAGCCCCTTTGTAATATCCTACATGGGTTATCGTCAATTTTCATCATTCGTTCTTTTGTGTGTTACATAGACTGTAGTTAAAAAGCAAGGTGCTGTGAACAGGTGTCTGCATGGCATCCGAGTAGCATTGTATTAGTGTATAACAACAATTTCCATCCAAATTTTCAAAAATTACGGAACCTTAACCAAATTTATATTTTACGGCCTCCCTCCATTTAAAATAAATCATTATTATATATTTAATATTAGTTTGAAAAGTTTTATTGGTACTTTAAGCGAAGAAATTTAATGTGTGATTTAATATAGCAAAAATAAGCAAAGCAAATCTATCATTGATAATTAAATCAGGTCCGTTTTCAGGAAAATTCAAGTATTCTTATAAAATTACAACTAAACTAATAAAGGACCCCTCACTAATCTTATGGAAATTAGGTTTAAGTGAAATGGTCTGAATTTTTTATATGTTATAACCCTGATCATCCCGGTCGAAAGTCCCAATGGGCACAACCCTCCATATTGCGTATTTTTGCCGCTAGAGGGCACGGTACCTTCATTGTTCTATCACGAGTAACGTAGAGTCAAATTGCAAAAAAGCCGTTAAAAAAATCTGACACTCAGGATACATGTGTTTTTGGGTTCGACGAATCCGAATCTGGGCTTCACTCAACGATAAAAAGTAGAGTGTCAGATTATTCTAACGGCTTTTTTGCAATTTGACTCGACGTTACTCGTGATAGAACTATGGAGGTACCGTACCCTCTAGCGGCAAAAATACGCAATGTGGAGGGTTGCGCCCATCGGGACTTTCGACCGAGATGATCAGGGCTATAACATATAAAAAATTCAGACCATTTCGCTGAAACACAATTTCCATAAGATTAGTGCGGGATCCTTATATTGGATAATTAGGTCAGGCACGTATTAAAAAAAATTGATATTTTCTAAAAAAAAATATAAAAATTAAAAAGGTTTGATTTTAAAATAAATTCGGGTAAAACTGTATTGAATTACTTATCCCCCCTCCCACAAACAAAATATAAGACGACACAGTTATCTTCAACTAAATCAGCAAAAGTAAGCTTTGTTCTTTGTTAATCAACAAAATTCCTTCATCCAAAAATACTCCAATTTAATTTTAAAGACTTATTTACCTAAACGGAATTTATAACAGTAAATTAAGGGGTCGAAATTACAACATTTACTAGATAGATAATTGTTGAGTCATTTTGAATTTTCTTCATTCCTTTATTAGGAAATACAGGACCGACAAAGAAATGCTTAATTAGATCAGAAAGGAGCCTTACAAACTGAAGTTATCGATTTTCTACAAATTTAATTCAATTTAATTAATACTATCCCCCTTCGAATGGATAAATCAAAAGGCATTTAACTAATTAGATTATTTATACTCACCCTGTACATTCCTCTTGACGATTTTTAAGCGACAGAAGTTAAAGCTAGCGTTATAAATTATGTACAGGGAAGAAAGGCGGAAAGAGAAAATCGAAGGAGGCTATTTTTGTACATCTGCGGAAATAAGAATATTGAATAAATGAAAAAAGGTAGAACGATTTTGAATAATTTGTACTCGGTAAAAAAAAAAACAATACCAGATGATTGTAAAATGCAAAGGAAATACCTTATTAATACATCACTGTAATTATTTATTAACCAGGTATTCTCCGCGGTTTCGCCCGCGTTTATTTTAAAATCGAAACAGTTTCGTTTTTATTTATATCTACTTACATTTTTTTTTTATAAAAATATCTACTTACATTTTTTTTTTTTATAAAAATATCTATTATATTATTTTTTTACTATGTGCCTGGTTTAATTATTAAATATAAATTATTAATTATTGATTATTTTGCTTCCTCGCAATATCGAAGATACTAGAAGCTTTGTGATCGTTTTAAAATGAGAAAAAAATCATCTATCGTGTGTAAGGAGGAGGGGTGACATCCCAAAATATTTATTTTTTCAATATATCTCAAGAACGTTACATGTTATGTTTGTAAACATTTTTTATGATCTTTTTGTAGAGTATTTAATTTCCTATAATTTAGGTTTATAACGTTAATACGTAAACAGGGTGTCCACTTTCTGAAAAGTCAGGGAAAGTCAGGGAAAAGTCAGGGAATTTTATTTTCAAAAAATAGTGGACACCCTGATAAAATATTCCCTTACAAAGATTTATCTCAATTTGCTTTAAAAAATTAAAAATACACGAAAATATAATCATGTGCGTCTTATGAATAATTTCGAACTAATATTTTTTTTAAATTGTATAGAAATTAAATGGTTAACCAATGCTAGGCAATTTATCTTAACACAAAATTCAATTTATGCGACTTTTTAATAAATCTATAAAAACAAAAACAATAAATTTAATTCTAAAATACTCCCTCTGTTCCGAAATTCTGTTCCAATTTCACGTTTTTATTTGTTCCAAAATACTATTCCGATTTGATGTTCTTACTGTCTTTGACTAGAAAAAATCAAATATCTTTAATAGAATGACTTTTTTAGAAAATAATAATTTAAGAGAAACATAAATTAAATAAAAAATGTAACAACATAATTTATTTTCAATAATTCTTTACGTTGAATGCAAATCGGAACAGTATTTCGGAACAGAGAGAGTATACAAATTTTATATCAATTTATCGAGAAATGAGAAATAAAAATTTGCCTTCTCGAGAACACTAGCTGTGACAGATAGTGTTCCCATTTCCCTATTTTGCTACAGAAAATTAAAAACTACCCTTTCAGATAAGTATGAGGGTTAATATCCACGAAATTAGTTGACGCCACTTAAGTAAATCTGTCAAACTGCTGCTGGTCTAAAGAAAACTGTATTTGACTATAAGTCTTAAGTTAACGATGCATTCCTATAATAAAAAATAAAATATTGTTATTAAAGTAAGAACTGCCATGTCTACAACAGACTCGTTGAAGTAAAACATTTCCTTTGATACATAAACCGCACAGATATATTTTTTCCCTGACACACAATACGATAGACAACAAAACAACATCGACAATAACAAAGAAAGCAGAAAACTTTATTAAAACCACGGCCTGCTACGTTGTCGTTGTCGTTGTTGTTACCCGTCATCACAGAATTTCAAATCTCGACCGCTGATTGGCCGCGCGCCAGTTGCTTCGTCGACCATCTATCATCGCTAACGTCAACTAAATGACATTGTCCAATGTTTTGTGTAACAGTGTCTGCTCAGTACAGCGCTAGATCTAAAATCTATATAGGACGCTTTGTGAGGGAATATTTTATAATAATATGTTGATTTTTACATTCTTATACCATGTATATGAAATATACATATAGTACTAGCTGGGCCCACGCGGCTTCGCTCGCGTAGACTACGGAATTATTGTTTAGGATTTTTGAAAAATATAGTTTAATTAATTAAGTACAAACACGATTAGTTATTATTGTAATAATAATTTATCAATACCTAAATTACCTAACAAAAACGAATCAGAAGAAAAAAGTACAAATAATTTGTGTTCTGTTTAAATTTAAATGTTAATTATTGAAAACAAAATTAACTCAAACGTCAGCCGAGGGACTCCGAATATCTACCGAACGTAAGCGAATCCAGTCTGATGTACATCGCTTCGATGCGGCACGACACCATACATTTAAAATGTTACCTTTATAAATATATTTTAAGATATTTTCTAAACTATACGACCAAATTGGATGCTGTAAATGGCAAACTATATCTACATTAAATACTTATGACGATGAAATCATTTATTTCGATAAGGATTAATGTTTTGCAGGTCATAAGTCCATGTAAACAAAACCCAAATATTTTATGTTTTTTTTGTAACATAAAAGCAGTCATTGTGGCTTAAATATAAAAGTTAGACATATCGTGTCGCTGACTTAATTGTAGAACTTTTGATTCTACACAATTCTTTAATACATTATTTTGTTCTATATTGAACGGTTTAGGCAGCGTATTACAAAACAGCGCGCCGACGGCAAAATTTTTTCCGACTTGATTTACTATTATCGTCACTGCTTTGTTGTTATGTTACCTAACGTAAAAAAATATAGCCTATAACCTGGCCAGAGAACGTACCTATGAATTAAAAAAAAAACTCGTAAATCGGATAAGTGGTTCTCGAGTGATAAGGTAACTAACGGACAGACAGACAGACAGACAGACAGACAGAGAGACGTTGAGCTTTATATATATTAAGAATAAGTAAGTATAGTAAAGTAAAGCCGACTTTTTTCGAAATCTGGATTTTGATGGAATTATCCATTTTGAACTTCCCTTAATCCATTCTGACTATTTTCGCCATGATGTCTGTGTGTCTGTCGGTCGGTCTGTCTGTAAGCGCTGTAACTCAAATACGACAAATCGTAGAAGGATAAAATTTTATATTTAACCCTTAACTGGTATAATGGGGTCAATTTGGACCCCAACGCACACATTTACTGCTATAAAAAATTAATTTTTTGAGTTACGGGTACGCGCGTCTTTGTAATCTCATTACGTCGCGTGCTGCGGTGGGTGCCGGATGTACGGCGCTTATACTTTACTACAAGCAGAGGTACAGCCGACTTAGGGTCCGAATGGACCCATGATACCAAGTACGTAAGTCAGGCACAAAGAGAAAATCCAAATATGGACATCCCTGGAATATCTGGGCGCAAAAGGGGACGTTGCTATTTATGTGATAGAAAGAAGGACCAAAAACAATCTCTGAAATGTCTAAAATGTTGCAATTTTATCTGTAAGAACCATTCAGTACAGACTGTTATGTGTTCTAACTAATCTGTAAGCTAGGCTGTTCTTAGAAAGTAATAATTTTGTAGTTTTGTAATGCGTGTCATTTTTTTATATTCTATTGATCTCAGAAAAAGATTATATCATCGGGTTACTGCAAAAAAAAAACAGATAAGTCACATTTTATAGTTTCTAAGATATCTGGTTCTAATTGGTTAAATTTTGGCCAAAGTGAACTTACCTTATTTTTGCACATGCGTACTGGCCCTTTATATCTGTAAGAGATTTATCATGTTTTTACAGTAGACGTAGGTAACATTTTTAAGTGTAGAAATGTACTTAACTAAAAAAATGTAAATAGTGGAGTTATCTGGTTTTTGCAGTAACCCAACGATATTTTCTTAAAGTTTAGAGTGTAAGAAAACATGAAAAAGTTATAAAGTTACGTTTTTTGTTGTGTTTCTTTTTTAGATTTTTAATGTACGGACTGAAAATTGTTTCCTAAAATCAAACACTATTAGTAATAATTCATTAAAACATGTTACGTTTATTACAAGGTTAATAAATGTTTAATATCTACATATATTCTAAAAGGACTATTATTTTATAATTCACCCATTAGTGCAGTGGCGTAGCGAGGGGGGGGGCAAGAGGGGTTATCATGCCCCGGGCACTACTTACAGAAGGGCGCCAAATGGCTCTGAACCTTTTGAACCGCATAGCATAAACACAATTTCAGAATATGCAACTGAAGACCTTTTTTTTTTTTTTAGTCGTGAAAATGTAGAATGTATTTAATAAATAAGATTAGAGAAATTAAAAACTGAAAACCTTTTTTTTTTTTTTTGGTCACGCCAATTTCAATTCAAATTTATTATAAAATTATTATTATTTTTTTTAAATTATTTTTGGAGGCGCCAAAAAGATATCGTGCCCCGGGCGCCAATTCTGCTTGCTACGCCACTGCATTAGTGCTAGATTTTTTAAATAAAACACGAGCTATTTTCATTTATTTTTATTGGGGTCCATTTGGACCCACGATACCAGGAACGTTACAGAAAATAACAATACCAGTTAAGGGTTAAGAATAATTTTTGTCTGGGAAGAAAACATCCTATTTTTGAAAACGATCTTTCAACCGGATACGTATGTTTACCTACGTCGATTTTTGAATTTTTCGAATTACTCTGAAACAGTGCGAAATAGAGAAAAATGGTCAAGTTAAAAATTGTAGGTAATATCAATATCTATAATTTATGTTCTATTCATAATAACGAAAATGCCAAGAAATCGGCGAAAAATTAATTTTTGATAAGGCACCGTTTTTTCTCGAGGGTTCATAAACAAAACTATTTATATACATCCTTAATATATATAAAGCTCAACGTCTCTCTGTCTGTCTGTCTGTCTGTCTGTCTGTCTGTCTGTCCGTTAGTTACCTTATCACTCGAGAACCACTTATCCGATTTACGAGTTTTTTTTTTTAATTCATAGGTACGTTCTCTGGCCAGGTTATAGGCTATATTTTTTTACGTTAGGTAACATAACAACAAAGCAGTGACGATAATAGTAAATCAAGTCGGAAAAAATTTTGCCGTCGGCGCGCTGTTTTGTAATACGCTGCCTAAACCGTTCAATATAGAACAAAATAATGTATTAAAGAATTGTGTAGAATCAAAAGTTCTACAATTAAGTCAGCGACACGATATGTCTAACTTTTATATTTAAGCCACAATGACTGCTTTTATGTTACAAAGAAAACATAAAATATTTGGGTTTTGTTTACATGGACTTATGACCTGCAAAACATTAATCCTTATCGAAATAAATGATTTCATCGTCATAAGTACTTAATGTAGATATAGTTTGCCATTTACAGCATCCAATTTGGTCGTATAGTTTAGAAAATATCTTAAAATATATTTATAAAGATAATATCTTAAATGTATGGTGTCGTGCCGCATCGAAGCAAGTACATCAGACTGGATTCGCGTACGCTCGGTAGATATTCGGAGTCCCTCGGCTGATCGTTTGTGTTTATTTTGTTTTCAATAATTAACATTTAAATTTAAACAGAACACAAATTATTTGTACTTTTTTCTTCTGATTCGTTTTTGTTAGGTAATTTAGGTATTGATAAATTATTATTACAATAATAACTAATCGTGTTTGTACTTAATTAATTAAACTATATTTTTCAAAAATCCTAAACAATAATTCCGTAGTCTACGCGAGCGAAGCCGCGTGGGCCCAGCTAGTTATACATAATTATAATAAACATTAACGATATACATATATACAATATACATATAGTTAATATAATAAAAAATTCAACTTGTTTATAAAAAAGCAACAACAGTGTATAAAAAGTATAGATATAGGTTGTTTCAAAGCGAAAGCTTTTGTTATTAATGAACAAAAGGTCTTTATGTACATTAATCTGTTCACAATTTACACGCACTATCGACAAAAGTGTAATAATTTTGTACAAAACCGCTCCCAACCGTTTCACTATTCCCAGATAAGTACATGACAATAAATCAACCAGATGACATGTCAGATAAATGCTAGTTTTGGCATGTGTACTTGTTGTATGTTTTTAAAAACATCACGAATTTGTTTTTTAAGATCGAGGAGATTGGTTGTTAATAGTAATTGGCTGGTTTAAAAATAGTGGAAAACATTTTTATCGTTTATCTGGGATATTTGTTAATTTTGCATTTAAGCTTAATGTGGTCAGTGCTGGTTTTAGGTATTTTTTTGGTTTAAAGCACGATTTAAAAACACGGTTCCCCAGAATTTGATTTTATTACTGAAATAATTGATTTTTATTGCTGTTTATTTTCGATTCAACAATAATGTATGAAATATTAGGTATTCCCTGAATCTATTGTCACAATGATATGGTGTATCTGCCTGTGTCTGTTCCTCTGCAGACTTAAACACGATAAATTGTAAAGATGAAATTTTATACATGAAGAAAAACATTATATCTGAAGAAAACTTGTTATTTTTAAAAACGATGTTACAATCGGAAACGAATGTTTAGATTAGAATTAGAAAAATTTAAAAAAAAATCAAATTTCAGGGAATATTATTATCAATAATAACAGCTTAATTGCGTAAACGTCAGAATTTATTTAAGAAAAAAGTGAATGCGTGACGTATTAATTGGTATTAAATATCCGTATGGAAACCATGTTCTTTTTAAATAATTTTGAAATAAAATTTTTTTGAAAAATATTTATTTAGATATCCTACTAATATGAATATAAATTTCGTAATACATTAAAAACATATACTTACGACGGTTATTTCGTAGAACAACTAATTTGACAATTTGAATTTAATTGCATTTGTTTCGAAGGTAACATGAATTAGTGACGTATTCATTAGTATTTAAAATTCAAATTTTGAGGGTCTTTTTCACCCCTTCAATGGCTGTTTAGGCACGTACCAATAATAAATGTCTTTTAGGTTGAATTGAACTACAAATGTACCAAGTCTTATCAAAATTAGTGAGATAATACTCGCAACGTTCACTTTTTAGACGATAAAAGTTACAAAATTTTGAATATTTCCAAAACCCCTAATCCGATTAGCACCAAAATCAATAGGTCTGAGACAAACATTTTCCCCAAAAATAATTCAAATCGGTGCATTTTTACAGCAGTAGTATCGTGAACGAAAGAAAATTCTACACACAGACACACGCACAGCCGCCATGCGGAAAAAAATTTTCTTTACGATTTGAAGTTAGTACAATCAAAATCAGTCATTATCTCGGACATCATTTTTCGACGGTATTACAATACATCCATTTCCTTCGGAACATGGTAGTAAAAATTAAAATTTTGAGGTTGGTTAGGCACGTACAAAAAATAAATGTCCCTTAGGTTCAATTGAACTGCAAATGTACCAAGTCTTATCAAACTTAGTGAGATAATATTCGCAACGTTCACTTTTAAGACAATAAGTGTCGATCTATAGTAATCTACACTATCGTGCCGGTCCCGGTCCAGTCTGGTTCCAGTCAAATATTCAGTATAGTAATACTGTATCGGAGCGTGACTGGACCAAGACCGGCACAATACCTATAGTATGAATGCTTTCATTGTTTATTGTTTATTTATATTTGATTAGAGCGAAACCGGACCGAGACCGGACTGGGACCGGCACGATAGTCTGGATTGACCCTAATAGTTACAATATTTTGACTATTTCCAAAACCTTTAATCTGATTAGCACAAAAAACAATAGGTCTGTATTACTCACTGACAATGAGACAAATATTTTCCCTAAAAATAATTTAAATCGGTGCATTTTTACAGTAGTTATCGTGAACGAAATAAAATTCTACACCCAGACACATGTAGATATACATATGTACGCACAGCCGTCATGCGGAAATTAACTTTTCTTTACGTTTTGAGGGTTGTACAATTACAATCTGTTCTTATCACGTATACGATTTTTCGACGGTATTACAATACTTCCATTTCCTTCGGAACATGGATGTAATACAGGCGATATGTCGTATAAGTATGCAATAAGAAAGTAAAAAAAACGCATATGCGCCTTAATAAAATAATATTGTAGTAAATTCATTCGGGATACTTTTCTGTACTTCTATAGCGATGCACGAAATGCTTATTTACATATGAAATAAGAAACACAATATCATCGCAAGCGTTCTCAAAATGTACTTACTCAACTTTGACAGATGTTATGTAAATTTAGAATTATAATTGATGGCTTGTTACTGAATAAGTTTATAATATATTGTCGCGTAACAATGTATACAAATATAAAAAATGGATAATATACTCTTGGAAGTATTGAGTGAACATAAAAAATGCAAAATAAGGCAGCTGCGTGAATGTAATATACCCAAATTTTTAATGGAATGACTTCAGTTTGTTGAGAAGACAAAAAAAAACAAATAAAATGATGTGGCAACATACAAAAAAACATCTGCCAAGTAAATGCACAGTGCTTCCTCGTGCTAAATTCACTAAAACCGATAGTGTTCAGATAAATTGCCTGGCATTGGTTAACCATTTAATTTTTATACAAATTTTACTAAAAAATCTTAGTTCGAATTTTTTCTTAAAACGCACCTGAATATTTTTTCATATAGGTATTTTTAATTTTTTGACAATTTCAATCTAAATCTAAATTTATGCAAATGTCAAAATGACATTTAAAACGTCAAAGTGACATTTAAAACGCCAAAGTGACATTTAAAACGTCAAAATGACACTTAATATATCCAATCAAATATCAATTTAGAAAAACAAAACACGAATTTTTAAAATTAATTTAGATAAATCTTTGTAAGGGAATATTTTACAACAAACGTAGTAGACCCATATTATAGGAAATTTAATTCTCTACAAAAAATATTCTATAAAATTTTCTCGTAACATGTGTCGTTCTTGAGATATCTTGAAAAAATAAATATTTTTGGGTGTCACCCCTCCCCCTTACACACGATTTTAATGATTTTGAAATGGGACCGTCCTCAAACCAAACCCAACCATCCGACCAAGTTTCAATAATATCGGTTCAGTGGTTCATGAGTTATGAGTGTGACAAGGATTCAGGGGACAGACGGACGGACGGACACACGGACACACGGACAGACAGACAGACACGGAACGAAAAGTGTTTGTCTTGACGTGAAACGGATAAATAAATTTAAAATTTTGAAATTGGAGAACTTTTTTTTTGTCTCAATCTGAAACGATCACATAGCTTCTCGTATCTTCGATATTGCGAGGAAGCAATTTAATATCTTTTAATTTGACAATTTGAATTTAATTGCATTTGTTTCCGAGGCAACATGAATTAGTGACGTATTAATTAGTATTCAAAATTCAAATATCACCCCTTCAATAGCTGTTTAGGCACGTACAAAAAATAAATGTCCCTTTGATTCAATTGAACTGCAAATGTACTACCTAAGTCTTATCAAAATTAGTAAGATAATACTCGCAACGTTCACTTTTTAGACGATAATAGTTAAAGACAAACATTTTATACAAAAATAATTCAGATCGCTGCATTTTAATAGTAGATGATAGTAGATAGAAAGAAAATTCTACATCCAGACACATGTAGATATATGTACATATGTACCTACGCACAGCCGTTATGCGGAAATTACCTTTTCTTTACGTTTTGAAGGTTGGACAATCAGAATCAATTTTTCGACGGTATTACAATACTTCCATTTCCTTCGGAATGTGGATGTAATAATACAATTTATATTTATATTATTAGTTAGTTATATTATTTAGTAATCTATAATCTATACTAATATTATAAATGCGAAAGTGTATCTGTTTGTTTGTTACCTTTTCACAGATAAACCGTTGAACCGATCTTGATGAAATTTGGCATTAGATAAAAATGGGTGAGTGACATTTGTACGTGCGATAGGTTATACTTTTTTGGCATAGACATCTAGCGTGCAATTTCGAAACTAAAAACGTGATTAATCGACTATCATAATAGAAATTTGAATTACCTAACCTGTTACCCGTGAACTTTGTTCGCGGAGATCAAGTAGTATGTAATTGAATTTAAAATACAAATAATTAGTATTTATTTTATTTTAAACTTGATGGTAGTGGCATCTGTTGATAAAATTATAAATTATTTTGATTGGTTTTTATATCTATAGATGCACGCTGCGACGATACCACTTGAATTATGACCATAGGTACTAATATTATAAATGAGAATGTAACTCTGTCTGTCTGTTTGTTACTTGTTCACGGCTAAACCGATCTTGATGAAATTTGGCAAGGAGGTAGCTTGCATCCTGAGGAAGGACATAGGCTACTTTGTATTTCGAAAATTGATCAGATAACAAAGTTGCGGGTAACAACTAGTTCGGTATAAAATTAGAACTCGAATTGAAAAATATTTATTTACAGTTAGAGCAGTTGGTGGCATATAGCGCCAGATTAAAATGGGTGCAAACATTTCTATGTTCATTAAATTTTAATTATTCCCGTAACTAGGTACGTGCTACTTATATTTACAAAGTTTTTATTTTTATTTTCAGCTACAAAACTTTAAAGCAAACAAAAATAGATAGTTCAGGTTTTTTCTTACATATATTATAAATTTTCTGACGTAATAAACTTTATAAATTTAATGAGACAGCAATTAAATTCTAAAAAAAACGTCAAAGATATAAAGTTTATTTTATCTTATATTACAAACAAAAAATAATGCTTCATTTATGCACATTTTTATGAATACATAAACATTTATGTAATAAATAAAAACAAATATTCAAAATTTACATAATGGTTTATTTTGAAGCATGTACTTCTGAAGAAATATGTTTAGTGAAGAACATTCAAACTTTGAGAATAGCAATGTTTATGAACCTGACAATGGCGATAATTATTACCTTCTACAACAATAAATATTTTCTTTATTGCTTTTATTTTTCTCTTGAACTAACTCTTTTGAAGAGGTAGTTACGTAGTTGGCATAAATCAATATATATAGGAAGATATTTCTTTTAAATAGTCAAGAGGTTAACCACTTTTATTGTCTGCAAAAAATTGTTTGTAATGTTCCGTACCGAAATCGGAAAAAGGAACTTGTGTCTGCCTGTAGGTCACATCACAGCCTTCTAGCTACTGAACTGTTTGACTTATTGTTAGAAAACTGAGATAAATAGTGGACCAATAACAGACCTGAGTTATAAAAAAAATAAGTTTTTGAGGTGGGGGAGGGTAAATGGGTTACCAATTTTTTTTACCTATATGGGCTGTTTCAAAACTAAAACTAAATTAGAGTAGAACTTATGCGTGGGTAAAATGTATGCTATATCAGTCAGAAAACAACACTACTACCCATGTAGGAAATGACAGTCTTGGCCTAATATTGGGTTGCCAGTGTTGCTTTTTCGATATTGGTCCCAATCTAGGCCAACCTTCAGGGTCATCTATTCTTTACCCAAGATTTGGCTAACTCTGGGCCAGCATTGGTACGACAAGCCTTGGCCGAATCTTGAATAAAGTTATCATTTGTATCTTGCCCAGTGTTGGCTATAGCATTGGCGCAAGCCTGGGTCCTTTTTAATTTCCTATAAAGGTAACTGTAACTGCAAATAGCCATTGAAATGTTCTTGTCACGAGCCAGTCTCACGTTTGTATTCATTATTTTGTATTGTGTCAACTAGACTTATTGCAAGTACAAATCGTACCAACGTGTGATTTAAGAGTTTGGGTTGAAGTATCTTCAGTTTGAATGTCTTAAAAAATCAACAATATCTACATCATTTTGGTGATACTAGATCTGTACAAGATCGAAAGAGCCTAACTCAACCTCTGCCGTTAACTGCCAAAGGTTAAAAAAAATTATAAAAATTTTAATAATAAATAAAAAGTAAAATATATTAGAAAACTAGCTGTTACCCGCGACATCGTTCACACGAAATTAAGGTTAGGCTAGGTGAATAATACAGATAGATAGTAGGTTTTAGTTTCGCATTTGTCCGCGAGATGTCTACGCGAAAAAAGTATAACCTTCGCGCGTAAAGGATCTTCATCCTTTTTTTCTATTGCGCACGAGTTTCAAAAATAATTCGAAAAATTCAAAAATTGACATTCGTAAACATCCGCTTCTGGTTTAGTTATAGTTTTCAAAATTAGGAGGTGCACATCTAGAGTATACAAGAACCTTAAGTTTGAAATTTCATGTCTGCAAGTCTAACCGTTTTGGCTGTAGAACGTTCACAGACACACAGCCAAACAGACACACACGCACACAGACAGACGTCATTGAGATAATGGTCGTACGTGGTTCAGGGTACCCTCTTTATTATACAATACATTTCATGTATGTATAAAATAGTAAAAAAAAATAAGATTAAATAAAATAAAACGGCCAAGTGCGTGTTGGGCACGCACATGATAGGTTTCTGTAGTCATTACGATTTATAAACAAGAGTTATTTTTAAAAAATTATAAACTATTCTAGTTACAGTGTTCATTATAATTTTGATTGAAAGTACTAACTGAAAGCTGCATTCTGGATTTTTTTATAGATTTTTTGCATCGATAGTTTAGAAAGTAGAAGGGGGGAGGGGACGCTCTGATAACGACATTTAAATGCAAATATATTATTATTGTGACTGAAGGATGAAAATCAAAAGATTATTTAACATTTTTTGTTGCATTATAGGAGACCTATCTAATAACATGGGCATGGGGTAAGTAAAAGAAAAATGTGAGTTCACTTTTCAGTCTATGGGAAAGGAGTCCAAAATAATTTTGACAGTGTTTGTTAATCGTTATAATTTTCAGTGAAAGTACTAATTAAAAGCTATATTTTCGAATTTTTTTGGATTTTTTATTTTGATAGTTAAGAAAATAGATGGGGAGACGCTCTGATAACGACATTTAAATGCAAATATATCGTGACTGAAGGGTTAAAATCAAAAGGTCATTTTACATTTTTTGTTTCATTTTAAGAGACCTATCTAATGACACCTTACTCAATGGGGTAAGTGAAAAAAATGTTCACTTTTCAGTCTATGGAAAGTGGGTCCAATCAAATTTTTTTTTCAAAAAACTTATTATTTCTGTTTTTGTGTTATCAGTCTTCGTCCGTATACCAAATTTCATCTTAATCGACTTAACATTTTTGAGGACGGTCATGGCGAAACTATAAGGTTTCCTAGTTTTCTATGGAAACCTAAAAATGGTCATCATCCTCAATAAGAAATCTAATAATAAATAAGTTATATCTCGTTTATATTAGTTCTGACCCCATTGTTTGAATTGCTCTTATAACAAACAAATAAGTATCTACTCTTCTTTTCTTGACTCTGTGTCTCATTTTCGATCTACCTACGAAATGTAGTTGTGGATGAAAATATAAGCATCTTACAAATAACTTGTAAAAATATGAAAATATTGAAAAGAATATATGATAAATCCCTGTAGAAAAATAAATACAGTATTTATTCCATGCTTAACTTTTCCTCATACATAATACATATATGATGGAACAGCGGTTCCAAAACAGTTATACGTTTAAGGGACTCATATCAAAACGATTTGTTGGTTTGATAATTTTGGTACCAGCAAATATATTTTTTTATTAAAATCAATAAATCATTGAATATGTAATTTTATTTGTTCGGCATGTTTTAATAATATAAAAAAAAATTGTTATTACGATTTTTTAATCTATGGAAAAAACCATTAAAATTTGTGTTCGACACAATTTGTTAGCATATTTAACAAAATAATTGTAGGACTTTCATAAAATATTTTACTAAGAATCTGAAACCATTAGATTGAGAGAAAAGTACATTAAACAAAAAAATGTTTATGAGTTAAAACTCGGCCGCAGTGCAGCGCAAACAGCCAGGGGGCAGTCCATTGATGAATCCACGGTTGGTTTAAAAAATTTCGTTCAGGTGAAGTTTTGAAAAACCAAGAGAGTCACGGACGTCCTTCTACTGTTGATGACGACATGTTGAAAGCTATAATGGAAGTTAACCCACATGCAACTGTTCGAGAACTTGCAGAAGAGCTACAAGTAGACCCAGGAACCATTTCACGAAATTTAACTACGATTGGTAAAACAATAAAGCTTGATAAATGGGTGTCACACGAATTAAGCGTAAATCAAAAAAATCGTCGTTATGAAATTTATTCTATGCTTCTTGTACGCAACAAAAACAATCCATTTTTGGAACGTTTTGTAACGTGCGATAAAAAATTGGTTTTATATAACAATATGAGACGTTCAAGGCAGTGCGCAGTGGTTAAATAAAGCTGAAGCTCCTAAATACATTACAAAGCCAAGTTTGCATCCAAAGAAGACAATGGTGACCGTTTGGTGATCTGTACAGGGGTTAATCCGCTATAACTTATTGTCAACAAATTGACGAAATGCATAAAAAAATTTCGTTAAAGTAGCTTTTTTCTATTTTGAAATATATAAGTTTAAAGTTGACAATAAAAAAACGTGTATTATTTTTGCAACAACCTAATACATAGTATTTATATAACAGATTGAAAATATATGGGTGGAAAGTCCAACTATGCACTTACCTCACTGCACCATATCTTTTATTTATGTAACTCATCTTCCCTCTGTTCTGTATTTTTGCATTACTTTTATAATGTTCTTTTTTTACTTAATCCACAGCTTGAATACTGGCTTTTAAGGAAAAAAACACTTATTATTTTTTTTAACATGCATAAAAAAGTAAATTGTACATAATGTAATTAGTTGATAAAATCAGAAAATACGGCTGTGAGGGAGACTTTAATAATCAATCGGAAATCAATTCCGACTGTCATAACTCTTACTATGAGTATCTCTAGCTAGTGTCGTGTATATATATATACTTAATGACTAGAATATTCCATTACTGCATGCACATTTTTGTATCTTCTGGATTCTACATACTTTCTAGAATGTATAAGAACGTAGGTGTATTCCAAAAAGTTTTCTTATTTTGTCAAGTATACGCATACTGAAATAAAATAAAATATATCTGATACTAGATTACAAGAATATGTAATTCATACAAGAATTGATTCAGAATTATATGTAAAGCCATTTTAATAATAAGAAAGTATAAAATCAGAAATCATACGTGATTTTTTCAATAAACACTTCTTTTTATACGTTTTTTCTTCTTCTTTTTCTTCATTTCAGGAGCCAACTTTCCAATTCCATATTCAGTACACAACATAATATTGTGTGAACAGAATTTATAACAAGGTGTCAAATGCATCATTCTTTGAAAATTGTGACTTTAAAAATGGTCTACACGTTACAAATTTAATATACTAAAAATAAATATATGTATCCAAACCCAAAGTGTATTATTTTTTTCCAAGTGTATCAGAGTGCGGATAATAAATATTATTTCTGATGTCACGAGTTCAGTGTGTTTGTGTATATAATATATGTATATGTATATACAAATTATGCCCCCCACATCTTATCATGAGCCCCCGTACCAGGATTTTCGGCAATCCTTCTCATATACCAGAGGTTTAACCATGATTTTTTTCTTTAGGAGGGAAGGGGGGGGGGGGGCAACAACATTTTTACCAATTGTTTTCAAACGACCTTTTTTACTTTTTACTGACCTTTTTGGAAGTACCTATTGTAATACCGTCGAAAAATCGTGTCCGAGATAATCACAGATTCTGATAGTACTAACTTCAAAACGTAAATAAAAGTTAATTTCCGCATGGCGGCTGTGCGTGTTTCTGTGTATCTGTGTGTGTGTCTGGATGTAGAATTTATTTTCTTTCGTTTACGATAACTACTGTAAAAATGCACCGATTTGAATTATTTTTAGGGAAACTATTTTTCTCAGTGAATACTCCAGACCTATTGATTTTGGTGCTAATCGGATTAGGGGTTTTGGAAATATTAGAAATTTTTATCGGCTAAAAAGTGAACATTGCGAGTATTATCTCACTAATTTTGATAAGATTTGGTACATTTGCAGTTCAATTGAATCTAAGGGACATTTATTATTTGTACGTGCCTAAACAGCCATTGAAGGGGTGAAAAACACCCTCAAAATTTGAATTTTAAATACTAATTAATACGTCATTAATTCATGTTGCCTTGGAAACAAATGCAACTAAATTCAGATTGTCAAATTAGTTGTTCTACGAATGTATATTATGTTATGTTAGGACATTAGAAAACTAATATTTATATACAAATGGCAATAACTGCTGTTACCGTCGTTAGTAGGTATATATGTTTTTTATGTATTACGAAAATATATATTCATAGTAGTAGGTTATATAAATAAAATATAAAAAAAAAATTATATTTAAAAAGATAGAAAGAACATGGAAGCCATGTATGGTTCTCCATACCGATATTTAACTTGTTCATTCGTCGCGCATCCCCCCCTCCCCCCATAGCCTAGGCTAGAACCCTATCAACCCATCCCCATTTGTGAGGTCCATTGTACTAATATATAGGTACCTAATATACACCCAATTCTGTTTTTAAGCGTTTTTTTTACACGTTTTTGAAATAGCACGGTCGATAACAATAAAATATTTTATTACATGTATTGATTTGATTTTACACGATTATAAACAAGAGTTATTTCAAATTTTATATAAACTATTTTAGCTACAGTGTTCGTTATAATTTTCAGTGAAAGTACTTATTTAAATCTACATTCAAAATTTTTTTCAGATTTTTTGCAATGAAAGTTTAGAAATTAGGGAGGGGGACACTCTGATAACGACATTTAAATGCAAATATGACGAGCTTAAATAAAAAGGTCATGTATCATTTTTTGTTGCATTTTAGGAGACCTATCTAATGACACTCAATGGGTGAAAATTTTTTTTGAATACACTTTTCAGTCTATGGAAAAGGGTCCAAATCATTTCTGTTTTTGGGTTATCAGTCTTCGTCCGTATACCAAATTTCATCTTAATCGGTAGACCGTTTTTGAGGACGAACATGGCGAAATTATTATATCCTAGTTTTCTACTGAACCCTAAAAATGGATATATTTTGAATTATAAATTAACGCGGATGAAGCCACTGGGAACTTTTCGTTCATAAATATATTTGTATTCCACTCTAAAATTATATCTATGTACCCACGTCATAATAGTTTAAAGTAGTAGAAACTTTGTTGCGTTGACTTTTTATACCAGAGCGTATATTTAAAAAAAGCCGTGAGGTAATAAATATTTAGTGTTATATTCCACATAAAAACAACGCGGCCCATGAGATAGGGCAGGGGGTGGGAAGGGGCAACTCAGGGGTAGTTTTTAGATGCAGAGACACGTGATGCTGGAGTAGCGTCGCGAATAACCAAGTCTGAGATGTTGTTTTGTTTTATATATAATGATGCGGCCACATTAATATGTGCAGAGTGTTCTAAAAAACATGCTCAGGTGTGTATGTAATAGTTTATTTATTATAAATATATATCGTTATGTCAGTATGTGAGTGATTCAGTTGCAGCAACATCTAATTTGCCGGTTGGCTAATTTTTATACTAAAAAAACTGTTAACGGTGATTCGAGCCTCACGTACTAATATCTCGTACAGTTTTTCAATTTATTCTATTATGCTAATTTCATTTACTTTGAGCAATGTTAAGAACCAATACAAAAGTTAATTTAATAAATCTTCCATTAGAAAATAAAATGAAAATTGAATAAGTAGTAAGGGTCTACTCTAGGCGGGGCCAAGGCCAAGTTCTAAAAAACTAATTTTGTTAAATAATTGTGATATTATAATTAATTTTAATTAGTCCATGGGCATTTCTTAAAAAATAAAAATGAAAATTGTATAAGTAATAAAGGTCTACTCTAGGCGGGGTCATAGCCAAATTCTAAAAATGTACTTTAATTAAATAATTGTGATATTTTTGAAGAAATACGTAAATGCGGTAAGTAGGTACTGATAATTTTCATAATGATTTCGACATCATTATACCTACATACGTATTCTTAATTTTTTTCGGATTTTTTTCGTTGATACTTTTGGAGATATATATTTTTATGATTTCTTTTATTTTGTTAAACGATGACTCTAATAATAACAAAACTTTTGCAGTTGTGTCAGGCACAAAATAACAAAAAATCATAGTTGATATTTTCTGATAAAAAGATACAAAATGTATAGAAATAAAAATGATTTAATTTCGCGGATAATACCGAGGGGAATTTCTAGTTTGCATATTGATACCTTCATTCTCATACTACATACATACATGACAAAATCGAAATTTTACAGCAGAATAAAAAATCTGATTATAAAGTCAATTTAAAATGTAATACGTGATTTTAGTTAACTATGGATAACTGAAAAATAAATGTTTCTGCAGAAATATTTGTTATGTATGTATGATACACTCACGGAAAAAATTAAAGGACCACTTTAATTTTTCGAAAAAATTGCTCATTTTCAAAGTAGTGCCGATAGGTCAAATATGATCCTTTTTTTACTTATAGGATATGAAAATTGAAGGAAATTTTATACATTGTCAATAAAAAACTTTTAAAGAAAAAAATAAAACCGACTTAAAAAACCATAATAACAAATATAATAATTTAACTGAACAGTCCTTGAATCCAGTTTTATTTAATTTTTTCAATTATTATATACTTTTCGGTATTTTTAGGGTTTTTTTAAGTAAGTTTTATTTTTTTTTATAAAATGTTTTTTATCTTTCTTTTTTGAGTCCATGGTCAGATTCTGATAAAATTTATATGAAACTAGCTCGATATTATATTCTTTCAAACAAACAAAAAATCGTCTAAATCGGTGCATATATATCGGAATTATACCCGAAAATACATAAAAAATATCCACAGTCAAATTGAGAACCTCCTCCTTTTTTGAAGTCAGTTAAAAACATTTAATATTAAACAACGGTCAAAAAGAAAGTATTGTTATACATAGGTATGTTTAAACAGTTAGTTATTAAATATTTTTTTAGTTTATTCTATTCGCAATTCCTATATTTGCGACATTTTATGGAAATATAACTCTTACGTTAAAAAGTAGATATTACTATAATTTACGACATATTCCTCTACATGCATATGTATGTATGTGTATGTGAATAAATAGGAAACAGCATAACGACTGAAGACTGTAATAATTGTATGATGGTTGAGATAGGTGCACTAAAAGGAAAGTGGGCGAACGGGTGAGTCGCTGAATCGATCTTTGCTGACGGCACACTGACTGTGTTCCGGCATCGCTCCGGGTCTGAATGCCCGGAGTTATTACTGGACTTGAAACACCGCTTATTCACAATGTATGTATGTACACGCTGGCCCAAAAATAATAAATCATTATTTTTAAACAGATCAATAAATAATTTATTAACTCGATTGAAAATTATATTATTTCTAATAGTCCAGTGTCAGAAAATCTACCTAAAAAATGTCGGAGCAGGTACATCATTGTTTTTAAATTGGTAGATTTTAATATAAAAAACACAACAGTAACTTTTTCCCTTGTTTTAAGAGAGGTATGTGATAGGGTTCACAAAGTTATTTTAATAAAATGGAACTGTCAGTCTCAGAATCAGGAAACGTCCATAAACCACGCCTTTGGAGCTCCCCCTTCCTAATCTAATGTTACGTATTGCAGTACGATATATTTTACAATAATATGTTGATATGGAATAATAAAATGAAGGTACAAAAGGAGTAAAAAAACATCGTCAAACAATGTTTTGTTTTTATTTTTATTAAAAAATTAATGTATAATTTAAATATGACCCCTCCCCCCATCCTCCTTGTCACGCCATGTAGACAATAGAGCTCTCATCAATAATTATTAATTTTAAAGTTGATCTAATTTCTATTTTTAGAATAAATTCCAGGTATACATTTTATTTATAAAAAATTGAATAAAACGATTTTTGTCTGATCTCGATTCCCTTCAAAAAATTCAAGTTATGATATTTTTGGAGCACCTTATATATAATGTATTTGTGAGATTAAATTAATACTTGGTAATATTTTATTTGATTTTTATTATTTGCGGTCGCCAGTTGTATAAATGGCGTCTGTATTTTTTAATTGATATAATAGTTGTAATAAATATCCACACAGAAGAAAATAAAAAAAGATTTAGAATAAAATGGACACATTACTGTTTATTCAAATATATGAATTAATTCCTTGGAATAGTGTTTTATTAGTCTCTTTGAATAAGCCATTAGAATTAATATTGTATGAAACTTTTTTCTTTAATTAAGGTAAAATTAGAAATACAAAATTATAATCATAAAAAATTTAAAACACAATGAACAAATCACGATGATTAAAGCTTTTAAAATCTGTAAAATAATTCCTCTGTTGTCTGAAATGAATAGGATTTATTGATAAATCATAAATACAGATAAAATAATTGAACCATAGAGGTATAAAACTATCCATACATGGAAATAAACAGTTATTGAATGTTCATTTCGAAAAATTAAAAGTACAATTAAATAAATGATTGTGTTGTTTAGAAAAATATACACAATTTAAAACTATATACTATTTTTCTTGACAGTTATATTATAAGGATTTGAAACTGTATTTATTTTTACTTTCCATGTATTTCTTTTACGTGCCTATACGGCCTTTCAAGCAGTAAAAAAACACCCGATATTTCTTTAAAATCATTTTTTATTAAATTACATGAAAATAGATATTTGAACCACATGCACTATTTCAAAATTAGCCAAAAAATATGGAATTTTGTATGTTTGTTTTATAAATTTATAACTTCACGAAAAATTTTTAAAAATATGTGGAAAGCATTAAAAAGTAAAAATTTAAAGCTTTTATTTATAATGTTTATTTATTTATTTTTGTACATCAATATTAACGATAATTTAGCTATAAATATTGTCTATGTATATTTTGATTTCTTAATTAATTTGATGAGAAACAAATCGATTTTTTAATTGCTCTTCAGTTGTATTTTATAAATTTAAGCAAAATAGATTCAATAGGATATAGTCGCCAAATACCGTTCCCTTTTTTTTAATCTTTATATTTTCCTTATTTTCAGAGATAAATAAGAAAGCAATTTTACGAGTATCAACGATTTATTCCTTTATTTGAAATTGTTATCAAACTCACCAATCAGTTTGGCTAAACTTTGTAAGCCTAACTTAAAAAAACAAGTCATATTTCTGAAATAATATTTGGGCTCCAAATATCGTCCCCGTGAATCATTATCATCTCAAAACAATAAAAACTATTATAAAAATATACTTCTGATCAGGTTTAGTCTTAAATTGAAAAATCCGTCCTCGAGACAGGCAGAACATATGAAAGGACCCGAATTTTCTACGTTGTTGATGGTTCTACGATGGGCACTAGTCTCAAGTCTACTTGAAAATAAAACAAAATTATTGAAAAAAATAAACTAAAAGTTTTACAAACAATTTAATGGTATCCATAAAAATGGTTCTTAATATCGTATATTAGGCTACCGTTGGGGGGAGATATAAGTATTTTCTCTCGAATTTTTTTTTTTTTTTAATGATTTTAACGAATGTATAACCTTGATTTTTTTTTGCATCGTCATTCATCATTATAAATAACTAAAAATATATTAAGATTTTATGTTATCTACAATGTATATATCTATAACATTACTGTAATCAAAAGATATTTGATGAAAAAACTCACATTGTACCTTTTTTTCTTTTCTTAAAAATACAAAGTAAATTTGAGCTGTTAACTTCGAAATTACCAAAATGACCGTGAAACATCAAATATTTTTAGTTCCAAAAATTGATTTGAGATGACACTGGTTATTTTCAGAAATAGGCAAGGGGACGAAATTTGGTGACTTTACCTTACAATGCATAATCCATAGACAACACAACAGAATTCGTTACTTCACAGAAAGAGTTTTTTATAGGTTAAATAGAAATTATATAAGTGACTTTAATACTTAGTTCTTGCAATTTCCTGTTAAATTACTTTTGTCATTAATGTAATTTCTAGTAAAAAAAATTAAATAATATTACAAATTCTTTCAATGTTACAGTAAGCGCTAATTACCCCATAATTAAGCGCTGTCGCAGAGAAAAATAAATCAGATATCGTTGCGCTTAAATTCAGCATCTGAACGTAATTGTTCTTCTAATTGCTTTTGTGATTCCCGGTAAATATAGTTGTGAGAAATTTCACCAGAACCCATTCCTTTTTCAAGTTACAATCATCTTGTTTACGTTTAGTTTACTAATTGGACACCCGAAATGAGGCGCTGGTTGTTATTTTGTAGGTTAAGTTTACAACTGTTAGTTTTAATTTAAAAACTTTCTAAAGCAGTTATTTTAGGACGTAGAAGTTAAATAAAATAAAATTAAACCAATTCAATTAATTGTTTAATTTCTTATATGATTTTTATATTTAAAAGGTTTTATTATGAACATACAAATAAATGTAATATTATTAAATATGCACGTTAATAAACCGCATTGGCCAGCTAAAGATTCTTGTATAGATACATCGCATAGATACACTAAAGACATTATTACATAATAATACAGTAAAACCTACCTAAAACGGAACGCGATTATCTGGCAGATTTCCTTACTTACAGAGAGATCTGCCTGCTATGTATTAATTAAAGACAAAATTAAAAAAGACAAATTAATTACTATAATAAACATGGGTTATGTACAATGAAACGATTTGCAAACTACAGTAAAATTATTTAGATCTCTGTTATATAAAACCCGATTTTTCTTGCCTTTTACAATATTTTTGGATATCCAAATATTTTCATGTGAATGTTTAACAACAATGACACTAAAACTATACAACAAAACTACCATCTAAAGGGATTTACAAAAGTTATTAGGTATAGCCATCTCCTCCGGACTTACCTTATTGTTAATTAGGTTAAGATCTTTAACACTTTTATTTGATAAACGTATATCTCGAGATACAGATAAAAGCTTATTAAAACTGAACTTATTTTATATTTTAAACTTGTGTCACGGGTCAGTTTTAGTTTTAGGGTTCACACATTTTCTCATTCTAAAATTATTGAAATCAAGGGTACTCTAATTCAAAATTTTTAAAAAGTCATTTTTTTCGCTCCGCTTGTAAAAAATCTTAACAATTATAAAATCAATTAAAAAAAAAACATCAATTCTCAAAACAATATGATAGTTCAAAACATCAACATGATTTTAATCGGGTTTAATTTACGATGGCTGTTGCAAAAATCATTAAAAAATAATTACGTGTCAAAACGTTTTCTCTTTTTGACTCTTTGCCACGTCAGGCACTCTTCATTGAAAAATGATTTTGCTGTATCAGGAATGATTTGGTTATATACATGATATTAATTGATATACACTACAGTCATGGGTGTAGCCAGGCATAGGCAGGGGGGGGAGGAGCTTTCCCGCCCACTAGTTTGTGGACAAAAAGTAACAAGTAAATCAGTCCATTAAATAAACGTCTAACACATCTACATTAGAGTGTTTTTTTTTCGGTCCCATTGGCCTATGTTTTAGTTTTGGGTGAAAAGTTAATTGTCCCAAAATTTGACTCGTAGATCAAACCTGTGAATGGCGCAAGTCGAGTCTTTTTCCCATTTGATTAACAATGGAAAAATTCATTTTATATTTATGTGTGAATAGTTCGTTGAAAATTTGTAAAGAATTAATTTTTAAGATATTATGTTTGTTTAAAAATTATCATAAAAATTGGATTTTACTTTTTATGATAATGTTTAAACGAATATATCTTTAAAAATACTGGATTTTGAATTGAGTACATGGAATCTTTTTTGTAGGAAATTTAATTCTCTATAATATGCTGCTGTAAGAAATTAAAATAAATACATTTTTCAACGAGCTATTCACGCATAAGTACAAAATATATTTTTCCCTTGTTAATCAAATGGGAAAAAATTCGGTTTGCGCCGTTCACAAGTATGATCTACGAGTCTTAAATTTTGGGATAATTAACTTTTGATCCAAAGCTAAAACATAAGCTAATGGGACCGAAAAAATAAAAATAAAAAAAAACACCCTAATCTATACACATCAACACGTACTTTTTGAAATTTGCCCTCATAATCTTTAGTTTTACCTTTTATTTTTCTGAATACAGTAGACGTTCCATACTTTGAACTCGTTTGGGTACAGTATTTTCTATATCAGCACTCCTCAAAACACCTATATAATATTTGTATATCCGTCATTTTTAATAAAACTGATTGTGCCGGCGCGGTTTATAGTATGGAACATCTAATGTAGTAATGTACAGAAATTGATTTTTTTTCCTGCCGAATAAATCGTAGATAGCATACTACAGTTATCTGTGAATAATTTATGGAACTATGAAATTCAGGTAACTTTTGATGGATGATAAATGTATGCAAGTGACCACATGTTTTATTGTTGTATCGATTTTTCAACTATATATATTATCAACAAAATTATCAAAATATTACCAAATTGTAACCAATGATTGTGTTTAACGCACAATATAAACTTTATAGAATCTATAGATAAAGCGGGAGCATAATAGTAAATAACAGGCAATAACAATTACATTAAAAATATCAATATTTTCATATATAGAAAGTGTAAACCTTAGAGCTTGTGTTAATTTATCAGTGAATTGATATTTTTAAAAGTCTAAATATCAAAAGAAGAAAACATCTGCCAAGTAAATGCAAAATGCTTCCTCAAACTAAATTCATCAAAGGTAGTTCATTATTGAACGATTTAAATAAAAACCGATAAAATATAGGTATATATAGATAAACTACCTGCCATTGGTTAACCATTTAATTTTCATTCAATTTTATTTATTTTTTTTTGACAATTTCAATCTAAATTCAAATTTTTCTATGTAAACGTCAAAATGACATTTAAATTGTCAAAGTAAATAGCGGTTGTAAAATTCAAATTACGATTTTGCTTCCTCGTAATATCGAAGATACGAGAAGCTTTGTGATAGTTTTAGATTGAGACAAAAAAAATGTTTTCCGATTTCAAAATTTTAAATTGATCTTTCCGTTTCACGTCAAGACAAACACTTTTTATTCCGTGTCTGTCTGTCTGTCTGTTCGTCTGGGTGTCCGTCCGTGTATTCGTCCATGTGTCCGTCCGTGTATCCGTCCGTCTGTCCCCTGAATCCTTGTCACACGCATAACTCATGAACCATTGAAACTTATTTTTGAAACTTAGTCAGATGATGGGGCCTGGCTTGAGGATGGTCCCATTTCAAAATAATCAAAATCGTGTTTAAGGGGGAGGGGTGACATACCAAAATATTTATTTTTTCAAGATATCTCAAGAACGACACATATTACGTGAAAATTTTATAGAATATTTTTTGTGGAGCATTAAATTTCCTATAATATAATAAATCTTTTATGCAAAAGTCAAAATGACATTTAAAACGTCAAAATGACAGTTAATATATCAAATTAAATATCAATTTAAAAAAAACAAACATGATTTTTTAAGATAAATTGAGATAAATCTTTGTAAGGAAATATTTTACAAGCGTTGTGATGACCTATATTATATAAGATTGAATGCTTCACAAAAAATATTCTATACAATTTTCACGTAGCATGAGTCATTCTTGAGATATCTTCAAAAAATAAATATTTTGGGATGTCACCTCTCCCATTTACACACGATTTCGATTATTTTAAAATGGGACCATCCTCAAGCTAGACCCAACCAACCAACCAAGTTACATTAATATCGGTTTCGTGGTTCATGAGTTATGCTTGTGATAAGGATCCAGGGAACAGACATACAGACAGACACGAAACGAAAAATGTTTGTATTGACCTGAAACTGAAAGATCAAGTTAAAATTTTGAAAACGGAGAACGATTTTTTTTATTTTAAAACAATCACAAAGCTCTCGTATCTTGGATATGGCGAGGAAGCAATATTGATAAAAAATGTTTTGTCTTGCTTAATTTTCGAAGAAACTACAAAAGTTTTTTGATAGAAACTTTAATGCTCTACAAAAAATATTTTGTAAAATTTTCACGATATTCTAAGATATTTAAAAAAAATAGAACAATTTTGGAATATAGTACGTCTGGTTCATGGCAAATAAAGCCAAAACGCTGCACGTTTTGATTGGGGTATGCCACTTTCTGTGGTCATTTATAAGGTCAAAAGAAAGATTTTCAGATACGGAGCCACTTTAAAATCCGTGTAGAACACCATTATATCGGCTATTAAAGATGGCCCCCACCGTTTATATTAAATTGGCTGTATCTCAGCTCCTAGTCATCTGATTTCAATTTTCTTTTGTTTGTTTTAATGTTCTTATTGAGGAGATTATTTTTTGTCATTATTCATTTTTCTCTAAATCTTAAGGGTTCCCCACAATTTTCAAAAATCTGAAAATTTTACTTTTCTTACGAACTTAATTTTTATATAACTTTTTTATTGTGCCCAATATCATTTTTTTACCTCATATAAAAAAGAAAGACATTTTTTCTGCATTCCATTGATAACAAGATAATACTGTTTTAATTAACAACTTCTTTGGAAATAGCGTGTTAAACTAAGAAAAATAAACTATTTTTGGATCATTCCATGTCAAGTTTACCTGTATTGGTTTCTCGGATTCGAGATTTTGATGGAAATGTCTATTTATACTAAATTAATATTTATATTAAAGTGGCATACCTTAATCAAAAAGTGCAGGGTTTTTTTACGTACCAGACGTACTAATACCGTCATGATGATTATTTTATGCGACTAACTATTAGCCAAATTCGACTAACACACCAAGACCACGTTTCGTTAAAATCTGTTTAACGGTTCATCATGGATTTATAGGACAGATGTACAGAAGGCAGAGATTTTGAGTTTTCTCATATCCTTCGGATATGGCGAAAAAGCTAAAAAGCATAAACAAATTAAAATTATTTGCTGAAAGTTTCTTTTGTGGAATATTTATAATAATAAAATAGCCTGGGGGTTGTTTTTTTCAAAATATAATAATTATTATTTTATTTCTCTTCTTTAATTCTGATAAATGATAATAGTAATAAATCTTTTTTTGTAACAACTTAATTGTTTTGGAGTAAGTCAGTTGAAAGTATGTAGAGTTTTAACAAAATAATAAAACTGTTTTATAATTTTAAACATTTCAGATAAAAACTTGCGGTTTGTATTCAATTCCAGTAAGTTGGGTATAAATGAAAGCTGGAAATTAAAGGAATTTAAATATGTAAACGTTTTGTAATTATCGAAATCATCGTTTAACAGATTTTCAAAAAATGGTACAAATATTTTTCCCTAATATATCTCTGAAAGCTATAGTGAGAAAAATCTAAAAAATAGGAATTTGTTTATTGATACCGAAATCTGACTGCATTTTTTCAAAAATAATACAAAATTGTTAGAAAATATGTAGTTCATGTGGAGCTATCTATTTTATAATAGACGAACAATTAAATATAACTAGTAGTTCTTAACTTTGTTAAAATTTAATCAAATTAGCATATTTAAATAAATTAAAAACTCTGCGTTATGGGACACTAGTACGCGAAGTTTTACTCGCACATGACAAAATGAGGATATAAAAATATCCATGTTCCAGTACTTTGAGTTTCTTGAAAATAATTTTTTTGTATCAAAATTCAATGTTTTAAGGGTTCCGTAGAAAACTAGGAACCCTTTTAATTTCGTTCTGTCCGTCCATCTATATAAATTTTTGACCTCCTTCTGTGTATTCATTTTTTTTTTACTTTCCCTTTTTCTGGTGTGTCGTTAGATAGGTCTCCTAAAATGCAACAAAAATGTTATAAGACCTTTTGATTTTAACCCTTCATCCACGATATATTTACGTTCAAAGTCGTTATCAGAGCGTCCCCCCCCCCCTATTTTCTAAACTGTTGATTCAGAAAATCTGAAAAAAATCCAGAATGCAGCATTTTATTAGTACTTTCACAGAAAATTATAACGAACTAGCACTTACCTCATTGAGTCTTTATAAGATAGGTCTCATAAAATGTAACAAAAAATATCTCAGGACTTTTTTATTTTAACCCTTCAGTAACGATATATTTGTATTTCAATGTCGTCTATCGATGCAAAAAAAATGTGAAACAATTCCAGAATGTAGCTTTTAATTAGTACCTACTTTCAATTAAAATTATAACGACTACTGTAGCAAAAATAGTTAATAAAAAATTTTGAAAAGACTCTTTTTTATAAATCGTAGTGAGAATGACTACGGAATCCTATCATGTGCGTGCCCAACACGCACTTGGCCGTTTTATTTTATAATATCATATTATGTTGTAACGCCCCCACCTCCTTAACAGAGTACATTGAAAAGTCTATACAAATACGCATGGTCTAAAAAACTCCGGCCGCATCGTATATACAACACATAGCAGTTTATCAAAATATTTATGTTATTGGGCCAATTAAATTGAATGTTCAACAAAAATTCGAGAACGTACAAAGCATTGATTAAACAATTAATGACTAGGTATTATGGTCATATATGACGTAATATATAATCATTTATGAACTGTCATACGGGGTAAAAACGAAGAAGGATAGATATATATGTAGGTGCGTATTAAAAATATTATTGCACATAACACTGTCTTTGTTAGACGAGTCGTATTATGCTCGAACACGTCAATTTGGGAAAGTAATCTTTATTGATTTATTAAACACTTTGTTTGGTGCTATTAAAATTTATTTTTCAAATTAAAAATTTTGAGATTACAGTGAAAAATGATGTATGAATATCATAAACAAAGAAATTATAAATATTGATTATAAAAACCAGACCTCTCTTATGAAAAATTACAAAAAGCAGAATTCTTATAAAGGATGGGCCTTTTGTTGGTTTTTTTTTTTGAAGTACATGTTATTCAAAATACTGGTTATGTATTTGATCTGTAAGCTTGTTTATTTGTTTGTAGATGAGACGAAACTAGGTTAATATTTTCTTAAGGAGGGGGAAGAAACCAACAAATTGTACACCCTTTATTATGACAAATTATGACTTATTTTGTTTTATTTTGTGTTTTTCAGATTTTATAAATCGTTGATCCATTTTTTGATCCAATTATTTTATCATAAATAAATCTTTCAGTTCTTCAGTAAAAATGGGTGCAGTACGTAGGGATACAAATTATTTTAAATACATGCAAATATATGTTCTTTTGTAAATGTATATTTTCATGTAAAAATATTTGTTCCAAATTATTATTAGTTTGTTCTCCTTGCATGGTCCTTCGGAAAATAGAATGCCTTGGATTATTTTGCAAGTTCATATTTTTATTTTTATGAATTCGAAGCATTCTATTTCGTAGACGAAAATTAGTTATTATGTTATCTTCCTTAACACACAATTCAAAAAAAATTATTTTACTTTTTTACATTTAAAAATTTTGTTTTCTTTCGTAAAACTTTCAATGGTGAACTTTTAAATCAAAAAAATAATAGAAAGAAATTATCGTCAGGTACTACGACTAACCAGGGTTGAAAATTATCACATATAAATTGCAATTGGAAAAGCACGCCAAATTAAAAGATTTGTTCTGCACCCTAGGCTTCTTTGCATCTTGGGCGAATACCCCGCTCGCCCCACTTTTGTTACGGTGCTGGGTTCAAACATCAAAACAATAAAAATATAGTTAGCCATAATATCAAATAATTTAATGTTTCCGAAATATTATTGATGTCCCTATATACCGTAGTTAAATTATACACTCTGTACACTATAAAGTAATTAATGTGATAAATCCCCACCCACAGAAAAAAAATGAATCGTTAATTTTATAAACCCAAGGAACGTCGAGTACAAATATATTTCCAAATATTATATTTTTGATAAAAACCTTGTAATAGGTTTTATCACTAACAAACCTATACCGATACATGGACTATGTTTTGGACTAATGTATTAACCCACACAAAGCTCATTTTGAGATATCTACGTTTTTGATGCGTGTAAAGAAAAATACATTTGTGATTTTGTTCGTTTCTTTTTAAATCGCGATTGGTTTGCTTGATTCCAATAAAATCTGAAAAACAATGTTTTTTTATAATCATAATCTCTTCAACCAAACTAAAAACAGTTTTTTCAGAAAGTATTTTTGTTAATGAATAACTTGAATTTTTTTGTAGCTATGAGCTATTTTCTAAATGTTGTAACTCAAAAATGATATTTTTGAGGGTTGATACATTAGTGCATAACATAGTTCATATATAGAATCCAATTACATATAAAATGAAATGAAACTAAATATGTGAATATAAACGTTTATAACCTTTACAAAAAAAATCATAAAATATATAATATTAAAGTTAAAATTTTTACATACCTATGTAGAAAAACGTCGCGCAAACGAGCGGAAGTGTGAGCGTGTGTGAATGTGTGTGTGTGTGTGGTTACGCGATGTTGTTTTTTCATTACCGCCATCCCGGAAAAATCGTTTCAGTCGAATTTCCCGGCAGACTGAGCATGTAGTACTATACATACCCTATACTTAATTGTTGCCCGTTTTTCAGTTTATTGTTTATTGAGATAAACATTTTACCCGTGTGGTTGTTTTGCGAGTGTGTATGTGTTGATGGCGGGTTGGGGTTGGAGGTGGAAGGGAAGCTATAGCTTTTCATTTCATGTGCTTTAGTTACATATACACGTACATGAATTTGTGAATTACTCAACTGTTAATGTTTCAATATTTACAGGATTATGATAATTAACTTTTCCGAGCTAAAAAGCGATTTTTTTCGTGTTGTTTTTGGGGGAAAGTTACATTAGCAGTTATCTGGATGTGAGCAGTGAGCAGTATCAGAAAATGCGACTCATTGAGTCGTTCAAATTTCATATCGATTAAGTTCACTAGCTATGTATTTTATAAACATTTTTATTTTCGTTGACGTTTAGAAATAGAAATAAAACGGCCTAGTTCGTGTGATAGGATTCCGTAGTCATTCTCACTACGATTTATAAAAAATAGTTATTTCAAAATTTTTCATAATCTATTTTTACTACCGTAAAGTACTTACTAATTAATTAAAAGCTACATTCTGGAATTTTTTCATATTTTTGCAACGATAGTTTAGAAATTAGAAGTGGGCGAGGCGCTCTGATAACGACATTGAAAAGCAAATATATCTTGACTAAAGGGTTGAAATCAAAAGGTAATTTAGTATTTTTTGTTGAATTTAAGGAGACCTATCTAAAAACATCCCACTCATTGGGGGTAAGTGCAAAAAAATGTGAGTACACTTTTCAGTTTATGGGAGGGATGTCAAAACATTTGACGGTATTATTTATAATTTTCAGTGAAAGTATTAATTAAAAGCTACATTCTAGATTTTTTCAGATTTTTACATTGATAGTTTAGAAAATAGAGGGGAGTACGCAAATATATCGTGACTGAAGGGTTAAAATCAAAATGTCCAAAAACATTTTTGTTGCATTTTAAGATACCTATCTGAAGACACTGCACACAATTGGATAAGTGAAAAAAATTGAATATACTTTGGTCCAAACATTATTTTTTATATTTAATATTAATCTTCTATTGATTTAAATATATAATACTTTATATTCATTCTGTATTACAATGTGCAACAGAGTTAAACAACAAAACTCAATTTCCGTTGATTTTTCCACATTTTCAATATAAATAACCGTTCAAATATGATATATTACAAAAGAAAAAATTTCGACAAAAAATAATGAAATAAATAAATAAACATCGTCATTAATTACATATATATTTTTCAGATATTTTTCAACGGCCATAATTCAATATGATTTAGCTACGCCCTAATGTCAAAAATGCAAAATGTTTGTATTCTAAATAGCCGTACTTAAAGCAGATGTAGATCGTTTATTTTTCAAACATCACGTCTTAGATTTATGATTTCAGTGCCAGCATTATGATTAATCGATTGTCGCTATTGTTGGCCAACACTAGGCGATATTAAATGTTCCATTAGTCGATGGTGGATGCTAGAAACACTTTTCTTGAAACACAATTGATCAACTTGGCTCAGGTCTCCATCACACGGTCGAGTATAGTGGGTATACATAGACAGAGCTGTCACAAGTACTCAGTGAAATTATTTAAAGTACAAATACCAAATACTACTACTTACGTGTTGGAAGTTTTTTTAAAATAAAATAAAATATCCGGGGATATAAAATCTTAATACAATAATTTGCGCTAAAATCAGTTATACAGGGTGTTTGGTTCGGCGATACGAATATTTTGAAGGAAAGTAGAATGAGTCATTTGAAAGTGATTTTAGCAAATCTACCTATATACAAAGTTCAACAGTTTTTTTTTATATCGATCAATTTAGTAAATTTTTGTATAAACATGTTAATTGCAACAGTTCAAAACTTAAAGAGCTTATATTTTTTAAACATGGTTTTTATATTACTTAAATGTTTATGCTACACTATCAGATCAAAATAAATTTTATGAATAACAAAAACAAAAAATGGCTGCAGTTTAACATTTAAAAACTTGTAAAACTTTGATAAAATTATTTCTTTAAGAAATTATTTTATAGATTCTAGTACACTTACAGATGTTCAGATGGTTTTAAAAACTGCTCTATTTTATACCCTTTTAAAATGAATTGGCTATTTTTGTAAAAAAACATTTTCTTCTTATTGATGATTCTGAAACATATTTGATATTATCGGTGGAATATTTAGTACTGGAGATACAATGTTTTTAAAAATTTTACAACCCTTTGCCACTTTCAATTGCGTCTGCCCACCCCTTATCCCCACACTACACGTATGCTTATGTTTTTTCGGTCATCTACAGATAAAAACCTATCATCCTTAAAAAAATTTATCAATACTCAAATGAGACAATTTTCATTTAAAAAATTGCATGTTTGAGTGCGTCTGCCTGCCCCTTATCCCCACCCTACGCGTCTGCCCATTGCACTTTCACTATCTAACTTTTTATAAACTCACTCCCTGTGGTGATTTTATTAGTGCTCACATGGGGCAAAAATGCACTTTTTCTTTACATATTCACTAAGGAATTAAACCCCTTTATCCCCGGGTGTGAAGGTTGGGACTATTTTTCCCATGATGTACAACACATGCCTAGTGCTCAGATAGGGTAGAAAAATATGTCATCAGCTCTTGAACTAAAAGTATCGCATCACGTTTTTAATGACTTATTTAGAATAGCATACTACGATCGACTCACTGGAAAAATGTAAAAATCTTTCTTATTCTGGGATAAATGTAAGTTTCTTTTATCAAAAATAGCCAATTCATGTAGGTATTATGGTAGGTTTTTCGATAAGGTATAAAATAGAGCAGTTTTTAAAACCATCTGAACATCTGTAAGTGTACTACCTATATTTTATAAAATACTTTTTTAAAGAAATAATTTTATCAAAGTTGTATAAGTTTTTAAATGTTAAACTACAGCTTTAGAATTTACGGTACCACCAGCAGTAAAATTACCCAGGATGTACAAAAAAAATACCAAAAACTACAAAATGGTATTGGAAACGTCTCGTTCTTATCTTGGCCTTGACCCCTCATTTTGACATGCCACATATACCGTGGTATAAAAAATATATTTTTACATGATTTTTTTTCCAAAATTTTTAACATCTTTCTGTAGGGGGTATAATTTTACATGATCAGTAAAAATTTTAAGTTTCTAGCTTAAATAGTTTATTTATATTTTGATTTGACTGGAAAGGACGGACGACAAAGTCAGATTAATAGGATTTTCTTGAAATTCTAAAAATTAAAACTGTTCCATTTCAGTACCGTGTGAAGTCCCCCTTCTGACAAAATATAAATTAAAACAAAAATCTTTTGCCATCAAATAGACAAAAACATTCACACATAATTCAACAATTTGCCTGTTTCTTTTTTTTATTTGTAGAAACTTTGTGTTCTGTAAAAAAACTGTCAGTTTAGTGGAAATGATTAATATTTTCCTGTTAAATACAATTAAATATATAACTTTAATTGACATAAAATATCAATTAAAAGAACGGACAGATCTAAAGAAATAAATTTTCTCATACATTAAAACTAAGTATTATTATATTGAATTGGTTTTTATGCCAATTCTAATATCCGGAAATACTATATAAAACTATTAATACAGTGATAAATCACACTCGTGTCCCTAAAGTCTGACACCGTGTAATTGTACGTCCTTGGACCAATGACATTGTCTTTGCAGGCAGTACACCTACTTGATTCTGTGAATAAATCGTGTATTTAAAATGTATCTAATCATAGAAATAGATCATGGTTTGTGTCGTATGTGTTGTAAACACTTGCTGTTTTATGTTATATAATAAACTGCCCTGGTCGGCACAAGACATTTTTATACATCATGATACAGAAGAAATTACATAAGTTAAAACTTTCTTACATTACATTAATTGTAGTTTTTGTTAATGTCTGATATATGTTTTAATTCTATTCTGTGATTTTATTTCAAACGTTTTTATTATAAATCGCTATAGTAATTTTTCTATCTAAAAAAATGTTGTTTTGTGAAAGGCTTATTTATTTATTCGATAATTCAATAGTTGAACACTTTTTAGATATTATTATTTCTATACATCTATTTAAAATAATTATATTTTTTGAATTATATTATATATTAATTATATTTTCTTTCAGAAGAGCCCTAAAGATATCCACTACAATGTTTGACAAAACATTGACCGATAACATGACCAAATTGACGCGATTTACACCCAGAAGCCGATCCATCGAATTACTACTCTTATGTCCGGTATCATAAAGGACCTAACAAATTTGTTAGCTAGCAAGCACTTTCAACTGAGATATCAAACTTATATGACAGTTCTTTTGGAGTTTGTTGATGACTTTGACAAGTTTCGCGCACGCGTTGTAGGTAAATACAAACGGTATTAAAACAGTGGTGATGTTATGAAAATTATTTTGTACGGTCAAAGATGCCAACTGTGTTACAATTAGTTGAAGTGTCACTGCTCTTAATTCCATAACTAATCCATAGATACTAGTACAGAACCATTTGAATGTAATTGCTAGCTAACAAATTTTGTTAGGTCCTTTATAATACCGGACATTACTATACGTAGGCAGTATAAAATTGTTTATTATTCAGATTTATTGACGACCAATGCGCTTCGACTGACCAAAACTGCAGTACGAAGAACAACGTTTCACGCTATAAAGTTGTAATTTTTATTGTTTATGTTTTGTTTACAATATGACACGTTCCTTCTTGTAAAATAATATGTTATACGTTTTGATGTCTTCAACAATATATGTAAAGAAAAATCTGTTGAGTAATTGCGTTTGTATTAAAAAATGCGGTTGAATATGCAGAAAAGTATACTTTTTTGTAAAAATCGTAGGCTGATCTAAACGATCCTATAAAAATGATGAAATTATTGTATAAATCTTAAAATACAAGCAATAAAAATTAAAAAAAAAAACATCATTACTACATTAATAGGACAAAATATTTAAAATTTTAATTTCTAACCATTTTTGGACCAAAAACTCGCCTTATGGACCCTAATCCTATATATAAAATAAAATTTTCTTTTTTTTTCTACCATATTTTTAAAAATCGTGAAGGTTTACACTTTTTATTAATTAAATTTTCATTATCCTAAGTATACCTACCATATCCAATTTTACTACAAACAAATATAAACAGCAAAAAAAATTTAAAACCAACTTTTAAAAAATTAGCAAAATACAAGTGCACACCTAAAGATACTAATTTTATATGGAAAAACCATATGAGAACACTTATGCAACGTAAAAGGAATGTACGGATGAAAGAATTAGATTTATATAGCAATGAGTGATGCTCTTTTACATATATATATGATATCATATTCAATGTGTAACTGCATGAAATAACATACATATAAAGTAGCTGTTTTAATGTGAGTTTAAAATCCCTCAGTTCGTATCTTCTTTAATTAAAAATGTTATATAAGAGAATTAAAATTTGCATCTTGCATTTATAAATATTCATATTACACCAGTCACTTTCAACATTTTTTTAAATATAAGCTTTTCCCCGCGGATTCATCCGCGTGTATTTAAAATCAGTGAATTTTCTCTCGATCACGGCGGCATCTTTATCTTCTCACTTTCAGTGGCGTGGCTGATATAGGGCCCCTCTGGTCTAATTGAAAACGTTTTTTTTCGTTGTCATGACGATTTTACCGCCCCTAAAACTTATTTTGGCGCCCTCTTTCTGAATACATTTTTTTAATTATAATAAGATTTCAACAACCCCTAGTTGCGCCACTGTTCAGTGTTCATGTTACTGCTGTGTTTGTTTTGTTGAACGTATTACTTCTCGATTATTTAAATACTGTGTCTGATGGTTTATACTGTTACTGTGACTAAAGAACAATACAAATAACACAAAAATCGCTTTAGTAGTTACTGATTCTTTATACGTTTTTAATGTAGCTAGTTCTAGTTTCTAACAGCGAAAGTCCCGTCAAAATCGGTTCAAAAATTATAAAACTATCAAATTTTGAAATGACACATAGAAACGAGAATCAATAAAAAGATAGACCTTTTGATTTTAACCCTTCAGTCGCGATATATTTGCGTTCAAAGTCGTTCTCAGAGCGTCCCCCCTCTATTTTCTAAACTATCGATGAAAAAAATCTGAAAAAAATCCAGAATGTAGCTTTTAATTAGTACTTTCACTTAAAATTATAACGAACACTGTCAAAAAAAATTAGGACCCCTCTCCCATAAACTGAAAAATGTGCTCACATTTTTTTTCACTTTAAATAGGTCTCCTAAAATACAACAAAAAATGTCAAATGACCTTTTGATTTTAACTCTTCAGTCATATGTTTCTTTTTCATTGTGGTTATCAGAAAAAAATCTGAGAAAATTTCAGAATGTAGTTTTTTATTAGTACTTTCAATGAAAATTATAACGAATATTATAGCAAAAAACAACAAAGAAGCTAGTATATAAATAAATAATATTCTCTACAATTTTTATTTAAATCATTTTTTTTAATATTTAATATGACTCGATTTATTTTAAATTGACAAGAAAAAATAATATCCGTTTATTTGAAAGTATTTTTATACTTTACTATCTATACTTATAACTACCCTATCTCTCAGAATGCGCCCTAATATTAAAAAAGTGTCAAAAAAATGTTAAATGTCTCTGGTAAATTAAAATATTATCTCAAATTTTATCAATTTAGCTTGAACCATTATGAGAAGAATTTTGGTGAATGTTACATAAAATATTTAAGTAAATCCCTTAAAGGGTTGTTAACATAAAATTATTTATATTTATGCACGTAATGACCCTGTTGTAATAACGTATATTAAATGAAAACGAGAATGAATGTGAAAAGTTTTCCGAGCCAAAAGATTTTATTTGCTTTTGTTATTTTTACTTTGTGTTAAATAGTATGAAATTATCTCTTATTAAATTTAAAAACACTCCATTTATGTAAATATCATAATTTTCTTTAAAATACTGTAAAGGGAACGCTTGTTATGTGCGAGTTACATAATAAAACTAGATTTTAGAAATTATGTAACATTATGTTTTCTTTAAAATATTATTTACTATATTTACTAAAAACGTTGTAAAAATAATAAATTACTTTGTATTTCATACATGATGTATTTTATCTATCTTATTGATAACGCCAACCATATTTCTATATAATAAATCTGGATGTATAATTGTATATATTATATTTTAGGTCTTTTTGAGTACTATGCATCATTTTGCTTAAAATACATTTTGTTTGTTCCGAGTAATCTTAAAAAAATTACTGAACTGATTTTGATGGAATTTCCACTGTTAGAATTAATATTATACCGGGTGTCAAAAAAGGTTTGGAAAGATTAAATATCTCAAATGGGTTGAACCAGTGGTTAGTTTTTAGGAAAGTTTTTTAGTACTGAAAAAAATTACTTTTATTGCACAATTAAATTTCAAAGCTACACAAATAAGCGACAACTACACACTAAACGAAAATTTCATTATAAATAAGGTAAAGGCACCAGTTATGGTCGCTATAAGAGCAAGTTTTTTTTTTGTTTTTTTTTAATTTTCATGAACTCATATTACTAATAAAACAAGTAACTCTTTATTTAATTAATTTAATTACCACAGTCAGTAAGCACAGTCTGTTTTTTAAATTATAGCCTTTTATTTTTGTACATGTTTCTTCTCCAGTAATGGCAAAGGTAAAACCAGTAATGAGCACGCAGTGATGGACACTTGCTAATGATTACAAAATGATAAGTAGTACGACACAAAATATATAAAAAAAAAGAATCGTTTAATTTAAAACAATGTAAAGCAGTTGCTATGATAATATAATAATTTATAAATAAATTATACTAATAATTACTTATATGTTCACCATTTTGACACCTAATGGCCGACTGTCATCAAATCACGCTGTAAGATAGTTAAATGTATATAGATTAATACTCAGAAATGGTAGTAATCAAATATCAAATAAATATTTCTAATTCAGTACATTTAATTTAAAAAATTTCCATTACCGGAGTCCCTGCCAAGACTGGTGCCACTACCTTATTGTAAATCTTTAATTATAAATAAATTATAAATAATTATAGAATGACAAATATATTATTCTTGTTAAAAAGTAATACAGTTATAAAATGTTACCGATATCAGAACTAATCAGTTTTTCACGTAACAAATATAATAATACAACTTTCTTTGTTGCGGTTTTACAGCGAATGAGTTAATTTACAACAGAATGAATACCTTTAGGTCAATCTACTTAACAAAATTATGTTCTCCAATTAACTTATGAACGATAATTACACATAAGAAATTCCCTTTGACAAAGTCTTCCAAGAGAATATTGTAAGGGTGAGTTGATTCAAGCTCACAGTTTGCCAAAAGTTTGTACTGTAACTTGTATATTATTTATGTTAAAATGTACTCTTTCTCGCGTTTTTTACTGTCGATAATTTATTCATTTTTTCGAAGAAGGGTTTTATAATGCCAAAATGAAAGTCTTTGATGTCTGTACAAACTATATATATACATATTACATATATTGTTTTATGATAAAAATATTCAGTTATATGTTTATACTTAATTAAAATTACTTCGAAATAGATGTTCAGATATTCAAATTCACGATTTTTTTTAAAGAGCTTAGTTCTTTAGTTCCTATGTAAAGAGTATTTTTATGAAATTAGTATTTATGAAATTATAATTATCTAACTTGTTCAATGTATTCAATATGGGTGTATTACAAAAATTATCAATTTTTATATACCAAGTCTTCAATTTAAAACCTGTCACCTGAATATTCTTGAATTTAGCATTTAAAAAATTTATTGGGTTTTTTTTAAGAATGGTTAAAATGGCGTTATTAGTTTTTGATTTGGTGAACGTTTTCAACGTCAATATTTATTTTCAAATATACACTTGTATTTTTGATTAGGGTATCTTATTCTGTGAGACAAAACAAAAATCTTTTGTCTTAAATAATTGGTTGTACGACTTTATTTTTCCATGATATTAATTAATTAATATAACAATTTAATTAATAGATATTCTGGACACTAAATGCTATTTGTTGCGTAAACAAATATAAATATTAAATAAAATCTCTAAATATTTTGTTAAATTTCTTGGAAAAGTCATATAAAAATTATTAAGACAACAATTGCTTATTGACAATAAAATAAGATACTGTAATAAAAATTACGTTCCATTTAAAAAAAATTGATCTTGACAATGTTTATCAAAACAAAATAAATAACGTGCCGCCCCCCACCCCTCTTCAAAACTTAACAACTTTTATTTAAGAATAATATTCCAGTGGTATGTTTTAGAACGAACCCAAAAATGAGAGAACTTAATTATCTAAAAATTATATTCTGACCATCTTTCAGTACTACTAATCAATTTCAAAATATCTGTTACATAATAATAATGCATAAAAATGTATTTTGGTGACCACAGTACCTAGATAATTTATTGGTAAAATATAAAATAAAATATTTAATATAATATATTGTATCGATAGGTATTGTTTTAAACGGGGTTCATTTAAAAGAATGCATAGTGTTTTTATAATTAATATAATTACGAATATTGTAATACGACAGCTTTTAACATGCATACACAAATATACATGTACATATGTATGTATTTTAAGTACATTTAATAAAAACTTAATTTATTTGTCAATTATATTAATTACATAATTAAATACCGATTTAAACTATAAATTTAGTAATAACAGTATTTCATTAATATAATATAAGGTTATCATTATCACATTTGTGAAGTAATGTTAATAATTGTAGGTGTATATGAATGAGATTATGATATTTAATTAAATAATTAATATGTAGGAGTCCTAAAAATCTATAATCATATACATGTTTAATTATTATGTTAAATTACTGCATTTATATTTATCGTAATAAATATTTAAATCAATGGACCCCGTACTAAAGTAATGGAATTTGCATTTAGTTGAAATTTTTGTATTTTGGGAAATTGATAAGTATGCTTTTCAAAAGTTGTAATGGCTGCGACCTACGAAAACCCATTAGTTTCGCTCCAAGAGGCACCAAAACATTTTATGTTTATGTTTATTTTTAACTCCTAAATTATCAATTTTCAGAAAAATTTGTAAAAAGTAAAAAGTGCGTAGAATTAACCTGAGAATAAAACAAATGTTTTTAGTTGATCCTTTAGTAGATAAAATTAAACATAAGTATAAAACATTTTCTTTCCTTCCTGGAGTGGAAACTATAGATTTTCGTAGGTTTCGCCCCATGTAACTTTTGATCAGCAGACTTTGAACTATAATTTTTCCAAGTTACAATAAATATCAACTAAAATTGAAAATCAATTTATTTTGTGCTTTTGAATTTGAATGATAAAGTTTTAAAGAATATAAGTATACTATATGTATATGTCTATTATTTATGTTTTATTCATTTGGGCACGCACATGATCGTCATTACGATTTATAAACAAGAATTATTTCAATTTTTTTATAAACTATTCTAGCTACAGTGTTCGTTATAATTTTCATTGAAAGTACTAACTAAAAGCTACATTCCGGATTTTTTTTAGATTTTTTGCATTGATAGTTTAGAAAGTAGAAGGGGGCAGAGGACTGACTGAAGGGTTAAAATCAAAAAGTCATATAACATTTTTTGTTACATTTTAGGAGACCTATCTAAAGATACCCCTCTCAATGGGATAAGTGAAAAAAAATTTAAGTACAATTTTCAGTCTATGGGAGGGGATCCAAAATAATTTTGACAGTATTCGTTATAATTTACAGTGAAAGTACTAATTAAAAGCTACTACATTCTAAATTTTTTCAGATTTTTTGAATAGATAGTTTAGAAATTAGGGTGTGGGGGACGCTCTGATAACGACATTTAAATGAAAATATATAGTGACTGAAGGGTTAAAATCAAAAGATCATTTAACATTTTTGTTGCATTTTAGGAGACCTATCTAATGACATCCCACTCAATAGGGTAAATGAAAAAAAAATATGTGAGTTCACTTTTCAGTCTATGGAAAGGGGGTTCAAAAAAAATTTTTTTTTCAAAAATCTTATCATTTCTGTTTTTATGTTATCAGTCTTCGTCCGTTTACCAAATTTCATCGTAATCGGCTTAAATTTTTCAGAACGGACGGACATGGCAAAACTATAAGATTTCCTAGTTTTCTACGGAAACCTAAAAAATTAATGGGATATAAATTATAAAAAATTGTATCCTCCAAGTCTACAACTTTTTATCTAAATCAGTAGACTCATTGCAACATATAAGAAAGTCCCATGGCATCCATGAAAGCCTTTTCTTTTTACAATCCAGGATAAGACTTCTTAAAAATGAATTTAAGATATTGAAAAACGTTTAATATTCTAAAACATCTTTATAAAATAAGAGTCTACTTTAAAATTTTATGCAGTCCATTTTATAAATTTCAACATTCAACATTTCAGTATCGTATTTATGCTTAATTCATTTTTAATGTTCAAACCCAACAAATTTCATTCTTATAATGGAGTTTTGGTAAATCTCTTTGAAATAATTTGTCCTTTTAATTGTATTTTAACTGAAAGATACAAAAGGGGTGATTCTTTTCATTATTGTACCTTTCATATTTAGTAATCCACAAAATCTGTTTAACCCTTGTAGATTTATCTTAATAGAAATATTCTAACGCCTTAAAATGATTCTGACTTTATTCTTAACTTATTTTTAATATAAGTACATACCTAAACCTACTACCTATATCAAATTAACTGTGCGTTCTATTTTGGTAGCTTTTTGAAGTGTGTGTTATTTCGACATTGACAACTCTGACATGCTTCATTTATTGACAGATATGTAGTGTCAAACCAAGATATATAAAGACAAGGTAGTTTCATCACCAAAAAATTCCTTTAGTTATTATTTTTTTCGTATTTTTGATATTTTAACAACACATACAATCAAATAAGTACAAATTCGACATTGCAAAATTATAAAAAAGTTGTCGCAGATAATTTGATCTATTCAGGAAGCGTTATTTTTACTATTCTTAAGTTGGCAATACGTTATGTGTTTCTGACAGCTTTTTATGATTTTGCAATGTCGAATTTGTGTTTATTTGATTGTATGTGTTGTTAAAATATCAAAAAATATGAAAACAAGAATAAATAAAGGATTTTTTTTATAAATGATATTCTATTATACATTTATAGCATTTGAATACATCTCCCAAGTGACGTCAATTCCCGCGCGGCCACTGATTGGTCAAGGAGCTAATGAGACTACCTTGTCTTTATATGCCTTGGTGTCAAACTATGGAGTGGAGGTTTGACAATACATATCTATGAATTTATCAAGTACGTCAGTGTTGCCCAAGGTATGTAAAGTACAAGGTAGCCTTGTAATTCGGTTCGAGAAGGAGAAAATACGTCATCTGGGGTGCCCAAGCTGACTGATCAAAAGCTACTGAGACAACCTGTATATTTACTAATCTTGAGTGTTACCAATGTCGAAATAATACTCACTTCAAAAAGAAACCAACAGATGGCCCATATGTGATTTGCTGATCTAAAGTTACTATGGGTACAGGGTCCGAAAACTGTTATTTTTTCAAACATACATACATACATGTACCTGTATATAGTATGTAAAACAGATAATGGGCTCGCAAACGTTCTTTCCACAGTCTAAACCAGTGGTTCGCAAAGTGGTTCCTACGGACCCAGAGGTCCTTGGAATCGCTTAGGGGGTCTGTGACAAATTAAAATTAATTTGGGGGTGCACATCAGGTGGTTCACGAAAGTTTTAATATTAAATTTAATTATATCAGACATACAATATTGTTATTGTCACTTATTGTATAGTACATTTTCTATGAAAATATACGACGGTAATAATATATAAACATCTGGATATTGTTCTGTGTTTTAGATTTCATACGTTTGAACTTTCATTGTCGTCATTTGCAGTTGTTATTTCACTTAGGGGGTTCGTGGTTAGGTTTTTGCTATGAAAAGGGGTCCATGGTTATAATAAGTTTGGGAACCACTGGTCTAAACACTAAAACCGTATAGTCCTTTCATATACAGACATTTACAGATCAAAACTAGGATCATGTTTCCTTTTGATCCGTACTTAAATAATAATTAATCTGTAGCCAATATGACTGTACTCTAATTTATATTGGTTTTATGCAGGCTCACTTAAATAGCACTAATTACGAAAATCGATATTTGTGAATTGAAACAATTACATATAGACAAATTTAAATATGGAACATGTTTATATACACAATAATATCCCCCAATGTATTATCAAAAATATGAAACTAACAGACAAACAATAAAACCTTAATCAAGCTACATTAATATAACAAAGCAATAACTGGATTGCGAGTAGCCTGAAGCAATAAAACAGATGTTATATACCTACAATTACATTTTATTCTTGTTTGGTTTTAAAACGCAACATGCTTGGTGCTGGTAACAACTATTTTCTTATTCCAATGAAATAGGGTAATAATTTTACTTCAATTGCATCTTAAAGCTCTCTGTTTAAATTATAGCTTTTTTATACCGAGATGTAACTATCTATCAGCAGGAAATTCTAATTGGTTTTCTTCTGGTATTTGAATGGTTACTACTCGATATCTTGTTAAACAGTTTTTATATCTTAATTTATACCTAAATTTACTAGGGTACTAGTTTTTAGTGTTTCGTACCGAAATCGAAAAAGAACAAATTATGGAAACAACACTGTGTCCGTCCATCTGTCTGTCTGAGACTTTTAACTATCGAACCGTTTGATGGATATTTACGTCACTTGGTTTTATAAAGAATTTTCTCACAAACAAAAATTAATCAAAATGTTTACAAGAAATTCAGATCGGTGCATTTTTACAGTAGTTATTGTGAACGAAAGAAAATTCTACATACAGACACACACACAGCCACACGCACAGCCACCATGCGGAAATCAACTTTTCTTTACGTTTTGAAGGTAGTACAATCAGAATCTGCTCTTATTTCGGACACGATTTTTCGACGGTATTACATTACTTTCATTTCTTTCAGAACATGGAAGTAAAATTAATATGGTAATACGATTCTGAAACACAAAACAACTTTTTTTGAAAAGGGACCAATTTATACTGGATACAAAATCTACCACCAGTTACCTTTAAACTTAAAAGAAACTACGAAAATAAATAAATTTAAAAAATTATAACATAGGCATTTAATTAATTTAGCACCGTATAATTTGACAGATATGATTATTTAATTATAATTATTTCTTGTGTGATTTTTTTCTGTTTCTGAGCTGTCACCTCATCTGGTATAGTATTTTGTGTAACTATTTATATTATATATTTTTGTTTAATTATTTTAATGTATCATACAATTATTTTATGTATTGTTTTTTGACCATTTGTATCCCATTGTTGGGCGATTCAAATATAATAAATATTATTATTATTATTATTATAATGTAATAATAAAGGTCCATTTTACCTCGCAATGAAGGTAAAACGGACCAAAAGGAGGATATTGGACATCATCCAATATCTTTTTTTCTGTGATTTATAATTAACTAATAATTAATACCTACATATCATAAAGATATGATTCATAATGTTATAAACATCAATAATAAAGCATATATATTTTCTTTGAAAAACTCGTTTTTTGTTAAGTGAGCCGTTTTGCTTTTTGTTCCTCTAAGCTTTTCTAATTTAAGATAATACCTCGGTTCTGATTTGTATTTGAATTTATGGTAAGTTATATATATATAACACTTTGTATAGTTCTGCTGAATAAGATCTTTTGTTTTAAAGAATAGGTACTAATGATTCCTCCATAATTGTTGAATCCATTAGAAAATTAAAGCATCCAAATACATTCATCATGTCTGCATCTTGTAATTAAACAAAAAAACCAACCATGACAACGTTAAAAGAAACGTATACACAAGTAAAGTAAAGGGCGGAATTATGTCTTTTTGCTAACTAAAGTGAATAATTTATCTATGTTTGAATATTCTTATGTATTTGCTCAGTGGCTTCAGATATCTATCTCATGTTTTTGCTGTAGCAATTGTCAGAGATATAATATGATTGTTTTGCAGAAACAAAGCTATAGAGGATTTGAGTTTCTCTTTGATATATTATTACTTATATGAAAGGACAGGAAATCATTTTAACTATGAGTTCTTTAGAAATTTCATTTTAATTTGACTTATTTAGTTATAAAATGTCTTTTGATCCATGTTTTTCTTTAAATAACATTTTGTTTTACTTCATCTTTTAAAGCTTCCGCTGTAAGGAGGGGCGGGGGGGCTTAACGTATAAATGACAACAGTATACGCTAAAATAGTAATTGAACACACAAAAAGCATCTGCCAAGTAAATGCGTATAATTAAAATATTTAATTTGAACCTTGAAACTAAACATAAAATAGAAACAAACTATAAACTACATTTCACATGATTAATTTCCAGTATTTATTGAATTGAAAGCACAGTACGTGCTCTTACATTCTATTCAGAAAACATTTTGTGTTACATTTACTACATTTATGTGCATATATTTATTTTATTTATACGATCTTCAGCTTTCCTTGAATTATTAAGTTTGAATCCTGGGAATCGACTTTTATCTGTATGAACTAAGTTTATGGAATACTTAAGTTAGAAAACAAGTTTCTTGGGAAAGTTATGTTATATACATTCAAATTATATATATTTTAATGGTTGTATGTATTGGAGTTGGTAAAAGGGTGGGGTGGGGATAAAACATTTTAATCAAAATGTAAGAAGCAGGGCTTCACACGAGACCAGGTAAAATGTTTTTGAGACGCTACTATTATATTATCTACTAGCGCATTGGCCCGGTGTTACCCGGGGATATTAATTTAATTAAACATAAAGTAATCATGCCCACCCGACATGCCCACCCAACATGCTAACAACACACGGTTCACCACGAATTGTTTTTTCCGGCTTCATGAAATCTACACAAAATATCCACAAATTATACACCTATACTTAACCTATCCATTAGTGAAAACCGGAATAAAATCTATTCAGTAATTATTGAAAAAATCGTGTAAAATTATGTTTTCTCCCAGGAAACACCAGATCTTATCTTAGAATTTGTATGAAAATCAAATATAAATAAATAGGTTACCTTTCTTGGAAGTTCTTTATTGTAATTTATAAAAATCCGTTTATTTATATTGTACAATGCATATTTTTTCATTCAAACTCATGGTGGAAAGATATATACATATTTGTAGGTATCATGATTCAAACTGACATTCACATATAGTAATTGTTTTCAGCGTCTTATATTCCATAGCTACTGTGTTTTTATATAAATTACAGTTTTATGCTCTGACATCATGGAAACAAAAGACGTTATGCAAAAGAATCTCTTTAATCTTTTGATGTTAAATCTTAGATTTTCATAAAATATTATTAGCCACGATACTGCTCGTAAGAATTATCTAACTATTGGTGAAAACCGCATTGAAATCGGTTCAGTAATTCCGGAGTCTATAAGCCACACACAAACGAACATTCATTTTTATATATATAGATATACAGGATGATTTACAATTAGTGTAAAAAAAATTAGCAGTAGATCGAGGATGTAATTCTAAGCATTGTGTGAACCTGTGTCCGGAAATTTTTCGTGAGGAAGCTAGTCTTTTACACAAAATTAGTGTTTATTTAATATCTAGAGAACCCATTGTGCTACAGTTATGACATTTGATCAGGGTTTGATATTAATAAATGTTATCGATTTCCAGTATCAAAAAGTAATAATTTAGACCAGGGGTGCATGGGGCCAGTGGGCCTGCGCATTTTTATCAAGTATTTTTTTGTTCTTCAATTTTTTCCTGAGTTGGGTTCTTGTAGAAGATTATATATATATTTATATTTATATTATATATATATTATAATTATTGAAAAAAATATGTTTGTTTATAATACAAATAGTTCATATTAGAGAAGAAATATCTGCCATGAGTGTCATGTGACTTTCTTATACGTGTTACAGAGTGTGCGTGTTTGCCATAGGTACCATGGGATTTTCTTATACTCAAGTAATACTGAGAGTGAACAGTGTGGGTGATTCTAAATAATTATTTAACAAAATTCTTTCTGACTAAACCATAAATGTTGGAAAAAATTGTACAGAAAATAAATTATAGATAATTACATACTCGACATTTTTTATCTAAAACTTTTTTTTCTTATTGACAAGAGTAAACATCCGTTTTCGGTTAAGTTATTACGTTAAAAAAAATTATTTGATTCATAATGTAGAAAATTATATTATTTATAGTTTATGTCCCATTAATTTTATTCTATCTGTTATTATTTTGTCAGAAATATGTTTTAATAAAATAAGAATCACTTACACTGTTCATTGTCAGGATTATGTATAAGAAAGTCCTGTGGTAGATATTTTATATGAAAAAATACAATTTTTCGGAACAACGAGAAATGCTTTGTCATGTATAATAAAAAGTAAAAAAAAAATCAAAATCAAATCCCCGCAATCTGTCGCACAAACTTCACAAACATACAATGTAGTAATTGTGTTATTAAAGTACAAAATCTTGTCCGATGTCAGAACAGCGTCACAAAACAAAAACAAATCAACTCAAGATGCACTGGCATTGTTTCTGCTGTTTTAGCTAAATGCGAAAATTATGTCATTCCGTATAATTGCAGATTAAACACATGCATAAAGCTTGCGTTCTAATAACACGTTTATGTGAAATTATGTTATGGCATTTTGCCTCTGTCCGCCTGTGTAATAAAATAAGTCAACAAATAGAATGTTATAGCTCTCTCAAGTACCAAACTTGTTTATTATACTATAGTAGTTAGTTGAGGTGATTCTATCAAGTATTACCTACATATTAAACTATTTATAACAATATTAACACATAAATATGTAAACATTTTAAAATATCCTCCTTGTCGGTATTATAAAAAGGGAAATAAATCTACAAATTAATTTAGTTCCCATTTAAAAAAACAAGTGACGACAAGGGCTTATATCAACCCGACACCGGTCTTTAGTTTTGTCATCCTAATATCCGAAACCGAAACTGTATCCGAAATTTTCCCTTCTCGTTACGAAAGCCCAGAAATATAAACTGCGTCAAAAACAATACTTAGTAATAAAAATCCGCATTTGAACTATTCAAAATAATTTCATGCCTATATTTGAATCCGAAATCAAGAAAAAACATATCAGTTTATCTATATCCGAATTCGAAATTGAAAACAAAAAGAAAAATATCCTTATCTGTATCCGTAACCGATCTGTCACATCTCTAATAACTCTAATCCTAATAAATGCATTTTTATATTTAATGTGCATATTCCATACTAATATTATAACTAGAGATTGGAAAAATAGTTTTTCAACTATTGCGTAAAAATGCATTTATTGTAATTATTATTACATATCTCCACCGTTTTCAGAAAACTGGTTTGATTGAACACAATTTGAAATCAATTATTTGCAACTATTTGTGACACTTTTTACTGCTTTGTTTGCACTTATTATTATTAAATCGTAAAAAAAACTATTTACCAACTATTTTCCGAAAAAAAATTCAACTACCTAGTAACTATTTCATTGAAAATAACAACTATTTTTCCAATCTCTAATTATAACACTGTCTGTCTGTTTGTTACCTTTTCACGGCTTAGAATAAATTTGGCAGGAAGATAGCTTACTTAAAAAAAAGTCGCGGGTATAACAGCTAGTTAGATATCAAGGGGCGACTGAAAAGTTCTCGGCAATATGTACTATTGTAGAAAAAATCAAGTCATACTTTAACTTGTCTGAGTCATTGATTCATTTTAGGAAATCGGATCGTCAGCGTCATCATTAAGTTCCTGATCAACACTGGGAAAACGTCAAAAGAATACTTAAGGCAGCCACACACGTAACGATATACTTGCGCAAATGTAGACTTGCGCAAGTATACAGTAACGTGTATGGGAAGATTTTTGCGCAAATTTCTAGACTTGTACAAGTTTTAAAAAGTTTCAATTTTCGTTTCCGAAACATGTGCAAACCTACGTTTGCCCAAGTTTACTTGAACGTGTGTGGCATGCCGCGTTTAAAGTTTCAGTGGTATCCTAGCCGCCTGTTTGTATGGTCTTGCGGTCGATTTTGCGCCAAAATTACGTAATGTGTATGGCTTGCTTAAGGCAGCCACACACGTAAAGATATACTTGCGCAAATGTAGACTTGCTCAAGTATACAGTAACGTGTGTTGGAAGATTTTTGCACAAATTTCTATTGTACAAATGAAAGTAACCGTACAAGTTTCGGAATCGAAAATCAAAAACTTTACGATATACTCGTAAAGAGTTGCGCAACTAGTGACCCATAGCACGGTCAATTACAATAACAAGTACCTCAGGCCAAGAACATTCCAACCTCCCCTCTTCCGTACATATATTTTTCCTTAAGTTTCGTTGATCAAACAGACAGATTAATACTATAAAAGTTATCAAAATTGATTTTATTGCATACAAAATGACTTATCGGTTCAAAATAATAAATATTAAATAGACAGTCTAATATCCAGTATTACAGACTAATTAAAAAAAATGTCTAGCTTGCAAGCACTTTCAAACGGGGTATCAAACATATATGACAGTTTTAAATTACTTACAACGCATGCAACTATCTGTCAAAAATTCTAAGAGAACTGTCATGTTTATAAATACATTAGTATAGATTTAAAATTATGTATCACAAGTTAAAACATCTAAAAATAAATAAATCAGCTAGGTACTGTTGTTCATATTTACAAAAGCTGACATTTCGATTTATAGATTTTCACTGAATTACCCACTTACGATCTCGAGTCGTATTTTGTACACAAAACAAGTGAATAGTAGACAAACACATATGGTTTGGAACCTACACAATCCACCTACTAAATTCAGCAGCACAAGATTAATGATGCGAGCATTAGAAGAACCTGCTTGATGTTAGTGACATCTACAGTCCAAATGTCGCACTCACATGCGATTGTGTTTGGATGTATGTGTGTCTGTTGTATTTCTAAATGAAAAAGCTAATCTAGTGAATGTTGGCTGGGATTTATTTGTTTGAAAATATTGAAACAAATCAGTACATGTAATAGTGTTATAAAAAGTTGTAAAAATGTATATTATTCCATAGAACTAGATTCGATAGCTATTAGATTGTAGATTAGGGCTGCATATGCTCATTTCATCTATGTTTTTATTACTGACAGTCTCATGGAAATTGAAGCCAATGAAGCCGGGAAAAGTCTCGGTCTGGTATGATTTTTTCTAAAAAAAATTTTTTAACTCGTTTCAAATTAAAAAATGTTTTGAAGATATTTTACACGTGGCAAAGAAATACAGATTCTTATTAAAAAAATATCCATAAAAGTACCCACAAAATAAAAATAAAAACTAGGAGCTCTGTAATAACTGTGCCGTAACTAGAACTACATATATTTTCACTTTTTCGCTATGTGACATTTTTTTATTGCATTCGTGCTCCCGAGGATACCCCTAATGCCAATGGGAAAGACATAGTTCTACGTCAAGTAAATCATGATATTACCCCCCCCCCCCCACCAAAACTTAGTAACTGTCTGAAATTTTTTTCCAATAAACAGCTTACTTTTCGAAATAAAATTCATTTCATCAAAACATTTTATTTGTGGTATACCAAGTCCACCAAAATATTTGATAAAAAATTTACAATTTTATAAAAACAATAATAAAATAATAATATAACAGAAAAATGAAAAAATATGTTCTTCATAGAAAAAAATATGAAGACTTTCTCTTTCTGAAAGCCATAATTAATTTCTTCTTTTATAAAAGCTATATACTTAAGCTATATATACATACATGGTTTTAGTCATACAAATCTGTTTTTTTTTAAATTTCAGTGCATTTTTAATAAAAGTTTGTTTTTAAAAAAAAAGTAGGTGAAAAGTGAGTAGTAAGATTTGTTTGACAATACTACAGGTCAACCTAATAAAAGCTATGTAATAACAATTGATACCACATTTTTTCAAAATTAATTGCTTATTTCAATTTAAATCGACAATTATTTTGAAAAATATTTCCATTCATGTAATATATGCATTTATAGTATCTATTGCTATCCAAAATCCAGTAACACATTATGTTGCAGCAAACTACAGTTAATGAATAATAAATTCCATATTTTAGAACTGAACACGTATATATAAATACACAGAGGTTTGTTGTAATCATTGTCACAGCCAGGTTGATTTGCTCTGTGCGCACTCATTGTGAATTAACTGTAAAACAACTGATGTTTATTTGGTTTGTTTAGTAAAGTACAAAACACTACAAAACTAGAAACGCCAAACGAGCTCCCCCTCATCTAGTGAATGCATACATAATTAATTTCGTTTAACTCTACTGAAAAATACTTTGTTGTTATATACCCACTGTGATGCTCAAATTTAAACAACTGGTTGCAATGAAAAATACTAAATATAATATATGCATGTTATTTAGTTGTTTAAAACAAATAAAATTATTTAAATCTGTTTAGAAAATACCCATTTTATCGAACTGTTTGCGGGCTTATGGTACACATGTTTCAGGATTAAGAGAGGGAAACCCAATAAAAATAAGGTTTTTGACCTTTTTTTTGCAAATTCGTATTTTACAGAAAAAAAGAAAACAACTTTAATCTTAAATACATTTTTTTGGCGTTGAAAAATTCTGAAATCATAAACATTTCTTTTTTTGATGTGCATTTTTTCCTAAACATCTAGGACAGTGGTTCTTAAACTAGGGTCCCCTGAACTTTTGCTGAGGGTCCGTGAAACATGTTTGGCATAAATTAAAGTACTTTTACATTTCTATTAACCAGTGATTAATTAGTATTTAACTACCTTCTTTGTTATTCTATCCGGGAGAGGGGGTCCCTGAAAAATAATTGTTCAAAAGGGGGTCCCTAGACCATGCACGTTTAAGAACCGCTGATCTAGGAGAATAATTTCAAAAATTTTACGTTCAAATTGAAGTTTTAAAAAAATCAGAGAGACACGCTTTCTAAAATACGAAAAAAATATTTTTTCGCTCCAACCTAATGCACCCATCTTTGCTTCAATTCCATCAAACTCCAGGATAATGGCAAGATGATTCTACCCTACTAAAATTTATAAATTGACATAAAATTTAACTAATTCACATTACCAACTGGTAGTGATATAATATATTCTATAGAAATCGACCAAATCTTCAGAGCACGTAACCATTCAATATATGCATATCAATTCAGCGTTTAACTAAACTGCTTAAATCAATTGAATATATCTAATTTGTACTATTCTAATAATCTATCGACATAAGACATACATATGTATGTAGTATACTTGTATTTATACGTAATTTATGTCCCTTTGAACATTAAATGGGGGAAATGTCTTTGACATCAAAAGGGAAATAAATTGATCCTTCAAGAATTTACGATTCTCTGGTCATTGAAATGCGAACATTAACGAGTTTAGAATAGACTTGGTTGGTTTATTCAAAGAAATATTACGTGATTCGAATATGTCTTATTTTTTATATCACTTTACGAAACCCAGCTGTTATAGAGTTCAGAACGGATATTTTATAAAACTTTAACTACTCACGTTGCACAGTGGGTCTAAATCGTACTTTTTTGCGCGAAATTTCGCTTCAAGCCAATTTTCAACCAATTTTAATAAAGTCAGTGGCATTTGAAAGGTAAATAGTTGTAGTTTCTGAAAATTACCCCAAGAATAGTCAATTCACCCTCTTAATTATTGTTTCATCCCCTTAAATCTGAAAATTCGATTAAACGATAAATTCATAAATTAATAAATCGAATAAGATAATATATTCTACACAAATATAAATATCTATTTGTTAGTACTATTATATAGTATGTGTAAACATGTGTGAACATATTTTAATATATACAGGGTGAGTCATAAGTTCGTATTTCTTCGATATCTCCTCTGTTAATAATTAGAGAAAAATTTTAATTTTGAATGATATTATAAGTAATAATACACATCTAAACTTATATTAAAATATATAGTGTGACCCCGAAAAAGGTGTATCATTACAGGGTGAGTTGATAGTGCGTGTATCTTCGATATCTCCTCTCTTTTACAAGATACAGAAAAAATTCAAATATTAGATAATACTAAAAGTATAAATGTACATTATAAGAATGTATTGAAATATACAGTGTGGCCCCGAAATAAGGTGTATCACAAATATAATGTATTTTTAAATGGGATGACCCATTTATTTCTACCTTATGTAACTCTTGTTTAGAAGATCTATACAGTGGTACAATATTTTTTAAAAACATTGAGGGGAAGGGGTATGATATAATTTTTTTTAATTGGCGTTTTCAAACATTGTTTTAATAAATCATTTAGGGCTTAATTTTGGAGATATATTCTAGTGTTTTGGTGTGGCATTAGCTTAACCTCAACACCGCTTGTAATCCATTTGAAGTTTAATTGTTTTATACAAGGTGTCCCTGAAAAAAATTGGAAATATTCAAAAATTATTTATTTATGTCTAATGAAGGGCTTCAAGGGCATTTGGAGGTCAATTTTAAGATAAACATATTTCATATTGTACAATTGTTGTTTAAACTAAACAAAACAATTTTTGTTTGATATTTTTAAAGAACCTTTTATAAGTTTTTAATTCAATAGAGATTTTTAAAGTTTTTTCAAAAATTTAGTCTAAATCCTGCAAGCTTAGAGAAAAATTTTTTAAGACACGAAGTGTTTATTTTTAAGCATAAAATCTAATAGTTTTTTTTTCATAAATGTTTCATGTAATGTAAGTAATAAGCGTTTTTAGTATATTTATTTATTTTAGGTGCAGGATTTACCTGCCGTGAAAAGTTGTAGTGTACCGAATATTACATACTTAATGACAAAAAAATATTTTGTTCCATTAAAAAATAGTTTTGTAACATATAATTTTTGAATAATTGTAGTTTTTTCAGGAGCACCTTTTATAAAACAAATTTCTAATGGATTACTAGTGGTGTCTAGGTTAAACTAATGCCACACCAAAACGAAAATGATTTTTCAAAACAATGTTTGAAAACGCCAATTAAAAATTATATCATACCCCTTCTCCTCAATGTTTTTAAAAAATATTGTACCACTGTATAGATCTTCTAAACAAGAGTTACATAAGGTAGAAATAAATGGGTCATCCCATTTAAAAATACATTATATTTGTGATACACCTTATTTCGGGGCCACACTGTATATTTCAATACATTCTTATAATGTACATTTATACTTTTAGTATTATCTAATATTTGAATTTTTTCTGTATCTTGTAAAAGAGAGGAGATATTGAAGATACACGCACTATCAACTCACCCTGCAATGATACACCTTTTTCGGGGTCACACTATATATTTTAATATAAGTTTAGATGTGTATTATTACTTATAATATCATTCAAAATTAAAATTTTTCTCTAATTATTAACAGAGGAGATATCGAAGAAATACGAACTTATGACTCACCCTGTATATATTAAAATATGTTCACACATGTTTACACATACTATATAATAGTACTAACAAATAGATTTTTATATTTGTGCAGAATATATTATCTTATTCGATTTATTAATTTATGAATTTATCGTTTAATCGAATTTTCAGATTTAAGGGGATGAAACAATAATTAAGAGGGTGAATTGACTATTCTTGGGGTAATTTTCAGAAACTACAACTATTTACCTTTCAAATGCCACTGACTTTATTAAAATTGGTTGAAAATTGGCTTGAAGCGAAATTTCGCGCAAAAAAGTACGATTTAGACCCACTGTGCGTTGGTTTAAAAATATAGGTACTATTTGTATAGGGGAAGCAATCGTATTCGTTTAAAACTAATCTGCTACAATTTTTTTAACAGTCGATGTCTCCATGTCTCTATGGGCGAAAAGTTCAAATTGTAATACTATAAGAATTAAAAGTTAAATTATAATGCAATGCATAATTATTTTTTTTACAATTTTATTAACTTGGTTTGTTTGTCCGTTTCAATCAAAACTTGTAACCAATTTTTCACCCATTTCCTAACTTCTGCATGATTATCTTATCATACCATATAATTGTGTATTTTAGATGAAAATTTAAGAATCAAATGACAAAATAACAAAGTATATTTCTGTGTATTTTGCGGCATATAACCTTATAAAAGTTCCAAGCATTGGAAAAAGTTTTAGAACAAAAAATACTAGATATAAATCAAAGAGTCCACTGGCCCAACACTTCCTTGGTCTAACTAAACCCTAAATCAAGCTTGTCCAACCCGCGGCCCGCGAGTATCTTTGGTGCGGATAATTAAAAAAAAAATCTTGTAATAATAAACCTGAATTGAAATTGGCGCAACTAACCTTATTTATTCATTAAAATTATAATTAGGAATTGGAATTAGCGCGACAAAAAAAAAGCCTTCAGTTTTTATTTTTATCTATTCTGGCCTGCGGCCCTTAGTAGATTGGGTTTATGCTATACGGCCCAGAATGTTCAAAAGGTTGAACAACTATGCTCTAAATCACAATGAAATCTGAAAAAAAAATGGAAAAAAATAAAAAATAAAATGACCTGTAACGAAAAGATCATGTGAAAATTTTGAAATCGGAGAACAACCTGTTTAAACAATCACAAAGCTTCTCATATCTTCGGTATTTATTGCTCTCAAATTGCGCCGATATATTCTCCACTTATTCGAAATTATCAATTTTACTTTCTCGTCATATCGAAGATACGAGAAGCTTTGTAATCGTTTTTAAAGAAAAAAAAATTCTACTAGACTTTAAGCTAAGTTTTTCTCCATGTGGCCGTTCGCCGCCACTACTGAACTGGCATCCCCGAGCGGTCGCCTAGTCACCCTCCTTAAAACCGGCATTGCGGTTATACATTAACAAAATAAGCAACGAATTTTAATAAATATAAAAATTTCAGACATCAACCATTCTTTTTTCCAAAGCTTACTTGACTTGAATTTAATATTGCATTCGAATGATTGTTGTAGTTTTGGATGACGCCTCGATTAATATTTTAGTTTGTCATGGCAATTGTGATTTTTATTCAATAATAAATAAAATGCGTTGTATCTTTGTTATTAGTTGTTTTATTATCGAAGATACGAGAAGTTTTTTTTTAAAGAAAAATTGTTCTCCGATTTTAAAATTTTCACTCGATCTTTCCGTTTCAAGTTGACAAACATTTTATAATCGGTTTAGGGTTAATACGTGTTTAATACTAGACCGATTTTAAAATTTCATATTGGGCTCTAAACTATTAAATAAAAACTAAATTTAGGTAAAATCTTTGGGAGTCTGTAGCTACCTCACGAAGAATTTCCGAATGCATGTTCATATAAATTTTTTTGCTTGAAATATTTTTCTCGATCAACTGTTCAAGTTGAAAAGTATGATTCACTCTGTATGTAGTATATATAATCAAAATTATTTTTTAAGTGTACTCACAAGGGGAAGCAACAGCACGGTTCATGAGAATTTCAATGAGCTTGTGGTATGTCAAACTAGAGCAAAAATAAAAAGACACGTGTCCAACAATTTGATCTCATAGGCCTTAATTACAAAGATAATTAACTTTGAAAATTTGTGTATTCAATATAACCGTGTATTATGTTTGCTCGAAATATAAGTGTCATAGCCGAACGGTCAACGCGCTGGCGTCTCGCCTGGAAAACGATTAATTTTTATTTACAATTATTTTTTATTTTTTTGTACACATTACCTCTCCCACTTGCGTAAAAATCGATAAATTAGACATAAATAAAACATAATTATTATTATTGACAATAGATGTTTGTGGTTTCTTTCAAGTTTGTTTTTTATTAAAACTTTTCAATTTATTAATTAAAAACTAATGAGTGGTGTCAATAATAAATTAAATTTACTTTAAAACAAATTAATAATTATGTACTGGCGTATATATCAATATTTTCATGTGAAATAATTTTATTTTTTTATTTTCGGGTTTTAATTCTGAAAAAGTAAATTCTGTAATTTACTAGTTAATGAAAATATTTTTATTTGGTTTAATTTGTGTGTAAATAATTGAAACAAGATTTTACGACAGCATTATTTATTTTACAACAAATTGTTAGTATAATCGGTATCAATATATTAGGGCCAACACACTTATATTTCGAGGGAACATAATACACGGTTATATTGAATACACAAATTTTCAAAGTTAATTATCTTTGTAATTAAGGCCTATGAGATCAAATTGTTGGACACGTGTCTTTTTATTTTTGCTCTAGTTTGACATACCACAAGCTCATTGAAATTCTCATGAACCGTGCTGTTGCTTCCCCTTGTCAGTGTACTGTAAAGGGTTAATGGTAGAATAGAACAGATTGGCTCCACCCGTTTCCCGGCTCCTATAAAGTATAGATTAAGTAGGGTTTGTTGGGTAACAGACCAATGCTATTTATATTATTATTATGTTTGTAAGCCTGCACTATGACTAAAAGCTTAATGAATATCCCCAAAGCACAGGAAATATCACATTTCACATTTCGAATTTACTTTATAAAATATCCAAGCGTTTTTATTTATACACGTTAATAGAAATACCTATTCCAAAAATACTTGGCAATTGTAACGAATATTCGTATTCGCATAAGTAGGACATTTTTTAAAGAAAATATGTGTTGGAACTCAAATCTTGTGAAGTTTTTTACTAAAGAAAATTATATTCATTTATCATTTAATTTAAATTTTGAAGCAGCTTTTCCTATCCCATGAAAAAAGGAGCCGGAACGCTGTTCCACCACGTTACATAACAAAATAAGCCCTACGCATAGGTTATACATATTTAGTTTCTTCAACTTTCAAAAAAATTTTATTCAAAAACCAACTTTAAGTAAAAGTACAAAAAATTGTTTATTATTTTATTTGTGTAGATAACGTTAAAAATAATAAAAAAAACAATTTTAAATTAAAATAAACTTTTTTGTATGGTATACAAGTCTTGAGGCTTCCGCGGTGGTTTTGATATGGATCTTGGCTTCTGGGTGTAAGCCGCGTCGGTTTGGCCGTGTTATCGGCCAACGTTTTGTATGGTACTTTTTCTCTAAAGTCATTGGCTTTCGAGTAAAAATTCTTGAAAGACAATTTGGCTATTCACTTTTGATAAATTTTTTTACGCAAATTTACCTCTACGCGGTTGCAAAAGTTTGGCAAAAAGAGTGGAAAGACAAAAAAATACGTTTATATTGCCACATTTATGCGGTTTTTTACGCGCTGTTTTCATGGAACCAATCAACAGTGTAAATGGAGGGATTGCTGTATTTATTTCTATAGTTTCGTTTATTTTACTTCATTTTGCGACCTCCTATCAGAATATTTTATTTTTTATTGGATTTATTAAATTCCATTTAGAATACTTGGAACCTATTTTTGTTTAAGAAAATAGCTTCCCCCCCACCCCGTTCCAAAAAAATATAAATCAAACTTACTTTGAAGAATAAATTCATCACATTTTTTTTTATTTATCTATTCGTTAATCAAAATACCTCCCTTCCCATCAAACATAAATTCTCGAATTCATAGCAACAACTTTTTTATAATTTTTAGATCAAGTCTTTTTCTCTTGAATTTAAAATTAAACCAAATGGTTTCTGGTAAATTGAAAATTGTTAAATATATTTGGAGTTGGGAAATGTCAGCATTCATTTTACCTCTTTAATACATTCTTTGAATGCTTTCTGTCAAACCTTTGTCAATAGTTAGTTTACAATATTGAAAAGAAGTACAATAATTTTCAGAATTATTATGGAAAATAAAGACAATTTTTTCCTTTTTGAAACTAATTTTTTGTCTTCCAGCATATTATTTATTTTCACTTTCTTATACGAGGATTTGTTATAATAATGGTATAAGTATCTACATATATAGAAAAGCCGATTTTTTTTTTAATTCGAGATTTTGATCGAATTATCCATTTTGACTTTCCCTAAATCCATTCTAGACGTTGTATCTCAAAAACGACAATATACAGAAAAGTAAAATTGTACATTGTTAGGATCAATTTTCTTCGAAGAAAAATCTATGTGTGCATATGTGAGTGCTGTAACTCCGACGCTATCGTGAAATCCATCAATACAATAAAGTACACTTTTGTTCTATTTGAAATAACAAAGTAAATAAAATAAAAATTAACTCGCTATGTTGATTAACTTAGGATATACAGTTAAGCAATCTTTTTTGTTTTGATCTGTTAAATTGCGACCTGGGGAATGCTCAAATACACTAATGATGCTCGGAGGCCCTGTTTCACGACATAATATATTATTAGTGGTATAGAGTTCAATTTAAAATTTTCTCATCAAGGCGAGATACGAAAAAATGATATTTTCCGTGATTTTTGATCATTTTCGATCAATGTTTTGTTTATCATATCTCCGAAACAACGAGTTAATTATTATTTTGTTTAAACTGTTAATTAAATTATCCTACAATTTTGTCGGATTTCGTGATAAGGTCAGCGATAAAGTACAAAACGTGAAAAATTGCACGTGTGCATTTTCTAAAGCCATCCGGTCGGAATTCAATTGGATAAGTACCTTACAATCAACAGAGGATGTACCCAACACTGCCTTTTTTTATATATGTAATTTATATACTTCCTTCTGAGGTATAATAAACCAAAAAGGTAACGCTTATTGAACACTGCACACATGTTTCTATCACCATAGCTAGAACTCAACTGCACCGGCACTGAGTGCCGGTCTGTGGAAAAAGAGCCATGGTCGGTCCCAGTGCCTTCAAACGGCCTAAGACTTCATGAACACATTTATACAATAATTTGTATTATATGAATTAACGCTTTTTTATATCAATTTTATAGCTTTTGGGGAATGGTCTATAAGTATAGGAAATAATGATGGGAATTAAAAAATAACAATACATGTAAAAAGTACAGATTTATTGAAATACCAGAAAATAATAACATCTCTACATAAAATAATATAAGATAATCTACAGTTGTTCTAGTAATACAAAATAATCGTTTTATGGTAACAATAAAGTATACAGATTAACAGTACGCTCATTAAGTTAGAAATTTCCCAAAACGCCACTACTTATTCAATCATTCATAATACATCCCCTTGCAATAAATTACAATTTACATTTATGAATTTGGGTAAAAACAATTTTAATTGATATTAACTTACAAGAAATATCTAACTTAATTTCTAGTATGTTATTACAAAACACCGTTTAAAATTTTAAGAGAAACTATATAATATGTAATAATTAAAAGAAATGCATTTATTGATATTGATATACACAATAAACTCGATACAAAATTATGAAAATTAATAAAACTCTTCCCAGACAGCAATTTTTAGAAATGATATCATAAAGATGTCTTTTATTTGACATTCCTATAAAAAAAGAGATATCTTTATGATGACATTCTGAATTTCTTGCTGTCCGAGTCACTATAATAATTAAATAATCGGAATTGTATTACGTTCACTTGTCTTTGAAGTATTACATAAGAAAAGATATTTTTCAATTGACATCAACTAGTATAGAATAATAATTATATACGAAAATATTTTTTTCACCAATCGTTCCTTAACTTAAAATGCCCATTTTTATTATATCTTCACACAACATATTGGTAGAAAAAAATAGTTAAATAACTCTACGTTTAATTACCACTTTAGTGAAATACGTAAACATTAAAGAATTTCGAAAAAACCACACGAAAAAGTTTCTTTTTTAATAACTGTTATAATTTTATCAATATAATCTAGAGTTCGATACACTTTTCAATCATAATTAACCCTCGTTATCAATAAAAAAGTGACATTAAATAATAACAAATAAAAAATTACATCGGTTCATTTTTTAAATTAACTTAACAACTATCTAATTTACATTTTTTCAAAACTTTTTATTTTATTTTATCTTTCTTTAGGAAACAAAGATAATACGATGAAGTTAGGTTAGTAAAAATGGTAAAAACTAACTTACTGCGCATGTGTTTGCAAGCTAGCAAATTTTATTAGCTAGGCTGTAAAAGAGAGAGAGATGAGAGATTTTTAAAATATAATTTCACTAAAAAAATACCCAATAGCAAAAACATTAAACACGATTTTCTTCATTAAATTTTATTTTCCATAAAATTAAGTTTATCTAAATTTAAAATTCAAATTGCCACTAAATTTTTACTTTTTTAAATTAAAAAAAATCCTGCGTGATGTTGGAAGATACAACCTACACCGTTAAAAACATTTTTTCAGATGAGAAAGAACAGCTATAAACTGTCAAATAGACAACTCACTTTTATCAAAGAAGCTGCCATCTTGTGGCTGCATCGATGTTATTTTGTAATATTTCTTAGTTTAGTTGTGAGCGTGTTTTAGACTTTCATTTTAACAAATAAATCACTTAGAATGTCTGTAACTTTTGATACGTTGACACTTTTGTAGAGAATTTTATCTTCTACAAAATGATGTCCTTAAAAAATTTTCAACAGTTATCATGAATCAGTAATACCAACTTTAATACTAAAGAATTATTTCCCTATGTTATTTAATTGGAAAACGGGACCCCACTTTGCAGCACCTCTTAAAATTGAATTACAAGGTAATCCTTCGGGAGGATTTATTTTACGTGATAAGCTAACTTATTACGTAACAAGAGCAAATGTTCATTTTTTTGACACATCCTAATGTACATGTGATTTGTTTTCTAATAAAACTTTCTCATCCATCAAAAAAAATCTGAAAATAGATATATTTTTGGTGTTTTTTCAAAATCACCAAAATTGATAATCATTTGATTGATTAACTTCAAATTTTCCACATGTACCTTTTTTTAAACCGACACAATTTTTAAATTACGATTACAAAAATAAATTTTTTACTTCAACTTTCAAAAAATTCCGGCTTTTAAAAATAATCTAATATTTCAAATAAAATAACGAGGGATTGTTGTTTTAATAATTTAATATTAGTTAAAACGTCAACAAAAAGAAAGTTAGTCTTACAATTAAAAAAGAAACTTTTTGATATCGATCGAATAAAAAAAATTCCCACTTAACCTTAAAATACAATTACATTTATCCTTCCCTTTTGATCGTCTGGGGTGCCTCTGCCAAACCTTTAATTTTAAGTCGATCGGCCGTTTTTAAGAATGCGGGCAGCTGTTCTTGCGAGACGTTTACTTCCCCAGCGTACATAAATTCTAAGATCGCTTGTAAGTGTTGATAAGATACATCTTTCAAAATTATGATTGGGTGTTTGGACGGATTTTCCTAAAAATAAATTAATTAAAAAGTCAAATGCAGTTCAATAATAATAAAGTTTATCTTTCGGAAACATTCTAAATAACCTGAAAGTTTTATTACCTTATTTTTCATTATAAATAATATGTTAAGAGTATAATAGTATTTGACTTTTTGAGCCATAACCAAAATCGAAACAGAAATTTATCTATTTCAGCCGAAACAGAAACCGAAACCAAATCTTTTTTAAGGTAAGTTTGAAACAGATTTATTTATGTTTGTGAATAATTTATTATCAAAAATTTGTCAAGAATGGTGCCAAATACAGCCCAGCATTTTTTTCTCAAAATCAAAGTTGAATCTGGTCAGACAAATAGACAATCTTGTCTGTGATTATTATCTCTACAAAATAGTATACACACTTATTTCCTATAATAAATAATCTATGCGCAACAACAAAAATAATGCAAGTGTAAGTTTTAATGTAATTTAAGTACCTATCGACATAAAAATCATGGTATCTGTTAAGTAACGCAAAAATTAATTATTGTATAAAATAAGCATATAAACTATTTCATATAGAATGAAACAATCTTCAATTTTGAAAATAATTATTTTTTTGGTACAACTAATAATGGAAAAATTCAAAGGAACAGTACATTTTTTTTTAAATTTACCGATTCTCAAAGCAAGTTGAATATGATCTTTTTTGGATGATTGAGACTTTATAGATTCATTTTATAAACTTATTTCTACATCTGTAACCAGGTAAAAAAAAACAATTAACAGATAATGCCCCTGCCTCTTTACATATTATTCATAACAACAAAATAAAAATGTTTATCAATTTTCAAGCTACTTACAATTTATCTAACAAGAGCGTGATTGGGAAAACTTATGTTTGGAAACCAATTATATTGAAACTTTATTAAGAAACAGAAAGAGACTCAGTTACTGGCCTACAACATTTCTAAAAGATGTTTTCCTTTACTGCTGCAAAATACACAATGATCAAAAGCGTTTGTCAAATGGTCGATAAACAACAAACACTGTCGATGATTTGCCATTACACATGAAAAATATCAAACAACGATAGTTAATGAATCATATTTATTTTTTGTAAATCCCCTTTTATCATGTGAACTCGTCTTTATAATCTCAAATACGGGCACGTAATTAAGAAACCGCTATGAAAATATGTACTGCAATTGGGAGAATGTAATATTTCTGATGAGGGGACACAATGTACAGTTAGACTAACTCCATAAAGACTTGTCCTTTACATGTTTGGGGCTACTGAGTTGTAGTAGAAAATATAGCTCAAAGATGTGAGGCAATAATTGACAATGGCAGTGATTGGACTACTTATTAATATAAAAGTATAATAATAATATGTAGTTGTTTTCATTGTATCGGTAAAGCTCTTATTAGACAGACGGTAGAACTTCTCTGACGGGTTATATATATTTCTCACTAACATTACTTAAATAATAATAAAAAATATGACATTCCACCAAATAAAATCATCAAGTGGTTGAAGTTGCACTATTTTTTATAGGAGAAAATATTATAATTAAAATTTGGGTAGGGGGGGCACTCCTTTTACTTTATAAGATATCAAAAGTGAATTGATTCTCAATGTTTTTTCAACTTGTTTTCTAATAAATAAATTTGAACAGCCTTGTGTTATTTAAAAAATTTTTTTGGCTAATACGGAGTGTATAGGTGACCACTGTCAAAATTATCAAAAATCACATATATAGTTATTCAGAATAGAGTTGATGCTCTAATAATATACATGTTAACTATCCTTGGTTAGGGATTCAATCTCCGCCGCAACAAACTGTTTTAAAATAATTTTATCAAATAAAATAAACATAAAAATGGTAGAAACGTTTTAGTCACGCATGCACATGAACTCTATTTGAATAAGTATATACGTGCTTTTTTACAATATATACAGCAGCTACCCATACACTCCGTATTAACTAATGGTTTATATATGTATATAATATATATGATAATTTTAAATGGAATGACTCACACGTGCATCGTCTTAAAAAATAAAATGATGAAATTTTTTATAAATACCTCTAATAAACTTTTAAAATAAGGACTACAGGCGGAAAGAACCATTTTATGTGCCTTACAAGTTTGTCCTTCGCATGCTAAAGTAACATCAGTAAATGACTTTTCATCTCGTAGATGCCTGAATGATGACACCATATTACTTTGAAAATCGTTCCATTTTAGGAAAAATTGTTGTTGATCTGCCATTTTTCTTATAATCTGTAATGCAATTTATATTACTTGATAAAAATGAGAATTCATGTCACAATAATAAAAGCGTCGTTGGTTAAATTAAAATTGTATATACACGTTAACCTGATTTTATAAGTGGAAGTTAATGTTAATAAACTATCAGAATGTTGTAACTAGAGGAGATATTGAAAAATACTTACATTTTACTTCGTTTAAGTAATTAATATTTGTTTTCTTTAGAAATATTATTAGAAATATAATCTGTACACAGAAAGTGACATTAACGTTTTACATTAATGCGATTTGCTTGTGTAGTGGAAAAAACTTAAACAATGAAAGTTACTATATCAAAGTTACGAACCAAAGCAAGCGTGGTTTGTAGGACTTATTATAGAACTCGATATTATCTGATTAATTTTAATGTAGTTTTCTATATATTAACAAATTATTTGTAAGTTTCTTATAGTGGTGTTTCATGTGATAACAAGATGGCAGATGTATTTGAGAAATTGGAAAAATTCAAAATATATGTATGTATGTATATGTTTCTTATACATATTATAAAAGATGTCATGGTTTAACAATTTATAAATCTTTCATGTCATATTTAAGGGAAAATTATATTGAAATGTTTCATCACGTTATTTATAGCCTATTTACTTAATTGACGGAACAATAGCTCTGCCAAATAATTTATTAGAACGAATCTTAAAATAACATCCGAGAAATACGTTGTTTATTTCTACAAATATTTAAATTAACTATGTATATTATAAATACAGAAGTATACCTAGCTCTAAATAATTAAAAATATTTTTTGTTACCATTAATAATTAATACCATCTCGTTATTGTTGTTATATTTTACAGATAATTAGAAAGTAAATTATCAATAACTTAAAAAAGGAGCTACGTGATGATTGATATCTTACATCGTAATATAACTATATATATCTAATAACTTATCAAAAAAAACATCTGCCAAGTAAATGCACAGTGCTTCCTCGTGCCAAATTCACCAAAGGTAGTTAATTATTGAACAATTTAAATAAAAACGGATAAAGTGCTCAGATAAATTGTCTAGTATTGGTTAACCATTTAATTTTACGTCAAAATGACATTTAATATATCCACGCAAATATCAATTTAGAAAAACAAAACATGATTTTTTTGAATAAATTGAGATAACACGTTGTAGACTCATATTATAGGAAATTTAATGCTCTACAAAAATATTCTATAAAATTTTCACGTAACATGTGTCGTTCTTGAGATATCTTGAAAAAATAAATATTTTGGGATGTCACTCCTCCCCCTTACACACGATTTTGAAATAAGACCGTCCTCAAGCCAGACCTAACCATCCGACCAAGTTTCAATAATTTTTTTGAATAAACTTTGCTCTGAAATACAGGCCCAAGGGAGTCACTAATAGTTATTAATCCTGTTTTTAATTTAATATTGATAAGTTAATTATCTATTACATTGTGCAGTACTGATACAATCCTATTTATGTGTATTACTCTTAATCCTTAATATATATAAAGCTCAACGTCTCTCTGTCTGTCCGTTAGTTACCTTATCACTCGAGAACCACTTATCCGATTTACGTGGTTTTTTTTAATTCATAGGTACGTTCTCTGGCCAGGTTATAGGCTATATTTTTTTACGTTAGGTAACATAACAACTAAGCAGTGACGATAATAGTAAATCAAGTCGGAAAAAATTTTGCCGTCGGCGCGCTGTTTTGTAATACGCTGCCTAAACCGTTCAATATAGAACAAAATAATGTATTAAAGAATTGTGTAGAATCAAAAGTTCTCCAATAAAGTCCGCGACACGATATGTCTAACTTTTATATTTAAGCCACAATGACTGCTTTTATGTTACAAAGAAAACATAAAATATTTGGGTTCTGTTTACATGGATTTATGACCTGCAAAACATTAATCCTTATCAAAATAAATGATTTCATCGTCATAAGTACTTAATGTAGATATAATTTGCCATTTGCAGCATCCAATTTGGTCGTATAGTTTAGAAAATATCGAAATATACATATTAGAACATATTATTCGCGCGATTGTGACCGTGCGCGGGGAGCGGCGAGGGTACGTGCCAACTAGGGTTTGCAATCCCGCAGACTTTTTTTTCCCGCGGGAATTTTGCGGGAAATCTGCAAATCCCGCGGGATCCCGCAGTTTTTCCAAAATTTTTATTATTCATGCTTAAAATTACTATTATTTAGTTAACATGACAATTAAATAATGAAAAATAGTTTCTTAGCGGTAACATATGATACATAAACGTAACATGTACCGTATAGACCGACTTCTAACTACTTTTGTCTTTTTGTTCGATTATCCATTTCAATTTTTTTAAGTCCTTCGTTGCGTATAAATTAGCCCTTGTTTTATACGTAGGTCGCCTTTTACGCCGCGCTGGTATATACGGTATGTCACGTAAAACTAAACCACTAAATATCATTATTTACGGTTGCATTTTAGGGACAATCTGTTAAAAAAATATCGTGTAGATCGTATAGAAAAAGATAGTTTTGAGAAAACACGAATTTTGTGTATTAAATTTTTGTGGTTAACTTTCATTTAATCTGCCATTCTTCTTCTAAATTTTTGTATTTCGTATTTTTTATGTTTTTTTTTGTAATCTGCGGACTGTTTGAGCTTCTTTCGTCGCCTGAGTCGCGCGAATCCTGGCATGTTTTAATCGGTTGTGCGGTCACATTTTTCGAACGTTTTTTTTTTTTAATTCTGGAGTATGTAACCACTTAACTAATCGTGAACAAGATATAATTTATTTCACTAGGTTCATATTCAGTCATCTCAACCTTAATTTTTTTTTTCAAAATTGTTACCTTTTTTATCCATATTTACGCTTTATAAGTATTCAAAACGCACGCGACCTACAAATTTAATGTTCAAAAAATTCCGCGCGGATCCCGCATTTTCAGTGCGGGATCCGCAGATCTCCAAAACGTGCGGGATCCCGCGGGAATGCGGGATCCCGCATTGCGGGATTGCAAACCCTAGTGCCAACACGCTGGGCAGAACAGGCCGGTATTCTATTGATTGTCAATTGTTTATTTTGTTTTCAATAATTAACTTTTAAATTTAAATAGAACAAAAATTATTTTTACTTTTTGTTCTGATTCGTTTTTGTTAGGTAGGTAATTTAACTGTTATTTGGTTTTTATTACATTAATAACTAATCGTGTTTGTAATTAATTCAACTATATATTTTTTAAATCCTAAACAATAATTCCGTAGTCCACGCGAGCGATGCCGCGTGGGCCCAGCTAGTATCAATATAAAATGTAAACGTTTATTTTATTTTTTATTATGTCAGAATGTATTTTATTGCTTTTCTTTCAGTTAATTAAATACCCTAGGAGGGCGCGCCCTAGAGGCTGAGATTCGCTGGTATAAGGCATAACTACGCATGAACTTATTTACTTATTGTTAGACTCATAGCCATAGAGAATGGACCACGCATCTGACTCGAACACAGAGCCATGTCAAAAGAAAGAGATAGACACAGGTTTGGAATATACTTGTCCTTTTTTTAAACAGGAGTGTAACTATTTCATTCTTGGTCCCGAACATTAAAAATATTCATAGATATACTATATGTATATAAAGAGGTTAAAATAATAAACGTTATAAAAAAAATTTATTTAAAAAAAGAAACATTTATTGATTTCTAAATAATAGAAGCTACGAATTTTTTTAACCAATTTTAATATCTTGTTCTAATATCAAAAAAAAACAAAAAATTTTGTTATAAATCTTGTATGTGCTGTTTGTAAGTGCAATCCACCTCATCATTTTGTAGCAACCATATGGGAATTGATTTAAGACTTTTTTTTATTAATATACAGTGCGTTCACGATGAAAGGAACAAATTCGTTTAAAATTCAGGTAATTATTTTGTGCAAAAACGCTCGGACTCGTCGATTAGTATTTTTAATTACGGATTTTTTGACATAAGAAAATTGTATACAGGGTGTCTCAGGAAAAACATATGCAGTCATCATTGATTTTTTTAAATGGAATACCCTATATATTATACCATTTTTGAATTTTGCGATAAATTCTGAACATTTTTTGTATAGCATATTATATCTCTAAAATCAGTGGTTTTCGGAATAATGACGTTTGAAAATTGACATTTTGAAATACACACTAGTCAAATAAAATGTTTAAATTGAAAAAATAAACTTTGAACATTTTTTTAAAAGCCAACAAAAACATCCTGGTATTGCAAAAAAAAGAAAAAAAGAAGAAAAAAAGAAAAAAAAGGAAAAAAAAAGTTCAATGTTTTTTCTTTAATTTTTTTTTCTTTTTTTCTTCTTTTTTTCTTTTTTTTGCAATACCAGGATGTTTTTGTTGGCTTTTAAAAAAATGTTCAAAGTTTATTTTTTCAATTTAAACATTTTATTTTCTTGTGTGTATTTCAAAATGCCAATTTTCAAACGTCATTATTCCGAAAACCACTGATTTTAGAGATATGATATGCTGTACAAAAAGTGTTTATCGCACAATTCAAAAATGGTATAATATGTAGGGTGTTTAAAAAAATCAATGATGACTGCATATGTTTTTCCTGAGACACCCTGTATACAATTTTCTTATGTCAAAAAATCCGTAATTAAAAATACTAATCGACGGGTCCGAGCGTTTTTTCACAAAATAATTACTTGAATTTTAAACGAATTTGTTCCTTTCATCGTGAACGCACTGTATATTTAATATTTTTGGTAGAAAAAATGAAATTTTCCGGGAATATCCGTTCATAATTTTACAAATTTCTATCAGATCAATTGAGTTTTTTTTTTAAATTTCCTCGATGAAATATGAACCATTATAGTATGTTTATTGTTTATATTATTTACTTTTCTAATAAAAAACTTATTGCACAAAAATCACAAGATAGATATAAAAAAATATATCGGACAGAAATACTACCCTGAACTATAGTAAGCTACCAATCAGATTCTTAGAAAAAGAGATAGATATATTCCTAACTACACTGCATCACTCTCCCAGTTTTTGGACAGATGTTAATACAGAATGCACTGTCCATTCTCTATGTCTATGGTTAGACCACTGTAGTGTAATTCGAGACACGTGTACGAGACGATACCGAGACGAGATGGCTTGAATTTTCAGGAGACGAGATCGAGGCGAGACTTCAGTTGTGAAATTTGAAACTTAAAAGACGATAGTTACAAAATCCGAGACGATATGAAACTTACCTAACTCTTGTCTCATTTCATCTCGTTGTAGTCCTAACGTGGACAAAGCTGCAGAATATATATTTTTATGTGAAATCGGCTTTGATTCTACACAAAAGTGTAAAATATATGTTTATAATAAATATTAAACTCTGTTCTTGTTTCGTTTCAAATATAAAAACAAATATTATTAGAAAAGTTTCGAGGAACAGCAAAACAGTAAATAACACGGGATTAGCATTATCCAAACAGAAACTCGAACAAAGAACTAACAAAGTATTAATGGGTGACATAATAATATATAGATATATATATATGACATAATAATATATAGTAATAGTTGCGATTAAAAATTTACATTGAGGGAAAAACTTTTACATCATATTCGATCATCATTGACAAGTGGTTAGAATGCGGGTTTTAAAAGAATAGTGTCCGGTACAGGGGTTATTTAAAAATAAATTTAACTACAAATTTTATCTACACTTTGTATATTTCTCTCTTACAAATTATAGTGACCTTTTTTTGCTCATTTTTTCCTTTCTATTTGAAATTTTTCAGCTTTACTTTTTTTTTGTTTTTTGCTCTACACTTACAATTAGTATATGTGTACTTCTCTCTTACAAATTAAAGTAACTTTTTTTTTGCTCTACACTTACACTTTTTTATATTTTTCTTTCTACTTGCAATTTTTCAACTACACAAATTAGCTTTTACAATTGCAGTTTTCATTTTTGGAACTGCAGAAACAAGCTACAATTACATACTAAAATAACACCTAGTCCGGTATTACAGCCTAGTTTGCAAACACTTTCAAACAAGGTAACAAACTTATATGACAATTCTTTTGGAGTTTTTGACAGATAGTTGTATGCATAGTAAGTAAAAACTAAGGTATGTAAAGTACATATATATTTATTAAAGTGTATTAGCTAACCTTGAGTAAAAACGGTAAAAACCATAGACATAGAGAATGGACAGTTCTGTATTAAAACAATGGTGTAACATCTGTTCAAAAAGTGAGAGAGAGATGCAGTGTAGTTTGGAATATATCTATCTCTTTTTCTCAGAATCTGATTGGTAGCTTACTATAGTTCAGGGTAATATTTCTGTCCGATATATTTTTGTATATCTATCTTATGATTTTTGTGCAATAAGTTTTTTATTAGAAAAGTAAATAATATAAACAATAAATATACTATAATGGTTCATATTTCATTGAGGAAATTAAAAAAAAGATTTAAAATAATTCGGACAAGACATACACGAGTATATGCCATAAGGGTTCCGAAGTACGTAACACGTGAAATGTTTGGAACCACTTACAGGTGCATTTTTAAGTTAGAAAAAAATATATAAAATTGTCAAGTTCTACTAATTGAGTTCTATATTTTGACATCCCACTAGATATCAAAATAAAAAATTCTATGACGCCCCTCCCTATAATTCCAAAATTTAAAATTATATTGTTGATTTTAATATTTGTCGTTGGTAGTTCCACCAAAGCCTCATTACCAAATTTTTTTCAGATTTTTTGAGCCAGTAGTTACAGAGTTAGAGGGGGGCGGGGACAGAATAAAACATTGCTTTTAGCCCCCTACAGGCGCCATTTTTGAGTTAGAAAAAAAATAAAAATATGGTCATGTTCTACTAATTGAGATGTACATTTTGACATACCACATGCCTAGATATGAAAATAAAAATTTAAAATTCGATTACACCCCTCCCTATTATTCCAAAATTTAAAATTAAATTGATGACTTTAGTATTTGTCGTTGGTAGTCCCACCAATACCTCGTTACCAAATTATTTTCAGATTTTTTGAGCCGGTAGTTACAGAGTTAGAGGGGGGTGGGGACAAAATAAAATACTGCTTTTAGCCCCCTACCGGCGCCATTTTTGAGTTAGAAAAAAAAATAAAAAATATGGTCAAATTCAACTAATTGAGATGTACATTTTGACATGCCACACGTCTTGGTATACAATTTTTTTGTTTTTTTTAGATTTGCTTTAAAGTCCCGTACAGGCACAATTTTTGATTTAGAAAAAAAATAGAATAAGGATCAAATTCCGCTTGTTTGGTTATACATTTTAACGTGCCACATGCCTTGGTATAAAAAAAATATTTTTTTTAACTAGCTTTAGCTTCTTATTGCCCCCCCTGAAAAATTATTTATTCAATAAATTTGTACATATTTAACTAGAGGGTGTCGTTTTACATGTTCATTCAAAATGTCATGTTTCTAGCTTATATAGTTTACGAGCTATTTAACTTTGAGTGAAAAGGACGGACGGACGACAAAGTGTGATTAATAGGGTTTCTTCGGAACCCCAAATAACCTCAATTGATCTGATAGAAATTTTGAACAGATATTCCGGGAAAATAACATCTTAGCTACCAAAAATATTAAATATATATTAATAAAAAATAGTTTTAAATCAATTTCCATATGGTTGCTACAAAATGATGAAGTGGATTGCACTTACAAACAGCACATACAAGAATTACTTAACAAAATTAAATTTTTATTTTGATATTAGGTTACATTACGAAGCTACGAAAAAGGAAGAACAAGATATTAAAATTGGGTCAAAAAATTCGAAACTTATATTATTTAGAAATCAATAATTGTTTTTTTTTTAATAAAATTTTTTTATAACGTTAATTATTTTTTGTTTTTTAACTTCTTTATATAACATATATCTATGAATATTTTTAAATAGTTACACTCCTGTTTAAAAAAAGGACAAGTATATTCCAAACCTGTTTCTATCTCTTTCTTTTGACACGACTCTGTTTTCGAGTCAGATGCGTGGTCCATTCTCTATGTCTATGGTGAAAACCAATTTCCTGCGCATGCTACTACATACATATGTATATCTGTCAAAAACTACAAGAGAACTGTCGTATATGTTTGATACCGCGTTTGAAAGTTCTTGCAAGCGGTGAATTGATATGAAAATGGCTTCTGGGTATTAGCAAAATCGATTTGGTTGTTTTATCAAACAACGTTTCAGTAGACATCAGGGATCTCGAAAAGGTTCACGATTATAAATTATTTTAGTTATTGATAATCCGTTGAAATCGAGACTATCGGCGGAACCTTCAATGAAAATAAATAAAATCGATATCTTCGCGGAATCGCCTCGTCAAAATTTAAGTGAAGTAGAAATTCTAATATAAATTTTTCTAAAAAAAGGTACAGAAAGTTAATACATAAACTGTAATGAAAATAAATTTATTTTCACAGTAATTACACTTTTATGTTGATAATTAAATAAATTAAATAATAATTTTGGGGCTAATTAAAAGTTTAATTAACCTACGACTAAAGTATCAATTACAGTAGTTAGCAAATAGCCGTCTCATAGTTTATTAGCATACTAAATTAATTCTCTAACTTTGCCTAATTAGTTAAATAGAATTAATTCGAGTTGAATCGAATTTAGGGCTATCAAAACCGCTAATAATGTATACCGTGGATCGATTAAATATTTTTAAATCGCGGTATGAATTATTAACGTTTACATAAATATATAATGCGGTGATAAATAAAATATAATTATACAGAGTGGATAAAAAGAAAGGCGCATCGATTCTATCATAGAAACTAAAATAATACTATAAATATTTTATATTAATATATTAATTTTTTAATTATTAATATTTTATGTTATTTATTGTTAGCTGATAATTTGTTATACTTTGTAGGGCAATATGCACGAGTCAATACGAGATGTAAGTAAGATAAGTAAATCTCGTCTCGGTCTCGAATTTTTTAACTTAAAGCCTAGTTTCATAGGAATTGATACCAGCTCGTATAGGTCTGGTGTGAATATTTTTTCCATTTATTATATTAGTCTCTCTGTTTGTCTGTCTATCTGTCCGTTAGGATGCTTATCACTTGCAAACCACTTATTCGATTTACGAATTTTTTTTAATTCATAGATATGTTCTCTTTTGTTACGTTAGGAACATAAGGAATAAGCAGTGATGATAATAGTAAATCAAGTCGAAAAAATCGTAATATCTAGGCTCCTATGTTGTTTTCTCCCTAAAACCTCCGTGATATTTTTCCCGCCGAATCTAATGAAACTAATTACAACCCTCCATATGTGACAGAGGGTGAAATATTAACTCCGTGTGAAGCCGGAGCGAGTCCGTTCTTTATAATTATAGAAAGAAAAAATTAAAAAACATCTGCCAAGTAAATGCACAGTGCTTCCTCATGCTAAATTCATCAAAGATAGTTAATTATTCAACAATTTAAATAAAAACCGATAGTGTTTATATAAATTGCCTGGAATTGGTTAACCATTTAATTTTTATACAATTTTACAAAAAAAGATTAGTTCAAAATTTTTCATAAAACGCACCTGAATATTTTTTCATATATTTTTAATTTTTTGACAATTTCAATCTAAATCTAAATTTATGCAAATGTCAAAATGACATTTAAAATGCCAAAATGACATTTAAAACGTCAAAATGACATTTAATATTATATCCAAGCAAATATCAATTTAGAAGAACAAAACACGAATTTTTAACATAAATTGAGATAAATCTTTGTAAGGGAATATTTTACAACAAACGTTGCAGACCCATATTATAAGAAATGTAATGGTCTACAAAAAATATTCTATATAATTTTCACGTTACATGTGTCGTTCTTGAGAAATCTTGAAAAAATAAATATTTTGGGGTGTCACCCCTCCACCTTACACACGATTTTTGATGATTTTGAAATAGGATCGTCCTCAAGCCAGACCCAAACATCCGACCAAGTTTCAACAATATCGGTTCAGTGGTTCATGAGTTATGCGTGTGACAAGGATTCAGGGGACAGACGGACACACACACACACGGACGGACGGACAGACAGACAGACAGACACGGAACGAAAAGTGTTTGTCTTGACGTGAAACGGAAAGATAAATTTAAAATTTTGAAATCGGAGAACATTTTTTTTGTCTCATTCTAAAACGATCACAAAGCTTCTCGTATCTTCGATATTGCGAGGAAGCAAAATAACTAAGTAATCATATATATTTTATTTTAAAATATTTAATATTATATATTTTTTAAAAATCTTATATTTTCTGTTTTTGGATCATCAATCTACACCCGTATACCAAATTTTATCTTAATGGGTGTATAAATGAGAGAATGGGAGGGCTGTGACATACAGAGCGAAACTAAATCTGGGCGCGGGCCGTGAATTTTTCGGGTCACGTGAGCGTTAGCAATTTTTAAATCTTGAATCGTGAGTGTACGTGATCGTGAATACTTTTTTTTGTAACCGTGAGTGGGCGGGTATTACTAAAAAATTTTTTCTCGTGAGCGTGCGTGATCGTGAGCAAAAATTACTCACGCGCCCAGCTCTTAGCGATACTATAAGGGCTATCGAAAAAGAAACAATAGAGATGAGGCCGTGCTTCCTCTTTTGCCTCTGCTCCCCCCCCCACTAATTACGCCCTTGCGTGTACGAGTAAATATATAAGTGCATATCAAATTTAGTGTTAATGTACTACACGATAAACAAAATTGGTAACGCATTTAATGTCAATTAATGCAATAGTAGAGTTGTAATTGTCGATTGCGTCGTCAAATTAATATTTATTATTACTGTGCGCTTCATTTTAACTCTGCGGTAATCAAAATGTCCATTGGTCGGTGTATTTGCTGTATTTCAAAGCATGGCAAGTCAGTTACATAGTGCAAATGTTTCAGTTAATTAAAATGATCACATATATATATGTATGTTCAGTGGTGATCACAGGGTAGCTGACGCCTCGAGCAAGGTAAATTTTAGAGCCCTCTATAACATGTTTTGATCATTTACAGAATGAAATATATATAGTTTGCCATACTCATGACATAGCTCCCTTTTGATCTTGGCGCCCCGGGCGATTGCTCCAGTTAACAGCACCTTAAACCAGACCTGCTTATATTTTAGATGTTGTAAATGCAATTTGAATTGTTAGTGATAGTAAACATTAATCATTTAAAGCAGCTATAAAAATAGACACAAAATGAATAACTTTTAATTTAATTTAATGTGTTAGCCTGTTTAGGTTCTTAGATTTGGCAAGATTTTCAATTTCGAGAAAGATACTTCATAGAGATAGAAAGATAGAACCCCAAACACCCCTATGGATACGCCACTGAATGATATGATATATGAATAATGTACCAATCATCTAAATTTCAAAGTAAATCTAACATAATTCAATACCCTGTTTAAACGCTTTAAACAGGTTATTTATTTGTTAGATAGCAAACTTTTATAAGTTTTGTTTCCAGTTTCACGAATAATAGGTATCTATAGTTTATCTAAACCTGTTCGGTAATCTTGAGAGAGAACGTGACAAAATTTAATTGTTATACTCAGGAATGAGATAACTGTATCTATCGGTCTTGTAACTGGACATAAATGTAGTTTTTCAACACCATACTCATTAGGACTTTAAATCTTCTGTGATTTAGTGTAAAAATAAAACAGAATACTTATAGATTTAAATTTAGATATTGCAGCATGTGCTAAAGAGCTTAAATATCAAACGTCTTAGTTACGTTACGATATAAAATACAGTATGCAAGATAAGAGTACTCTTTTATGGTTGTCTAGAGAGTGTGAGAGAGAGGAGCAATGAGAAAACGTAGTTTGGATTCTGGAGAAAAGAACTATTTAATTTATAATCTTGGATGCGAAAAAGATTTCAAACCGTTTTTGCACAGATAACGTTCTTTTTGTGTTCAATGATTATCGATTTTAGTTTTAACTTTAACAAAAATAAATAAACCCAAGAAAAATGTTGTGAACGAGTTAATGGATTTTTACAACTCCCAGACGGATTGATTTTTCGGGGTATGTTTAATTATATTTTACATAATGTAGGTACATGTTGTATTTAACTCAATTTTATATCAAAGTAATTAAAGATAAGTGTTATTCGACTTTTATACATGATGCATTTTATAGCACAATCCATTGATAACATAGTCTATAAATGCACGATTTCTTCTATCGATGTTACCAGTTTCTTAGTTTTGACAGCTTTGTACACATTTGTTAAATATCAAATTCTAGGTTCCGATTGGTCCATTTGGACATATAGGCTGTTAGAAAGAATAGACTTTAATAAAATTGGGAGAAAATGAATGAGTTTTGAGATATTTAAAGTGTTTGTTGAGCTCTTGGTAACCCCTATATATAGTATATTGAAAATTCATTTGAGTTCGTCGACAAAAACTTTTTTCTAACATGCTTATTTTTTTCTATTTTTTAGGTTTCTATTAAAAACTAAAAGAGGTATCTGTGTCTGTCTGTCTAACAATTTTGACCATATAATACGAGACAGATAAGGCGGTAACACCGTTATGGTTGTATAGGCTAGGGTCGATCTACATAAGAATAAAAAGTATATTACAAATATAAGGGTCATAGTCGATCAGACATAAAATTTTATCCAAAATTAGTAAATTGACAAAAAGTTAATATTGTGTATTTAGCAACAAGCCTCCCATAAACAAATACATCTTTTTATTATTAAAATATATAAATAGCAAATCTACCGTAAAATAAATTTACATTTTGCTCAGGGCCATTATTGTAAATAATAATATGTATAAATGGTATAAAATTAACAGACCAATATTATAAACAAAAAATAAAATATATTAAATTATTTTGTTGGATTATAATATGCATTAAATCATTTTATTTCGTCATTGTAAAATTGCAAAACAACATTGAATATAGAAATAGCAATATTCAATTGTCCCACCGGATGCTGGGGCTAATCTCAACAGACCGGAAATTGGCATTGTTACTTTAAATGCATTATTTTTTCATGACTTCACAAATTGATTTTTTATTTTTACTAACTGTATGCGAAATATGGAATTAAATTATTCTGTATTGTTATATTTATTTTATGATGGAACAAATAAATATTTTATAGTCTATTAGATTATTACTGTCCGGTATTATAAACACACTGTTATTTAACAAAATTAAGAAAGTTAATGGATACATAACAAGTTACCTAGTCCATTACAAAACTGTTACCAAGACTTGATATATAGCGGTCTTTTTCCAAATTTCAATTTATATACAGGCTGATGTCGTGCCAAACTTGAACAGTAAATTAAGAAAAATATTTTAAGCAAAAAACATTATATGAACATGTGTCCGGAAATTTTTCGCGAGGGGGCTACAGTCCTCCAAAGATTTTATTTATTAGTTTTTATTTTATATCTTGAGAACCCATTGTGATATAGTTATGAAATTTGGTACAGAATTTAGTAGTATTAAGTGTTATCGATTTCCAGTATTAACAAATTATAATTTAGACCAGGGCTGTATGGGGCCAGTAGGTCCATCGATTTTAAATTTTTTCCTGAGTTAAACGTATGAATAAAATTATGTGACACAAAATACACAAAAATATACTTTGCTCATTTATCATAGGATAAACCGTTTACGAGAAATATCGATGCAAAAGAAAGCATGCAGAATTTTACTTAATACGGATGCTTCTAATTACAAAAATAAATTTATATTCTTGTTCTATAATAAAAAATAAGACAAAAAATTAATATAAACATACCTCCAAAAATTCATCCTTATCAATAAATAGCCATTTAAAGGATCGCTTTTTAATTGTTAGTAAAGTAATTGCAACAGTAATAGAACTGGCTATAGGTCTAAAAGGACACGTATTAGGTGGTATATGTACCTACATTAATTTTTTTTCTTACCATTAACCATAGAACAGGAATATAAACTTATTTTGTGTAATTTGAAGCATCCATATTAAGTAAAATAGTGCATGCTTTCTTTAACATCGTTATTTTTCGGAAACGGTTTATCCTATGATAAATGAGCAAAGTATATTTTTGTGTATTTTGTGTTACATAATCTAATTAAAACGTCTAACTCAAGAAAAAAATTTTACTAGCTCCTTTATAATACCGGACATAAGACTTAAATAATTTATAATTTGCGCAGCGATGTTAATTTTAGGTAAAAACCTTAACATTATTTTTAACTCAGTCATAATGAGTATAGGGGTGCACCGGAATTTCGACCGGAGTTCACATTAATTATGTCAAAACAACATTTTATTTGCAAAAATTTTAAAGGAAATAATCATTTCATAACACAAATGCAGTTTTTTTTTAACATTTTGTGCAGCAAAAGTATAATTATAATTATATTAATAATTGACCTTAAAAAATAAGTAATTTTTTTTATAATAATATATTAACAAAAATGTCATTATATTAAGGACATTGAACTATTCAATTATACAAAAACTTGAATAGTTAATCAAGAAAAATATTTCAAGAAAAAAAAATTTATACATGTGTCCGGAAATTTTTCGCGAGGGAGCTACAGATATTTTGTCTAAAATTAGTTTTTATTTAATATTTTGAGAACCCATTGTTATGAATTTTATAATTATAAAAAGAAAGATCAAATGAAAATTTTGAAATCGAAGAACAATTTTTCTTTAAAAAATGATCACAAAGCTTTTCGTATTTTCGATAATAAAACAACTCATAACAAAGATACAACGCATTTTATTAATTATTGAATAAAAATCACAATTGCCATGGAAAACTAAAATATGTTTGTTGGTCGAGGCGTCAGCAACAATCACTTGAATCACAAAATTCGTTGCTTATTTTGTTAATGTATAACAGCAATGCTGGCTTTAGAGAGGGGGGCTTGGTAACTGCTCAAGGTGCCAATTCAGAAGGGGCGGCGGATGGCCACGTGGAGGAAAACTTAACTTGAATTCTAGTAGATTTTTTTTAGGAAAAAAATTAAGAACAAAAAACTAGATATAACTCCATAGACCTACTGGCATCATACAACCCTGATCTTAATAATCATTGATTGATACTAATCGATAAACACGTATTAATAATAAACCTGATATCAAATGTAAGTACTGTTCTCAAAATATTAAATAAAAACTAATTTGAGACAAAATCTTCGAGAGTCTGTAGCTCCCTCACGAGGAGTTTCCGGAATATGTTTCAAGCAAAAAAGATTATATGAACATTGTTCATATAATCTTTTTTGCTTGAAATTTTTTTCTCAATGAACTATTCAAGTTTGTTCCACCTGATATAACTCTCCCTGTATACTAAAGATTTTCGATAATTTCCAATTGTGATGGTGTACAAATAAGATTTATTGTCTTCAAAAACATTTCGTACCTCCGAGAATAATAACCTCTCTGCATACTAATCTGAACTTACAATTAGTTATTAGTATTGTTTATGATAATGCAGTATTGTTTATAATACGTACAGTATAGTAGTAATGTATCGGTGCTGTAATTTCGAGTAGTAGGCATTCTTTTATATGAAAACATCTGCCAAGTAAATGCACAGTGCTTTCTCGTGCTAAATTCACTAAAACCGATAGTGTTCAGATAAATTGCCTGGCATTCGTTAACCATTTAATTTTTATACAAATTTTACTAAAAAATCTTAGTTCGAATTTTTTCTTAAAACGCACTTGAATATTTTTTCATATATTTTTAATTTTTTGACAATTTCAATCTAAATCTAAATTTATGCAAATGTCAAAATGACATTTAAAACGTCAAAGTGACATTTAAAACGCCAAAGTGACATTTAAAACGTCAAAATGACACTTAATATATCCAATCAAATATCAATTTAGAAAAATAAAACACGAATTTTTAAAATTAATTTAGATAAATCTTTGTAAGGGAATATTTTACAACAAACGTAGTAGACCCATATTATAGGAAATTTAATTCTCTACAAAAAATATTCTATAAAATTTTCTCATGTGTCGTTCTTGAGATATCTTGAAAAAAAAAATATTTTGGGGTGTCACCCCTCCCCCTTACACACGATTTTAATGATTTTGAAATGGGACCGTCCTCAAACCAAACCCAACCATCCGACCAAGTTTCAATAATATCGGTTCAGTGGTTCATGAGTTATGCATGTGACAAGGATTCAGGGGACAGACGGACGGACGGAAATACGGACACACGGACACACGGACAGACACGGAACGAAAAGTGTTTGTCTTGACGTGAAACGGATAAATAAATTTAAAATTGGAGAACTTTTTTTTTGTCTCAATCTGAAACGATCACATAGCTTCTCGTATCTTCGATATTGCGAGGAAGCAAAAATGTATACAATCTTCTCTATTGTGAGTATGTCTAAATGTTGTTTCTGATTTATCATATTTATAATTTGACAGTAGAAATGTTATTAGATTCGATCAAAAAGAACGTATGATATACAAACAATTTAAGACAATTGATCTTATATTGCAAGATTTGTAAAAAATAATATTTTTTATAATATAATGTATTTAAGACTCTACGCCTCTACTATTTAAGTATCATTTAAGATAATAATCTATATATAAAGCGTACATACATATATTGTTTTAATTATTTTTATTAAAATAGAATTTTTTGAAAAAAAAAAATACGGCTCCGTTCGTTTTTTTGTGAATTCCGGCGATTCTGGTTCCGATCGGAATTTTAAAATTCCGTTAATTACGAATGGATGATTTTCGAAATTTTGGACTCTCTTCCCCACCATTATTTTTACGTAAGGGTTTTTTTATCGGAATTCCTAGCAAATAGTATTTTTTTTATAGTATTTTTCTATTAAAAATTATAATTTTAAATAATAAACTAAACAAAAAATCCACCCGTTCTCCCATGCCTCACATAATTAATGAACGCCCTCTTATGATTTTAAACAGAAATGATAATTATTATTTATTTTTTCAATGGATTTATTGGTTCTCAAATTAGAAACATTTGAAGGAAAGTATGCATATGTCATATATAAGAAATAATAAAAAGTTATACAAAAAAATTGCTTGTTCAGTAAAATTTCAAGCTTATTCAATTGATGAATTCAGTGAGAACCGCATACGGCAAAACTATTAATATGCATTTTTGCAGTAGGTTATACCTATACATCTCGTCTACCACATGTTGCTATCCTATAATGAATTCCATAACAAAAGATTTTCCACATGTAGGACCGATGTTCAATATTTTACTCTTTTACGAAACGATTTTTACAAGAATGAAATATAATATAAAACGGCCAAGTGCGTGTTGGGCACATACATGATAGGTTTCCGCAGTCATTACGATTTATAAACAAGAGTTATTTCAATTTTTTTTATAAAATATTCTAGCCACAGTGTTCGTTATAATTTTCTGTGAAAGTACTAGAATTAAAAGTTACATTCTGAACTTTTTTCAGATTTTTCGAATAGATAGTTTAGAAATTGGGTAGGTGAAGACTAGGGTTTGCAATCCCGCAGACTTTTTTTCCCGCGGGAATTTTGCGGGAAATTTTCAAATCCCGCGGGATCCCGCGGGATCCCGCAGTTTTTCCAAAAATTTTGTTATTCATACTTAAAGTTACTATTATTTAGTTAACAAAAAAAAAGTTAATTGTCCCAAAATTTCACACTCATAGGTCAAACCTGTGAATGGCGCAAACCGAGTCTTTTTCCCATTTGATTAACATGGGAAAAATTACTTTTTTACTTACGCGTGAATATCTCATTGAAAACAATTTTTTTTGAAAATTTCTCAAGGAAATATTTTGTAGAGAATTAAGTGCTCAATTCATAAATCCAATAAATTTTAAGAAATGTTTGTTTAAAAATTATCATAAAAATTGGATTTTACTTTTTATGATAAAACGAACATATCTTTAAAAATATTCGATCTATGATTTGAGCACTTGGGATCTTTTTTGTAAGAAATTTAATTCTCTATGATATGCTGCTGTAAGAAATTAAAATAAATAAATTTTTCAACGAGATATTCACGCATAAGTAAAAAAGTAATTTTTCCCATGTTAATCAAATGGGAAAATAACCCGGTTTGCGCCGTCCACAGGTTTGATCTATGAATCTGAAATTTTGGGACAATTAACTTTTGATCCAAAGCTTAAACATAGGCTAACGGGACCGAAAAAATAAAAATAAACTTAAAAAAACACCCTAGTACCTATATACGGTATGTCACGTAAAACTAAACCACTATATATCATTATTTACGGTTGTATTTTAAGGATAATACTGTTAAAAAAATATCGTGTAGATCGAATTTTGTGTAGTAAATTTTTGTGGTTAAATTTTATTTAATCTGCTATTCTTCTTCTAAATTTTTATTTTTTATGTTTTTTTTTTTTGTAATCTGGGGGCTGTTCGAACTTATTTCGTCGCCTGAGTCGCACTCAGTGTAACCACTTAACTAATTGTGAACAAGAAATATAATTTACTTCACTAGTGTCATATTCAGTCATCTCAACCTTAATTTTTTTATCAAAATTGTTACCTTTTTTATTCATATTTACGCTTTAAAAGTATTCAAAACGCACGCGACCTACAAATAACTGACAGTGCGGGATCCGCAGATCTCTAAAACGTGCGGGATCCCGCATTGCGGGATTGCAAACCCTAGTGGGGACGCTCTGATAACGACATTTAAATGCAAATCAGTCTTCGTCCGTATACCAAATTTCATCTTAATCGGTCTAAAATTTTTGAGGACGGACATGGCGAAACTATAAGGTTTCCTAGTTTTCTACGGAAACCTAAAAATGATGTTTAAACTTTGAAAAAAGGTAATACAGTAGTAGCTCTATAAGTCGAAAACCTCTGTTACATCCTATAATTCGAAGTATTTACGAGATGGCTAATAGAACTGCAGACGAGATGTGATGAGAGTCAGGTAAGTCTCGTCTCGGTCTAGAATTTAATAGCAGCCTTTCTCGTCTTAATTCAGTCACGTACACGTGATAGTCTCGTCTGAAATTTTTTAATAAAAAATAGTTTTTCATTTATTTTAATGTTACATGTACATTAATGACAATTTTTTATATTGGCTTAAATAATGTGTAAACATCTTAAAAATGATATTCAAGAGGAATTATAAGCGGATTTATTTTGTATTTTTACTTTCCAAAGTGTGTATTCATTTGAGCTTCTATAATATATCTCGAACAAAAATTTAGTACACGGAGAGAAAAAACTTAGAAAAATTACTGTGCTCTGCACTATAAACGATGTGCGAAAGTCGAAAATGGTCAATTTTATACGGCAAAATAAGAAAAATTAAAATTCTTAATATAAAATGTAAAGAACACAATGTTATTTTTTAAAATACAGCCCAGCGAAATTTATAAAACAGCACAGTAAAAAGTTCCTATCTCGACAAATTTGTATTTTTTAATTGTTTTTCTTAAAAAAAATGCTATTTAAGTTGATGTAAATTATTAGGCGGTCTGATAAATTTTACCATTCTGACTTATAAAATTCAATGATATTTCAAAGATATCTGGCAAAAGCAGAAAGAAAGAAAAAGACAGAAGATACCAATTATGTTGAAAACACAAAAACTAAAAATGTGATATCTCATTAACTGTTAATCGTGGAGATGTGTGTATGGTTTTATTTTGTTTGTAAAACGATTCTCTAAAAATCATACGCATCATGTCTAGATCTCAGATTTATGGTTTTCGATATATTTTAATAGAAAGTTAGGATGTAAAGCAAATTTTACTATCAGCATAAACAAAGAAGCTTTACTTCGGGTACAGTCGGGTAGTTTCGATTATATTCCGACGGCGTATAAGGAAAGTTGACAGTTACATATTTGGAATGTGTATTTGTTTTAAAAGTACATATTATTGTAATTGTGTAGTGTTTTCTATTTTAACGATCTTTTTCTATGTTATCGTGATTTTAAAGTATTATGTATATTTTAATTTATATTCAAAAGTATTTTTAGTGTTGTGAATAATATTTAAAGCAAGAAGTGTAGCATATTTAGGATATTTAGATTCAATGATTGTTTTTATTTTATTAAATATATATTATTATTGTGCGAATTTTAAATGAACGTGGGTGATAAATGTTTTACAATAATGTTTTGCTCGGTTTTAATGTGTTATTTTTAGAAGTTTTATTTGTAAAATAAGTTTTGACAGATATAGGTTAGTTTAGATTTTAAATATTGAAAATACGTTATTTTATATTTAATTTGTCGTGATTACTTTAAGTATAATCGATTTATTGATTTTTTAATGGATTTTCAAAGATAAAAAGAAAATTTTGTATAGTTTATATAAAATCAATAACATAAGTAGTTCTTGCACATGTATTGATTGTCATATCTTTATGTAAATTGTTCTACAACTATATTTGTAAAATATTATTAATTGTAAAATTCAAAATAATGTATATTATATAAATAAATCGATAACTTTCTTAAAATGAAATTGCTTTTTATTGTTTTTACCTTTCTGTTTGAAAAAAAAGAAATTTTACTGAATCGGTAAGGAAGTTTTCTGATACAGATCGGTAAGGAAGTTTTCTGATACATCATTCCAAACTCAAATTTTACCATGCTAGGATAGCAATTATTACCGTGCCAGGAAAGCAATTTTTAAAATGTAATCACTGATAATTTTTATATGGACGTATAAATATTTTTTACTTGTATCGTCGATTGCGCACGCATTATAAGAGAGCACAGTAATTTTTCTAAGATTTTCTGTATAAAAATTATCATGACTTTTCTCTCTGTGTATCTACCCATATTAATATTATAAATGCAAAACTAACTTTGACTGTCTGTCTGTCAGTTTGTTACCTTTTCACGGCTAAATCGTTGAACAGATCTTGATGAAATTTGGCAGGGAGATGGCTTGCATCCTGAGGAAGAACATAGGTTACTTTGTATTCCGAAAAATTGATTAGACAAAAAAATGCAAATTCCACGGATAACAGTTCTTACATAATTATAATACTCAAATGATTTAAAACACAGTAATTCAATAAATATTTACTTCTATAATTAAAATTTTCCTGAACTTAACTCCTACTATAGTGTAATCGATAAATGACGAATTTTAATTGTTTTTTTGACCTATGTATCTCGAACATTTTCCTATTTCGAAACCACGATAAAACGAACAGTTTAATTCTTTCTTAGGGATTCGAGTGATAGAGGTTCTACTACAATATTTCCTTTTATTAAGGACGAGCTGGTACCCGCGACTTCGTCTGCGTGTAATTTGTAATTTTTTTTTAATTTAATCAATTTTCGGGATAGAAAGTACCCTATGTCCTTCCTTGGGATGCAAGCTATCTCTCTGCCAAATTTAATCAAATTCGGTTCAGCGGTGTAGCCGTGAAGAGGTAACAAATAGATAAAGTTACTTTCGCATTTTTTAATTTTAGTATGGATGTATTTTTTATCGGAACTGTAGTTTAAGGGCAGCTGTTCGAATATAATTAATTAGCCACCAAATAATTTCCACATGTGTTCGATAATTAAACTATTGTTACGATTGAAAACAAAGGTGTTATTTTTAATTTTAAATGGTAATATTTTGTTTAAATCCAAGGCGAAAATGCGGGTCAGCTTTGTCTGGTTTGTGGGTGACTGTAATCCGGGTCGGTCTCTCCGACATGTCCGCTTTACGAGCCCGCCGCGTGTATTTCTATAGATCTGTACACTCTGAGGTTTCATCTAATAGATAATGTCTCGGACATGAAAGAATTCCGGATAGAGCAGACTACATATTGAATATATCACCTAAGGGGTTATTGTTGATTATTGATTTGTACTATATAGGATAGAAGAAAAGTAGATATGTTATATTTATATCAGCAGTCTTCAACTTTGGTTCCGCGAAATTACAAAAATGACGGACAAGTGCGAATAGAACTCGTGCTATGGGGGTTCCGTACCGTTATATAAAATTTATTTATTGGTAATAGTTATGCAAGTAGACAATGAACCCAATTCCCAAAGCGTCTTTGTGTGTAGAATAGAATTGGAAATTAGAAATTAATGGTTTTAGAATTTTTTCCTTTACTTGTGCTATGAAATCTTCCTTATTCAAATTTCATTATTTTAGGAAAATTGGAAGTACCCTATAGGTTTAAATGATCAGTCAATCTGTCAGTCGGTATCAAAATACGCTTTGAAAGCCCATATCTTTTTATTGCATTAAGTTAGATATAATTTCAACTAGATATGGATTCTTGGTGTAAGCCGCGTCGATTTGGTCGTGTTATCGGCCAATGTTTCGTTACACATTGCAGTGGACATCTTCAAGGCTGAAACTTTGGCCGATAACACGATCAAATCGACTCGGTTTACACCTAGAAGCCAAGATCCATATCAAGATCACCGCGGAAGCCTCAAGACTTATTCAACTAGATACCTCTAATTATTCCCGAAAAAAAGGATCTTAACGGACAGGCAGATGAACATCAAACTATAAGAGTTCTGTTTTTTTATTTGGAGGTACGGAACCTTAAAAATTATTTCGAACTACTTTCCTATTAAGGGCTGTACACTGTACACGGAGACCATATTAACTTTATTTATAAGTCTCGTCGAGAGTCTCGAAGTTAAATGACTATCAATAATTAGTAAAAATTTACTATTTGATATTGATCTTAATGAGTAAAATATACACATAAATTTCGTTATCTTTTAAAATTTATCTGTGGAGAATTTTTTTAAAGTAAAATTCACTGAGATTTTTCCACGTAGGTGTTAAACATTTATGTGTCGTGGAACTTTCATATAAATTTGATACCCTGTTTAAAGTGTTCGCAAGCTAACAAATTACCTTCAATTTCTTTAAAATGCCGGACATTAGGATTTTTCAAATAATATCATCAGCTAAAAGGGTTTCAAAGCCACGAAAGGTTGAAAATGAAGACCCTTTAGATATTTACGTATTTACGAAATTTGTTATTCAGAGATTTTCTAGTTTTCATGAATCCTTTGAAACTTGTATAGATAAAGCTCACCATGATAAATTATTATTTATCCATTGGAAAAACCAATTTTAAATCGGTTGAGTAGTTTTTTTAGTAGATTGATAACAGACAAACAGAAAACCTTTGACAGGTAGAAAATATTTTTAGATATGAGAATAAATATCAAAGTTTAAAATCAAACTAAAAAAGATTTCAATTTTGGAAAATATTATATAGATATAAAGTATAGGTACTTATTGTTTGTATGTATATTATTGTATATACAATAATATACATATATATATTGTTCCACCATATGTATAATATACATACATATACCTATATCATATATGTTATATACATATATCAAGGTCTTTTTGTTATCAAATATTTCCTGTAGGCATAAAGTTCAATTTAAAATGAAAACATCACTTTTATATCTATATATAAAACGAAGTTAAACATACACATATACATATTTGTATTACGCATACATAGGTTTCTGTTACGAAATTTTTTTTTTTATATAGATAATATAAAAATAGTTTTGTTATATTATTAGGTATGACATTTTCTTGGTAGTAAATAAAGGGTATAAATTATAGCATCGGTAATAATTTACTTACGTTATTTCCGCGAGTGTTGATAATTACTTTCATGTGAATTACCCATCATTAAAACATATTCATATTTTTTCAGATTTCTCCCCTTATTGATTTTGGAAATATGAGCAGGAGACAAAAATCGGTTTATGTTTTTAAGTTCAATTATAAGTTATTATAAATAATTATAAGTTAATTATTAGTTACATTAAAGAGACATTTTATTTCTATTAAATTAATATACAATTTTAAAATTTTGAAAACAACAAAATTGTTTTATACTCTTCCTCACTCATATATCAAAAGAAAAATGGAAAAAGGAAATTTTAGAATACAAATTTATCTTCCTAATAAGTATTTACAATGTCACCGGACATATTTACGTCCACGCGATGTTCTTTTTTATTCAAAAACAAATTACAGATTTCTACGTTTTAATCACATTTACGAGTATTTATGGTAATGTCCCCATTGAATGACACAGTTGGAATATAAAATATAATTAGTAATACGAATCTCTAATCGATTTTCTGTCAATAACAAATCTTTATTATATGAATGTACAAGATAATTCTTATCCTTACAACGAACGTTTATATTACCTAATAGATTTTTAAGGGTAGTATTTAAGCATGAATTATTTTATACATTTTGATTATAAAATCTATTATTTTGTTCATTATATTTTGGAACAAATTAAATTAAATTAAATTAAATTAATAGTGAAGATCATTAAATAAACTAATCTAATACTTAATAAACTATTATAGCATTAGTAAACAATATTGAAAAGTATTTTTCGTGTTTCAACAATAGTATAAACTAGAATATCCTCCATACAATATAATAAACTATACAATAATAACGAACGCAAATATTATTATTATTCAAAACAGAAAATGTTATTGCTCAGAAAAATTATTTTTAATGCCACACTTTATGTTTAGTTTAATGCTCAGAATTCAAAATGTTATTGTTCAAATACAATATATTTAATGCTCAAAGTATAAAAAAATATTGCGCGCTTAAATACTATCTACCCATTATATTTATACAGATAGGCATGTAGAAATTGTTTATTTTCAATAATTTCAAAACAATTTGGATTGTATCAACTTATACAAATATAATGTGTGAGTAATTAATGCAGTTTAATTTAACAAAAACACTTCCTGCAATAAACAAATTTACGGATTAGTTGAGCCCTCAAAGACTGCCTTAACCAAGGGCACTTGATTTTTAAATAGTCTTGGCATTGTTAACAATAAAAAAATTTATTGTTGTTGCGTTAGTATAGTACACACAAGGCAAAATGTTAATGCAAAAAATAACAATTCTTTAACATCTTAATAAAATCAAGGTGGTCGATACTCCTAATTGTTCATGCGGAAAAACTGGTGATCTAAACCATATATTCTTTGAATGTTCCAAAAATACAGAAGAATCAAAATACTATGTATACAATTTTAAAGAGCTAGGTCCTAAATAGCAAGAATATAAAGGCTTATCATGCAATCACCAATTTTTTTCGTAAAATAAATTTAAAATTATAATAGGTGGTGGTGGTCCTAATGTGTTGACCCAAATTATATTCCATCTATACATTGACCGTACTGTTCGTTAAATCCTGCCTCGACAGGTCCGGAGACACAATCCTCATCCCACACTTGTGTCCATCGTTCAAACGGTCAAAGGTATTCTAACATAAGCTAAATAAAATAAATAACAACATACTAATCAATTAACTTAAAAGACAACAATAAAGAAAAATAAAACTCACAATTAAATAAATAAAATTAATCTTAAATACATAAATTACAGTCGTGGCTGTACGGGGCTCACCCTAACGCCAAAACTTAATTAGTTAAAAAAAAAACAAATTTTAGCACGTAATACGTATAAATTGACCAATTTTTTAATACTGAAATTTGAAAACGTTCAAAGTAGTAAAATTTTCGTAAATTAAAAATTACAACGCACGCATTTAGTCTACAGTAGTTTAAACCATTTTAATAATATAATAGTAGTGACGTTAAATATAAATAAAAACAAACTTGTTTGTTTAAACGTCAAAATTTATTAAAGAAGAGGAAACCGCAAGCTTTCGATTCACAGAATCATCGTCAGGCTAAAATATAATAAGTAACAATTAAATACAATAAATATAATGCAAAATATTGATATTTTAAAATAAAAATTCAGAAATATACCTATTAATAAAGATTTAAATTTGAGAAAGATGTCGTTATCTCAATAAAATTCATGTGACTACGGAAATGTTTGAAAAAATAACAAATCTCTTAGTAACTCAAATAGTTACTAAGGAACGAAAAAATTGATTTAAAAAATGACAATAATTAATTATTTAAAATTGTGTTGTAAATAGTAGATAATGTGGATATGTACATATTTTTGATTATAAACAAACTAAAATTTTAGATAATGAAAAACATAAAGCTAAACGTTACATTTCCGAAATGTTACACATAAAAAGAAACAATAATACAATTAACAAGAAAACTGACATATCCACATTATCTACTATTTACAACACAATTTTAAATAATTAATTATTGTCATTTTTTAAATCAATTTTTTCGTTCCTTAGTAACTATTTGAGTTACTAAGAGATTTGTTATTTTTTCAAACATTTCCGTAGTCACATGAATTTTATTGAGATAACGACATCTTTCTCAAATTTAAATCTTTATTAATAGGTATATTTCTGAATTTTTATTTTAAAATATCAATATTTTGCATTATATTTATTGTATTTAATTGTTACTTATTATATTTTAGCCTGACGATGATTCTGTGAATCGAAAGCTTGCGGTTTCCTCTTCTTTAATAAATTTTGACGTTTAAACAAACAAGTTTGTTTTTATTAAACCATTTTAATATATTTTTTTTGCAAAACCATCGGAAACTGACAAAATAAAAAAAATAACGCATCCAAAAATAAATATTTTGTCTAAAGTTAGTTTAAACACGTATTAATACTAAACAGATTATTAAAAGAAAGATTGAGTGAAAATTTTGAAATCGGAGAACAATTTTTCTTTAAAAAATGATCGCAAAGCTTTTCGTATTTTCGATAATAAAACAACTCATAACAAAGATACAACGCATTTGATTCATTATTGAATAAAAATCACAATTGCCATGGAAAACTAAAATATTTTTGTTAGTCGAGGCGTCCACCAAAAACTACAACAATCACTCGAGTGCAATATTAACCCATTAACGCCCAAGAGTGCGTCAACGCAACATTATGAAAACTATTTTTTTTAGTGATATAAAATTTTTGTTTTCTTTTATTATTATATGAGTTTGTCAGAAGAAGAGACTTTCTTTCATTCTTTCAAAATAGAATAGTTATATTACTTTTGTTATAATTATTATTCATATTTAAAAACACATAAAAAAGAGAATTTACGCACATGTTTACAATTTCAGTAAATTTAAATAACCTGTGATATTTATCAGTATTTGTTTACTCTTACTGTATTGTTAATGGGTCTTTCTTACGAATAGACATATTAAAAAAATTAATTGTTTATGTTTAGTTGAAAATAAACAAACGAAATATCTAGTGTGCGCTGACGCACTCTTGGGCATTACAATGAACACAAGTGACGATACAGATATTATTGTAAAAACCTCAGCAGTTCAGTGCATTATCTGTATCTTTATGGATTATGGCTTCTGGTTGTAAGCCGCGTCAATATGGTCGTGTTATCGACCAACGTTTCGTCACACATTGCAGTGGACATCTTCAGGGCTCTTCTAAAAGTTAAGGTTAGTAGAGCCTTGAAGATGTCCACTGTAATGTGTGACCTAACACGACCAAATTGACGCGGTTTACAACCAGAAGCTAAAATCTATATCCAGATCACTGCGGAAGCCTCAAATCTTTATTGTGAAATTTTAAAAGAATATACATACAAGGCTAGTAATGTAAGTATATATATATACATATTCTATAAATAATATTTATTAAAAATAGTTTACGTAACAATGGTTATTAGTTATTCTCATAATAATACAAACTATGTAAATTTTAATTACTTTTATTTTTTTTAACGAAACTTATTTCTATATAGATGTCATATGAAATGAGATAAACTCTAATAGAGCAAAAACTCGAACAACTAATTTTTATTAGTTGCTCTTCTGAAATGAGTGATTATGAAATAGATGCAGTTTATGGTATATTACTCTCTAAGTAGATGAATTGACTAATGAAGAGGGAATTGACTGCGAATCATAGTATAAATGGGAAAAAATGGTGGTGGCCACTATTTAGCAATATGATATAGATATTATAACAGTAATTGCGTGGAAAATTCACAATATTGCAAATAATACAAAAATTTCCCAGCTTGATTTTCCTTCCTATGTTGCTGATGCCCTAATAAAGCACGGGGGAGTAGCAGATGAGACACAAGAACCTGTGTCCACAATCCACAAATCCTAATCTCGGCCGTCCTTCAATACATTTTTTATTAAAAGATGTGTAATATGAAAATATAGGCCATATTATCAGAGTACATGATACAAATGCACGAAAGAGATGTAAACATTCTACAAGTCTTGAGGCTTCCGTGGTGATCTTGATATGGATTTGACTTCTGGGTATAAGCCGTGTCGATTTGTTCATGTTATCGGCCAACGTGTACATCTTTAGGGCTCTTCTCTACTTTTAGAAGAGCCCTGAAGATGTACACTGCAATATGTGACGAAACGTTAACATGATCAATCGCCGCTGTTTACACCCAGAACCCAAGATCCAGATGTAAATATTGTAAAAATCAAATAATTTTTGTGTTATATTTTTAGATTCACTTATTTATATATTTTTACTATACATAGTTATATTATACCTTATATGCCCAAGAGTGCGTCAACGCAACATTAAATATTGGGGAACTTGGACCCCCCAAAAATTTTTTTTTTGTAAAATAAGCTTATTTTTTAAATAAATAAACATATTAACAAAACATTTTTTATAATTTTTGAAAACTTAACCCTTTGGGCATTAATGGGTTAAAAAGAGAAGTAAGCTTTGGAAAAAAGAATGGTTGATGTTTAAAATTTTTATATTTTTTAAAATTCGTTGCTTATTTTGTTAATGTATAACAGCAATGTTGGTTTTAGGGAGGGAGGCTGGGCGACTGCTCGGGGTGCCAATTCAGAAGTGGCGGCGGATGGCCACAAGGAGAAAAACTTAGCTTGAATTCTAGTAGATTTTTTTAGGGAAAAAATTAAGAGGCCCACTGGCCGGACTGGCCCCATACATCCCTGATATAAATAATTATTCGTTGATACTGGAAATCGATGACACGTATAATACTAAACCGGGTAGCAAAAAGTATTGTATCACAATGGTGCTCAAAATATTAATATTAATATGTTAATATTAATATTAAATAAGACAAAATATTTGGGAGTTTATATAAACTTTTTTGCTTGAAATATTGTATTGGTGATTTAATTTCGAGTAGTAGGCATTCTTTAACACGCGAAATCGGAAGTGAAATCTTGTGTAAATGTATTTAATCAAAACTTCAACTTGAAAGGCTGAACGTGTTATTAAAAAAATAAAATTATTTGATCTATTATTTTATCAACATGCTCACCTCTTTTGAATGCTAGTGTGAATATTACAAGTTAATATAGAAATGCAACTTAAGAATTCAAAGGAAAGGATCTCATATTTAAATTTTTAAATTCCTTGAAGATTCGTCATTGTGATACAGAAATAAAGAATAATTTCTCATTGAAGTGTACATAAAAAACTGTATTTATGTAAAATGAAAAGATGAAATATGTATCTTCTTTGCATTAATTCATTTGCAGTTTTTCAAAAGATCAAGGAACACATTTGCATCTCGCCTGAGAGAAATCTCAGTGCAAGAATTCTTATCTCATATGAAATTCAATATTTCTATTTTAAATCCTTCGCTTTTCTTGCATGGGAAATAAAATATACGAAAAGTTATCACATGTGATTTTTGGGGTAGATTTTATTATGAACTGGTTATAATATTATACGCTTTTGCGGAGTTAGATTTTATTTGTGAAAATATTTGTATTTTATTTAAAAAACAGCAGGTCGTTGCATATCCAGTAATATCCATAGTCCATACTAATATTATAAATGCGAAAGTGTGTCTGTCTCTCTGTCTGTTTGTTATCTTTTCATGGCTAAACCACTTAATCGATCTTGATAAAAGTCCTAAGGAAGGATATAGGCTACTTTGTATCCTGGAAAATTTATTAGATAAAAAATTGATTTGTGTATTATTGTACGCGCGATAGGTTAGATTAGTTTAGTGACATCTAGAGGGAAAATGCGAAACTAAAGACCTGTTTTATTGACTATATCATAACAGAAATCTGTATTATTTACTTAATCTAACTTCATGGTGTTGTTTTCATTAATCTAAGTTCCACGCGAATAAAGTCAGGGGTAACAGTTATTTGTATATAAACGAGGAGGGGCGGACCGCCTCGGTGCCAAAATGAGATAGAATAGCTTGATGAGATTTGAAAAGTGACAAGAGGACTAAAAAAGATACACAAGTGCGAATAGAATTAGCGCTGTAAGGGTTCCGTACCATTAAATAAAACTTAATTATTGACAATGGACCCAATTCCCAAGGCGTCTTTACATAGACACTGTATGAAAGAAACCGTAAAATTAAGTTTGTCACCTAATAATTCCACATAGAATTAGAAATTAATGATTTTTTTTTTGAGAATTTCCATGACATCGTGACTGTTCTATATAAATTTAATTTTTTCCAATAAATAAGAAAAAAATTCTGCATTTCTAATTTTAATGCGCGTAATTCTGCACTTATATACAAATACTAAAGGACTGAAATATGATTATATAATTTATTTAAACTCATTGAATTGTTATTAATTTTTGTAATGTATTCTATTTAAAAAAGAACAAAAAAAACAGACACATAGAATGCGATAGATATAATATAAACTAAGAGAACCCATTAAAAATTTTATATTGGGTTAAAATTCATTTCCGCGTTTTCATGAAAACTCTGTAATAATCACATAAGCCGTACTTTTTATTATATTTTTTTTATTATGCTAACAATTCGTCATTGAAATTAATATGAGTACGCTCAAAAATTAAAATTACTATTATGTAAACTTTAAGGCTTCCGCGATGATCTTGAAATTAGTAATGACTCCTGGGTATAAGTCACTTCGTTCTCATTGTTAATTTGTTCAACGTTTTATCGTATATTGCAGTGAGCGTATTTAATGGGAGATAATTAAATACCAAAACATTGACCAAAATAACGCTGTTTGTCACCCAGAAATAAAAAAAATGTGTAGGTACCTATAATAAAATAATCTAATGCTAACTTTGAATGACCGAGAATTTTTTTCGAAAACGGCTTATGTTAGAAATATCAAACAAGGTCATTTTACATTATTTTTGTCCTGCCTTTTATAAAAAAAATATAGTTGACCCTGGCGCAGATTTTGACACCAGAAAAAATTAGGTCTAGAAAAATTGTTAAAAAATAAAATTACATTTGTCACACTATAAAAAAAACTATAGAATTAACGTTATTAAAATTAATAAGAACATGTGAACGGTTCTATATATACGAATGGCAACAAACGTGTTAATATTTACAGAACTATGAACAGAAACGTAGATACGTATACAGAATTTAAAAAATCCTTTATAAGTTGGAATAAAAGTTTAACTGGAGTTAAACTTTTTCGTTTTGTAGCTTTTTCGCTATCGTGTAGAAATATAACGATTTAGTTTTGTATTTTTATTATTCGTCATCGGATCAAAATACGAAAGCATTTTAAATCATAATTTTAAATAAAATTTAGACTGCATTTAATAAAAGCTTTGATGTATGTAATGAAATAGTGTTGTATAATTACTAGGGGAGAACGGGGTATTGTGGGCCACGGGGAATCGTGAGCCAGCGCCATATTTTTTTCCTAGTGAATCATGATAGCTGCGAGCAACTGTCATCGACTTGTCTCATGATAAGCTAATATTTCCATGATCAGTAAACGTGCGCACCCGCATCGTTATTTTGCTCTGTCAACAAATAAAAATTTGTTGTTCCCGATGTATCATTTTCACTTCGTGTGTGGTCTATTATTGTGACACATCTCTGTGAATCCACGCAGGTAACTATGTTTATAATATTCGTGTCACTTCAAGCTTTCGAAATAAAAAAGAAATTTTGCATAAAGTTAGCATTGCGTAATTTATTTGCGGTCATTTTGTAAAAATAAGGGTTCGGGGAATTGTGAGCCACTTTTCGCGGGGAATTGTGAGCCACTCAGTTTTTGACATTTAACGAGCTAACTTCACTTGTTTGATGTTTTTTTATTATTGTTTATGCAAAATGTAAGCACTAGGGATGTAAATATTTTATCGATATTTAAAAATATCGATATTTTTTGCTGACGATATCGATATTTTGCAATAATCTTTTTATCGCTGATATTATCGATATCCGATATTTTTTAAAATATCGAATACCGATAAAAAAATATCAAATATCGATTTTCTTAAATGACATTTTTATTTATTTGTTCAATACTTGAATTTTTTGTAAAATACGAATCAATGAACAAATTTTTTTTCTATCGATATATCAAAATATCGATATTTTTCAACGATATTTATCGGCTACTTGATTTTTATTGACGATAAATATCGATATTTTATTATTCAACGATAAATATCGATATTTTTTAAAAATATCGTACATCCTCATTTTATTTTATCGATATATCGGAATATGACCGCAAGTTATTGGACTTGCAAGCATTGTATTTCAGATTGTTTTTCATCATTTTTTACTTTTTTTCTTATTAATTAAAAATTATTTTGCCATTCAGAGACATAAATAAACCTTTTCTAACAAAAATTGTTATTTTTATTTAATTTATAAAGTGGCTCACAATTCCCCGAGATTTTTCAAACTTGAGAAAATGCAATTTTTTTGCAATCGTCTGGGGTTCATCCAATACAGAGATATTCGATTAAACTATTGTGACTAAAAGAAAGGTAATTAGTCATACTACAACATCCCGCGTTGAAATTTGAAAGAAAACTTGATTTTATGGCAGCCCGTTGAGCATATAAAAAAGTGGCTCACAATACCCCGGTCTCCCCTATTTATTTACTATTTATTGGTTATATTTTACAGGTTGTCTGTTTTTTCCACTTTTGGCTTTCAGTCAGTAAAACATTACAATACTATCAACAGACATGGATTACCGATGGGAAAGGAAGTTGCCCTGGGGAGATCAGGGCAGGAGACACTAATGAGAGTTTGTTTTCATACTTGATCTATTTTTCGTTTAGATACACATGCCAACATCATTTTGCTATAGAGACTTGAATGACTTGAAGGTTTTTGGCGTACTGAAACTGAATCCGTTACCCAAATTGCTTCATTCGTCATGTTTTTGAGATAACCTAACTTGAATGTAGCAAAAATGACGATTTTGGCAACGTTTAAGAATTTATTAGCAAGTAAGTAATTTTTTTCTAAATTTTTCATTCAGGTTAAAAAATAGTAGTCTTTCCTCTTTAAAATGAATTTTAACTTTTTACTGTATGATTTTTTTCGCCGAGATATGCTAGATTGAATATATGATATTTTTATTAATAGAGTTGACACAAGTGACTGAAATGACACTAATACATATAAATATAACAATATCTTCAAATTAGTTTCCCGTGACCTTAGAAAAAAATACTTACTTGGTAATAAATTCTTTAACATCGGCAAAATTGTCATTTTTGGGTCTTTTAAATTAGGATATCTCAAAAACCTGACGCGATGAAGCCATATGGACACGACAACGTATTTGGTTTCAGCATCCCGAAAACCTCCTAAGAATAAGTCATATATTCAAGTAGAGACAACAACAAAAGTTTGTCAGCCTATGATATTAATCGATAATTTATTTATCTCAATTTAATTTAATTTTGGTGTTTGCTTTATTTGAGTTAATTCAGTTACCTACATTTCAAGATTGACAAATTAATGAAACTTGGTTGGTTGGTTGGGTCTGGCTTGGCGGCAGTTTCATTTAAAAGATCATTAAAACCGTGTGTAAGGGGGAGGGATGACATCCAAAATATTAATTTTTTGAAGATATCTCAAGACAATATATTATAATAGATTAAAAATATTTCGAAGAAAAGTTTTTTTTAATTTTTCCACGTAGATCCGTAAAACAAAAATATAAGTTCATAATTAAAAATCCAAATTAACCATCGAAAGAACCATAAAAATCACCAAGTAATAAGACATCGTGATATTTAAACTTAGTAACTTTTGTCTGAAAAGTTTTTACAGGTAATATAATATTTGTCTGTTTCAACTTAACACGAAAACTACTTACCCATTTTAATGGTACTTTTACTATTAGAAAGTATATTACTTCTCCAGAGTTAGTTTAGATACTTTAGGTTATATGGTTATGTAATTATTATAAAAAAAATATATGTATAAAAATTAAAGTTAGTTTTAATTATATCTATCTATATTATTAGGCACAAAAGATATTTTCTAATAAAATATATTATTATTCTTTCTAGGCTAATATTTAAAAAATAAAGCAAGATAGATATGAAAGAGGGGAATTCAAGGATATAAAGGGGTTTATCAGAGGCTAAAACATATTTTTTGTGGAGATCTGGAGGTCATAAGGAGGTCATCTTCCCTATTTTTTTTATTGCATCATTCAAAAAAGAAAAACGAAGATGAACTCTATATAACCTTCAGACCTCCACCAAAAATTATTAAAAAATAAAAATACTTCAACTTTTGTATGAATCATTATTCTCTATCGTGCCCTTTTAATATTAGCCTGAGATTAAAATGGATCAACCTGTATAAACGAATATATGAAAAGGATTTTATTTCGAAATAAACGCGGATGAAGCCGCGATGAATTACTAATGTTAAATATTTACATTCAAACTATGTATTACTTGTTGGTATATATGAATGAAATATTTCATAAAACGATTTAAAACAGTTTAGCAAAGTTAAACGTATTTTTCATATCATATTTGACATTTAAATTAAAGTTTTTTCAATATCTTTTCTAGTGAAAAATAGTTATATGTAAATGTATTCGTTATTAGTTTTATAAAATATAATTTGACGTTAGAAAATAAGAATACGATTTTCATATTCAAATCCTTATGTAGGTACTTTTATTTTATTTTTTAATTAAGATATTAAAAGTTCAGTTGTCCATAATTGATTTTTAGGTATTTTTCATACGAAAAGAGACGAGATTTAGGTAAGTCTCGTCTTGGTATCGAGTTTTTAACCGACTTAAAAAAATGAGGAGGTTCTCAAATCGACAACACATATTTTCTATGGATGTTTGGGCATAACTCCGACAAACATGCACCGATTTAGACCTTTTTTTGTTTGAAAAAGTATATTCCCGAGGTGGTTTTTTATTTTATCAGGACTTCTTAGATATGCCATTCAGAAGTGAAAATATAAAAAACTTTAAAAACGACTTTAAAAAACCCTAAAAACACTGAAAAGTATAAAATAATTAAATTTAACAGTAGATGCCAAGCCTATAAAAAACTTTTTAAGAAAAAAAGAAAGAAAACCGACTTCAAAAACTAATTTTCAGTGTTTTTAAGTTTTTTGTGTCGTTTTTAGGGTTCCGAAGAAACCCTATTAATCTCACTTTGTCGTCCGTCCGTCCGCCATTTTCACTCAAAACTAAATAGCTCGTAAACTATATGAGCTAGAAACTTGAAATTTTTACTGAACATGTAAAATTACACCCTCTAGTAAAATATGTACAAATTTATTGAATAAATAATTTTTCAGAGGGGGCAATAAGGAGCTAAAGCTAGGTAATTTTTTTTTATATCAAGGCATGTGGCACGTTAAAATATATAACCAAACAAGCGGAATTTGACGCTATTTATATTTTTTTCTAAATCAAAAATGGAGCCTGTAAAGGGCTTTAAAGCAAATCCAAAAAAAAACAAAAACATTGTATACCAAGACGTGTCAAAATGTACATCTCAATTAGTAGAATTTGACCATATTTTTTTTTTTCTAACTCAAAAATAGCGCCTGTAGGGGGCAAAAAGCAGTATTTTATTTTGTCCCCCCCTCTAACTCTGTAACTACCTGCTCAAAAAATCTGAAAAAAATATGTTAACGAGGTTTTGGTGGGACTACCAACGACAAATACTAAAGTCAACAATCTAATTTTAAATTTTGAAATAATGAGGAGAGGTGTAATAGAATTTTTAATTTTTATTTTCATATCTAGGCATGGGGTATGTCAAAATGTACATCTCAGTTAGTAGAATTTGTCCATATTTTTTATTTTTTTTCTTACTAAAAAATGTCGCCTGTAGGGGGTAAAAGTAGTATTTTTTTGCCCACCCTACCTCTAACTCGGTAACTACTGGCTCAAAAAATCTGAAAAAAATTTGGTAACGAGGATTTGGTGGGACTACCAACGACAAATACTAAAGTCAACAATATAATTTTAAATTTTGGAATTATAGGGAGGGGCGTCATAGAATTTTTTATTTTGATATCTAGGCAAATGGGATGTCAAAATATAGATCTCAATTAGTAGAACTTGACACTTTTATATATATTTTTCTGACTTAAAAATGCACCTGTAAATATTTCCAAACATTCCACGTAGTACGTATTTTTAACAACTTACTAACCAGTGCCTATCTGAACTCAATGAATTAAATTTTTATTTTTAATAGCCATAATAATCATACATTTAATTTGCTAATGAATAGTTTTACACTGTATTTATTTATTTATTTGTTTAACTTTTGATCTATGTACATATGTATGTGACGTTATTAGTCGATGTGCAAATAAATTATTTAGCCCCGATCATTGGGGTGAATGTAATACGTTGCCACTATATTGTGGTTAAAATATTTAGAAACTCTAATTTAAAAATGATTTTGAAACTGTTCGAACGGTTTAATAAAAGTTCAATCCACTCCAACAAGAATTAAAACTATAAAGTTTTTGTTAAAAGTAAGATGAAGTAGAATATAAAATATTTGCGTTTGCCCCGCTTCACCTCACAATTTTTGTAGTTATATTTCTTTAGACGCATTCAAGGTGAATTTTTAGTAATGCAACGAAGGTAATAGGATGAAGTTATGTTAGGTTAGGTGCAGTGGCGTATTTACCATGGGGGCCATGGCCTAGGGCGGCAGGCTGAGAGGGGCAGCAGAGTCTTTAGTTTCTTTTAATTTAATACAGAATGTTAAAAAATATATTATAATTAGTAGGGTGACTAAAAAAAAAGGTCTTCAAGTTTTAATTTACGTAATCCAAACTTGGAATTTCAATTGGCGTTACCAAAAAAATAAAAAATAAAGGTCCCCAGTTTTTAATTTATATTATATATTTCAGTTCACATAGTAATTCTGACTGCTATCAAAAATTGGTAAAGGGGCGCCATTTTTTTTGCCCAGGGCGGCACTTAACATAAATACGCCACTGGTTAGGTGTACATACAGTGGTGTCATTTAGGAGGGGGGAGTGGACCGCCCCGGGTGTCATCCTCAATGGGGTAACATCCGTGTAAGAACCTTATTTTTTGATTATTTTAAGTTTTCAGGGAGTAAAATGTGTAAGAAATTTTTTTTGGTCATTGAAAGTCTATAAGAGGTGTGATAACCATCCAATTTATTTAAAAAAATAGATATTTTTTCTGTCGTTAAAAAATCAAAAGGGTGACACTCGCCTAATGTGTAAAAAATAAAACCTATTGACTATTTTTGAAGGGAGGGGACACTCGATTTCCGCCCCGGGTGTCACCCCCTCCTAGCAATGCCACTGTGTACAGTGTACATACATCTTATACATATATTATATTCACTCATGTAGATAGTACAGATTTCTGTTATAATAATCGATAAAACAGTTTTTAGTTTTGCATTTACTCGCTAGATGTCACTATTAGTCTTGAAAGCTGGTTTTCAATCTTCCCAAACAAGTACTTATAACTTCTAACGCGTGTAGAGTGTACATAAGTACACATACACACTTGTTTTTATTCATTTTCCAATTTCGGAAATATTATAATATATCAGTTTTCATGGTACTATTTTTGATAGTACAGAAATGTTGAAAACTTCTTGAATTGATTTGTGATGATTTTCTTTTTCTCTAACTTCTTCGTTTTGTTATTTTGTAGTGTTCTGTGTGGCTACTACAGTGTAAATGTGATAGTTGTGCTTGGATGCACAAGAAAGGATAGGATGTTGCTTGTGGGCTGATCATTACAGATAAAAATATACGTTGTGGCTTGGTTAGAACGTCATAGAATAAGGATTTTATAAATATATATATACATATATTACTGGTGTATATACTCTTCAGTTACTTCCAATCCATTGAATCATTATTGATAATATTCAGTAGGTATTCAGTAGAAAACATCAACACAAATTGATGAAAGAGGACATTTTTTTAAATTGTTCCATTTTCTGAAAAGTATTTTCTATTTTAGTGTTATCTGTATAATGTAGTATAAAACAAAGTTCCGCTCCGCATCTGTCTGTCTGTGCACGATTTTATCAATAACTACTGAACAGATTTTATTCCAGTTTTCACTTGTTGATGGTGTTTCACGAGGAAGGTTTAGGTGTATAAATTGTGGATATTTTATGTTTTCATGAAGTCGGAAATATCTTCGTGTAAATAGTTAGCGATAAGTGAAAACAATGTTTAATAGGTTTATTATAGTTAAATATAAGTTTATAAAATTTTTATTATAAAGAAAATACCGTAAAATTTTAGAACTCAAAAATATTGGTGGGATGATATTGGTACTATGTCATCAAAGATGATATATTTTTATTCCTATTATTATCTGGATACTGTCATACACTAATGCATAGGTGTCCAACCTTTTGAATCTTTTGGGCCGCATAGCATAAACCCAATCTACCAAGGGCCGCACATAACCCCCCCCCCCCACCTCCGAAATATTCAGTGTTTGAAATTTTTTTTACTACGCTATTGGAATCTGACCATGAACTTCGAAGATATGCCACTCAAAAGAGAAACATAAAAAACTCAATTTTTAGAAAAAAATAAAATCGACTTAAAAAAACAAAAAAACACTGAGAAATACACCTAATAATTAAATTTGACAGTTTTTGAAATCGGTGCCAAGCCAATAAAAAACTTTTTAATAAAGAGAAAAGAAAACTGACTTCAAAAACTGTTCTTAATTATTAAGTAAACATTTCAGTGTTTCTGGATTTTTAAGTCTGTTTTATTTTTGTTTATTTTTTAAGTTTTGAAAGCTAAATCTGCCAACCAAATAGGATCTTCCAAATAAGGTATCTCTAGTTTTTCTTTTTGATTCTAAAAACAATGTATTTTATTTTTTACATCGTAGAATCCTTTTAGCGTTGTGTTATGTGTTATATTCATTATTTTATTATTATAAGATTATTATTATTTTTTTAACTATCCAATGAGGACCGCACCAAAGATACTCGCGGGCCGCGGGTTAGATAAGCTTGCACTAATATATCAACTCACAAAAATATCATTTTTTTAGTTATGAATGCAGTTTAATTCAAAATATAGTTATTGAAAAAATAGTTCTTGACTATTAAAATTATAATTTACCAAAAACACTTACTGTAAAAAAACTCTTTGCGGTTTGGTTGACGAGAGAATGATTATTAAAAAACATGTTTTTTTTTAAGATTTTATTGGAACAAACAAATTAAATTCTTGAATTTTTTTACGTTATAATGTCAGTGGTATTGTCAAGATTTTTTTAACAATATTTTCATAAATACTAAAATTAATCCAAAAACAAATATCTTAATAAACAGCATTTGAGTAGAATACGTGTCTAGCTCCCTCAACAACTAAATTATTTAAAGTAAAATAAATCCGTTGGATCTGTGAGACTTAACACCACTACTGGAGGATTACTATCCTATAGAGGCGAAAACACATTAATAAAAAATCACTGTGATGTTGTGAATCATAATTTACATTATATAAGACACAATAACAAAGAAATCCAAATCCGTTGGTTTCCCTCAAAGCATCCCTTGTCGACAGACAGAAGCTTTAGTAGTTGTATGTGTGTAGCTTATAATTACGCACTGATTTACATCAAAAGGGTGGATGGGTAGCAAATGACGGTAATATACAAGGATTTCTAGTAAAATAGATTATTACGGTGCTGATCTAAATCAAAATATCGATTTCTTGTCATGACATGTTGCTCTAAATAAGCTCGTGTTTATTTTGTAAATGAAATTGATTTACATAAGGGATTACGTAGTTGTAATTCAATTATTGTACGTGATTTGTTGTTAACATGCATTCGAGGAAATTGTAAACAAATTGAGAGACAGCCCAATATGTAAATATTGGGTTATTCATATATAAAATGACACAGATTATTATTTAATGCCTTTACTGTTGGTATAAACGGGAAGATGCGAGGATTGATTGGGATGATTTTTTTATAAGAGGGTAAGGTACTGGCACCAGTCTTGAATAATACCTCAGTGTTGGACATTTGTTTAAGTAAATGTACTAAATTAGAAATATTTGTTGATATTTGATTACTGCTATTACATAAGGGTCGATCCAGACTACCGTGCCGGTCTCGTTCCAGTCAAATATTCAGTATAGTAATACTGTATCGAAGCGTAATTGGAGTGAGACCGGTACGATACTTACATATGTATAGTGTGAATGATTTCATTGTTCATTGTATATTTATATTTGATTGGAGTGGGACCCGGCACGATTCTTTGTTTTATAATTTTTTTGTCGTAGTAGTTATTATTTTGTAATCATTAGCAGGTGTCCATTACTGGGCGCTCATTACTGGGTTTACTTTGTCCATTTCATTAAAAGACTATAATAAAATAAAAAAAAACTGTATTTGCGGACTTTAGCATCTAAATTGATAATAAAAAGGAATTTATTTTATTAGTAGCATGAGTTCACGAGAATTACAAAAAAGAAGTCCGTTAATCTCAAAAAACAGTATACCTTGCTCTTAAAGCTGCCAAAACTGGTGCCATTATCTTATTAGGTCCCTAAATAAAACCCAAAATCAGTTTTTTTAACGCAATTTCGCTCTCGAATGAATTGAGGATTAGAAAAAAAGTTGAAAATATATATTTTAAATCGAAAAAAAAATCACTTTAAACATATTTGAAAGAATTTTCTTTTTTTTCTTCAAAAACTACGCGATAATTCAAAAATAGTTCAATTTAAAAAAATTTCAATCAAAAAAATGTGACATTCTTTGAAATTAAATATATGAATAATGGTTGGGTATTATTTGTTGATATGGAATTGCCTACAACTTATAATAAAAAAATATATATACAGTGCGTTCACGATGAAAGGAACAAATTCGTTTAAAATTTAGGCAATTATTTTGTGGAAAAACGCTCGGACCCGTCGATTAGTATTTTTAATTGCGGATTTTTTGACATAAGAAAATTGTATACAGGGTTTCTGAAGAAGAACATATGCAGTCATCATTGATTTTTTTAAATGGAACACGCTATATGTTATACCATTTTTGAATTGTGCGATAAATTTTGAACACTTTTTGTACAGCATATCATATCTCTAAAATCAGTGGTTTTCGGAATAATGACGTTTGAAAATGGACATTTTGAAATACACACAAGTCAAATGATGTTTTAAATTGAAAAAATACACTTTGAACATTTTTTTAAAAGCCAACAAAAACATCCTGGTATGGCAAAAAGAAAAAACATTGAACTTTTTTTTTTCCTTTTTTTTCTTTTTTTTTCTTATTTTTTTTGCAAACATCCTGTATACAATTTTCTTATGTCAAAAAATCCGCAATTAAAAATACTAATCGACGGGTCCGAGCATTTTTCCATAAAATAATTACCTGAATTTTAAACGAATTTGTTCCTTTCATTTTATTAATATTTCTCACTACATTTAATTTTATTATGGCAATTCGTTATATAATTTACAACATAATTGATCATCCCATATTTTAACTCGCTGAAAATGTTCTGTGGATAGGTACAGAACACTCGAAACTATATGAATAGAGAGGGGGTAAATGTAGAAGTGGGGGGAGTGTCGGTTAATAATGCAACCCAAATGCATTATTTCAATAATTGTTGGGTTTGATTCGAACCATTACACAATAATGTTGGTACGATTGTTTTCAACAACTAGTTGGGACTGGTTTTGAAATTGGTGACGACCGGTTAGGACAAAATTAATTTTGTTTGAAAACGCAATTAATTTTGAATACATCAATAAATCAGTTTGTTGAAAGGTTTCGCAGTTTTGGAAAAGTTTATTTTATTTGTTCTCCGTAATTATAACTGATTTACGAACCTAATTAGAAAAGTATTCAGTTGTCAAAACGGTTAGGACTATATAATTTTTGTTTTATCGGTGTGCCCACCAATTTTTATCTTTTTTCGTTTTCAGTAGTATCACTGGTGAGGTGGGGGGGGTGCCCTCCTCCACAGTGGTGTAAACAGTAAAGTGCCAAATGGTTATATAATAGAATGTATATATGTGTAAACAAAGTTTGTATTGCGCGCCAGACGAACTACAGACGGTAGAGAGTAGGCGACGGCAGTAGGTATTGTTTTACGGAAAATACGAGAAGTCTGTCACATACGGTGTACAGAATACGTGTGTTAACTACGTTTACGAGTGTTACGGGTAGAACGAGACTGTTACGGTTGTCCATTACGAGTGTGTGTCGCGTACGAGTGTTTGTTGTAAATATTTCGGGCAATAATAATAATTGATTTGTGTTTGTAAATTATATGTTTTATGTGACTGTAAAAACTTAAGTAAATTATTTTGATTTACATATCAGAAGTGGGATGAACAAATAAAAGAGAAAGAAAGTGTAATACGAGATTTACGGTGTTGTGAAAAAAAAAAAAAACGTTACATTTAAAACATTTTGACATTTGTACAGATTTTCATTTTTTTTAAATACGTTCTTGACTTTATAATCATGTCGAATACAGACAATGTTTTAGACGATAGTATTGCGGGTCAAGAAGACAATATGCGTCAAGAAATCAAGAATAATCTAGCTGGTGTTTTGCGAGAGCCGGCTGTACAGTCAAATTCACTGCGTTTTAGTGAAGGTATCGGTGATATACAGTCGTCTACGCATATTATTCGAAACGAACCCGATAATCAGTCTACGGATTTTTTGGTGTGGGAAAGAGAGTTATTACGTCGAGAGCGTGAATTGTTACAACGTGAACGTGAGCTATTAAATTCACAATTTAATCAAAATCGTTCGTCGACGACTTTTGACGATTCGCAAATTCACGTTCATGAGATTAGTGATACGGCACTACCTACGTTCGACCCAGATATTCAGTTAACAGTTACTGCGGGACAACGGGTCCGAAAAATCGAGCAATTGGCCAGAATTTACAAATGGAACGAACAGGCGTCACTGTTCCATGCGATCTCCAAGTTGAAAGGTCCTGCAAAATTTTGGTTTGAAAGCGTGCAAGGAGAGATCAGTACGTGGTCAGAATTTAAACATAAAATTATTGAAGATTTCCCGACAGTAATGGATGAAGCTGACATCCATCAAGAGCTCAGTAAACGAAAGAAGAAGAAGGACGAATCATATGAAAACTATATTTATGAAGTGAAGGCGGTAGCGTCGAAAGGCAACGTAAGTGAATCTGCTATCATTAAATATATTATCATGGGCTTAAATGACCCTGACATGTCAAGGATTTTATCGTTGATGAAGTTTAACACAGTGAGAGAATTGTTAGTTCATATCAAGACTTACGAGACGACTATGAGGAACCTGAAATTACAAGGAGAAACAAGAAATAGTTTGAGAAGTGATGTACCGCGAAACCTAAAATGTTTTAATTGTAATGGGGAGGGGCACTTATCAGTAAATTGTCCTCAGCCTCAGTGGCGGCAAAGATGTGACGTACCGCGAAACCTAAAATGTTTTAATTGTAATGAGGAGGGGCACTTATCAGTAAATTGTCATCAGCCTCAGCGACGGCAAAGATGCTATAACTGTGAAAAGGTTGGGCATCTTTCGCGGGACTGCCCACAAAAGAAACATGCGATAAATAAAATCGAAACGATGAAGAAAAGTTACGAAGACGAATACCATAAAACTATTGCGATCAACGATGAAGAGATCGAAGCATTTATAGATCTTGGTAGCGATTGTTGTACAATGAAAGAATCGATAGTGGAGCAACTAAAAATAACATTATTACCATGTGAAGTTACATTGAAAGGTTTTGGGAAAGGAAGTACAAAATGCATTGGTAAACGTACTGTTTTATTATCGATAGAAGGAGTCAATTTTGAGACAGAAATGTTTGTGGTACCATCGGATGCTCAAGATGACGATGTGATCATAGGGAAAAATGTGTTTAAAAATCCTTCGATTAAGTTAGAAATGGAAAATGGTAAATTCACAATTATAAAGAAAAAAGACATGACGATTACACACGAAGATGTCAAAGTTATGACAGTGAAAGCAGAATTTAAAGAAGAAGATTTACAAATCAGCAATCTCGAGATCACGAAGGAAGAAAGGGTAACGTTAGTGAATTTGGAAAATGAATACAGAGATTGTTTTGCCACAAAAATGTCGGAAATAGGAACTACAACTTTGGTCAAATTCGGCATCGAGCTAACTGATAGCAAACCGATTGTGTACCAACCATATAGAAAGGCTATTATTCAACGAGAGAAAGTACGAGAAATGATTCAAGAGTTATTGGATACGGAAATTATTTCAAGGACGACATCCGAATTTGCAAGTCCTATACTGTTGGTTAAGAAGAAAACAGGAGATGATCGTCTATGTGCCGATTTTAGACATTTGAATCGAGTTACGCGCAAGGAAAATTATCCAATGCCGTTAATTGATGATCAACTAGATAAACTATCAGGTTATAAGTATTATAGTTGATGCAATCTTGCAAGTGGGTATTATAAGATTCCTATTACAGAAGAATCAAAACATTACATCGGATTTACTTGCCAAGACGGAAATCATCAATTTAATAAGATGGAGTTTGGGCTCGTCAACGCTCCTGCAGTATTTAATAGAATTATAACCGATCGAGGAACGTCATTCACCGCAAAAACGTTCAAAGATTATTGTATAGATAATAAAATAAAGCTAATTCCGAATGCTACGGCGACGCCCAGGGCAAACGGGCAAGTGGAACGATTCAACCGAACAATTCTCCGTTCCAATAAGACAATGACGAATGAAAACGAATGGGATGTAAATCTGCGAGCAATACAGTGGAAATTGAATTGCTTCACCAACAATACGACAAGACGTTCGCCTCATGTATTGTTGTTTGACTACGAACCGCGCGAAGATCAAACGCGCCGAGTTAATTCAAGGACAACAAGACCAATGATATATAAGGAAAATGATTTGGTGTTGATATTACAAGAAGCGGCGGTGACCGGTGGGTCGAAAAAATTAACTACGCGTTACAAGGGACCGTATTTAGTCACTAAGGTCTTAGGTAACGACAGCTACGTGCTACAGGACGTACCTGGAGCCGAACGAATACAACGAACCATCAACTCAGTCTTTTCGGCTGATAGGTTGAAACCTTGGTGTGTTCTCCCGGAAGAAGATGAAGCTTTGGATGGAGATCCAACTTCAGATGAAGATGACATTGTGGATGGAGGTCCATCCACTGAGCAGGATGGCCGAGTTGTAAACAAAGTTTGTATTGCGCGCCAGACGAACTACAGACGGTAGAGAGTAGGCGACGGCAGTAGGTATTGTTTTACGGAAAATACGAGAAGTCTGTCACATACGGTGTACAGAATACGTGTGTTAACTACGTTTACGAGTGTTACGGGTAGAACGAGACTGTTACGGTTGTCCATTACGAGTGTGTGTCGCGTACGAGTGTTTGTTGTAAATATTTCGGGCAATAATAATAATTGATTTGTGTTTGTAAATTATATGTTTTATGTGACTGTAAAAACTTAAGTAAATTATTTTGATTTACATACGTATATTATATATACATAGGTATAGGTATATATTGCATATACCTTCGCTTGTTAATGGTCCACTTATCGGCGTATGTGGGAGAGGGGGGTTAGTTGGGATATTGGAATTGATATTATTCGTAGAATACAGAAAAACTTCATTATTGTCACATACGGCGAATAATACTTTGATTAGTTGACAAAAAATCAGAAGTTTTAATGAAGAAGAACAAAGAAAATCTCATACTTTTCTGCTGTTTTTTTATTAATATTTTTTTTAATGAAAAATTCATAAAAAATAAATTTTGTCCCTTTTAAAAATATCTATGGTTACGCCAATGTCCGTAATAAGTGAAGTTCTGCAGAGCTTTCTTTTGTATCGATATTTAGCGTAAACGGTTGATCCTATGACAAATTAGCAAAGTGTATTTTTGTGTCATATAATCGCATATATTATGTAAGTTCCCAGTTTTTGGAAAAATTAAAGAACAAAAAAATACTAGATAAAAATAAAAGGGTCCACTGACCAATATAATTACTAGCTGATAATAGAAAACACAAAACACCCCTATTACCCGTGACTTCGTCCGCGTGGAATTTTATTTTTTATCTAATCATTTTTTCGGGATACAAAGTAACTTAAGTCCTTCCTCAGGATGCAAGCTATCTCTCTGCCAAATTTTATCAAGATTGATTCAGCGGTGTTATTGATATCCATTATCAACAAATAGTAAATATGACCAGGGTTGTGTGGGCCCAGGGGGTTCGTCGATTTTTATCCAGTATTTTTTTCGTCTTTAATTTTTTCCTGAATTAGACATGCGAATAAAACTGTATGACACAAAATACACAAAACTATAGTTTGCTTATTTATCAAAGTATATATAAATTATAAAATGTACATTTTTGTGATTTTTGACAAATGGATTTGAAATAGAAATAAGAAGAAAAAAAATATTGACATTAACGATTTTTAAGAGAAAACGCCTGAATCTTCGTGCCCCCAGTTAATAAATGAAATGAAAATTCAAAAACGCTTTTATTTTTATCAATAAAGTACATTTACATATTTTCAAACTAAAGATTTTATAAATATGTAATTTAATATTTGAAACGATTAGGCACGCAGAGATATTCAGAAAGTTGGAAGTTATTTGTTTACTTGATGTATTCTGTACTTATCTCGTACTTTAAAGCACTAAATTTTCGTTTAACATTTAATCTGCATTAAATATTCATTAAACAAGTTGTATAATTAAAATCATCTTTTAAGATATTCCAAATACGTATTATACGATGTTTAATACAGATAATTTTAATAGATTCTTTTTTAAATTTTTGTCAGCAGTTTTCTTTTTATATAATACAAATTTTTAATCGATATCTAAGTAATTATAAATTATAAAACTTTCTTATACTTATTATAAAAATTGCGAAATTCTAAACCTACAAACAATGCGTTTAACTATGAATTTAAAATATTTTTTTTAAATTAAACTTAGGGTTTAGTTGATTGTATAAAAAAATATAAAAAATGGGTCGTTTTTCAGTGAATTATTTTTTTGTAACCAAAATATTATCTAAATCAATGTTTCAGGTACTGAATTGATACATAGTTAAAAGTGTCTTTTTTATAATCTTTTTTATTTATTTCATATCAATAGTTGTAAAATACTGCTTCGAAGTTTTTAGTACCGTTTTCTATTCTTATTAATTTTTAGAAAAAAATGAGCTGAATATTTTTTTGTACACATTTTTCAGTTTTCATTTGGTCTTGTGAGTGATATCAATAGCTTATTTTCCTTTGGAATATTCACTAGAAGAAATGTACCCCCAAAATAAATAACTGGGGTACGCCACTGGCTGACTGAAATAAGAACATTACCACATACAGCTTCTAGTTACGTAAATGATAAAAAAACAATGATAGATATAGTTTCAACAAAGTGTTACTCTAATCACCAATTTTTTGCGATGTAAAAAAACATTTTAAAACATCAGCGAGTTGAAAATTCAAAGTGGAACTTTTACGCTTACTCGTATTTAAACCGGATACATTTAGAACAAATTTAATTCGATCATAAAGCTGATCAAGATCTCATCCTGGCGTGCTGATAAAGGCAAAAGAAGCTGAAAGCCAGAAAATAGGATTATATATCGCACAATCTCTGTAGATTGTATCTAACGTAGTTGGAAGAGTCGTCAATACTTCCGTGTCGTCCATATATTTGTGCTTTTGTATAAGACAGTATCGGAAAAGTCCAATATGTTAATACTGTACTCGTATATACATTCATACATACCTATATGTTCAGAACCAGGGGCAGACTTTGGTCTTAGGCTGACTAGGCAATTGTCTAATGCCCGGATTTTCAAATGTGGAAGCAACAAAAAAGGTCCTCAGATATTAATGCGGACATTTTCAAAATTAAATCTGCTAAAAAAAAGAAAAAAATGCCTTTTAATGGGTAGGATCTGCAATGGCAACCTTGCCTATTTTTTCATAGATCAGTGGTATTCAACTTATTATAATATAGTTGGCGACTCTGACCGTACAAGATAATTAATGAGTGTGCGAGAAATTTGTCAAGCACTTCATGAAACTGCAAGATAGGGGAAGATGGGGAGGATTCATACACTGAGAGCGTTCATACAGATGGATTAATAAGTGTACTAACGTAACTACGAAAATAAGTATGACACCAATAGATGGTACTGATTAGAGCTGGGCCCGTGAGTAATTTTTGCTCACGATCACGCACGCTCACGAGAAAAAAAAATTTTAGTCACGCCCGCTCTCTCACGGTTACAAAAAAAGTATTCACGATCACGCACGTTCACTAATTCTATTCTTTTACTCACGCTCGTTAACGCACGGCGGGTCACGCTCGTGATTCGATTTAATCTAATTGTTGTAAATTAAATTTTGTAATGATGAAAATTAATGTTTTTACGTGTAATATATTGTGTAGTATATTTTATATTCATATTATTTTCTTCTAAATTATATTCTAGTACAGTAATAGCAAACAAAACAATAAGAAAATAAAGCTACAATGCATTTTTAAATCTTTTTTTGGTGTTCTGATATAGTTGGCAATACTGACCATGTGAAAGGCTTCTAAAATAACATTTATTTTTTATACTATGTTTTTTAATGTCAAAATTCGTTTTAAAACATTATTATATTTATGAATTACTAGCGCATTGGCCCGGTGTTACCCGGGGATATTAATTTAATTAAACATAAAAAAAAATTGTCACCCCGGGAGCGGTTATACAATAAAAACGGTGAGGTTTGGTAATGTATAATATTGATGGAACCATCCGATCTTCTCGTTTGTATTGATCTGATGACCGACTAAAGTTTTTTATTATCGTCCAAAATGATTTGGTTAATTGGTCAATTTAATAAAATTATTATATTTGCTATTCAGTCATCATCCTTAATATATATAAAGCTCAACGTCTCTCTGTCTGTCTGTCTGTCTGTCTGTCTGTCTGTCTGTCTGTCTGTCTGTCCGTTAGTTGCCTTATCACTCGAGAACCACTTATCCGATTTACGAGTTTTTTTTTTTAATTCATAGGTACGTTCTCTGGCCAGGTTATAGGCTATATTTTTTTACGTTAGGTAACATAACAACAAAGCAGTGACGATAATAGTAAATCAAGTCGGAAAAAATTTTGCCGTCGGCGCGCTGTTTTGTAATACGCTGCCTAAACCGTTCAATATAGAACAAAATAATGTATTAAAGAATTGTGTAGAATCAAAAGTTCTACAATTAAGTCAGCGACACGATATGTCTAACTTTTATATTTAAGCCACAATGACTGCTTTTATGTTACAAAAAAAACATAAAATATTTGGGTTTTGTTTACATGGACTTATGACCTGCAAAACATTAATCCTTATCGAAATAAATGATTTCATCGTCATAAGTACTTAATGTAGATATAGTTTGCCATTTACAGCATCCAATTTGGTCGTATAGTTTAGAAAATATCTTAAAATATATTTATAAAGGTAACATTTTAAATGTATGGTGTCGTGCCGCATCGAAGCGATGTACATCAGACTGGATTCGCTTACGTTCGGTAGATATTCGGAGTCCCTCGGCTGACGTTTGAGTTAATTTTGTTTTCAATAATTAACATTTAAATTTAAACAGAACACAAATTATTTGTACTTTTTTCTTCTGATTCGTTTTTGTTAGGTAATTTAGGTATTGATAAATTATTATTACAATAATAACTAATCGTGTTTGTACTTAATTAATTAAACTATATTTTTCAAAAATCCTAAACAATAATTCCGTAGTCTACGCGAGCGAAGCCGCGTGGGCCCAGCTAGTAATCTATATTTTTAACTTGTTTTTAAATTTTATTTTGGTTTAATTTTTTTATTTTTTATTTTCAGAGGTTTAATATTTTTCGTTATGAGCTATATTACAACTATCTTTAAGATGTATGAATAATATTACGTTACTGTGCTTCAATTGAACTTTTTTTATATGGGTATTATACCAAGGGTCCCCGGGGTCGGAGTGGTTTACAGTTTTCAATTGTTTTTCAAAACATGAAATTGTTTTAGATTGATAGACATCTCAAATATTAGAAAATGAATTTAAAAAAAATCTTGCACCATATCACTAAAAAATTTTAAAATAAAAACAAATAAATACTAAACTATTTTTTAGAGAAATTCTCGGAAAATTTCTGTTCCCGATTTACGAATGTGAATAATTCCCGGGAATCTGAACTCAACTAACTGCTTATTGTATGTAAAACAAAAACAATAATTATTAGTAGGTTCATTATACTTTAAGTTAGTTTAAATTTTATTACTAAATACAATTTTTTATAGCTCTAACTATTTAAAGGTAGTCAATTTCACTACTGGTACCGCTGTAAAAGTGTGTATCTTCATACAATTTTACCACATTTCCAAACTATTTTTACACTTTCATTGTCGCTTGACTCGTATACGCATGCGCCTTCGACGCGTCTCTATCTGTCCTTATTTATTACTCTACAGATCCGTACTAGTTATCCTTCCCAGGGGGCTAAAAATACATCTTACTTTCTACACCATCTATACATCTTTGTTTAACGCGTTACGCTTCATATAATCGCATACATCCATCTTGTACATACTTACTACTTTTGTTTTTGTTCCAAGTGGTAAAAAAAGACAGACTACTGCCGTTGTATGTAATGGGGTGCATTTTGTCTTTCTTAATGACCGCTCGTTGTTACGGTTTTACTTTTTTTTACAAATGAAAATGTGTATGTTTTTTATGAATGTGTTAAATTGATAAGTAATTTTAACGACGAATATGTTACCAGTTATTTCGTTTGTATGTCAAAGGAATTTTTATGTTCTTTTTCCATATTGTAAAATATTATTTACGCATAAATAATGTATACTTATACTTATATATTATTTTCAAAGCTGTATAAAAATGAAAATCAATAGCCAAGATATTTTTTTTAATGAATAGTGAAAACTGATATTTTTTTGAAAGGGAAAAACTAGGAAATGACACATTTTGTCATTTTTTCAATTATTTCAGAAGCATTATTTCTTTAACCCTTTCGTTACGAGGAACGTACGTCTACGTTTTGTATATATGGATCTAATAAACGAAAAGCGTATGAGTTTTTTACGGAGAAAGGTATATATTTCACTTATTCACATGCATGTTTGTTAAAAAAGTTCGTAACGAAAGGGTTAAATAATGAGTACAAACGTAAATAATGACCCTCCACATCTTATCTCAGGCCCCGTGCTAGGATGCCCTCTTTTTTGCACCTTCAGTTAAAAAAAGTGCAATTGAATAACCATTTTTTTGCTCTTCATCTAAAACATTTTTTACGACGATCAAAAAACTGATTCACCGCGCTAGGCCTTCATTAACCTCCTGACCGCTAGGCTACAGCCCTGTTTTTGAGTGGCGAGATGAGGCCCCGGACAGATATAGTTTAGGGGCCTTTATAATTAATAAATAGTCAGATTTTACACTACATATACATAAGTTCGTTTATTAATTCATTCAAATCTATTTTTTTTTTCATAACTATTTTTATTTTAATTAGATACTTTTGGTTCTTTCATTATTTTAATTCTACAGGGGAGGAGGCTTCCGGATTTCGACTTTCCCTGAATTAATTCTGACTATCTTTGCCATGATGTCTGTGTGTCTCTAGACGCTGTAACTCAAATACGACAAATCATTAAAAAGTGAAATTTTATATTTAGAATAAATTTTTGTCCGGAAAAAACATCATCCTTTTGAAAAAGTTCAATTCATTATTTTATATCTTATATCAGTTCATCAGAAATATTTTTTTATGAAATTAAAAACACATACTCCCTAAAATTAAATTGGTTGAAAATCACTAATTCGTAGTGAATATTCACTAATTGAAATAGTATGAAGTATACTACTATGAATTAGTGACTATTCACTACTTAAATTAGTGAACAATTACTTCTTGAGCTATGACAGAATCTATGTTTTTTATTTCATTTATTTATATATATATATTTCAAAGGCATAGATAAATAGAAAACCTCATCATCATTCATAACCTTAGTTCAATGTCAGTTCAATTGTTATAGGCTAATTTATGAAAGAATCAAAATTAATTAAAAACATTTATTGCAAGCACACTAAAAATTATTTTTGGAAAAATTTTCAAATTTGGTATAAATAAACTTACCTTATTTATTTTTAATAACTCACTTAAAACAGTTGATTCGTATACATTGATAAATCGAAGAAAGAAAAAATGTCGTAATGGCGCCACTTTCGATTCGAAATCACTATTTTTTTTGTTGAAATTTAGTGACTGATTCAATTAGTGCAATAACTACTAATTAGTTTTATAGAGAACACTGTTCACTGTTAATTTTACGTATAAGAAAATCCCTTGGAACACATGGCAACTTCTGCCCTCACAAATTACCCTATCCAATAAGCTGTGGAATTATATATTTTGTAGGGGTGTACCGGAATTTACGATTTTATTCCGGTTCCGGTTCCGGCTGGAACTAGAAAATTCCGGCCGTCCACTTAACCTGAAAACTGTACACAAAAATGAATATTGTAAACATTTTTGATAAAATTATTGATGGCAATGATGCAGATAGCATAAGTATAATAGTTTATGGCATTTCAAGCGAAGTTTATTATAGATATAACCATTTTCAAATCAAAATTAACCTTTATAAAACTGTTTCGTTTAACAAAGCCTCCAGTGTATGCTTTTATAACTTGTTTGAAAAATAGAGTTGAATATGACATGTTAGTAGTATTTTTTAAAACTAATATAAAAAAGAACAAAAATTATAATACTTTGAAATTTCATATATTTAATATAGGTATTAATAATTGCTCTTTTTGCGTATAACTTGTTCCTCTCTTTTATCGCTTGTGACATTTCTGTGTATTACTGAATATTTTTTGGATGATCAAATATACAATTTATATCCAAAGTTAATTATATTGACATAAACCAAGGTTTAATTACCTTGATGATAAGATAGACCTGAGAGATCGACGTAAAATTTAGGTTCAACTTAAGACTAAGGAACAGAAATAAGTTTGAGTAGTGAGACCGGGTATAAGAGATTCTCAAATAACAGTAAGTATTTTTGTAAAAAAAAAAAAAAAAACATTAATATAATTTTATATTTTATTTTTAATAGAAATAAAAACTTCATAACACAAAAACAATTTTTTTACTTTATATTTTAGATATATTTATTTAAATGATTACATTTATTAACCATCATAAAATAAATTTTTAGTAATACAAGATATGTAATAAAAATGATATTTAATTATTGATCTTTTTTGGAAAAATAATAGTTGTTCCCCATTTATGGGTAACATTTTAGATATATTTAATTATTTCTAAATATCTGATTGACCACCTTCGATTTTATCCTTTTATAATTTATAATCGAAAAGAACGTATGATAAACATTTTATTAGAAACAACAATTTTGTAGAATGTAAAATGTACCTCATTCCTATACTATTTAAAATAATTAATTGTATTGATATAAAACGTAACCTATGTATAAAATATTTTTATTTGTATTCTTTATTTGTTAATATTTCATACAGAATTTTTTTGAAAAAATTCCGGTTCCGGCCGGATTTTTTTCGTGAATTCCGGTAATTTCGGTTCTCTCAAAGTTTCAGTTCCGGTACACCCCTAATATTTTGTAAAAAAAATAGGCTAGAATCGGTTAAAAATATTGTGTACATATATAAAATATTGTATTATATAGATATAGAGTTTAAAAATGAAAATCTATCTACCATCTTAACTCTTTCTGACAATGACTTGAGCCCATTCGAACTCAGTAGGTACCTGATTTATATTCGAGAATAAACGAGGCACTGAGAAATTACATTTATTGAGCTTAATTTAATCTATTATTCGTACGTACAACTAAAAAGTGAACTCATGCAATAAATCTTCTTTCACAAATTGAAATTTTTTATTGATAATGTTATGAAATATATACAATGAAAAATAATTTATGTCCAAAAGTAAATTAATTTAGTAAAAAAATGATTTTTTTTTATTGTTATCATATCTTTGATAATATCTTATAAAATTTCAGTCTTCTAAAAATAATAGAATCAAATGTAATGCGTGAGACGTTTTCTTGGAAACAATTAAATTAAATGTTTTTTTACTTCTGTTACACTAACATGAATTAATAAAACGAAACAAGATGCTTTTTAAAAACGTTATATTTTTAATAACGTTAAAAAACACAGATTTTTTAGTTTTATCATTTAAGTGAAAAAAAAGTCGTAAAGAAAATAAAATTGAATTAAAAATATTCTATTAAAAATAATAGAGTTGAGGGGGCAAAACTAGACAAAAAATCTTAATTATAGAATATTTTCATCTTTATTAATTCAGTAATTTCTATTTTCTACAAAAATTAGTCGTTCATGTTATTTATAAAAATTAAACGCATAAATGAATTTATTGCAGCGCGTTATATTGAACCCTCTTCTTCTCGTCTAGATTGCGCGCAAATAATAACATTTATGACAAATATGTATTAAACTTTTCTTACTTAGAATTTCATTGTCTACGATTTTGATTAATATATAATTTTTTGTCCGAAAACTGTGAAAAACCAAACATTGGTTAAAGTTTGGGGGTGTTTTTGGAGTTTAAGGGAAAAACTACCCTCGTACGAGATAAAATTTTTCAACTTTTTGTTTTTATATTATTTGCAAGTAGCTATGTATACCAAATATCAATTAATTTATAAATTATTTCCATTAAATGCTGTTTTTAGAGCTGATAAATTCTAATGGATTCTAAAACATTTTTCTAACATATTCAATTCGAACTCGAAAATCGTAATAACAATGCAAACCATACACATATAGACATGGACTGCAGATTCTGTATTAAAATAATGTGTGGTTCACAAAGGTGGTGATAGAGATAGAACCTAAATAATACTCATGTTTATTTATATAAAGACAGGTACAGTCCCACAAAACGCTCTGTCTCTTATTTGTGAAGACTGAAGAAAAATTTCATTAAAATTGTGAATATTTTGTAAATATAACACTTACTACTAATTTTGATTTTAATGACCTTTTTTGTCACTAATTTGAATTTTTAAATTTTACTTACTAATTTTTATGAATAATAAGTGTAAAATTTAAGTTGACAACGAAAAAAAAGGACATTAAAATTTAAATTAGTAATAAGTATAACATTTTCAAGAACCAAATAAAAAAAAAGTTTTACGCTGTCGTGGGCCCCTCCTAACCTCGGGGGCTCCAGGGCACTGCCCCGGCTGCCCCGTTGGTAGTTACGGCCCTGTATATGGAGTATTTTACCCCTACCCAATAGGGTCAGATAGGTACATATGTTTTAAATATAATTTTAATTAGATTATAATACAAAGAACAAAAAGCGCTTCAGTATTAAAAGCATTTCCATTTTTACAGAATACAAAAAGTATGACCACATCTGAAACTTGACATCACATTAATCCATCATTTTCTTGATTACCATTATGTAATAGGAAGTTATTGTTACATATTATATCTTACTTCATCCGTCTTGCCTTTGATATATGATTTTTAATATGTTCAAGGAACCATTAAAGTAAAAATTGTCAAGTGCTAGTCGAGCCTCGCATACCATATAGTTTATTTTTTAAATTTATTCGATATTGATAATTTAATTAATTTCATTTTGACAAAATTAAAAACAACTAAGGTCATGTAATAAGTAATTTATATTAAAAAGGATATATTAATGGTAAACTTTGGTTTATTATTAATCTAAAGAAGTATGAAAACCAACTTTTCTTAAATGATTTTTTCATTTTTAAGATATCTAAAAAAAATTAACTTTGGGCCTTATTAATCTGTGGCAGTATAATAAGGCCACTTAACTAAATTAAACATTTTCAGATCATTATAATGTTATTTTGTATGATAACTATCTTTTAATCAACATTTGGCGTAATGTTGGCTTAATTACAGCTAATAAATAAACAATTAATAATTTTACTTTAACATTTATTTTTTATCCATAACGTGCCGATGCTGCATCCATTGTAGCTGCTAAACTCTCGCCAGACCATGTTATTTCTTTATTGTTAGATGATTTTTTTAATAGAATTATTAGTAAATAAAAATGACAAACCAATCTAGAACAAAATATGTGTTCATAAATTGTAATAAATTATAAAAAGTTCAATCTTAAATTTGGTGGGCTTTATTATCCTTAAGGTATCTACTATGGTATATTTTATTTTATTTAATAATGCAAAAACTTAAAAACAATAGAAATCAACTTTTTACCATAAACTTTAAGGATCGAACTATTGCCAGAACAGATAAGAAACAAATAATTCATAAAAAAATTTAACAAAATTTAGGATTATTTGTTGGTTGTTTTTATAAATAAGTATTCGTCACCATCTCTCGCAACAAACTACCGAAAAGTTAGCGCGGCGAGAGACTAGTCGGTGTATAGTTAGCTTTGTATAAGTACCTTCTACGAGTACGTATACTATATAAAAATCCAGACCGATCCAACTATTTATTGCAAATGTGTTTTTTTTTCACATGGGCCTTATTACACCCTTGGCCTTAGTATAATAGTTCATCTGTTGGCTCCAATTGTGTTATATGTATATACAATATATAATATAATATATATATAATACTAGCGCATTGAACCCGGTGTTACCCGAGTTAATACCTTCAGAATCATAGCGACCTAAAATATTCAACATGCCCACCCAACATACACATCTAACATGTACATCTAACATGCCCACCCAACATGCCCACCCAACATACCCACCTAACATGCTCAAAACACACGGTTCACCGCGAATTGTTTTTTCCGACTTCATATTAATGAAAACTTTAATTAAATCCGTTCATTAATTATTGAGAAATCGTGTAAAATTTTATTTCCAAACTACCAGGAAACACCAGGTCCCGTCTCAGAATTAGTTTCAGTATTAAATTCAAAAATAAATAAATAAATAATTAATTTCGATATTTTACCTTTCTTAGAAGTGAAATGTTTCTTTATATTTCAATTTTCAATCAATATATTTCAAAATATTTAATTGTTAACATGTGTCAAAAATCATCTTATTGTTCGACAAAATATTTGAGAGACATGGTCATAGTGACCTAAGTTAATAAAATAAATATAAAATAAAAAAATAAATAACCGTAAATTATAGAATTTTTTATTCAATGACTACTATGTTTTCATATTTGTATGCTCTGTCATCATGGATCAAAACACGACTTGATAAAGATTTTTTTGGTCTTTTGATGTTAAATCTTTGGTTTTCATAAAATATTAATAGCTACGAGACTGCTCAGAAAAATTATCTAACTATTGGTAAAAACCGCATTGAAATCTGTTCAGTAATTCCCGAGTCTATAAGCCTCATATAAACGAACAATCATTTTTATGTATAGAGATACTTACTGTACAATATAACAATTTTAGATTATTAAAAAAAAAATGAAAGTGCGGCAAGCATGCTGATAATTTTTGTAATGTTTGTATCATTATACATATTCCCATTTTTTGGTAGATTTTTTTTACTATTACATTCGGAGAAATGGGAAGGAAAAACAATTTTTACTTATTTTTAAATATTTTGATAATAATAAAACGTTAACGGTTAACGTATTTAAATTCCTTGAATTATCAGCTTTCATTTGATACACCACTCGCGCTTGGATTGAATAAACAAAAATGTTTTTGGTAACCTATTTTACCTATCTCCTCCCTAAAAAATAAAAAATAAAGTTTTATAACCCAGGTCTATTTTTGGTAAACTATTTAAAATTACTATAATTGTACCAAATTTCATCTTTCTAGGTCAAACAGTTCGGTAGCTAGAAGTCTATGATAGACTGATAGACAGTGTTGATTTTATAAGTGTTCTTTTTTTCCAATTTCTGTACGGAACAGTAAAAAAACATTTATCAAGTGAATTCAAAGTGCTCCCTCGTGCTGAATTCACCAATGGTATCTAGTTAATTATCTTCTTTTTTTAAATAATAACCGATAAAGTATATCATATACAATTTTATTAGAAAATATTAATTTTAAGACGTGTTTCATTATTATTTTTGTATATTTTTAGTTTTTTTAATACAATTCAATCTAAACTTAAATTTATTTTATGTACTATACTCACGTTAAAATGACATTTAATATGCCAATGTACCAATTTCATTACGTATCTACACTAAAAATAAAATAAAAATAATAAAACATAATTGTAATCATTATTTCCAAAAAAGTTGCAAACGCAAATATACATTTTTCTAATTTTTCTATGTATATTATTCTATGTAAAATTGCAGAAAATACTTACTTTAAAAGACGTACTAATGTCGTGTTTAGACCAAAAAGACAAAATAGCAACACAGTGTTTTTAAAACACTTCGTATTTAATTGCACTTATTATTTGATTGCACTTTATCTGAAGTTATAAAGTTCAATAAACAATAAATACCTTTTATGGGCTTCTGCCTGAAAGTAAAAACAGAAAATAAATAAAAATTCGGTAGTCATTAGTTTATTTTATTTCATATAAAACACTCTGAAATAAGTAAAAATGTCTATCACATTCCCTAAAATTCAAAAATGTAACAGACAGAGATAACAACATCGACAAGCATACTATGTATTACTTTCATCTCTTTTCAGAAACATGCGTAAAATGTATTTAAAATGTCTGTCATATTTCACTTCATAAACTGTACTGCGCAACAAGAATAAACAATGCACCTTCCATTAAAGCTCGTGATTCCATCTCTCTCTACATCACTGCAGAAAATGTGTTTAAAATGTATGTTATATTTCACTTGTCAAATGCGGTGTGTAACAAAGACAGAAGATGCGCGTTCCGGTAAAGCTCGACACTCTATCTCGCTCCGATCAAAGAGATAACTGAGATGAAATCAGTGAACCTATTTCTGGGTATATGAGGCCAGCATCCCAAAGTTTCAGTACGTATACAGCTTCGAAAGCTGCTCGGTGGTTTCGTGACGGTGAAAGCTTGTCGGTAAGCTTTACGTAGTTTCGTGCTTTCAAAGTGATATCGATTGAAAGCTGTCGGTTTACTCCAGTTTACGTCGAGAATTTTTTAAATGTTGAAAAGTGCAGGTAACATTGTTTTGTTGTTAGTTTTTCAATGTTTTAAAAAAGTTTTAAGTGAAGAAAAAAGTGAAACTATCTAAGGTAAATATTATTTTTAATTACATAAACATTTAGTAATTTTAATAGTATTTATATTAATTAAATAAATTATTAACTTTATATTTTATAGTCACCTTCATTTTGAATTATTAGGGAAAACTATATCTGAAAATATGAGTGGGTACATAAATTATTAATTTTTGCACAAATTATTTTTAGATTATTTTATCTCACCTGTACGGTTCGACATAGATTTTTTTTTAATTTTTATTTTCGTATATATTTTTGGCGTCGTTATACATTTTTGGTTTGACAGTTTAATTTATATTTAAAACGCAAAGAAAATAGTATTGTTTCTAATCATTTTAAATAATTGTTATCCCAGACAGTTTGTTCCCATGTTTAATGGGAATTAAACATGGGAACAATGTTTATTTATTTTTTGATAATACGTGACATTTTTTGATCTTAGCTTTCGCTATTATTATTATTTAAAATTAACGTAACAAGTACTGGATTTTCATTGAATTGCTATATGCAAAAACCCTTCACCCCCCCCCCCCTCGTTGCAAAATGTAGACCATTCTCTATATTAAATTATATTTTTTTGTATTTCATTAGATGCAAAATTTTGAGTGACAAGTAAGCTTATTTAATAGCCCTTTTTGTTTTGATGTTTATATAAATTTATGATATGTATAATAATAATAATTATTTTTTGACATATTCATTGTATTTATGAATTGACATAACTTTTGATGCGATTATATTTTTGATATTTTAAAATGAAATTTATTATTTTCGAATTAGAAGCTCTATTTTTTTATTTGATAGTAAACCAGCGGTACTCAAGTATCGCGTTGAAATTATAGATAAATATTATATTTTTTGAATCGCTGAATACAGTTGTCCCTTCATTTACGCGGTTAAATGGTTCCATATTCCATGAAAACAGCGCGTAAATAGAGCAATAGAAATCGCTCCATTACGTTGTATTTTTTTTAGATCTTTCCACACTTTTTTCCCAACTTTTTTAACCGCGTTAAATTAAATCCGCGTAAATGGAGGGATTACTGTTTATGTATATGTTTATCTATGAAAATTCGGATTTGTTTTTGTTTTAAAAGTGCTCTATATGCGAAAATTATGATTATTTTAACTGAATATGGAATATTTATGCATATACTGTGTTTCCAAAAAAACAGTTTACCCTTTTTTCTGCTACCTGAGGGTAATTAAATGCTGTGTTGTGGTGGCAGCGGGGATTAAAACAACGCTGTATCAGTTGTCAAAAAGCTACTATATACGGCCACTTTTTGTTGATTATCAAAATTTTGAGTGTTTTGCTAGAGAAGTTTATTTTTATTTTTTAGATTAAAAATATTTTATTTATTATTAGTTATTTATTTTTATTTTTAGATTAAAAATAAATTAATAATAATAATTATATACAGGATGATTCAGCACTGTCGTGCCAAAGTTGAACAGTACATTAAGAAATATATTTTAAGCAAAAAACATTAAATGAACATGTGTCCGGAAATTTTTCATCAGGGGGCTACAGCCCTCCAAATATTTTACTCAAAATTAGTTTTTATTTAATATCTGGAGAACTCATTGTGCTACACTTATGAAATTTGATACAGGGTTTAGTATTAATAAGTGTTATCGATATCCAGTATCAACCAATAGTAATTTTGACCAGGGTTGTGTGAGCCCAGGGGGCCCGTCGATTTTTATCGAGTATTTTATTGTTCTTCAATTTTTCCTGAGTTAGACGTTTGAATAAGATTATGTGACACAATGTACACAAAAATATACGTGTACATATATTATAGGATAAACCGTTTACGAGAAATAATTTTGAGTAAAATCTTGGGAGGGCTGTAGCCTCATGAAAAATTTCCGGACGCATGTTCATATAATGTTTTTTGCTTAAAATATTTTTGTCAATGTACGGTTCAAGTGTGGCACGACAGTGCTGAATCATCATGTATATAAAAATAAAATAATAAAATTAAATATTTTTGTTCATATTCTCTGTTAAAAAAATCCAAGAGATTTGTCATATAAGTTTAATACCCCGTTTGAAAGTGCTAGCAAATTTGATTAATAGGTTGTAATACCGGACATATGTGTGGTATTTCCATTTAAAAATTATTGACAGTTACCATCATTGTTGCAAAGTTAAACATAACCTCAAATTATATACGTTTAGGGAGATAAATTGTATACTTTAAGAGACCTTTCTTAATTATTATATTATAAATATAAATTGTATACTTTATGAGAGGTATCTAATATATATAGCCATATATATAGGGAGAATATTTTAAGGAAGGGTTTGTATTGTAGTAACATTCTATGTAAGTATTTATATATTTAATTTTAAAATACAGACACTTCTAAAATTGAAAATAAAATAAAATTCTTTATAAAAATACCTGACAAAACATAGTTTGAAGTAAAAAGAAAACCCCATTTTACAAAAATTCAAATAGAATAAAATAAATAAACTTTAACCAAAAAGTGGCTTTGGATATTAAAAAAATAAAAATAAAACAACATATTTTCACGAAATAAGAAAAATATTTGCATGGGTATATATACACAAACATCGACTCACAAAAGACGTAATTAACGTGTAGGGAAAAAGTGATTTCTGTGTGGAGAGAATCAACACAGACTTGCTACGAGTAGCTTTGCCTGCACGCATTTTCATATTTTTATTATCAACCTAGTCTTGTGAGAAAAATATTTAGCGTGTGGTTTCATGAAGCTGGTTTATAAACGTAAATAATGTGTAAAAAGCCTTGTGTAGTAAATAAATAGTTATTTTAGCAAAACTTTACATAGGCGTCGTCTTTATTAAGTATCAGAGAAAAAATACATCTGCCATGGGTGCCACGAGAATTTCTTATAAGTAATACTGCAGTGAACATTGTGTTTCTAATTATATAAAACAAATATTTTTAGTTATATTAACTGATATTAGATAGAACAAAATGAATGGGACATAAATAATATACAGTAACTTTCTTTATGCATATAAGAAATAGTTTTAAATATTATTTTTTTATTAAAAATAATTTTTTTAACATACAACACAAGATATAAAAAAGCTGCCATGGATGCAACGGGACTTTCTTATACGCAGTACTGAGTACTGAGTATACTGTATACCATAGTGTACATATATCTTATAATATAAAACAAATACTATAAGTTTTTATATATAAGTTTTATTAAACATATTTTTTTGTTATGAACTAGTTAAAATTTTTCATAATTTTTTAAATCAATTTTTCCATGAATATTAAAAATAAATAAATAAGAAAAATGAGTACGAATAGTAGATTTCCAAATTTTATAATTTTTTTTTAATACGAAAATTGGCAAGAGTGAAAATCCGTTATCGGTGTTATCGTTTTCGAAAATGGAGGATTTCTTCCGATACAAATATAGATCCTAAATATAAAATATCTCCCTTTATTTTTGTTTTTGAGTTCCAGACCGACTGACACACAGACATTAGAGCGAAAATAGTCAGAATGTATTAAGGGTGGGCAAAAATGGATATTTCCATCAAAATATCGAATTCGAAAAAAATTATTTATTACAAATGCAATGCATTTGGGAAATAAACAATATTTATTTGGAGGTGGCAAAATTAAGAACATAATTAAATTGTGTATTTTTGTATTGATTACATTATTATAAATTGAATTTTTACTTTCTATTAATTTAGTCACAGGGAGCTTAACGGATTACTTAAGCTGACCCTCTGTATTATTAAAATTTTAAAATCTGAATTAAAATTAAACATTTCGTTTAACTAACTGTAGAATGATTTTGAAAACAGAAAAAAATTCAAACGGTCTCGACTTGAGCTTGTTTCGTTCGAATTAAAGGAACTCTCGAGTTCGTTTCGAGACTGAGAAAAACCTCGTCTCGGCATACAGCTCTAGTTCCTTTGTTTCAATTATCTTTGTATAATATAGTTTACATATTCTCTACGTCCAAATGTAGACAATTTTCACAAGACTTTTATAAATAAATAAATCGTAACACATTTTTAATATAAATCAAGTTCAAGTATTCAGCAACGAAAACATTTTTGTGGTCACTGAGTATCTGGAGTGTTGCCAACATTTTAAAAATAAATGGAGTTTGTGTACTAATTATACTACCTCAATGTAGTGATTTCAGTCATATTTTATCAATAACGTATATTTTTCGTTTTTAATTTTACCTTCGGTTTATTAATAAAAACAAAAGGGAAAACATAGCACATTTATTGGCTCTACAGATAAATAACAGTGTATAAATAACCTCTATCTTTCTCATGGTTTCAGTGTAGGTACTTTTATTTATATATGTCTTTTCATTTTAAATTATTTGACTGATTTTATTACTTTCTTATACGACTATATACATATGTATGTATAAAAACTTATACTATAAGTAAGTATTGTTAAAATAACTCAAAAACCACAAAATATAGAAGGGAGAAATTTTATTTTTTAATAGGATTAATTTTTATACAATTCGAAACGGATGTTTACTCTTGCCAATTTTTGAAATTTGTACTAGAAAACATGTTATTAAAATTGTTAAAGTCGTAGAGAATATTTTTATCTTTTATCTATAACTTGTCTTCTTTTTATAAAATAAAAAAAATAATCGGTTTAAAAAATAAATATTTCAAATTGTTCGTAATAGAAAAAATAATAATAAAATTATAAAAGTTGAAGAACGTATCATCATTTGAAAAAATATTTTTTTCCCCCTCCCAACCCATTTTTTTCCCTAACCCCATTGTGTTTTTAGATAGGTCTCCTAAAATACAAAAAAAAATATTTAGGATCATTTGATTTTAACCCTTCAGTCACGATTAGTCAAAGTCGTTATCAGAGTGCGAAAATAGTCATTAGAAGATAATAATTTAGAAAAAATTAGTCAGGTAAAATACTAAAATTAATTTATAAAATAATATCCAAAGGTTTATAACAGTTTGAATACCACAGATATAAATTATTTAGTTGATACTGCATTAACCCTCAATGTAACAAAAAATCTGTATGAAATATCCATTTCTTGCGGTGACATGTAGAAACAACTGATAAATTTTCTAGACCGTATTTGTCAGTTCATAAATAAAATATGAAACATTTTGTTCACCCCTCGTTGAAACCGGGTTGTTGTCTATGAATGGTCATATAAAACCTATCTTTGCATTCGCTATTCTTGTACTTTGTACAGTTTGCAAACAGTTTCTATGTTAAGGGGAAATAAATAGGAAAATGTTTTTGTTGATATAAATTTTCACGACAAACATATGGATATATTTATGTATTATATATACATAGAAGAATTTTTTTTTGCATCTTTGTATATTTATATAATATATATAATGTAAGTATGTGCTTATTTTAATTTATTGAATTTGTTATGATATATTTTTTCACATTTAGTGAGAACGTAAATTATTTGAAGTATGTATATTAGGGTGTCTGTACAAATTGAAATATTTACGGGGACGCCCTCTCAATCTATTCTTTGTGACCAAAAATAAGTTGGCCACAAACTTAGCATTTAATATTTAGGTTATACTCAATACACTTTAATTTTAACGTGTATTTTAAATATTCGCGTTTTTCTGAAAATACTACATTTCTCTCATTTTTTCCTGTTTATAATGATTTTTTCTGATACATGACAAATTTTTAAAGAAGATTCTATAGCTTTTTTTTTAAATTAATTTATAAATTTCACCTGCACAGAAAATCATTTAAATATTTTTTTTTAATTTAACAAAAAATCGATTTTCTGTGCAACTGGAATTTATAAATCAACTTAAAGAAAGAGTGTTCTTTGAAATGTTTGTTTGAGATCGAGACGAGAGTGGCTTAAATTAGGATGGGACGAGACCGAGATAATATTTATTTTATTTATAAATCTCGTCGAGAGTCTCCGAATCTTAATAAAAAAAACTTTACACGAGACCGGTTTATTTATTTACGATACGAGATCAAGACGAGACTATTAGTTATAAAATTCTAGATCGAGACGAGACCAAATCCAATAACCAAAACTCGAACCTCTTGTATAGTATTGTATTATTTGATATTGTAATTGTAACAGGTATATTTCCTGAAAAAATAATGATAGGTACTAGGTACTAAATCATAAAAAAGATTATGTACCGTTTCGAAAATAATTTGAAATACAGGATGATTTACAACTAGCGTAAAAACATTTAACAGTAGATCGGGGATATAATTCTAAGCAAAAAACTTTATGTGAACCTGTGTTCGAAAATTCTTCGTTAGGGAGCTATAGCCTTCCAAAAATTTTGCCAAAAATTAGTGTTTATTTAATATTTAGAGAACCCATTGTGATACAGTCATAAGATTTGATATAGGGTTTAGTATTAATAAGTGTTATTGATTTCCAATATCAAACAATCATAATTTAGACCAGCGGTGTATGAGCCCAGTAGGCCCGCCGATTTTTATCAAGTATTTTTTTGTTCATTTTTTTTCTGAGTTGGGTACTTATAGAAGATTATATGACACAAAATACGCAAAAATATACTTTGTTCATTTATCATAAGAACAACAGTTTTCGAGAAATATTGAAAAAATAAAGTACTGCAGAATTTTACTTAATAAGTAATAAGTTTATATTATTATTCTATAATTAAAAATAAGATGAAATGTTAATATAAATATACCTACTTATACTTGTCACCATAGACTTATAGCCAGCAGTGGCGTAGATAGCTTTTTGCGATGGGGGGAGATATGACCAGGACCGCAACTAGAAGTTCGGAGGTTCCGGGGCAAGTGGTGGCTGAGGGGCCTCTAAAATATGCAAAAAAAAATAAAAATTAATGACCTTTTTTTTTTACTCTTAATTTACCCAATTTTTCCTATTTACTTCTACTGTTTTGTTCATACTAGGAGAGTTTAAAAAAATGTCTTTGAATTTTCTCATGGGGGGTGATTGATCACCTTAATCCACCCCTATCTACGCCACTGATAGCCAGTTGTATTACTGTTACACGTACTTAACTAAAATGACTAAAAAACGAAACTACATATAAATTACTGTGAAGTTTTGAAGGTATATTTATAATAACTTTTTATTTTATTTTTTATTATAGAACAAGAATATAAACTTATTTTGTGTCATTTGAAGCATCCGTATTAAGTAAAATTTAGTATTTTGTGTCATATAATCTTCTATAAGTATCCAGCTCAGGAAAAAATTAAAGAACAAAAAATACTTGACAAAAATCGGCGCGCCTACTGGGCCCATACACCCCTGGTCTAAATTATGATTGCTTGGTATTGGAAATCGATAACACTTCTTAATACTAAACCCTGTATCAAATCTTATTACTGTATCACAATGTGTTTTCTAGATATTAAATAAACACTTATTTTTGGCAAAATGTTTGGAAGGCTGTAGCTCCCATGAAGAATTTCCGGACACAGGTTCACATAAAGTTTTTTACTTAGAATTACATCCTCGATCTACTGTTAATTTTTTTTTTACACTAGTTGTAAATCATCCTGTATATTCAATAATTTGTAAAACCTCGATGGAATATATATATTAGGCTGGTCCTTATATGGGGTTAGGACGAATTTTGACGGCCGCCCTCCAAATCATCTCCAGATAATTCAAAAATAATTTGGAAAAAGTTTCAGCTCTCTATCTTAAAAAATGGCCATTACCAGAGGGGGGAGATTTTCTCATTTAAAATACACGTGTTTTTTCGATTTTTCAAAGAACTGCGTACTAGAGTGTCTTAAACTCTTTCTAAAAATCTAGAATACTCATGAAAGCATCTTTGATATTCATATTCCATAGCTTGATGGATAAAGTAAACTTCTGATTCAACGTTGACAGCTATATGGGTCATTGGGTCATTTCAACAAGAGAAAATAAAAAAAAAAGTGTATAATTTCTGGATAATTTTGTCAGAAAAACGTTTGACAATAAAAACATTGATCTTGAAATAAATAAAACATTGATTCTAAAATCAAAAAAGATCATTCCATATCAATTTCTAACTGGTGCGATCAATTTTTTTTCAATTTTAATTTTAGAACCAAAATTTTTTATTTCAAGATCAATGTTTTCATTGTCAAACGTTTTTCTGACAAAAGTATCCAGAAATTATACAAATATATTTTTTTTAATTTTCTCTTGATGAAATGACCCCATGACCCATATACATAGCTGTTAACGTTTAATCATAAGTTTACTTTATCCATCAAGATATGGAATATGAATACCAAGAATGCTTTCATGAGTATTCTAGATTTTTAGAAAGAGTTTAAGACACTCTAGTACGCAGGTCTTTGAAAAATCGAAAAAACACGTGTATTTTAAATGGGAAAATCACCCCCCTCTGGTAATGGCCATTTTTTAAGATAGAGGGCTGAAACTTTTTCCACATTCTTTTTGAATTATTTGGAGCTGATTTGGGGGGGCGGCCCGGTCAAAATTCGTCCTAATCCCATATAAGGACCACCCTAATATATAGGTATATATTACATACCTATATTATAGCACGTATTTCAAAACTGTGGTGCACTTATCACTTGGGGAGGTGCATGGTTATGGTAAACGAAGGTAGTTCCTAAAACTACAATTATATCCTTTTAAGAATGATTCGCATGTTCGGAATATTTCGGAACCACTGTATAACTTAATAAGTTAGTATTGGGTGTATTTATATTAATTTTACGATATTAATATACAAAAACCTAATTATTTCTATATAATAACAACTAATTGGTTCTCGTAGCTTTATAATATTTAACAAATAAATGACTAATTAAATGAGGAAGGAACAACTTTATAGTTTAGAATATAATATATTTTATCAAAAAGGGAAGGAAAAAGCTTTCTAAATTCAATATTAAAATATCTTAAGAATACGTTAATCAAATCAGAATTTCACTAATAATGTATTAACATATTTTAAAATGTATTTCCCCTCCCCTAGTTTTTTTTTGTTCGTTTACTTTAACATCATTTTGGCTTTTCATGCAATCTCGTAGCTTAATATTTTATTTTGACATAAAAATCAATGTGTTATAAAAAGTAGCATCGCATTTTTAGTCATCTGCACTCCATACTTGAGAAAAAGTTTTAAAGAAACTTCATTTTTTATTAAGTTTGATACACACATAATATATGTACACAAATATATTTGTACTTGTTTATATTTATTTCTGAACAGTTGAAATTTAAAAAATCATTAATTAATTTTACATTCATAAATATTTACATTTTTAATTGTAGGTACAAATATGTATAACGTATTATATATGAGTTGTAATATGTACACAAATGTGGGGAATTTTTGAGAGATAAATTTTTTTATTTTAAATATTAAAATTTTATGTGTAGGTACGGAATCAAATGTTTCGTCTTAAAGTAGGTTTTAAACATTATCAAAATTTGATGTTTCATTTTTAATAGTAAATTTTTCGATAGTTTGTGAATTATGTCCGAAATTAGAAAGAAATAGTTATACTTAATTTGTTACGTAACAAGCACTTGAAACAGGATGTTAAATTTATATGACACTTTTATAACGTTTATTGACAGTTTATGCACTAGAAAAACAACGGTATTCAAACAGTGGTAATATAATACTTATGAAAAATATCTTGTATGGTTATTATCAGTTAATTAGTTAATTGAAGTACTCGAAGTACCAAAGTTCTAAATTACAAAATAGACCCATAAATAATACCCCGTTCAAAATGCTTGTTATGTAGCAAACAAATGTTTGTTAATTTTATTATAATATCGGACATAATAGTCCCAAACAGGCAAGGTTTTTAGTGTTTCGTAACAAAAATAAAAATTGAAACACATAGAATCAACTGTTTGTCCATCCGTCTGTCACAACCTTCTAACTACTGAACCGTTTGACTTAGAAAACTGAAATTTGGCATAATTGTAGTAAACGATGGATTGATAATAGACCTCAATTATAAAATATTTTTTGGCGTTTTTTGAGGGAGGAAAATGGGCTACCATTTTTTTATTAAATCTCAACGAGTGGGGTATCAAATGAAAGCTGTCATTTTACGCTATCAAAATATGTAAATGTTTTGTTATTATTAAGATCTTCGTTTAAAATAAAATAAAAATCTTAAAAATATTACTATGACCGAAAGTAAGGCTGAAAAATTGAAAATTTGAATAACGATACCGACATCAAAATTAAATAATAAGCAATGAAGGGAAAATCCATTGTGTTCCTACCTTTACGATTTAAACTAAATGCACTGTTTTAAATTGGTTCTTAACTTTGCTAAACTTTGAAAGGTTTATAATGTTCACGTTCACGACTGACCAAAAACAGTGAACAACGAGCTTTGATTGGTTGATTCATGGCATTTATGGTGGATTGTACCAGACATTTAAAGAATGTCATTTTTAAGGCGTTCAAGTGAGAAAGAAGTAACCAGAAAGAGATAGAAACTAGTTTTCTGGCAGAAACGTTCAACATGAAGTGAACATAAAAATTCTTTGGTTAGCCTGGTCACTTGTTTCTATCCCTTTCTAGTTACTTCTTTCTCACTTCCTTACACGCTTAAAAAATGACATTCTTTTAATTCCACCATAAATTCCATGAATCAACCAATCAAAGGTTGTTGTTTCGTTTTTTGGTCAGTGTAAAGCTTATATTATCTAGCATGATTGGTAATACTCATAAGTGCAGTTTAAAATAAAACGATCGAATAACCTGAAAAACTATTAAGTACGGGACACTAATTAACGAGTCTCGACTCGCATTTAACAACTTTTTTTACTTGATTAATTCATTATATTTATCTTTTAAATAGCAAAAGTTTGACAATTGGTACGATCGACCTTTAATTGTTTTTATTTTATTAAATAAACACAAAAATATATATCCTTGGTTTACCAATTTAAATTTATCGAACCAATTAAATTGACACATGTAAACTGAATTTCAATTTCAATTCTATTTCCATCTCATTACGAAAAGTGTTTAATGTAAATAGAATGGATATTTAATTAAAAATATTGCCGGTGGTGATGTAATTTTTTGTTGTGTTTATAAATTCAATCTATATAACAATTTATAAAGAATCCGTATACAACAAACTACAAAATTTGCTATGAAGAAGAGCACTCTGACAATAGCGACGTTATTTCATCTTACACATATTTGTGGGGTTTCAGAAAAATCTACTATTGAACTGACAGAATGTATGAAATTTTTCATTTCAATACAGTCATTGGAAAACTATTTTATGAAGGATTGTCTGCGTATATGGTTATGAAAATAGTTTGGTACAATTTTTCTTAATTTAAAAATTATATAAAAACATAAATATATAAACTGTATTATAGTTTGTCTTAATTGATTCATCAACTCATAGCCCAAATCCCAAATACTGGAAATATGAAATTTTATGGATATATTTATTTTATTTAATGATGTAAGCACTCACTTTGATAAGATTTTCCGAAGTGGAGGGGGGGATGGTTAAACTTTGTTTATTTTAATACATTCATTTGTATAACTGCAGTATATACACAATATACTCGTGTATCGCGATTTTTCAAAATTCAACCCAAATAAGGTAAAAAATTGATTACAAATTAACAGCACATCGTGGTTAAATTATCCAATATAGAAGGCCAAAAAAAAAAAATAAATGAAAAAATGGGATATTAGATAATAAATTATATACATAAATAGTCATTTAAATTAGGGCTTCGAGCCGTTATTTTTTTCGTTTCGATTTTCGTTCCGGTTCGGGTAAAAATTCGGTTTGGTTCCGAAAATAATAACGGTTTTCCGGGTTTTTCGGTTTTCGGTTCAACTCCAGGTGGTTAATTTTTTTTTTATTTGTATTAAAAATTTATTTTCTGCCATAATTTAGAACATTTTATGGTATTTATATGATAGCCCTGAACAACTGAACCGAACCGAAAAAACAAATACCGAACCGAAAAAACCGATATTTTTTTCGGTTTTCGTTCCGGTAAAAAATAACGGTTTTTCCGGTTTTCGGTTCATTTCCGGTTCGAACCCCTGATTTAATAGTAAAAGTTTTGACACCGCCACTATTTCAAACCGGCGCGGCGGTTATATTTTGAATGTTTATTATTTTGAATTTTTATATTTATTTTTAAAACGAGTTGTAAATGAAAAAATATTTTAAATATCATTTGTGGATTATGTTATTATCTATGCATATTTAATTTATGTTCTATCTATTTTCTAATATTATAAACAGTTTTTAAGTTTGAGAAACAATACTTTAGTGTATAAAAATCAAAGACGCTGTAATCTGTAACCATTTTAGATTTTTATAAAATTTCATACTTTTATCATAATTCGCATTTTTCCTTACATATTTACAAAAAATAAATAAATATTTGTTGTCTTTTTGCATAGTAAATATTTACTCTAAAAAATTGCTTTTAACAAATATTTTTAATATTCCATCCGAACAAAAAAATATTTGCTATCATCTTTGCGTAGGTATACTTATATTTTCTTGCTTTTATTTTTATAAATTCTTTCTTTTTAGAACAACATTACAAAGAATTATGGATTCAAAAATATGCACTATAGACATATTTGCAAATCAGTGAATTCTTTTAAAATATAAAAAATGAAAGATAGGTAGATCATAGAAAAGAAACAATATGATTTATGTATTTTTACTTATTGGTACTTCTATCCATAATAAAATGAATTTTCCAATTATAACGGTAAGCTAAGTCCGGTCGTATGATGAAATTAAATGTAATTTATAAATTCAATATAAAAAAGACAATATCTCTGCCAAGTGATTGATTCTTTAAATTTTATTTGTGAAATGATAATTAATTATATTATCAATGATTTTTTATTATGAAAATTATCATGCATGATAAAATAGTCACACGCAAAAAGGTAAATAATTCTCGGTAATCATTGATTTCCTACGTATCCTATTCATTTTGGCCTCAAATTCGGATTCAGCGTCTAAAAATACATAGAAATACAATTGTTTCTGAAAAAATTATTTACCTTTTTTTGTGTGGTAGTTAAAAATTGATTAATTAATGTTAATTATTTTAAATAATTCAATATTCATATGGTAATTAAAAATTTATCCTGATACTTAACCTCCCCCAAATCTGCGGGTGTCTTTGCACTAACATTATTCTAAAACACTTATGGTAAAAGAAATAAGTCATTACATATTATTATTTATAGTGCCTATGCATTTAGAATCGATTGCTTGTTAAGTAGTGTTATTAAATTTCAGAATAAAGTAAACTTCCGAAAGTACACGACATATTTGTATACCCTTGTCTCTAAACATTCATGACATTTGTGGTATCTATTATGGCATGAATTATTCCTAGTGAACCTTCTTCAAAATAAGACTTTATAACGATGTCAACATTTTCTAGACTATTAATCTATTGGATTTTGAATTACAACCAATTGTTGATCATTTTATTACTTTTGTATATTATTATACTTTATTGATTTATTGGGCATTGAACGTGTTTACTGTCGAGTATCTAATACAGAGCTTTTATGTGCGGCCCGCGGCAACCTATTTTAAGTATCAGGTGTTTCAAAATGAATGAGGTTGGTTTTAATTTTCCGTTGTTTTCTTTAAAATATTGTTCTATTTATGCGATTTAACTATTCATTGTAATTGATAAATCTTTTTTTATAATGTAATACAAAATTAGAATTTGAAGTATTTTTATGAATAAAATACAAAACCATTATTTATTAGTATTTTAAATACTTGAAACCATACAAATATATTTTGTTGTTGGTTAGTTTTTTTCAAATTTACTATGATTAAATACTTGCTCGTTTTTCCCCTCGGATAGAATAAGAGAAATTACAACCCTTTATCTGTGACGGTGCGAAATATTGAGATATTTTTTCCGCTATTTATTTGTTATACAAAATCGTAAATATCTCCGTTCCTATATGCGAGGTAGCGGGTAATTTTTTCACTAAAACTCCTACACTCCTATAGGATTTTTCCCGCCGGATCCAATGAGATCAATTACAATCATTCATCTGTGACAGGAGGTCAAATATTGAAGGTCGACTATTTTTATAAAATCCTATGAAAATTAGCTTACATTTTTTATGCTTATATACTCGTATTTAAGAGTTTGGGAATGAGGAAATCAAATTTTTTTTTACAAAATTTCTTATTTATATGCGGCCCTCTGAAAATTTTAGGTCGTTAATACGGTCCGTGGTGCAGTGAGAAAATTCGTTACGTTCACCTAAAATTAATTTACCCATTTCGTATGAAATATTCTTCAAAAACGCGAAAAAAAATGTAATTTTAATTTTATGATGTATTTGTAAATATTAAAATATATAAATAAAAATTGATGTACTATTTTGAAACATCTGGGTCACTCCATTTTATATGAATGTAATATAACATTTCCTTTGATGATAAACATCTCTTCTACAACGCTTTATTTATATCGTACACATTTTCCGCAATATGAGAAAACGCAGTTCCATTAAAATATTCATTTGGAAAAAAATTGACTTCATCTAAACTGGAAAAGAACCATCCTGAATATATAAGCAGAACAATATTGTAACACATTTGTCAAACAGTTAAAAAATTAATGTTCACAGCACCAAGAAAGTGGTGTGTTTTTTAGTCTTGTCTTCTTCCATGCGCATTATTTTAAATGTAGATCCTTTTCAGTAGAAATGTTTATGCATTTACGTTGTACAATGAAAACATTAGTCTGTTTTAAATTGTACGAAAGAACCCTTTCATTTGAAAGATTTTTAATTGCGAAAATATTTAATTAAATTCGAGTTTCAAAGGTTTATTATGTTTAATTTATGTTGTTTAATGCGATTTAATTTTTGCTGGGAAAGATTTAAAAATATTTATTTGGAACTTAAAGAAATGCAATTTTTATAAAATGAAGAGGATACTTACGTGTAAATAATTCAATCATTATCTATATCACTGTATTTAAATTCAGTGGCGTAGTTAGGGGTTGGTGGGTCCCACCGGGAAAACAAGGCCTAGGGGGAGGGGGTGGAAAAATTGGCCAGAAGAGCATTATTAGGTTTCAAAAATGGAATGAGGACTAATCATCCTTACAATGAAAAAAATGTCATAAAAAATAGCATTGGGGCTTAGGGATGAAGTTTAAGGGTCGCCAAATTTGAAGTGACATTAAGTACACCAGGGTGGTGTTAAATCCTTCCATGCATGTACCTACATATTATTCATGTACCTTTTTTAATAAATATTGAATTGATCTGTTTAGGATTTCACGACGTTGTCACCTTTATTTATAAGTTTCCATTTTAAGCAAATTGAAATGATAGAATTTGTTCAATTATGCAGTTATTTGACTGAGAAAACATTAGTTCAAAAGGGCGTTGCGAGTCGAAAAAATTTGAAAACTACTGCTGTAGTAAATAAAATTCAACCAAATCATATACACACACACACACCACAATTGGAAACTGTTTTAATACCTTGGTATTGCCTATTGTACTATGATCCATTGTCTATCATTATTCGCGGGTTTTTGTCTAGAACAGGGTGAATTTGCAAATAAATAAGAACTGTTCGTCTTGTTAGACAATCAAGCTGACTGTTTGTTCACAAATATAAATCTTGTCTCGAGATGCAGCTCGGTTACAAAAGCATTTATTTAACGACTCTGTGCCGGAACTTGTGAAAATATACGAATGCTCAAGTTGAAAGAAAACTTCCTTCACATTGGTTTGAAAATTTCCTATAAACTGCACAGGGAGTTGAAAATTCTGCCGAGTTTAAGGAAGTTACTTCTGTAATGTGTAACTCTTTTCGGGCTGGATTTTTATGGGATTGTTTATTTTTATTTAAACTTGTAAATTCCTAAATACTGCGGTTGGTTTTTCTAAGACTGTGTTTCTCAACCGGTGATCCTCGGAACCCAACGGTTCGGCGAGAAAATGTAATGAAGTTATTGTAGTAGTATTTTTATACCTGTAGTTTTCGTTCTGTTATATCGAATATTTATTTGTTTTGTATGTTACAGGTATGGTTTTTTGTGCGAATAGAAAAATATATATTATATGAAACAAAAAATTAAAGGATACTATGTTCTTCGAAAAATTGTTCATTCAGTGCTGGTCTTTTAGAATTTCCTAAAAAAAAACTTTTTTAAAATTTGAACAAAAAATTCAGTGTAAAAAAATCATGTGTACCAAAATTTTAAAAATTGCGAAAAATTTTACTTTTAATAAAACGGTGTGGTCATAAGAAACGTCCAATAACTAAATATTTTCAAGTACTAAAATGAATAATTTTTTTGAAAAATAATTATTATTACTTTAATTTTGTCCGTGAGTGTATTACGTTTTCTTTATAAAACATTAAGTTTATCTCTATATATTATAAAAATGAGTGTTCACATGAAGCTTATATACTTGGGAGTTATTTAACCGATTTCAATGTGGTTTTCACCAATAGTTAGATAATTTTTCTGTACATGTTCGTGGCTATTAATATTTTATGAAAACCTAAGATTTAACATCAAAAGACTACAAATATCTTTATCAATTCGTGTTCAGTAGTCATAGAATAAAGAATCCTATAATTTTTTATAATTATTTAGGTCACTATGATCACGTCTCTTTCAAATATTTTGTCGAACAATTGGATGATTTTTAACAAATGTTAACAATTAAACATTTTCAATTATATTGATTAAAAATTGAAATATAAAGAAATATTTGACTTTCAAGTGATTAGTGGTGTTTCCTGGGAGTTTTACATGATTTTTTTCAGTAACTACTGCAATTAACGGATTTTATTCCGGTTTTCACTAATAGATAGGTTAGGTGTATAGTTTGTTTTCTGTAAATTTTATGAAGTCGGAAAAAATATCGTGTGTTATGTGCATGTTGAGTGCGCATATTCAGTGGCGTAGGAACGGGGGGGGAGGTTGGGGTCAGAACCCCCCGAAATATTCAATGTTCTTAAAATATATGAAATTATCATTACAATTTGAATGGAATGACCTTTTTTGTGATTATAACCCCTCCCGAAATATTCAATGTTCTTAAAATATGCGAAATAATTATAATAATTTTGAATTGAATAACTTTTTTTTTTGATCCTATAGTATAGTTAACTGCACTTAGTTATAAATGACTAAAAAAAAAGGTCTTCAATAACTACGTATTAAATTTTCAATTGTGTGACCTTTTTTTTTTAGTCATAAGATTAGAAATTAAATATTTTAGATCATTCCATTAAAAATTATAATAATACTTTCGCATATTTTGGGAACCCCAAGCTTACCCCCCCCCCCCGAAATTTTTTCTTACTACGCCACTGCGCATATTGGCTGGGCATGAAGAATAATTAGGTCACTATGGGTTTGTGGATATAAAGAAGAGAATAATTAAAAAAATATATATGTATATATAAATTTTAGATAAGTGTTCCCTCAAACATGAATATAAAAAAAGGATGAGAAATGCTGCAGAAAAAAAATTAATAGGAAGAAAATATCACAACGATGTATGAAATTGACAACAATCAAATCTTATGTGGTAAATAATTATCAAATTGTGCGTTTCGTTTATGCAATTGTTAACTAATATTAGTAATGTTTATTGGAAATGACAATTTTTCATGTACTATTAACGTACAAGAAACGAAACATGTTTTTGGAAAATTTCACAATCGATTACATAGAAACGTTCAAGAAATCTAAACTGCAGTCGACACTATTATCCCTTTTTCTAACCCGAACCTTTCTATCGACCTTTCAGAACCCCTGGGAGGAGTTGCTTTTCTAAACTGAACGAAAATAAAAACAATCTATAACAAATATCAGTTTACGTTTTGTAAGAAAAATAAAATAAAACTTTAAGAATAATAGACCAGTAAGAAAGTTTCTTTCTAAAAGTATTTTTTGCAGAAAATTTTTTATTGAAATATTACTTTTTAAAACAAGAAAACTTTGAAAGCGCAGAGAGAGAGAATATGTTAAATTAAAAGAGTGGTGTTTTACTTCAATCAACAATTATTATGAAACCTGAAAAGATGAACTTCTTACTTTAATTAACAATATACCTATTACTTTTTGCAACAGAACTAAAAAATAACAGTAGTTGTTTTGTTATCGTAATAAAATATTATCTAGGGCTTTACATAAGACAAGGACTTGTCTATCAGTCTCGTATTTAACAAAAGTTTGTATTTTAAATAAAAAGTTTAGGTGTAAATATCATAACAGGTATAGCATTCCGTTACCTAGTTATTTAAAATAACATTCATTTATCTATACTTACATATTTCTATACTGGGAAAAGAATTATTTCAATTTATCTATTATAGTTAAATTAAACTAACAATAAGACTAAATTAACCAATTAACCAAAGATTAATTTAAAACAGCTGTTGTTTTTGAGTAATAGTTTACCCTATTATAAATTATGGTAGCTAACTTGATCTGTCAATTTTGCATAAAATAATACTGACCTAAAATAGAATTAAAAACATTTATTTTCAAACAAATTACTTTAGCCGTTCTGGTTTTGTCTCGTACACAATACACATGGCCGAGACTTAAATAGGAAAAGCTTTGGTCTCCTGAGATTTTTTGTGTTCTTATAAAAAAGTAAATAAATATTGAGACAGATCGAGTTTACTTTTATTATCGAAATTATTAATATTCAATAGTACATTTTTACTTAATAATAGGCGAGATTTATAAAATATAAAAACTATTATATCGGGTGTTCGCCAGAACCGAGTGATTATTATTAACTTTGTTATGATTGGAGCTAGAAGATCGGTTAAATGGGCAAAGTATCAGTATTTTTTCCGGGATGAATAATGGCGTTCTCAAAAAAAAAAAAACAATTGAATGTCGAATTTCAGAAATATATTGAAATATGACGTTTTTTTAAATGGAATATCCTATATACTCGTATTATAATTGGATTTTATAGCTAAGAATGTTCTCTTTATAAAAAACATTTTATTTTAAATAGTAACCTGTATTTTTTATTACAGATTTTTTTTACGATTTGAAGGCTTAAATCAAAAATTGATTGATATTAAATGATTTTTAAATTAACTTTAATAAAAAAATAAATTAAGAGACAAAATATGTTTTTTATGATAGAATACTGACAATTTAAAAAAAAATATTTTACTAACTTTTTCAAGTTAAAGTTTTTCATCATTGAAAAACGAAAATAAATTATCTTTTTTCTTACAGATTTTTAACAATCCTTATCTAAATCATAGCACTTCTTGTCTCTTGCGATTTTCTTTTCAAAATTTTAGTTTTTGAGTAAAAAATTATTGAAACTGTTAATTTTGCTTAATACATATCGTAAAAAATTGATGTTTTTTAAAAAACATCGGATAAAAGTTGTTTTGTTTTTTCGTAAATTCTGCAATAGAAAATATAGGATAATATTTGAAAAAAAGTGCTACCCATAAGATCTCTATAAAACCCCATAAATTATAAAAACTCATAGTAATATAACATTGATTCAAAACATTTTTCCCCACCTTGCTTATAGTTTCCGAGATATTGACCTGGGGAAATTAAAATGGAGCACCTGGTATATAGTGCTTGTCTCCCCTCGTCAAAATTCAAGTCAATCTCGACGAGACAGAAATGTTTCGTCTTGGCGGTGACGTATAGCTTTAAGACTAAATTAAAGTATTTTTTTATACAAATAATCGAATATAATCAAAAATCAAAAAGGCGTCCATGGTGATTTAGAAATAGTCGCTTTGGTCGTTTTATTGGCCAACGTTTCGTCGCACATTGTCAATAACGTAGCTTGTACCAAGATGCCAAGATTTGTATACTGAAAAACAAGTACTACAAAAAATCAAAAACATATCGAAGTACTTAAGTTTAAGGTAATGATAAAAAAATATATTTCGTTACTGGTCTGTGTAAAAAGTTGTCGGTTTCATCAATTTTTAAGTCAATATCTAATGTTCTGTCAGAAGCAGTATACGGTCTGATATAGCATAGCTATTTATTTTAAAAATGCTATGTATTTTACCAAACAAATAAAAGAGTGGCCGTCGTTATATAGATATCTGTTAGTTTTCATGAAAAATTCCTCAATTTTCTAAATGGTGTACCCGCAAGACGGCGATGCTGTATTCATAGAGAGAGAAAGATACCTTTCATTTACTTTTGTAAGTGTGTATATGTTTATGGACGAATAAGTACATTGGCGTCTTAAAATAAATTTATATTTACAATTTTTTTATCTGACAGTTTGAAATGGTTTACAAAGTGATATTAATGTATTAATATGTAGTAATATTTTAGTTTTTAGGGGGTCTGAAGAAACTCTATTAATCTCAGTTTGTCGTCCGTCCTTTTCATACAAATATCTCGTAAACAATGTATATAAGCTAGAAACATGAAATTTTGACTGAATATGTGAAATTATACCATTTAGTAAAATGTGTACAAATCTGAAGAAAAAATAATTTTTCAAGGGGGAACTGAGGAGTTAAAGCTAGTTAATTTTGTTTTATACCAAGGCATATGTGGCAAGTTAATATATATAACCAAACCAAAGGAATTTAACCCTTTTTCTTATTTTTTTTCTTAATCAAAAATGTCGCATGCAGGTGGGGGGTGGGGGGGGGGGGCTTATAGAAAATCCAAAAAAAGAAAAAAATTGTATACGTGTGGAATGTCAAAACGTTGACTTCAATTAGTAGAATATATATATATATTTTTTTTTTTTTTACCTCAAAAATGGCGCCTTATGTCTAACTTAGTAACTACTGGCTCACAAAAATCTGAAAAAAATGGTAACGAGGTTTTGGTGGGAATATCAACGACAATTAATACTAAAGTTTACAATATCATTTTAAATTTTGATATAATAGGAAGGGGCGTCATAGAACTTTTAATTTTAATTTTTATATCTAGGCATGTGAGATATCGAAATGTAGATCTCAATTAGGAGAATATATTTTTTTCTAACTCAAAAATACACCTGTACACTAGTGTACACGTATATAGTACGTACTTCGGAACATTTATGTCATACACCCTTGTAGGTCTTGACCGAATTTTTTAGTAAATAGTAAGTACTCGTATTTTTGCATTGTAGAATCAGTTAAAGCTATGTTTGATAAATGATTTACAGGGCCGTATTTATTTATTAATATTTATTATTATTTATTGGTTATAACAGGTAGAATTGTATTGTTTGATTTAATGTTATTAAACTTAGTTTTTATAAGAATCAGATCACACACGTAATAAGAAAAATTAACAATTGAAGTTTTATAATAAAAAGGTATAAAAATTAAAAGATTGTTGTGATATTGATGTACAATAATGTACATAATTAAACTATCATGACTTTCGATGGAAATGATTTTCAAATACACTCTGGCGAAGCCGCGGGAAATGTTTATTTTGTGTAAAATTAGGTTCTGAAGAGAGTCAATAAAAATGGTTTTGAAGGGTGTTATTTTCAACTCAGGGTGAACAATTAATATTCTGCAATAAAATATCACTTTTAATTTTACCAAGCGAATCTTATTAAAATAAAAATGAAAAATGGACGAAATTGTTTGAACTTTTAAAAACTAATTATATATTTTTTAACTATATGAAATAAATTAGGATATTTTGCGATGAATTTTAATTTGGATAGACTCTAACATCCCGCTTTGATTTTAAGTTTTAATCTAATTTTCGTGTAATTAACGAATATATGAATTAGAAAGGAACTTCCGACATTTTAATTAAGCTTTTTATTCTGTATAATATTAATTGAAATATATACGTATTAATATTAAAATTTTAACAAAACAAAAAAATATATTCATATAAAGCGCGATCTTTTGTAGATAATTATAAAATATCTACCTTGGGAACCACGGGACTTTCTTATACGTAATTCTAACAGTGAATAGTATACGTGATTCTTATTTTATTAAAACATTTCTGACGAACTAACAAGGTAGAATAAAATGAATAATATAGGTAATACTATTCTCTACATTATATAACAAATGATTTTTTTAACGTAATAACTGAAAACGAATGTTTACTCTTATAAATTTTTGAATTTTCGAATTATTTTTGTAATAAGAAAAAAAATGTATAAAAATTATCAAGTATATTATTATCTATAATTTATTCCCCATACATTTTTTCCAACATTTATGATTTAGCCAGAAAGAATTTTTTTATGTACCTAATTATTTAGATTCACCTACACTGTTCACTCTCGGTATTACGTATAAGAATGGTACCTATGGCAAACACACACACTGTTCAATCTCTGTAATACGTATAAGAAAGTCCCATGACACTCATGGCAGATATTTCTCCTCTGTTATGAACCATTTGAATTATAATCAATTTTTTTTTCAAAAATTCGTTTTTACAAAGAAATGAATAGAACATAAATTATAGATATTGATATTACCTACAATTTTTAACTTGACCATTTTTCTCTATTTTACACTGTTTCAGAGTAATTCGAAAAATTCAAAAATCGACGTAGGTAAGCAATTGTATCCGGTTGAAAGATCGTTTTCAAAAATAGGACGTTTTCTTCCCAGATAAAAATTAATCTTAAATATAAATTTCACCCTTCTACGATTTGAGTTACAGCGCTTACAGACAGACACACAGACATCATGACGAAAATAGTCAGAATGGATTCAGAGAAGGTCAAAATGGATAATTCAAAATCCGGATTTCGAAAAAAATCGGCTTCACTATATTTACTTATACTATATGTATATTACATATATACATGGTATAAGAAAGTAAAAATGTTGATATCATTCTAGGTTTCAATGTATTGTTTATTTACTAATAAACGAATAATTTATTGATAACAAATAAGATTTCACGCCGAAAAAAAAATTCTCAGATTGGTTTTAATTTTCTGTCATAAAAATATAAACAAAATTCAATTGTCGTTTTAGACCCGTTTTTACAACACGGCAATAAACTGCATCTCGCAATATGTAATAAATTAACATCAAATCTTTTGAATTCGCTTCATCTATTTGCAGAATAGAACTATATTAAAACTCAGCCAAATCGGATAACTAGAAGTAAGGAAATTTGCAGTTTATTTAAATATTTTTTCGTATTTTAACGAAATTTTGAAAGGCAAATATATAGTGGATCGAGGTAGTTCGATAAATATCCGCAGTGAGCGCTACATTAGTTACTTAGCTTCATTGCATATGTTCTGTGGCTTCATCTGTCATATTATATTATTATAATTTATATGTATATAGCTACGTCGATATGTTCTGTATTTAAAAAAAATACGATTTTTGCAAAGTTTTTTTTTCAAGTCCTCTATTTTGTTTTTTATTAATATAAATGTCTAAAGTCCGGCATTATAAAGGAGCTTGCAAATTTGCAAGCTTGCAAGCACTTTCAAATGGAGTATCGTTTTTGACAGATAGTTTCATGCATAGGAAGTAAAAACAAATATATATAAAGTAAATTTACTAAAGTGTAATAACTAATCTTGAGTAAAAACGGTAAAAATCAACTTACTGCGCATGAAACTATCTGTCAAAAACTCAAAGACAACTGTCATATAAGTTTGATACTTCGTTTGAAAGTGTTTGCAAGCTTGCAAATTTTGTGAGCTCCTTTATAATACCGGATATAATTCTAGGTAATGTGATAGAAACAAGTCTATAAAATTAAAATATATTTGATTTTTTTATTTAAAATCACTACAAGTGGAGATATACTTCCCACCACCTATACCCACCTTTTTTCGAGAAATCCATTTTAACTCCAAAAACACAAAGTATTATAAAAATGGTTTTGTGTAATTTAAGATGCAAATAACAACATGTAAAAAGACTGAAAAGATTATATTTTATTTTGTTACGAAAAAAAATCCTGAAATAAGCTTAAAATTTTAGGCGTCATACCACAATACTGCCTTAAGCTGCTAAAGTTCAAAGCAAGTTTTTCACTCGCACACAATCGAATTTAAATGTTTAAGCATGATTGAAGCTTAATATGGAATATCAGGAATATAAGAAAATAAATATATAACTGTTAAATTTTCATCGGTACCTGTCACGGTTATATTTCTTTTTATGAAGACTTTGATTACTGGTTGACTGAAATTTAACTGATATGAAGTCGAGTTTTTTTTCTAAAATTTCCACACAAAATGCTCTTTTCTACGTAATGATTTCTAGTAATTTTTTCTCGAAACTTGATTAAGCCTGTTAGTTTTTTTCGTGATCTTGCTGTTTATATATTTCAACTTTTATTACAGCAGAAAAATGCAATGTAAATTTTTTATCAATAAATCAGCAAAGAAAGGCAAATAGATTTGATATATATTCAGAGAATTTTGTCATGTGGACCAAGTAAAAATAACAATTGTGGAAATAATATAAAACATAATAATGCTTTCAACAGCCATCCATCATTTTAATATGTTTGTTTATATACGGTATTAGCGCTTTGATTGATATGTTTTTTCCCACTCTTTCAGAAAGGAAACTGTTTTATTTAATTATATGATAAATAACACGTCCATACATTACGTATGAACATATTTTAATTTATTTTACCTCCAGTGGTATTGAAGTTTACAACGGTACATAGGGATTTCAATGTTATTTCAATTATAATAATAAATATTTGCTTCTTGTAAATACCAACAGAAGTTTTTAGGAATTTAAAAAAAATGCAAAACGCCAGTATGGTGTTTTTTTTAAAAGCAGTTCGTTATTTAAAAAGTATAGGTTTTGTTGCTATTTTCTAAAAAAAAAATGGGTGTGTGTACTTATGTACATGCGTTAGAAGTTATAAATACTTATTTGGCGTTAATGAAAAACAACTACAAAAAATGAACTTCAAATAGCATAGCTTGGCCATAAAATTCACACCCCCTAAACTTTTTAAAATGTATTCATTAATAAGGTTGTCAATTTTGTAAATTTTTTCAAGGACGTTTTTTAAAAATCGGGGTTATTTTCATATTTTTTTTGTTAAAAATGGATATTACTAGTAATAATAGTAATTATGAAAGTACATTTGAAAACACAATAAATAAATGACATAACCTCACTTAATACTTATATTTTCTTCCATTGATTCGTCACAAAAAAATAAATAAATACAAAAACTGAAAAAAGTTTTCAACAAATAATAAATAATACATTTATCATCGTTCAGTTATAATTTTTCAAAATTAAAAATATTCAATTTCAACAAACAAAACTACCACTTAATGTACCGTTGTCTGATATAAATAAATATGTTTTTAATATAAACTTACGAAATTTTATCTTGATTAAAGATGTAACGTAATGAAACAGAACGTAAGATAAACATAAACATGCAATCATTGTAACTTGCAAAAAAGTCATAACTTTGAATAAAATAATTAAAATACAACAGATTATAATATGTCAGTTGTAGCTCCTGTGGCGGTTCTCAGCGGTAATTTTTTTAACTATCAGGCTAACTAATATTTTACGATCCATTTTTTTCAGAAATATCGTTTTTTTTAATAAACTGAAAATTTCCTTACTTCTAGATATATATGAAATTAAGTCAAAAGGATGACTGTTAATTTATTACATTTTGCAGCTGTTTTTATAGCTGTTCTTAAAAATTTCAATTTCTCGACAAATTGAACTTTGATTATATTTTTATAACAAAAAATAAAAACCAATCGATATTAAACTAACAATAAGTAAATATGGAGATTGCAATGTTATTTTTCAGAAAATGTTAACTTTTAAGTTGGTTACTAAAGAAATTTAAGACATAATGCTCATTTTATCAATGTACATACGCAAAAAAAAATTTTGGACGAGAATATAACGCACTTAGCCTGCTTGGGGTGTGGCCGGGTGTGCATTATTTTAAAATACTTTCCCTTGAGCACATTTATATAATATAAACTCAAGATGGTGGGTTCAAAATGATGGACAATTTATAAAAATAGAAATAATATTTTTTTATATAAATTTTCAATATTTCCATACTGAAAAAAAATATTTGTGTGAGTGAAATTAGTAAACTTCAGGTACCGGTTATAGAATTAAATAATATCCACACTATCGTGCCGGTCCCGGTCCGGTGTCGTTCCAGTCAAATATTCAGTATGGTAAATACTGCATCGGAGCGTGACTGGACCGAGACCGGCACGATACCTGATTTCATTGTTTATTGTTTATTTATATTTGATTGGAGCAAGAACGGACCGATATCTGACCGGGATATTTTTAGCACTAAACAGTAACATAGATTATTTGTTTAACTCATTAAAAACAACACTTTTTATTTACTTATTCAGTTTGTTCTTGTAATTAAAACCACATTCAATTATGAATTTTTAATCTACACTCTATACATAACTCGAAATTTTAATAATTAACAAATGTTTCTATACGTAATGAATAATAAAAGTTATAAAACAACATGTATATTATGTAAAATTTCAATTTTATTAACTACAATTGTATAACATTTACCATTACATTAACAGATATTTAAAAATAGAATTAATTAGTTCTACTTTTGAAATACAAGTATGTATTGAAAAAAAAAAAATTTTCAGTACAATGACAGCTCGTATATTTTTTCAATGATAGATGATGTAAAAACTTAGTTTACTGAAATAGCATCACAGCTATTGGACTATAAAATATATTATGAAAATAGAACAATACAGACTAACTTAATGTTATTGTCTCACCATTTATTATTCGCGGAAGTTCTTGTAATTTATAAACGGAAGTAGTTCTTATATTGTCTTTGAATGCAGTTCTCAATAGTTTTACAAAAATAATAAATAATAATTATTGCACGAGATATTATTATAAAGTCATATACCAGAGGATTAAAAAAGCAGGGCTTCGAACCAGAAATGAACCGAAAACCGGAAAAACCGTTATTTTTTGCCAGAACTAAAACCAGAACCGGTTCGGTTCATGTTAAAATATGCGCGTTAACATGATCTTACTCCCCACTTCAGTTGTTCAGGTCGGGCTATCATACAAGTACCTTAAAATGTTCTAAATTATGGTAGAAAATAAATTATTAATACAAATAATTTTTTTTAATTAATCACTCGGAACTGAACCGAAAACCGGAAAAACCGTTATTATTTTCGGAACGAAAACCGGAACCAAACCGATATATATTTTTTTACTCGAACCGGAACGAAAACCGAAACGAAAAAAATAACGGTTCGAAGCCCTGTAAAAAAGTGTCATGTTTGGTACATAGTATTTTAATAATAAATCATACTTATAATCTTCAGATTAGCCTTAAAATGTTTGTTATATAGTCTAGATTTTTAATTAAAATTTCATATTATTTCGATAATTGGGTTATCAGTTACAGCTGGTTAAGTAATCTACATAAAAAATCGGTATTCGAATATATGTATACAAAATTATATCCACGAAATTATCACCTCCTTTTTTTAAATTGTTAAAATTGTTTTGAGTTGTTCTATACTGCTTTACACTTATCTAAAATAATAATATTTGCTCTCTAATTGTAAGTAAAAATAACACTCGAGTTTTTTAATAGCCCCCCTTTTTGAAATTTAATTTTTTAAATGATTTGAATTTTTCTAGTTGTTTAAAATATTATTGTTTCAAAACAATTCGTAATTTTCAGCTTTCCAAAACCAAAAACTAAAATTATCACCAGTTCCCCTTTTTATTTTCTTATACGGCTATATAAGTAAGAAGTATGGTTAAACCATTTTTTTTAGATTCGAGATTTTAACCTTTCCTGAATAATTCATTCTATTTTCGCCATGATGTCTGTGTGTCTGTCTGTACACGCTGTAACTCAAAAACGACAATACATAGAATAGTGAAATTGTACATTTAGGACCTATTTACTCAAAGGAAGAAAACATCCTATTTTTGAAAACTATCTTTCAACCAGAAACGAATGTTTACTCTTGTAAATTTTTTAATCATTTTTAAAACGGTACGAATTAGAAAAAATTATTAAGATAAAATTTGTAGTAGATCTATAATTTTCGTTTTTATTAATTATTTATGTACACTCAAAGATGTCAGCTTGTTCAAATTTAAAATTTTTAAAACTTTTTACATCTGTTGATGAATTAGGTTGGAAAGTATTTTTGTAAATTCAATCATATTGGCGACTGAATGACTGGAACATCTTTAATTCACATACCTAAACATAAATTTTGAATATATAATTTTCAATTCAACTCGAAATGACACAAGATTCGTTTTTACTCGATGTTCATTCAAAAAAACGATACTACGTAAAAATATTTCAAATCACGAATCTGCGCATACAATCATTAATTTATATTTAACGTAGACATACAAAATATCTCATAAATATGTATATGCATTACGAAAAATACACACGCGTCTGTATAGAGGTCGCGCGGCGGCGTCTCAACGCCATCTATTAATAATAATAAGAATTTGGAGACCCATTTCTTGATGTTCTATATAGGAACGTTAAATATAGACGCTTCTTCTTGCTCTATGTATCGTGTTTTTGTTGTATATGCACAGGTGTTTATAATATAGTTACGTTTTTTGTTAATTGTTACAAAAATTATTCATTATTTAAAATTCCCGCGGTTTTTTTTTTTAGAAAATACCAGTTGTATTTTTGTTTTCTAAATAGGTGCTTGTAGACCAGTAACGATATGAAAATTCTTATGTAATCATTTGCATTAATTCTAATGTGAAAAAAAAATGGTAGGTGCAGGTTTGTTCATTGGGTCGTAAAGAAAATTTGTGCATATATAAAACATTGTGCAATTTTTTAAACAATATATAAATAATTGTTAAAGTTACATGAATAGTATTTTTTAATCTTTTCCCGTGTACGTAGCGATCGATAACAAAGCAATATACGAAAATATGCCACATAACCATTTTTGTAGATCACTTATTTGCAAATCGATATTTAATTAATTTTTACAGTTTATAGAGTTTTATAAGATTATAAAGCAAGTAAGACTTTGTAAAATTTGTAAATGTATATTTAGGTTTAAATTTTTACTCGTATTACTTCATAGAAAATGAATGAAAGTTCAATCTAAGAAATGCATTAACAAATAGAGATTTCAAACTTTAAAATGCTCGTTTTTAATCTATGTGCATTGTGCAACTCATTGTACCGTTATTAGATAACTTTAAATTTTGTCCTAGCTTTTCGACAACTTTTACTCTCTTTTGAGTGTTCTTCAATTTAATATATAAGGAATTTTTGATCCCTTTATTAATTTTATGAGTGTATTAGCAATAAAGAAATCTGAATTATTTTTTAATAAATAAGAAATATTTCCATGATGTGTGAAAAATGAAAAAATAAACAAAATGACTTTGAGGGTTCCATTGAATTTTGTTAGGGGTATAAGGCTAAAGACTTTAGTATTTAGATAAGTCTCCTTAAATGCAAATGTCTTATGACCTTTTGATATTAACCCTTCACAATATAATTGATTTTAAATGTCGTTAGAGGGTTCCCCCCTCTATTTTTCTAAACTATCTATTAAAAAAATCTGAAAAAATTCAAGAATGTAGCTTTTAATTAGTACTATCAATGAAAATTATAACGAACACTGTCAACATTTTTTTTGGATCCCTCTCCTATAGACTGAAAAGTGTATTCACATTTTTTCACTTACCCCATTGAGTAGGTGTCTATATAAAGGTCTAAAATGCAACAAAAAATGTTTTATGATCTTTGGATTTTGCTTTTCAATGTCATTGTCAGAGTGTCCTCTTTCTCTAATTTCTAAACTATCAATTCAAAGAATCTGAAAAAAATCCAGAATGTAGCTTTTAAATAGGACTTTCAATGAAAATTATAACGAACTCTTTTTGTATTTAGTAATAACTTTTTTATATAAAAATTGTTTATGAAACATTTTGAAATAACTCTTTTATAAATTGTAGTGAGAATAACTACGAAACCCTATTATGTGCGTGACCAGCACGCACTTGGCCGTTTTATTTCATTTTGAGGTACGGAACCCAAAAAAATAAACAAAAGTCGACAGTTTTCCCGAAAGACACTTTTATATTATTTTAACGTTTTGTTATACACTCATCCAAACAATTAAAGGAACAAGAATTAAACATTTTTTTTTGGTGTTTTTTTGAAGTGCTGCATCTTTGTGAAAAATGGTCGTATCGAAATAAAACAAAAAGCATTTTAAAGCGTCAAGTTTCTAGTTTTGAAATTTTTTAGCATAATTTTTTTTGAGTTACGGTTATCGCGCAATCAAAAAAAATAGTGGGACACAAAAATTTTCCAATTTTTTAATTTTTTTTTAAGGGTCCTCGGGCTTGGGAAATTTTTTTTCAGTTAAACCAATGCATTGGTCAGTTAACTTGTTTATTCAGCTTTAATTTGCTTTTTTTTTGGTCTCTCTCAATTTTTTTTCGCTGAGATATCTGCCTTTAAATGAAAAATGATTCTTTTGTCTTCGATCATCAATATATCAGCAACTAATGATTAAACAGTAAATTTAAGGGCAGTTTTAAAAACTTGAATAAATTTCCTACAAGACCCTTTCATGACTTTATTAGAAAAAAAAATTGTTTTACCCTCACCATTAGTGTGAAAAAGTACAAAAAAATGACCTTTTATGTTCTTTTAGTAAATCTATCGCTACTTTACAAATATTGATGGGAAGATTAATGTTGCCAGGTGATTTTACAGCTTAATGTACCTCCAACAGCCCTGTAAATTTTTAAATTGATCCATCGAACCGTTTTTCCGGACCGATTGATCAAAGTTTTACAAAATAATTAAAGGAACATGTGTATTGTGTAACAGACTGGAACATAATATTGTGTAATCATCATCAAAATGTAGAAAACGATTTTCGATTTTTGATTTTATTTACAGTTTTGCATAAGTTACTCGTTAGATTTGAAATGGAGAAAAAAAATTCCAAAAAATTAAAAAAAATTTTTTTTTTTAATTTTGAATTTTTTTTTCAAATTTTTTTAAACATTTCAAGAAACAATACTGACTCATTTTTGACACGATTCGGCTTTTGCGTACCATAATTTTACTCATCTTGAATTAATTGCATTAATTAATTCTTTCGCAGCGGAAACCGTACGAAATTGTTAAATAATTTTGTCTCGCATGCTGGAATCGAATTAATACGCAAGCAAAATTGGATCAGTCGGTTCGGAAAAACGGTTCGATGGATCAATTTAAAAATTTACAGGGCTGTTGGAGGTACATTAAGCTGTAAAATCACCTGGCAACATTAATCTTCCCATCAATATTTGTAAAGTAGCGATAGATTTACTAAAAGAACATAAAAGGTCATTTTTTTGTACTTTTTCACACTAATGGTGAGGGTAAAACAATTTTTTTTTCTAATAAAGTCATGAAAGGGTCTTGTAGGAAATTTATTCAAGTTTTTAAAACTGACCTTAAATTTACTGTTTAATCATTAGTTGCTGATATATTGATGATCGAAGACAAAATAATCATTTTTCATTTAAAGGCAGATATCTCGGCGAAAAAAAATTGAGAGAGACCAAAAAAAAAGCAAATTAAAGCTGAATAAACAAGTTAACTGACCAATGCATTTGTTTAACTGAAAAAAAATATCCCAAGCCCGAGGACCCTTAAAAAAAATTTAAAAAATTGGAAAATTTTTGTGTCCCACTATTTTTTTTGATTGCGCGATAACCGTAACTCAGAAAAAATTATACTAAAAAATCTCAAAACTAGAAACTTGACGCTTTAAAATGCTTTTTGTTTTATTTCGATACGACCATTTTTCACAAAGATACAGCACTTCAAAAAACACCCAAAAAAAATGTTTAAATTCTTGTTCCTTTAATTGTTTGGATGAGTGTATAATAAAACATTCTTCGGATTTTACCTATGACAGAAAATGTAAGCAGATATTATTTTTCTTAATGATAAAAGTTTGTTTTTATCCGTTTTTTTTAAACGTTTACTACATATTTTTAAATTATCAAGATTGATATATTTTTATTTTATGGACTTTTTGGTGATAACGTAATTTGTAAATTGTAGCAAACTTATTTTATACCGGGTACGATCTATGGAATAAATAAATATATTAATATTTTTTGTTACAAAATTTTGGTCAAAAAGAGCTTACAAACCAAAAATTATACTACTATAACATCATTAGTAAATTATAATGCTCTCATGAAAATAACAATTGTTTGCATTGGGTCATAAAAATGTTGTTGTGTAATCTGTTAATACAGGATGTTTCAAACAGGACCATAACATTCAAATATATAGTTAGAGGTATTGCGCCCTTGGTGTTTTTGAATACTTTTTTGTTTTCGTTTCATGTGGTTTTTGGAGTAAGTAAAGATCTTTTTTTGTTCTCGTCGGTTTGAGGTTAGACTAAGCTATTTTTCTCCATTTTGCTTCCTTCTCCTCTAGGATCTTGCGCCCCAAGAGGGAGTGGGTTTCACCAACCTCTATCTAAGTCACTGTTCAGATGGCGACATTTAACTGTATCTGGCCATTTAAATGAACTTGTCACGAGCCAGTCTCTTATAATAAAGCATTCATTAATTTACTTGTAAAGTACTTAATTTTCCTCCTTTTCTAGCAATATTTTGACACATTATTTTGAGTAGTATATTGATATAAAATATACATACACATAATATATAACAATTTCAAAATAAATGTTTAAAAATGAAGTACTTTAGATTCTGTTTTAATATATTAAAACCATATTTATTATCACTAGTTTGATGGTGTCGTAAATGCATTTGCAGTGAACGTGTTTGAATTATGTATTAACATACACAAACAAACAAAGTGTGAGGACGATAATGTTGAAATGTGTACGTCACCAATGAATATATTAACTTCAAACCTTGTTCAAATTATAGATATACACATATCCATTACTTCAAAATATAACTTGTTAAACTATATTAATGTCAAAACAATAAAAACACCGAAAACCTATCATTGTATAAAAGCTTCAGATCTCAAAAGGTAAACTTATTATAAATAAAAAATGGGTTCTTATATACACGCTTTGGGTTGTTGAAAAACAACTACAAAAAATTAACTTTAATATTTTAAAATACTTATCAAAATTTGACTCAACAATTTTTTATTGAATTTATTGTAGTGTATTCGTATTCTACTAATTTTTTTTTACATACGGTAGATGTTTTTGCTTCCTCGCAATATCGAAGATACGAGAAGCTATGTGATCGTTTCAGATTGAGACAAAAAAAAAGTTCTCCGATTCCAAAATTTTAAATTGATTTATCCGTTTCACGTCAAGGCAAACACTTTTCGTTCCGTGTCTGTCTGTCTGTCCGTCCGTCCGTCTGTCCCCTGAATCCTTGTCACACGCATAACTCATGAACCACTAAACCGATATTGTTGAAATTTGGTCAGATGGTTGGGTCTGGCTTGAGGACGGTCCCATTTAAAAATCATCAAAATCGTATGTAAGGGGGAGGGGTGACACCCCAAAATATTTATTTTTCAAGATATCTCAAGAACGACACATGTTACGTGAAAATTGTATAGAATATTTTTTATAGAGCATTAAATTTCCTATAATATGGGTCTACAACGTTTGTTGTAAAATATATATTAAAAATATGTATCTGATTTTACTTTAAAAATTCGTCATTTGATATTTTCATTGATATTTTCTATGACATGTTAAATGTCATGTTGATGTTTTAAATGTCATTTTGACATTTGCATAAATTTAGATTTAGATTGAAATTGTCAAAAAATTAAAAATATATGAAAAAATATTCAGGTGCGTTTTATGAAAAATTTCGAACTATTAATTTTTAGTAAAATTGTATAAAAATTAAATGGTTAACCATTCCAGGCAATTTATATAAACACTATCGGTTTTAATTTAAATTGTTGAATAATTAACTACCTTTGATGAATTTAGCACGAGGAAGCACTGTGCATTTACTTGGCAGATGTTTTTACTGTGAATGTTCATACTGTGAATCGCGCCAGTGGAATCAGTTCTATTTATAAATGGCAGTTACACAAATATATAGGAGTGGGAGTTTACAGTAAGGAAGATACCGTATCCAACCGGGTTCACAGTATTAACATTACTTCTTTTTCTTTAATAAAAATCCACTTACAATTAGAAGTTTACATTTTTTTGAAACAGTACATTATAGTCTCCACATTTATATTAGCATTGTTAGTTTAATATTGATTGTTTTTTTCTGTTATAAAAATATAAAACAATTATTTATTTCGATTGTAACCAAATTGATAAGTAGTGGCATTTTTTCTTTTTCCATCGAATGCAGCGTTAATTGACATTTATTGTATTCTAGTTATTTTAACTTTGGGTAATTACATAGGCCGATAAAAAAATAATTTTGTTCTGTCTATACTTCAATAAGTAATTTCGAAAGTTTTTGGAGTGCTGAAACTGAATCCGTTACCCAAATTGCTTCATTACGTTAGGTTTTTGAGATAACCTTATCTAAAAGTGCAAAAATGACGATTCTGGCAAAACAGATTTTTACTTTTTATTGTTTTTTACTTTTTATGTCTACTATATTAATAAAAATAGCATATCTTCAAACTAGCATATCTCGGCAAAAAAATCGTACAGTAAAAAGTCAAATTCCATTTTAATGATGAAAGATAGTTCTACATATTTCTTACCGTGAACGTAAACTAGAAAAAATTACCTACTTGGTATTATATTCTTGAACATTGCCAAAATCGTCATGTTTGCACTTCTAGACTAGGTTATTTAAAAAAACCTGATATGATGGAGCAATTTGGGTAACAGATTCTGTTTCAGAATGCTCAAAATCTCTGAAATCATCTATAAAAATTGAGACAGCAAAATAATGTCGGCCTCTGTTATCCAATTAAGTTTCATTAATGATTGATAGATTGGTTACCTCTGGTTTACCGCCGGTTTCTTTTGTATCGCTGCCTCCTTGATTCCCTTTGACCATATATGTATGTTTGCGCGTGAATTACAACGGCGATGGCCATTTGTAAATAATACGGCTGTGTCAGACACCACATACTCCAGGCAATACGTTGAGAACAAACAATGCCATCAAAAGACTTTAAAGCTTAAAGCTTTATTTATAGTTTGACGAACTTTGTTCGAATCGATATTTTTAATTAATTAAAATTTTAGATTACTGTAAGTTGTACTTGTAGCATCACCTTATTTAGAATGAAAGGGCGCATAGGGGGATAAGCATATGAAAATTGCCCCGAAAGATATTGGATTGAAATTTTCAGGATATGTTGATACTATAAAAATACTAAGATCCTGAAAATTTCAGATCCGAACCTCAACTGGTTTTCAAAAAATAAAAAAAAACGTGAAAATCAAAAAAGATAATTTTTCATCGGATTGGATAAGCCAATTTTGATAAAAAATTTATTTAGAGGTCTATAGAAGCTTTTCAAAAAATAAAAATAAAAGCAATATTTATTGGTATTAACCCTGGAAAAAAATTATTTTATGTTTTTTATTTTTTTTAACTGTGATGCTTTTCTAACACAATTATGAAATAATTTTTTTTCAAAGCTCATATACCTCTAGATAACATATCATTTATTCAGATTTTTCGAAGGGTTCGATCAAAGTTAAAAAAAATGAAAACCATTTTTTTTGTTAAAAAATTCACTTCTTAATTATTATTTTCTATTCGTAATATTTTTAATATCATTTTTTTCTGTAAATTTATCACTATTAATCAATTCTACCATCGAAGAATATTGGAAAAAACATTTTTTCTTTCTTTTTCGATTTTGAATGTAAAAATATTAATACTTACTAATTTTAATGTATTAGTATTAACTTTTTTATTAGTACAAAAACTAATAATTACGGCTTTAGTAAGTTTTTACCTGTATCTCGAGATACGTTTATTAAATTGAGGCGTTAAAGATCTTATCTTGTTAACAGTAGAATTTCAAAACTTTTTTGTTCGGGTGATCAGGAAAGTCATCGTTATGCTAGCTAACAATAAGCTTCGACAAGGAAGACCTTTTTTAGTCTTGTCGTCTGATAAGTTAAATTAGGAAATATTTATTGTATTTTTTGCCTCTGTATTTTTTTAATGCACATATGTATAAAAAAATTAATTAATAGAAACGAAACCCACAAGAATTAACAAAGAGAGCTTTTACGTGAAACAATATGCACAATTATAATTACATATTCATGTTTTGTTATATTATCAAGGCTACCTCGATCCCGTTTATTCATTTCTGACTTGTACATATTATGTAAATGCATGTGTGAATGTGTGTGTATGTGTGATTGGAAATTGGGAATCAGTACAAGAATGTATGAATATATATACTAATAACATTGAAGGTCTGTGTTATTGGAATCATGGCCAGCTGAAATATACACATATGTTCTAATTATTTAATGTATATTTTCGATGTTGTAATTTTGTACATACAGTGGAACTCGTTAGTACGTTTCTGAAGGGACTTCAAAATGAAATATTTTAACGTGAGGTCTTATATGTAGAAGAATGCCAGTACCTAAAAAACGTACTATCGCGAAAAACTTACTAAAGCAAAACGTACTAACGAGGTTCCACTCTGTATTGAAATTTGAAACTCATAATTTACAAATTTTGAGATTCATAATTTTTTTGAGTCTATACGGCGTTTTACAGACAATTGAATTTAAAAAAAAACGGCCAAGTGCGTGTTGAGCATGCACATGATAGGGTTCCGTAGTCATTCTCATTAACATTCTCTTTCGATAATTAACTACCTACATTTCTACAATATAAAGTAAATTAAATTCAAAAGTGTTCGTTATAATTTTTATTGAAATTACTAACTAAAACTTATATTCTTGAATTTTTAATGAAAACAAATATATCGTGACTGAAGGGTTAAAATCAAAAGGCTCTAAAAAAAATTTGTTGCATTTTAGGAGACCTATCTAAAGACACCATACTCAATGGGATAAGTAAAAAAATTGATTACACTTTTTTTTTTACAAAAATCTCTTTATTTCTGTTGTCATTATTCTGAGTCCTCAATCTACGTCCTTATACCAAATTTCATCTTAATAGATATATAAATGAGAGAATGGAAGAGCTATGACAGACAGACAGACACCCTGACCGAAACTATAAGGGTTCCTAGTTTTCTTCGGAACCCTAAACTAGTTTTAAAATTTTTCGTCTACCCAGAAACCATTGAACCAATTTTGATGAGACTTTCTATGTTCAGGAGCTAATACCTTAAAAGCACGGATGGAATATTAGTGAATTATTACTTAATCGATCGTTTTGTAGAAATTCGGGTTGTTAAGAACGGATAGTCGCACGGGGAATCACTCATTTTATAAAAAAATATCTGCCATGGGAACCACGGGACTTTCTTATACGTAATCCTAACAGTGAATAGTGTACATGATTCTTATTTTATTAAAACATTTATGACAAATTAACAAAATAAAATAAAATGAATAATACAGGTAATATTTATCTCTACATTATATAATAAATGATTTTTTTAACGTAATAACTGAAAACGGATGTTTACTCTTGTAATTATTTAAATTTCGAATTATTTTTGAAATAAGAAAAAAATGTTTTAAATAAAAAATGTCAAGTATGTTATTATCTATAATTTATTCTCCATACATTTTTTTTCCAACATTTATGATTTAGCCAGAAATAATTTTTGTAAGTAATTATTTAGATTCACCTACACTGTTCACTCTCAGTATTACGTATAAGAAAGTCCCATGGTACCTATGGTAAACACACACTGTTCAATCTCTGTAATACGTATAAGAAAGTCCTATGACTCATGGCAGATATTTCTCCTCTGTTATGAACCATTTGAATTATAATAAACATTTTTTTTTCAAAAATTCGTTTTTACGAAAAAATGAAAATATAGATATTGATATTACCTACAATTATTAACTTGACCATTTTTCTCTATTTCGCACTGTTTCAGAATAATTCGAAAAATTCAAAAATCGACGTAGGTAAACATCCGTATCCGGTTGAAAGATCGTTTTCAAAAATAGGACGTTTTCTTTCCAGACAAAAATTAATCTTAAATATAAAATTTCACCCTTCTACGATTTGTCGTATTTGAATTACAGCGCTTAAAGACAGACCGACCGACAGACATACGGACATCATGGCGAAAATAGTCAGAATGGATTCAGGGAAGGTCAAAATGGATAATTCCATAAAAATCCGGATTTCGAAAAAAATCGGCTTAACAATATTTTACTTATATTATACATATAGGTATATTTCATATACCCTACATACATACATGGATATAAGAAAGTAAAAAACATTTTGTTAATGCCGATTTGTTCATTAGGTAAGAAATTACATTTATGCATATAAAAAATTATATTGCGTAAATAAACTGAAAAGTGTAGTACATTTTTTTTTCACTTGACCTATTAAATGGAGTGTCTTTAGGAATGTGACAAAGCCGAAAGTCAGTAGATACATATTTGTAATTTAAATAAAGCTCGAAATTTTAATTTTACAAAAATAATATATTGTAACAATAAAATTTTCAAAAGAAAAAAAATCGAAAACTATACCAGATATTTCGTTCGTAACTTCGATGGTTTTCTGTACTTCTTTTCACAATAACGTAAAAGAGAACAAAATCCTACTGACGCAAACTAAATCGGAGTAGGCCTTAACCACGAAGAATACAAGCGAGTTTTAGGATGGACTACCTTTTTAAGGGAAAACATCCTAAACTGATTCCTGCTTTCAGAGAGGCTCTCACGTGTCTGCAGTTCCAAAATGATCCTGATCTCTAACATTTTAATTCCTTTCCCGATTTATCGTTCAGCTGAACTTATATGCCGATGGGAAAGATAAATTAACGGAACGAGACACAAATCGATAAATGTGTTCGTAGCTGAAGAGAACACTTAACAAATGAAATTATATGGAATGAGTGCTTTCGTGAAAGGTTATTTTTTATAAAATAAAATAAAATAAAATAAAGTTTCTATTGAATGAAAATAAGTTTTTTTTTTAAAGTAAGATTATATAGAATCATTACACTTAAAATTGATTTGACAGAAAATTATTATTTATGTGGGTTTAAAAACAGATTAAATTTCGAAAATATTAGTTGTTTAGCAAAAAAATCAAATTGGTGTACAAATGAAATATTAACCTTTAATACGCGCGTTTATTTGACGTGCGCTTTTGCCGCGGGGTAGACGTGTTAGGGTTCGCAGAAGAGGGATAGTCAAAATAGCATGTGAGCGGTCACAGTGACCGATGGTTTATTTATAAAAAATTGTTAATTATTTTGTTAAATAAGGATAAAAATACCTACTAATGATTTATGATTATTGCACAATTTGAGACAGTTTGCTTTCTCTTGAAAGCTTTTAATACTTTATTTACTATCTATCCAGCCAGTTCATATTTATAATTAAAGTTGATTTTAAAATTGTGAATTTTATTTTTGTTACCTTTATAATATGTTAGTGTATAGGTGTCCAACCTTTTGGGCCGCATAGCATAAACCCAATCTACCAAGGGCCGCACATGACCCCCCCCCCCCCCGAAATATTCAGTGTTCTAAAAAAACGTGTTTTAAGAAAATATCAGTTTAAAATACCTTAAAAAAAATTGCTCAATGTATTCACAAGAAAAAGTATGTATATTTTTGCGAATATTACTTGTTTTTGTAATAATAAAAAAAAATATTTTTTTATCTTTTATATTAAATAATTATCTTTAAGAACTTAGGAACACTCAAATTTATTTTTACTTCCATGTTCTGAAAGAAATGGAAATATTGTAATACCGTCGAAAAATCGAGATTTTGATTGTACTAACTTCAAAACGTAAAGAAAAGTTGATTTCCGCATGGCGGCTGTGCGTGTTTGTGTCTGGAGGTAGAATTTTCTTTCGTTTAGAGTAGCTTAGACCTATTGATTTTGATTTGATTATTTACAAAAAAAAGTTTTTTTATAAAATTAAAGCAAATTAAATAATACAATACGTTTGGGTGGGGGGGAGGTTGTATGGATCATGCCCCAACTTCAAAAAAAAGTTATAACATTAAAACAAATTAAATAATTCAATATTTTTTAAAGTGGAAGGGATTATATAAACCATGCTCGCCGCGCCCCCGCCCTCCAAAAAAACTTATCAAATTAATACAAATTAAAATTACATAAAAAAATGTTGAGGGAGGTTAATGCTCCCCTAAAAGCGAAAAACTAAGAAAAATAAAATTTAGGTTTAATAAAAAAAGTCAATATTTGCATTCGCATTCGCGAATGTCGGACGCTAAAATTCGTATTCGCATTCGCATTCGCGAATGTTTAAAATCATACATTCGTTACATCGCTAGTACACACTATACGATTCGCCCGCGCGATTTCACTCCCGCTCCTCTCGCCCGTCGTCAATCATTTACGTTCAGTATTGTTTGAATTGCGCACGCGCACTGTTTTGTATTTTACAATAGTATGCCATGGGATTTAGCAGTGCAAGGCATGTGCTTTAGCAGCGCGATTCAATCGCATACTGTGTGATTTATCAGCGTGGCTAAAACGTGCTGCTGAATCGCCTAGGGGTATAAAGCTATTGACAATCTAGTAAAAATTAACAAAATATACAATATTAGCGATGAGGTTTGATTTATCCCACATCACCCTACCTCGTTACTTCGGATTTCGAAAAATAACCGAACATAGAATCAAATCTAAAGTTATTTTATTTATTATTTTTTAACCCCTTAATGTACACATTAATTTTGATTTTTCGGTCAAAAAATGATTGGATTTTTTTAAAGGGAAAATTTAGTATTTTTACCTAATTAAATTGAAAAAAAAAATTCAGTGGCGTAGTAACTGTACTTTATCTGGGGGCGCGAGGCGGTATACATAAGTTGTATTTTCTTAAATAAAATGTTTATTCGTTAAATATATGTATATTATAAAAAAAATTATAAGGACTTTACTTATAAATTATAACTTATCTTAAATATCAGTGGCGTACTCAATATTTTTTTTTCTTTGCAAATTAGTTAAAAATTAAAAATTTCTATAGGGGTAGGTATTTATTATAGTTTATATTGAAGAAAAAAGTAGTTCAAAATATGTTATTGACATGTGCACATCACAAAAAAAAATAAAACTAAAAATTCAATTGTGTGATACACCATGAAACACGGCACGATACATAACGCCACATTGCAATTTTTGCAAAAATATCTAGTCTCTGCGTTTTTTCTTTCCTTTTTCGTCTCGTTTGCTGCAACATACAGCGCAATACCTACATGGGTTAGCCTTTTTCTCAGTTGGTAGAACATATTCAGGAAAGTGCCTCTCGGTTAGACGCAGTGAACTAGGTTGAATACTAGGTCTGTCAAACATGCATTTCTTCAACAGTAAAGCCTAGCTCACACGACGATAGATTTGCCACTGGATTGCTTACTTGATTTTGTAACTGGATTCCAAGCGAGCTGTCGCGCTGGGCGTTGTGATGGTTTCTCTGCGATGTTTGCTGCACACGATGCAGGGTCGCTAGATGGCTCCGATGATTTGCGGTCAATTTATCGTAAACAGTTTATCGTAAAACAGTTTATCGTATACAGTTCATCGTAAAACAATTTACCGAACGAACAATTTATCGTATGAACAATTTACCGTAAGAACAATTTATCGTAAAACAATTTATCGTAAGAACAATTTATCGTATGGACAATTTACCGTAAGAACAATTTATCGTAAAACAATTTATCGTAAGAACAATTTATCGTATGGACAATTTACCGTATGAACAATTTATCGTAAAACAATTTATCGTAGAACAATTTATCGTAAAACAATTTATCGTAGAGCAATTTATCGTAAAACAATTTATCGTAAAACAATTTATCGTAATACAATTTATCGTAAAACAATTTATCGTAAAACAATTTATCGTAAAACGATTTATGTATTATTACTGTCACAGACTCCACTGGACTTTCTTATACGTATTAAGGTCAAATCAATTATGAAAATATTATATAATATATTATTATATAGAAATCTTGTTTTCTAATTTTATCAATTAAAAAAAATGTACAGATGCGTATTAAGTTAGATTTTAGGCCCAAATTATTAAAATTATAAATACACATTACATATAAATAATATATATAAACCTTATTTATTATTTAATCAATTAAAAAAAAAATGTACAGAAGCGTATTGAGTAATTATTGAGACCCGTGTATTAAACTAATTAATAAACTCACAACTCGCCCCCTGTCACAGATGGAGGATTGTAACTGGTCTCATTGGATCCGGCGGGAAAAATACTATAGGATTCTAGGGGAATGGGGGGCAAAACAACCCTCTATCTAGCACAGGAGTCGAGATATTTACGATTTTCTGTAATGAATACCATAAGTAGCGAAACAGAAAAATTCATCTGTCACAGATGGAGGATTGTAACTGGTCTCATTGGATCCGGCGGGAAAAATACTATAGGATTCTAGGGGAATGGGGGGCAAAACAACCCTCTATCTAGCACAGGAGTCGAGATATTTACGATTTTCTGTAATGAAAACCATAAGTAGCGAAACAGAAAAATTCAATATTTACAATAAATACTGCATATAAACATAAGATATTATTATTTAATTTAATAGAATGAAATAAAAAGTTCAGGCATGTATTAAGTGATATTTTAGGCCCGTATTGTTAAAACAACAAATACACATATGTATATAGAAACCTTGTTTATAATTTAGTCAGTTAAAAATAATTGTACAGAAGCGTATTGAGTGATTTTTGAGGCCCGTGTATTAAACTAATTAAAAAACTCACAAATCGCCCCCTGTCACAGATGGAGGGTTGTAACTGGTCTCATTGGATCCGGCGGGAAAAATACTATAGGATTCTAGGGGAATGGGGGGCAAAACAACCCTCTATCTAGCACAGGAGTCAAGATATTTACGATTTTCTGTAATGAATACCATAAGTAGCGAAACAGAAAAATTCAATATTTACAATAAATACTGCATATAAACATAAGATATTATTATTTAATTTAATAGAATGAAATAAAAAGTTCAGGCATGTATTAAGTGATATTTTAGGCCCGTATTGTTAAAACAACAAATACACATAATATGTATATAGAAACCTTGTTTATAATTTAGTCAGTTAAAAATAATTGTACAGAAGCGTATTGAGTGATTTTTGAGGCCCGTGTATAAACTAATTAATAAACTCACAACTCGCCCCCTGTCACAGATGGAGGATTGTAACTGGTCTCATTGGATCCGGCGGGAAAAATACTATAGGATTTTAGGAGAATGGGGGGCAAAACAACCCTCTATCTAGCACAGGAGTCGAGATATTTACGATTTTCTGTAATGAATACCATAAGTAGCGAAACAGAAAAATTCAATATTTACAATAAATACTGCATATAAACATAAGATATTATTATTTAATTTAATAGAATGAAATATAAAGTTCAGGCATGTATTAAGTGATATTTTAGGTCTGTATTGTTAAAATAACAAATATACATATATAGAAACCTTGTTTATAATTTAGTCAATTAAAAATAATTGTACAGAAGCGTATTGAGTGATTTTTGAGTCCCGTGTATTAAACTAATTAAAAACAACCCCCTTACTCGTATAGGTGACGTGTTATTTACGGTTTTCTATAATGAATAAATAGTGAAAAAGAAACAAAATCAATATCCACCTCTTACACAATAATAATATACCTTAGATATTATTACTAAATTAAATAAATTTTTTAAATGTACAGATGTATATCAAGTGATAATATAGGCCTGTATTCTTAAAATAACAAATTCACGTATACCTACTATTTAGAAACATTGAATATTATTTAATCGATTTGCGTTCAATTTATGGTAAACAGTTCAATGTAAAACAATGTTATATTACATTCTTTCATCACGTGACAGAGGCGAGTTTATTAATTAGTTTAATACACGGGCCTCAAAAATCACTCAATATGGTTCTGTACAATTATTTTTAATTGACTAAATTATAAACAAGGTTTCTATTTAATATATGTGTATTTGTTGTTTTAACAATACGGGCCTAAAATATCACTTAATACATGCCTGAACTTTTTATTTCATTCTATTAAATTAAATAATACTATCTTATGTTTATATGCAGTATTTATTGTAAATATTGAATTTTTCTGTTTCGCTACTTATGGTATTCATTACAGAAAATCGTAAATATCTCAACTCCTGTGCTAGATAGAGGGTTGTTTTGCCCCCCAATCCCCCTAGAATCCTATAGTATTTTTCCCGCCGGATCCAATGAGACCAGTTACAATCCTCCATCTGTGACAGGGGGCGAGTTGTGAGTTTATTAATTAGTTTATACACGGGCCTCAAAAATCACTCAATACGCTTCTGTACAATTATTTTTAACTGACTAAATTATAAACAAGGTTTCTATATACATATGTGTATTTGTTGTTTTAACAATACGGGCCTAAAATATCACTTAATACATGCCTGAACTTTTTATTTCATTCTATTAAATTAAATAATAATATCTTATGTTTATATGCAGTATTTATTGTAAATATTGAATTTTTCTGTTTCGCTACTTATGGTATTCATTACAGAAAATCGTAAATATCTCGACTCCTGTGCTAGATAGAGGGTTGTTTTGCCCCCCATTCCCCTAGAATCCTATAGAATTTTTCCCGCCGGATCCAATGAGACCAGTTACAATCCTCCATCTGTGACAGGGGGCGAGTTGTGAGTTTATTAATTAGTTTAATACACGGGTCTCAATAATTACTCAATACGCTTCTGTACATTTTTTTTTTAATTGATTAAATAATAAATAAGGTTTATATATATTATTTATAAGTAATGTGTATTTATTATTTTAATAATTTGGGCCTAAAATCTAACTTAATACGCATCTGTACATTTTTTTTAATTGATAAAATTAGAAAACAAGGTTTCTATATAATAATATATTATATAATATTTTCATAATTGATTTGACCTTAATACGTATAAGAAAGTCCAGTGGAGTCTGTGACAGTAATAATACATAAATTGTTTTACGATAAATTGTTTTACGATAAATTGTTTTACGATAAATTGTTTTACGATAAATTGTTTTACGATAAATTGCTCTACGATAAATTGTTTTACGATAAATTGTTCTACGATAAATTTTTTTACTATAAATTGTTCATACGGTAAATTGTCCATACGATAAATTGTTCTTACGATAAATTGTTTTACGATAAATTGTTCTACGATAAATTTTTTTACGATAAATTGTTTTACGATAAATTGTTCATACGGTAAATTGTCCATACGATAAATTGTTCTTACGATAAATTGTTTTACGATAAATTGTTCTTACGGTAAATTGTCCATACGATAAATTGTTCTTACGATAAATTGTTTTACGATAAATTGTTCTTACGGTAAATTGTTCATACGATAAATTGTTCGTTCGGTAAATTGTTTTACGATAAACTGTTGTACGATAAACTGTTTACGATAAACTGTTTACGATAAATTGACCGGAACCCGGCTCCGATACGTGCAAAATTACAGTTTAGAAAAATGGACGCGGTTGCATTAGAAGTAATTCGTCGTAGTCGATTAGTAATGAGCGTGTTTTAAAAAAAAAATCATCAAAAATAGAGCAGGGGACATAACAGTGCAGATTTTGGTAACAAATTTTATGAAAATAAAAATAAAAATAAAATTTATGAAATGTTTTTAAATATCTATCGTTGATCCTGATACAAGCCACCTTAAATTGGTTAACATAAAATCTAGCAACAAATCTAGTACGAAAAATAGGACATGATCTATCACAGAATTCTACCTAGTGTCCACGTAAGGCAGCCAGTAGTGACGTCATTTTCCATTACAGCAACCATCGTAGTTGCCATCACAGCGCCCCGTAAGCAAACTACATAGTAGCAAATCTATCGTCGTGTGAGGCTAGCTTAAGATGTGTCTCAGTCGAGCGCGTACAAAATTGCCAGTAAGATGTGCTCGTGTCTGACACATTAAGGGGTTAATAAAATAGGCTGTAATTATGTACTAAGCCGGAATTATGTACATTTACCTTAGGTATATATACGTACTATATATTATATTCTTCTTTGAAACATTAATACAGAAAATAAAATAAAATTTGAGTAGTTTATTTCAGATTTTGAATCAATATTATTATTGTGTAATATTTTCCTTTTGTTTAACCACTTATAAAATATGTAATGAAAATTTAATTAAAACCGCAAAAACCCCACATTCCTGTTAATCACTGTTCTAACAATTTTATTTTTTGTAATTTGCCATTAGCATTTAAGAGATTGTAATATAAAAATAATTATAATTATATATAAATTATAACACAAATAAATACATAAAACTGCCTTTTTTATTTCAACTGATAAAATTCACCAGCATATACTGGATGATTTTGTAGTTTCCATTAACTTCGTTTATTTTAATGACGAGAAAAATTATAGATATATTTCTATGTCGTGTCATTAAAACATAATAATAATAATAATTATTATTATTATCTATAACAACCAGTAAACAGGGATTCTTTTCTCGATCTTGGTCACATGTGTAAGACGAGATTGAAACGAAATCGGTTTAATATCTTACAAAGCGAGATAGCTTCAATACTAGCTGTTATACCCGCGACTTCGTCCACGTGATAATACAGATTTTTATTATGATGATAGACAATGAAATAGGTTTTTAGTTTCACATTTGCACGCTAGATGTCTACGCCAAATAGTCTAACCTAGGGACGCTTTAATAAATAAAAAATATAAATAATATAATAATTAAAGTGTCCCTAGTAAAACCTATCGCGCGTACAAAAGTACACATACTCATTTTTTTATCTAATCAAATTTCAGGATATAAAGTAGCCTATGTCATTCCTCGGGATGCAAGCTATCTCCCTGTCAAATTTCATCAAGATTGATTTAGTGATTTAGCCGTGAAAAGGTAACAAATAGATGGATAGACAGACATACTTTCGCATTTATAATATTACCTACAATAGTATGAATTAGCGGACTCGCCCCGGCTTAACACGGGAGTTGTTGTTATGTAACCAGGGCCGTAACTAGAGGCTCTGGGGCCCCGGGGCACGAAGTGGTCGAGGGGTCATTTATCTCCCCACTTTCGTTTGTTTGGTAGCCCCAAGGCACGGCCCTCGCTGCCCCGATAGTAGTTACGGTCTTGTATGTAATTGTTTTAACTCTTCGTTAAAATTTAGTGCATTTATGATACGATTGGCAAAACAAAATTTGCCAGTACACTCTCATGTTCAGATTTTCTCGGTTATGCTCGGTGATAGTTTACAGCAGGTATTATAATGCTTTCACTTGCTTACGCGTATAGTGATCGTAGTTCTGTCTCGCTATTAACGTTGCGCTATATTTAAGTCAGTCAGTTTTTAATTTTTTATACAAAAATGAAATGTACTATATCATAAAGTATAGTGATCATGAAAAAATTCGAAGTCGAGATTTCAACGGAATTACGCGTATTGAGGGTCCTTTAACCACGTACGACCATTATCTTTATGACATCTGTGTGTGTGTGTGTGTGTCTGTGAACGCTCTGCAGCCAAAACGGTGAGACTTGCAGACATGGAATTTCAAACTTAAGGTTCTTTTATACTCTAGATGTGCACCTCCTATTTTTGAAAATCATGACAAGTGTATGTTATAAAATGCATTGAATTTACATTAATATACATTTACTACCACCGCTCTAAAATCCTGAGCAAATTCATAACGATTCAGAAAAGGTCAGTTTATATTTTTTGCTCTCGAGCAAATTCTTTATAATACCCGATATAAAAGATGTTTACAGTATATGTAAATAAAATTTAGTTTGATAGGTTAGCGGCGGCACTTTAAAAATATTTCACGTGCACCAGGTATAATCTAAAAGTTATTTTTACTTTTGTTTACATGTACATAAATGCTCAATAATGCACATCAAAAAGTTTTAAAATAAATCTATAAAAACTGTGCACAAGATTTTAAGATCATAAATTCTTTACTTAAATTTAATAATATAAGTTAATGAATAAATACGAACCATCCTCTACATAAACGTATATACAATTTTGAATATCTGCTGCGTTGCTTAATGGCCAACATTAAAATGTTATTACCGACAACTTTCCCATGCAATTTTGTTTTTGTGTATCATATACTTGTATCAAAATTTCAAGTTATTATTGTTATTGTTATTAACCCTTCGTAAT